>CM035621.1:20237376-21487376 GCA_020496765.1 Gossypium stocksii
TATATATATGTGAAGTATACGTTGGCAAACAAACCGCAGAATATTGAATACCAAACTTGAACGACCTGAAATATTTGAAGAAAAAAAGGGAAAATGCAGGCGACAAGGAGGAACTTCAAGCTAGCAGTGGCTGCGAGAATGCAGTACAGGACATCACAAAGACAGAATCAGGTTCCATTTTATTTTTCTTTATTCATATATATTATGATGATCAAAACGTAATTGATTTGAGGAACCAGAGGGTTGCTAAAAACAGTAGCAAATCTCCCTGAAAGAAGTAAAGATAGGAATGCTAGTGTCGTATATATTAATTTTTTAATAATATTTTCCATAAAAAAAATTAATAATACTTGAATTCAAATATACTGTTATAAATTCGAATTCGTTAAATATTATTATAATCTGCATCTGGTTGGATCGATAAGTGTATCATTATACTCTCGTCCGGCTTCGCAAAGTCTACCTGATTAGAGTTGGATTTAAACATTGCGGTCGCAATTAATTTTGACCAAGCTGTCGATTGAGCTCAGTTGGCCATGAGGGATCATTCGCTCGTCCGGCTGCTTCAATTACAGAGTAGTCCTGGCAGTGGTGGCAAGTTTGAACGACGTCCCCTTTAATGCCTAAAATCCATTCATGTCGTGCTTTCCAGATAAACCAGCATAATCTAGCTATAAGTTCTATCGAAATGTTATCCAAGGCTTTGGAGCACATTCACAACTTCAATCCACTAATGCAAGAAACCGCGGAAGCTTTCGTAAAGAAGGCAGCACCAGAAATAATGGAATGCGTTGGAGCCTTGGAGGGGCTTATTTTCATCATGGAGGGAGCTTTCCCTGTGTCTAAGCTTTAGAATTTCATATGTGGTTAAGGCACTGGGGCAAGCCCTGCATAGAAACATCTTCACCTGAGGGGTCTCTTCAACTTTTCAAACGCTTTTCCATAGTCTGGCTATGGACTGTGGACATGGCTCTTAAAATTTTGGACTGGACTCAATAATAAGATGGTACCCAAATTTAACAATATAGTCTCTGTTCTTTATGAAGTGCCACATCATGCAATTTTCAATGGGAGGACGATCAATTGGAATAGTAGGAATGAGTTTGGCTTCCTCTTTATTAAAAAGTGATTTCACCATATCAAGGTTCCATGATCTCTTATCCATGTTAAAGAGGTGTTTGACAAGTAAAGGTTCGTCATTCTTACCCCAATACCACTCCTTCGCAAATAGTTTTTTAATGCGAATGCTGGGTCAAGATTGATCAGCATGGCAGGTAAACGGTCTTGAGTCGTTAGTTTGAATATATATATATATATAAAACGATTAATATATTTTAAATGTTAAATTTATTAATATGTATGTAAATTTTGAAATCAATTTTATCTCTTTATCATATCAATATAAAATATTATCTATATTAATATATATTAAATCATTAAATTTTATTTTACATAAAATAAATAGTTAAAAAAATTTTAATTTATTCTAAATTTGACATATATGTTATACATGAATAAAATATGAAATATAAAAATTAGGTAATTAAAAAAATTAATCGTATAAAAAATTAAAACAATTATGTAAAACTAAAAATATTTTTTTATTTAATTTATGGCTAACTTAATAATGAAATGCATCTGTTCACAATTTAGGCTAAAAAATAATTTGTTTAGTTTGGGAATAAAGATAAATAAAGCAGCGTGGGGTTGGGTCGGATAAACTGTAAGAACATCAATGAGTTTGGTACGGCAAAGTCGGCCTGTAACGCATGGTCTTAGACTGAGCGAGGTACATGTGGGATGGGCTTACATATAATGTCAACTCCAAATTTATATATTCGAGTTTGAGGGGGAGACGAGGGGAGTGGGTTGGGAGGAAAGAGGAATCTACGGGAGGACCTGGAATTAAAATGAAAAATTATTATTTAGGATATGAATTTTAAAAAAAAAATTAAATTAATAAAAGTAAAATTATACTTTGTCTCTCCTTAAAGTTATAAAAATTTGATTTAATTTTTTAAAAATTATAAAGATATAAACTATAAAATAAAATAAAATATCATTCGACCCCCTAAAAAATTATTCTGGCTTCGCCCCTGGTTGAGAGGAGAGGGAAGTAAAATGATTTAATATTTGATTTATTTAAATTATTTGTTTTATTCTAATTTAAAATTTTAATTTGATTTGAATTTGAAATTTGAAAAAAATCAAATATATTTGATTAATTCGATTTGAATGATTCAAAATTCGAATTTTTTTTAATTTTTCAAATCGAATCGAATTTTACTCACCCTTACAATCCAATAATTATATATATTAAAACAATCACGTTGTTAGAAAAATCTAATTATATTCACATTTCTCATAAAAAAACCAAAAAAAGAATAAACTGCTGATTATATAACTTCTCATCATTAGAAAGAAAACGCTTATTTTTTTAAATATTTATTATCTATCAAAATGTAAAATTTATATATGCGTTTTTTTAAAATATAAAAATATACAATATATTATTTTTTATGAGTGTGAAAAATTTTAATATTTTTCTATTATTTATCATCCACAAAATAGGTTCTTCCATTCCTAGTAATTATAAAACTATTCAATACCAACCATGCTTGTACTTTAAATACTAGAGTCAAAGTTGAAACGTATTTCATTTTGGAATGCAAGTTTATATTTAAATTTAAATTTCATAAAATTTGAAATTTTCGTGTCATATTATGTTTAGGGTTGAGAAAGAAAAATTTAAAAATCAAAAATCGATTCGAATTATGGTGTTTGAACAATTTATGATATGCAAGTTTAAAAACTACGATTACCTAAAACCGATTAAAATTATATTTTTATTTAATATGTAATCAATTTTAATTTTTATGATATAAAAAATAAATATTTTATATTTAAATTAGTGAAAACAATTTAAAAGTTATTCAAAACTTATTGTTTTTGTTTAGAAATATTTGTGAAAAAGACTTTGAAATATCATTAAATAATATTCAAAAGACATAAAATAAAGCTCATTTTGTTAAAATATGTCTAAAAATCTAAAACAAAAAATTACTATGAAAAATCGATAACAAAATTGAGTTGAACCAAACTAAATTTTAATAGACGGTTCAAAAATATCTAACCGAACCGGTATCACACCTAATTACATTCAACTAAGAAGTCTTGAGTTTTAATTTTAACATTGGAAATCTCTTTTCTTATCCCTCAGTGACCTCCTTTGAAATTTTATGTTGAGCTAAGACTTTAAAATTGTTTTTTCTTTCCGGAAAACTTTAAAATTTTGGACTCTTACAATAAACTAAATGACATTTTAGCAGAAGAGAAGGTTGAGAAGTGTCAACTCTCGCATGAAAAGGTTAAGAGTGGAGATGAAAGAAATAACCGCGGAGCAAAGAGAGATAAAAGAGGGGCAAAGACAAGTACGAGAAAAATTTGAAGCCATTGAATCGCAATGTGAAGAACTTCGAAAAGAGACTATGCTTATAACACAACAAAGTGCAAAAACCCAAATCCGCCTTGCTCTAATGTTCCAAATCTTGAAAGCTAGACAAAACCAAGAGCTTGACAAGGCAGCCATACTCACTCATGCTCTCCGGTATTTCTCTTCCCAAATTTCTTAAGGCTTCGTCATTTGTTTTTTTCCTAAAGATTGTTTATTTTCTATTTTACAGTGAAGTTGTAGCAAGAGAAGAGCAGGAATTGGATGCATCGAAAAAATGAAGGATGGAGTTGGAGGCGACCTAGCTCTATTGTTATTTCCTTTCTATATATGTAAAATATCAAATTCCATGAATGGAACGCAATACTAGACCTTAGTCTTGCATTTATCTTTAGAAGTAATATAAAATTGAATAAAAGTTTGTGTTCAATTTCTTTTTTACTTAGTCAAATAGTATTTTTATTACTATTATAAAAAAAACCTACTAAATACAAATATAACACACCTAAATCAAAATTCAAGCATAGAACTTGTTATATCTCCTCCACTGTTATTAACAACCAAGTTATAGATAAACATGTCCATATCAGATGAACTTTCAATCGGGTGAACCTGGAAAACCTTAGACCACAATAGACTGGCGCATCTTCGCAAGATCACCCTCACTAGGTATGTGTAGAGTGTACATGGGAATTCAAACTTATTGATTACCTAACTACCCTAAGAAGTCATATCCTAGGACGTTACATCAACGCCACCACAAAAGAACAATGTATAACTCCACAGTCAGTGACTTCAAGACACGTGAGCATCTTTGTCTCTTATATATATGCTTACCATAACATCTGAGAGAAGGCTAAGACACAGAAATCATCTTTCATCTCCTCTTATTCTTTTGCTACTAAGACCTATCTCCTCATACCATTCCACCACCATCCAGTGGCTCTTCACCCAACCATGAGTGAACCACCATCTTAGCATCTTTTTGCTCCTCATTGTTAATCTCACTGGTTACAATTTGGTGTGATGAGCGTGGATGGCAATGGCCAACCTAAGTACTAGTAGTCCTTCCACTAATGAGCCCAACCCTAACAATGATCAATAAGACCTTCCTAGAGATATATTATAACACCCCTTACCCGGTCCAGTTGCCGGATTCGAGAGAGGGGATGCTACTATAGTTACCAGAGCAAATTCACACAGTTCATACAAAAATAATTCAATTAAACATTAATTCCTTTCATATTTTCATGTATAATATGATTTAGAAACAAAAATGAGACTTAACTGAGCTTGTGAAAGCTTTAAAGTTATTTTGAGCATGAATGATGACCAAATTGTAAACTTTTCAAAGTTTGAACATAGGTATCAATGTAACAACCCGGTTTCAGTGGCGTTGGAAATAGTGGTTTTGGGACCACAAATCCAATGAGTAAGTTCGTAATAATTAGAATTTAAATTACATGAGTTATTATAATTTTTATATTGACTTTTGATTTGAAGAATTTTAGCTAATTAAATAAATAGTTAAGAATAAGTGGTTGTCCCGTAAGTCAAGTGGTTTTCAAAAAATGAGGTATTGGGACCTCATTTCTGTAAACCGAACTCATAAATATTTTTATTAAATATTTACGGAGTTATATTTAGGTATATGAAGGTTTGGTTTGTAAATTTTATTGCTTAATTAGTTAATTAAAGAAAAAAAAGACTAATTTGTAAAAGATATAAAACTAAATCACTATTGAATTATAATGATTAAATGGACTAATTAAATATGTGGAAGGATTTAAATGGTAAATATACCATCTTTATATAGTGGAACGGATTAAAAAATTAAATGGTCATCTTTCAAAACATTTTCTGCCACCGAAATTGAAACAAGAAAACTCCATTGAAGGCTTGAAGGTTTGGCCACCTTTATTCCTTTGCATGTGAGTGAATTTTGCACTAATTTCTTGTAATTTTTATATTTTTAAGATCGCTACAACTAGATTTAGTTAACCCGTACCTCCATTTTTGAAACTATCAAAGATTTTGGATTTTTCCATTAATGAATTTTGTTCTTGAATGTTTTATGACATAATTATAATTTTGGTTGATGATTAGGACTATTTTGTAAAGTGATTTTAATTAGTTTTTAGTTAAAGGGCTAAATTGATAAAATATAAATATTTACATGAAATTCATGTCAATTTTAATATTTATAGGTTGGTCTAGTATTAGTAAAAAATTGGCTAGCATGGAAATGGATGAAATTGTGATAATTGAAAATTTTGGGTTTAGGGACTAAATTGAGAGAAATGCAAAAGTTTAGGGAAAATTTATAAATATGAAAAATTAGAGGTATATGCATAGAAATAAGTTTTTTGGTATATTTGAAATTGATATATTGAATTTAATCATTATATAGATCAAGAATTGAATTGTACGGAGATTAATCGGGGAAAAGAGAAACTTGCGGATTAGTCCTTACGAGTTAAGAGAAAGCATAATCTAATTAAGTTCATAGTGTAATATTATGTATATGTGTGTTTCTTTATGCATATATATATATATATATATATATATTAATTTCAAGTTAATTGTAATAAATGTGAAATTTCATTGTTTACTTGTAAATTATTAAATGTTGCAATTAAGTACAAATGGAAAATGAATATTTAGTAGTTGTAAATCTTGTGGTTGCACAATATTGAAATGAATGTAATAGGTTTATAGCATGTGCATGGAAATAAGAAGTTCTTATGAATGGTTGATCTACTGATATTATGAATTTAAGTATAATGCCTGATTGAGCTTAGTAAACGATTAGGATTCAATTGGCATGCCAATAGGGTTAGTACGCGCGCTTGTACGAGATTGCACTTTGGTGCCTATGTTAGCATTTTGATGCTCTCTGGTGTGTTTTAGGGAAACTCGAGTATTTGAGTGAATTTGCTATAGTTCAACAGGCCATGAAATTTTATGTTTAAATGGTAAATTACTCTTTGAGTTGGATTTATGTATAATGATATGTTTGTGTATATATGTATATGTATGGAAGCCTGGATTGCTTTGGTTTGAGGCACTGTGTATATTGAACTATATGATTGAATGTTTTGGTACTAATAATATGAGATTTTGGAATTGATTGTCAAGGTTATAATGATTTAAGTTGTAACAGCCCGATTTTGACCCTGGTCGGAACGGTGGTTTCGGGACCACGAATTCGAGTTAGAAATATTTAATTATTAGTTAAATATGTTCTGAATGTGTGAAATTGGGTTGGTGTGGAAATTTTGTTTTAAAATTTTATCATTTGAATGCCAATTTAATAAATAGGGCTTAATAGAATAAAATAGAAACTTTGTGATTTAATATTGTGATAGCCAAATTTTAATGTCTTTATTTTTGGATGGATTAAAAATGCAATTATACCATTAAAATATAGTGGACTGCATCTAGCTTGGAGGTAGTAAACTTTATATGTTATTATAAGTGTTTATATTAAGTAAATAATAAAAATATTATTATTAATTGTAATGAAATAGAACTAATAAAGAAAGGAATAAAATAAGGAGATATTTTGCTTGGTTTTTGCCGAAAATAAAAGAGGAAATAAAAGAAGAAGAACTAAGCTATTCGGCCATGGATGGTGCAAAATTAAGGTTTGCATTTAGTTTAAATTTGAAAATTGTTTGTATTTTTGAGGTTATAGCTGACGTTAGTTTTTAGCCCATGAATTTATTTTTCTAATTGATGAATATTGGGTGTTCGACTATGAGGATGAAATGAAGAAATGTTGAGTTCTTTGATGTATATGTTAAAGAAATTTGAGTTTGATGTTAGAAATTAGAAATCAAGTGTTAGATGAATGCCTTTTGTCTTACGATTTTATGTGATTTTGAGTTTAAGATTAATTTGTGAAAATTATTAAATAGGAGCGTTAAATTGTTAAATAAATGAAATATGAGAATTTAAATTTTAGTAAGACATATTTGGTTTTAGTGTGCCATAGGAAGATTTTAATTATTTTGATGTATTGAGGATGTTTGAACCGAAATGTCAAAGCCTATTTTTTTTAAAAAAAAAGGGTATTATATAAATTATTATATTATATGATTTTTGAGTGAAAATAAAATGGTTAATTGATTAAGCAAGTTCAATTTGTTTTTAAATTCAAGCTCAAGACTTAAGGATACGAGACTCGGATCGGGAAAAAGAAAAGTTAGCCGAGTACTTGATACTATCGTACGAAATTATCCAAGTAAGTTCTTAAGTGAATAAACTCAATTATGTATGCTTAAAGATTAAATAAATATAGTAATGTTGAATGGGTGATTTGATATAGACAATTGCCGAATGGTGATAACATTAGTTGACATGATCTAGCTAAGGTGTTAATTGTGCCGTATTTGACTAGAAGGATTGAGTTGAAATAGCTATGGTATTAATTGTGTCGTATGTGACTAGCATGATTAAGTTGAAATAGGTATGGTGTTACCTTGTACCGAATGTGATTTAAAGTGATGGATGATTCCATTTGTTGCATATTGAGGTAGTCGAATGTGATTTACGACGTGAAGAATATATGTTATGTTTCAATGTGAAAGCCAAATGTGTCTTATGATATGAAGGATATTTGTTATGTTTCAATGTGAATGCCGAATGTGATTTATAAGGGTGAATAATATTACGATGAGTTAAACGTGATGGCTCGATGTGATTTTGAGTTGGAAATGATAATTAAAAGAATTTGATAGTGTTCTGTTAATGATCGGTAGTGTAAGACATGTGATTAAGATATTCAGGCTCCGAGCCTAGCAGGCCTATTGCCGGTGATTAAATATCAGACCTTGAGTCTAGCAGGCTTAGTGCCGGTGTGGGATTTCGGGCTTTATGCCTAGTAGGCCTAGTATCGGTGTAAGATTTCAGGTTATGATCCTAGCAGACTTCGTGCCAGTGAATAAAATCAGGCTCTATGCCTAGTAGGCCTTGTGCCAGTAAGTAACATCAGGCTATAAGCCTAGCAGGGCTTGAACCGGTGAATTGTATTAAGATATAAGTGTAGAAGACTATACACTGATGTGAGATCAAATGTGGTAAACGGGCCCTAAAGGTTTGAATAAATTGAATTATTAATTACCTGAAATAAGGTACATATGTGTATCGATATCTATTGTTAAATTGTGTATATTTGTGAAATAAGTATGTATACGAATTTGATTGTCAATGAACAGTTAGTACAAATTGGGAAAAATATGTCATAAAAAGGGTGCCTATTTGAATTAATGCATTTGGCCTTGTGAGTTATGCTTGTGCATTTGAGAGATTATATTATAGATTTTGGTCCTAAGTATAAGTTCGATTGTATGTATTGGATGGAATGAATTTATGCATTTAGCATAAACGGCTCGATATGAGCAAATAGATGGAATTGGTATAATTGGTTATATGTGATTTTAAAGTGATTTGGCATATGTGATTTGGTATGAACTTATAATGAATTGACATATTCGATTTTATATATATACACATGAGATTACACAGGGTTTGTATATTCGGCCTTGTGAAATAATCTATTGAAGTGAATTATTAAGTGTCATGTGATGATATATTGAATTTGTATATGTATACCTATTCATCATTTCGGGATATAAACAATGTAGTGAAGTTTATATATTTGACCTTATGAGTAAGTAATCACATGATGTTGAAATTAACTAAGTAGATTCAGCCAAGTTCACTTAGCTAAGATAAAGTAATGTTCCCAATGGTATTATTCGACCAATTAAGTGATGCTTGTCTATGTAAAGTTAAATCTTGTCTTGTGAGCTTGCATAAATAAGTGGAATTATAGTTGAATGTATGATGACATTTACATGAATTGGTATCACCGGCCATGTAGGCTATGTATACATGGGGTAATATTATACCATGAATTTTGGATTAGTTATATGAATAAATGTATGTATGATGTTTATGATTATTTGAATTGAAAGTGGGTATGAGTGTGATCAGATAATATATAGTCTACGTGAAAATGAGATGTGATTAATGGCAAGTGACTATAATCAAATAAAGTATAGGGGAAACGTGATATGGTAACGGTGTTCGTAAATAAATGATTCTGGTACATGTAAATTATCGTTGAATCTCAGAAATGTAAAGTGATTATGTATTGAATGATGATATGTGAAACATGTTACCATGAATGAAAGAATGGTACACAGATGAATATATGATATATGTGCTTGCTATATGGCCTTGTGGCCTCATGATTCGAACATGAGAAATATGAATTAAGAAACATGGTTTTGAGATATTCCGTTTTAAACTGTAAATGGATATGAATTGGATATTAAGACGGTGATATTATGATGCATGGTTTATATATCTATAAATCGGCTAGTGAAGAAATGACATGGTTTGGTTGGTTACGTAATGAATATGTGCAAGTTTGATTTTTATAATTGAGCTAACGGCTATTATTCAAATTTAAAAGCATAGTTATATGTTATTGATAAATAAAATAAGTGAAGCTATTTAATGAGGTTATATGAACTAAAAAGTACAATGGATGTGCACGTGATTGAGATTGTTTAAAATTCAGTTTAGTGTTATGGAATCAGTTATCTTTGAAATGATTTATTTCTTGTGGCTTACTAAGCTTTCAAAGCTTACTCTGTGTGTTTTTCCTATGTCTATAGAGCTTCAGAGATTTGCTCGGGTTGGAAGTCAGGGAGACGTCTTCACACTATCTAGTTTTCGTTTCGGTAAATAAGTGTTTTGAGATTTTGGTTATGTGGCATGTATAGGCTAGTTTCGATATGATTCATAATGCGAAAATGGCTTGTTTATTATGTCAAATGAGTTTAGTACTTTGATTAAATGATGGTTACACATGTTGAGGAATCAACCAAAGTATATTATAAGTCTGGACTATGCTTGGTATGTTGATTGTGGTTTTGGATGTTTTGGATATTTCAATTAATAATATTCATGTGCCGAATAGGGTTAGGTAAAGATGATGCATATTCGAATATGTATGTTTTTATAAGATTCATTAATGAAATCTTTGATTGATTTAAGGGTTTAAGAAAATGATTATTTATGATTGATATGAATATGTATGTATTTCCGGTAATGCCTCGTAACCCTTCCGGCGACGAATTTGGGTTAGTGGTGTTCCATAAGTTTAATTAGTAATCAGTTATATGATAAGGTAAATTAAATTGAATTTTTAATTACGGACTTACTAAGCTTCATAAGCTTACTTTTTTTTTTCTGTAGGTAATGTTTTCCGGAACAGGTTAGACGGATCAATTTCAATGCTCACACTATCCAGACTCTTTTTGATAGCTTTTGTTTTTTGGGTTATTTTGGTTTGTGGCATGTATATAGGGTTTGATGTTGTTAAGGTTAATATGTTAGTTGAATTGTAATTAAGCTTTTATGGTTATGAATTGGAAAACTATGTTTCAGGTTGATGTTATTTTGGTATGGTAATGTTTTGGTGCACTTGTTATTAAGCATTTTTTTAGTTTGGTATCTTTTGTGGTGTTTGAAATATGGTATGGCCAATTTGGTAGGTAACATTTGATAATGTATATGTATGTTTTGCCTTTGATATGTAATTTTGGTAGTTGATGTTCTAGAGGCATTATTGTTAATTGTATAACATGTATGAGAACATAAAATTTTAGGTGAACTATTTGTTTTTGCTTATAAATTATGATGTCAATGAGGACACATTCGTTTGGCACATAAGTTGTATGAATTTTGTATGCTTTTGGTGAGTTAAATGTGTTTTTGAATAGGTTATCTTGGGTCGGTAATAGGATGGCTTGGTGTTTAAGTAAGAACAATTGTTATGGTTTGAAAATGAAGTTTTTTAACTGCACACGACCTTCTCACACGACTGTGTGTCTTATTGATTTTGAATGCAGGATGCACCACATGACCATAGAGAGGTATACAGCTTGGTGACATGGTCGTGTGTGTAATAGCCCGATACAGGGCCTTAACAGAATAGTGGTCACGAAACCACATATATGAGGTCAAAATATTTATTCCGATTGAGTTTTAAAATTTATTTTGTGTTTGTAATATTTTGTGAAATTTTTGTTACAAAATTTTATTGTTTGTGTGTTCAATTTGATAAATTGGACTAAATTGCAAAAGTAGTAAAATGTGCATTCTAGAATGTAAATGTGTTTAATTGAAATGTGTTTTATTTATATTTTTATGGTTTACATTTTTATGAAATTATTTTGTAAAAATTTCGTACGAAAATTTTGACGTTTGGGCACTCAATTTAGTCAAAAGGACTAAATTGTAAAAAGTGAAAAAGTTGAGTTCTACATGTTAGAGGTGTCCAATTGTTATGAAATTTTAAATTAGAGGTCCTTAAATGGTAATTAGACCATTGGTTAATTTATTTCACAAAAATGGACATGAAATGGGTGAAAAAGAATATTTTTAAGTTAGGGGCATTTTGGTCATTTAGTGATTAAATGAATTAAAAATCAAATTAAAAGCCAATTTTTGCTCATCTTCTTCCTCAAGGCCGAATATAGCATGAAGAAACCATGGCTAGGGTTTTTCAAGCTTCCAAGCTCGATTGTAAGTCTGTTCTAGCCCTGTTTTTAATGATTTTTACGTTTTTGAAATCCCGGTAACATGATTTCTCTATTTCTACCATTATTTTGAGCTAGGGTTTGATTTTAAAAATTGACTCATGTTGAATAATTGTTCTTTTTGATTAATTATGGTAGATTATGCATGTTTAAGGTTAGAGAAACGGTTTTTACCGAGTGATTTTCGACGAAAACGTCCGAAAAGACTAAATCGTAAAAGTTATAAAATTGGTCATAAGTGTGTGTTTTAATGAGAATTGTGGGCTGATATATTTATGAAATGGTTTTCGGTTAGGTCTAAAATGCAAAGAAATTGAATAAAAATTTATTTAGGAGCCTAAGGGCAAAAACATAATTTTAACAAACTTTAGGGGCAAAAATGTAAAATTTTAAAAGTGTGATATTTTGACTAATTTGAATAATGTGTCATTAAATGAGTGTTATTTGATGTGTTAGATTAAGAAAACACGAAATTCAGACTTAGAACGAGGTTATGAGCTAAGTCGAAAAAGTTGGCCGTTTTTGTATTCGAGGTAAGTTAGTATAATAATAATAATGCAGTAATGTCATAATGTGTTTTTGAAGCCTAAATTTTAATATTAGATTTGATTTTGTCGAATTATATTATTATGATATTATTATGTTAGTGATTTGATTTAATAATGCCTATGATACAAGGTGACATAGATGACATGGAAATGAATTAAGATGTTGTGGTTAAAAGTACTTTCTATGATTATGGTGACTATGTGAAATTGTAAGTTTGTATGTAAATAATATATCATTTTTACTTATGTTATAATATTTCGTTATGAAATGAGTCGTGGTTGCATATTGAATGCTCACTTGAGGTAAATTATGAATTGAAATTGAGTATGGATGAATAGGTAAAATGTTGAAAACTGAAGAATTTCCCGGTTGAACCTTCGGAATAGAAAAGATATGAATGATCCGTTGTCAGAACACATGTGTAGTACTATGTGCAGGCTACTATGTGTTTAAGATGGTTTAGGTCACGTGTGTAGTACTAAGTGCAGGCTACTACGTGTACTAAACAGTTAGGTTGCATGTGTAGTACTATGTGCAAGCTACTATGCGTACTCGATTATTTCGATCACATGTGTGGTTCTAAGTGCAGGCCACTATGTGTAAGAAATGGTTTTGGTCACATGTGTAGTACTAAGTGCAGGCTACTATGTGCACCAATTAGCTTCGGCTACAAGGGTGGTACTATGTACAGGCCACAGATATCACAGAATATCTGTTACTATTCTGACGTGTTGAACGGGAAAACCTATTAATTGCAAATTCATATGAAAATATAGTGTTAAGTATAGGGATATGAATATATGTGTTGTGAGCAATGTGCTCGATAAGTAATCGAACTTTGGTAAGTTTGATATAGTTAAGTGTTACTATGAAAAATTGATACAAGGAAATTTATGAAGGAGTGAAACTTGAAATATAACAGTTTTTGGTAGTAGCAGTTAGATAATTTTGAAAAATCACCAAAAATGGTAGAAATTTAATTAGAGGTTGAATGAGATATGTAATTAAAGCTTATTTAGTATATTTTCATATAAAAGAAACAGAGAATGCAAAGGAATTCTTTATTTTTAGATATTTATATTTTTGTAAGACTGGTTCAGATTGATTTCGTGATCCCCTGTTCTGATTTGGAAAAATCATTAAAATTTGTACAAAAAAATTTATGGAACTTAACTTATATGATTAGATTCCTTATTGAGTCTATTTTTATAAGAAATAAACAAAAACATCTTTTGAATTCTGTATAAAGAGAAATCGAAATTTTAATGAAGAGTGGTCAGGACTATCAAGTAGCAAAACAGGAGAAGATTTAATGAATAAAATGTACTAATTTTCCCAACCAAAAATTATGAAAATTTTATGAAAAGAAGATATATGAGTCTACTTTCAGGAAAAATTGACGTAACTTAATTTTGAGTTCTGTAGCTAAAGATATAATTAATTTAGCAGTTGTGACTCAGGAAACAGCCTAAGCTGAACATGTGTAAAAAGTGGAAACATGTATTCAATGATTTTATTTCTTAAGAATTTATTTTGAGAAATGGAAACATTTTGTTAATTTAATTACTTATTATTATATTCCAACTTACTAAGCTTTAAAAGCTTACACCCTCTCTTCCATTTCTCTTAGTTTTGTTAGGTTGGCTCGGGGTTGGAGATCATCGGAGGCGGCATCACACTATCTTTTTGTCAAGATGGCTCAATAAAGATTCTTATTGCTTACAAGTGAGTGGCATGTATAAAATATAGTCATAGATAATAGGTATTGGTCAAACGTATTGGCTTATATCGTTACGTTATATATAGCCAAGAAATGTGGCCCATGATAGTTATAGGTAAACAAATTTTATTTTATGCATGTGTTGTGGAAATGTTTTCATGTAGATAAGTATACTACATATGTTTGATGGTTAAGTTAGGATTAATTAAAGGCATAATATGGGTCCATGAAATTCATATGAGTGTAAAGCGTTAAGACCAATAAAAAGGGCTTGGAAAATAGCCCAAGTGTTGGCCACACGGGCGTGTTCCGAGTCACATAGGCGTGTGACACCATTTTGAGTGAAAATTTTAGTAGTGTTCGAAAATTCCAGTTTAGTCTCGGATCATACTCAATGTATCGTTTGGGCCTCATAGGCCTACAATGAGGGTTGAACTATATGAATGAAAAAGTTTAAAATTTTTCATGAAAATTGGAATAGGCCCAATTTGCCCGGGCCCATACCATATTAAAAAACCAAAAAAATAAAAATAAAAATAAAAAGTCCTTTTACAATTTATAGTCCAGACATTAACCAAATTACAGCCCAATTTGTATAAACTAAAATTGCAGGCCTAAAGTACTACCGTAGCCCAATATTACCCGAAGCCCAATTACAACCCTAGAAGTAGCAGCCCAAACAAAACCAAAACCCAAATCAAACCCAATACCCCATGAACCCGGTTACACCCAAACCACTAAACCTAGGCGAACCCAATTACACTAAGACCCACTAACCAAAGGACCAAATTGCATGGCCCAATGGCCCAAATCTTTTTTCAGATTTAGAACCCTGGGGTTCCCTCTCGCGCCGCTGCAGTCCCTCAAGGCTTCTATGCCGTCGTTAGTGCCCTGATCGCCGCCGTGATTCTTGCTATTAGCCTGCAAAAGGAAATAAAAGGAACAGAGAAACGAAAATATAGCAGGAAATCAGAATAATACCAAGTTTTGTACTGTAACAGTGGCTATAAAAGCCTAACATCGTCGTTATAAAAGGACACGCATATATACAATAAAAATACAGCATTTTAAATCAGAACAGAGGTGATTTTTTTATTTAAATATTTGCTTTTACTTTTATGCATTTTTTCTTTACACAAACAAAATCCAATATAACAATAACAGATTTAAAAAAAAAAACGAAAGAAATCCGTTTGTTTTTTTTTTTTGCAAAATATAACGAAAAGCGAAAAGGAGAGGAAATATACCTTGAATCGAGCTCCAAAAGGGAGGTCTCAGCAGGAGAACCGCCGCGAGCGACGGCGCGTGAGGCGCGTGAGGCATGTGCTAGGGTGGCCGGAGGTCGGAGGACCTGTGAAGGCAGATCATTTTCTGGAGCCCTATTCGTTTTTTTTTAAGAACGGTTGGAAAATGATTTTTTTTGCTGTTTTTTGACTTATATAGGCAAAGGGAACGACGTCGTTTTAGTGTGGTCAATTAATGACCAAAACGGCGTTGTTTGTAAGCCAGGATCTGCGCGTTGACCCGATTACCTGGGGAGGATCCGCGTGTTTTTGTTAAAAGAGCTAATTGCCCTATAGGCCCTTCCGCATTTTTGAATTTTGTAATTATGTCCAATCGCATCTTTCTTTATTTTCAAATTGGCCCTGCATTTTAGCATTTGTTTGAATTTAGTCCATAGGGCCATTTCAAGGCAGATGCTGGAACAACGTCGTTTAAGAGATAGGGCATAATTGCCCAATAAGTCCCTATTATGTGGCTCGCGTTCTAATATGATCCTTACACTTCCATTTCAAATTTTATTTTTGTTTTAATTTGATCCCTGTTTCTTTATTTTTAAATTCTTTTTATTTATATCTTTATTTTTTTTCTAAATGTTTTAATATTATACATAATAAACTATTATTATTTATTATTTATATTAGGCTATTTTATTAAATTCTATATTATCTTAAAATTTGTATATTATTATATATTATATATTATTTTAAAATTTGTATATTAAATAATATTTAAATTATTTTATTATTAACACCAATTTTCTTCCATACAATATCTATTTCAAATATATTCTTTTTTTAAAAAAAATATTATATTATATATATTTTCTCTTATATTTTTCATCATAGCTAAATTTTATCTATTATATTTATTTATTCTAAAAGTCTATATATGTTATATTACTATATATATCTTCCTTTATATATTTCTTTATAGTAAAGTTTTACATATTTTATTTATTTATTTTAGAAATATATTATTTATTTTATTATATATATTATCTATGTTAGATTTTTAACCATATCATTTTAAAAAAAAAATTGTTATAGTATTTATTAATTATTTTGTTACCCACCTTATTTTTCATGTACATTTAATCATGTGAATAAATTTTTATATTTATTTCTTTTTTTTTCTTTCATAGATTTTAAAATTGCTACTATTTACTTTTTTTTTAATTTTTATTTGTTATTATTCATATTCTTTAAATTAAAATCCATTATTTATTTATCATAACATTATTATTTTTGCTTATATTATTTGTCATTCTTTTATTTAATTGCTTATGTTAATGCTAATTGTTAATATGACTTGTAACTTTAGTGAATTACACCTTTTTCTTTAAAATAACTTAATGTTACATTTTTTTTTACTCTTGGTTTTAAAATATCTATCTCCCTTAATTACCACATTTTATCCAAAATTTTTTTCGTAAATAAGGCAATGTTTTGGTGTTTAGAAATTCGAAAAATAGTGCCCTAACGTGCTGGGTCTCGATTTTCCATTTGGCTAAACAACTAAATATCCTTTTAATGAATTTTGTAAACCACGAGAAGATTTTGGGTTACGAGGGTTTAACAACATCGTGTCCTAACGTGCTGGATGTGATGTTTGTATTCTTTCGGAACAAAGGAATCTCAAGTTTCGACTTAAATTGTTCAAGTTTTTTAAAAAGATAATGTTTTAAAATCTTTTCGAATTTTCGACATTTGGACAAAAAAATAATCAATTCTGTACCAATTTTGGGCGTTACGAGGGTGCTAATCCTTCCTCGTACGTAACCGATTCCCGAACCCATTTTCTTGAATTTCGTAGGCCAAAATTAATGTTTTCAAATAAAACGTTTCATAAGGTGATCCGATCACACCTAAAAAGATTAGTGGCGACTCCATTTTCGTTTTCAAAAGTCGACCCCGTTTTCTCAAACTTAAAAATAGTTTCGACAGCTTGGTGACTCCACTGGGGAACAATAAGAGAGTCAAGCCGCAAAATTGATCATTTTTGTCATAATGTCGAAATTTTGAAAATTTGATTTGAAATCATGTTTTATTTGCATTTGGTTGGTTTTGAAAATATTTCCGCACTGCATTGCATGATTGTTGTGGTCACACCCTTAAGTGGGAGTGAGAAGCTATGCCTTCGTGAGGTTTTCACCTCCGCATGGGCTAGTGGATTGCTTCTGGGATATATCCGTACTTATGGCTCCGTGAGATTTTCATCTCCGCATGGCCATAGGGAAATGTATCCCCCTGAACTGAACTTGGTCCGTATGAGCCTATAATGGGTGAGGATCGAGGAATCTACTGGTTCAGGTACCCTTTCTTTAGTACAAAAACACATATAGAGAACCCTAAGAGCTCACCTTAGGTAGAACTATGTTGACCCTTAGTAGTTACCTATATAGGTGCTTGTTTATTTCCTGCTTTCTTTCAATTTTTTTTTACATGACACTAACTAATTTTATTTTGTTATCATTGCATGTCATTTAAAAGGGTGTCGATTCACAATTCAATTTCTAAATTAGAAAGTTTTGTTATGGAGAATGAATTTCTTGATAAAGTGGAGGACAACGCTACAGTCCATGCATGGTCAGAGAATACCCAATTAGAAAATGGAGATAGTGTCATTGAGGGATATACATCGGAGTTGTAGGATTTCACTCGCATCAGTGCGGCGCAAAATGAGCTCTAAGAATTGAGAGACATATGGGCCCAATGGGATGACGAGACTAAGCAGCTATTCTACCAAAATTATGGTGATCTACCCTACTTGCTTGACGTTAAGGTGGACAAGCATTTGTTCCGGGCTATGGCTCAGTTTTGGAACCCCTCTTATAATTGTTTCACTTTTGGGAAAGTGGATTTAGTACCTACTATAGAGAAGTATACGGCCTTGCTTCGCTGTCCGATGATTTGAGGTAACAAAGCTTACTTTAGGGCTGCTAATGTCCTAACTTTTGTGAAGAAATTAATGAATATTACGGGGATGAGTGAACAGTGGGTCACAGCTCGAATCCAACAAAAGGGTGATAGTAAATACATTCCTTGGGCAAGTTTGAGAGATCTGATATTAGCGTACCCAGATGTGAAGAGGAAAGTTGATGTCTGGGCTTTAAGTATTTATGGTCTAGTTATTTTTCCAAAAGCACTAAGGCACATAGATGAAGCAGTCACTGATTTATTTGATCGACTTAGAAAACAGGTCACACCTATACTTGCAATTCTAGCTGAGACGTTCAGATCCTTGAGTGCATGTCGGAGGGTTGGCGAAGGTATGTTTTGGTTTTATGAGTTACATTCTATTTTATCTGTTTTCATTTAATATTTATTTTTGGGATCATTTATGTAAATTGGACACGTACTGTTATGGGTTTATTTGGGATTTTAAATTGTTAATTTTATTGATTTATAAACTACGACACCACAAATGCATTTTGAAAACTTAACTAAAGGTTTTTCTATAAATGAACGATTTTCTAGCTTCCGCGATAAATAAATATTTTTGAAGTAAGTAACTTAGAAAGGGTTTTTCTGATTTAAGTAAAGATAATAACTAGAATGATTTTCAGCTTGCTAAAGCACTCTCATGTGACGCCCCCAGATTCGACCATAACATCTAGGTCGGGTTTGGGGTGTTACATCTACTCTTAAACAGAGACTTTTGCTCTACTGAATAAGCGCATCAAATACTTGTGAGTAGTTGACGAGAATGAGAACAATTTTGAGTGTTAAATTATATTTTATTTTGTTACTATTTTAATCACCACCTTTTGCAATATCAATAGAGCTGAACTGAGTCTGGGCTAAGTTTAAGCATAATATTAATACAATTTATACTTAAGTTCGATTTGGCTCAAAATATGGACTTAAAATTTTATCCATATCTGTCGATATTCATAATGACTAATATGTGAATAGCCTGTCCATATTATTTTTAATTTTTGGAAAAATATTTATATTAATTTTAATTTAATATTTAATAATTGTATAGACTTTTATTTACTAAAGTTTTATATATAGGAAACTTTACATTATAATATTATATATTATTATAGATTTAATTTTATGTGTTATAAATTACATAACATATTATTTACAAACTTAGAAAATAGGTTGAGTTGAGCCAAGTCAAATTCGGGGAGCTCAACCCATATTTTAAATGAGTTTAATTTTTTGTCCAAATTTCTTTCTAAAATACAAATGAACTTTTAGACTTAATTGGATAATCTAATCTTTTAAACAGGTGTAATTGTAATTAAGAAATCTCACAGAATTATTTATAATTGGAGCATTGTAATTATATTGTTTAAATCTTCTGGAGAGAACTGACTAAATGTAGGATGATTTGTGATGATTATTTTTATTTTTAAGTTTTACTTTTTAAAGAATTACATTTTACCAGACAAACAAGGTCAAAAATTTAAAATTCCTGCCAAATAATTATTTTATAGTATTGATTAATGAGCGAAAAAAGTAATAATTCTTTGATTCAAGACTTGGACTCCAAGTACTACGGGATCTTCCACCACTTGGACTCCAAGTAATATTAATTATTAAATATTCTATTTGGATCTTTGTTTTTGATGTTTTGCCACTGCCCTTCTCCTTCACGAAAAACTCTGAATGGACTTTACTTGAGACCCACATAATTATATATGCTCTTTCCACAGAAAAACAAATAATATGCTTATGTATGCTCTTGTATCAGCAGCCTATTGTACATTTCTGAAATGATCCGACTCCACACTTGGCTGTATATATAACAGATATTGGTACGCTAGTGTTACCATCACTCCACTTTTCCTTCTTTCTACTCATATTTCTATGGGTTTGCCTCACTTTGTGCTGTTCCCTTCCATGGCCCAAGGCCACTTGATCCCTATGGTAGATATCGGTAGATTGCTAGCGCAGCGTAACGTGATTGTTACCATAGTTACGACACCTCATAATGCAAGCAGAGTCCAGAAAACAATTGATCGAGCTGTTGCATCAGGCCTCGCTATCCGTTTAGTGCAGCTCCGGTTTCCAGGCAAAGAAGCAGGGTTACCAGACGGGGTTGAGAATGTGGACATGATATCTTCGATGGAGGACTTGTTCAAATTCTTCACCGCAGCAAACAGTATGGACGAAGCAGTGCAGGAATTATTTGAGAAGCTAACACCACGCCCCATTTGTATTATTTCAGATTTTTTTCTTCATTACACCCTCAAAATTGCTACCAAGTTTCAGGTCCCAAGGATATCGTTTCATGGAATTTGCTGCTTCTGTTATCTTTGTGTGCACAATCTAAAGTCCTCCAAGATACTAGACAACATAACATCTGATTATGAATGCTTCAAGGTGCCAGGCTTGGCTGAAAAGGTCGAATTTACTAAACCCCAGTTGCCGCTTAACCTTGATGAATCCTGGAAGGACATTTTTTATACAACAACAAAAGCTGACGAAGCATCATATGGGGTTGTCATAAATAGTTTCGAAGAGCTGGAATCACCATACGTCTAAGAGTACAGGAAGATAACAAAAGCTTGGTGCATTGGTCCAGTTTCTCTGAGCCACAAAAATGAGTTGGATAAGGCTGAAAGAGGTAAGAAGGCTTCAATCAATGAGCAGCAGTGTTTGAAGTGGCTTGATTCTCAGGAACCCAACTCTGTAATTTATGCTTGCCTTGGGAGCATAAGCACTATGAAATCTCCCGAACTGATAGAGTTGGGTTTGGGCTTGGAGGCCTCGAACAAGCCATTCATTTGGATCTTAAGAGGAAATAATGACGCATCGAACCAGGTGATGAAGTGGATTGAAGAGGATGGATTTGAGGAAAGAATAAAGGGAAGAGGATTTGTAGTTGTGGGATGGGCTCCCCAAGTGCTCATTTTATCACATCCTGCAATAGGAGGGTTCCTAACTCATTGTGGGTGGAATTCAACAATAGAAGGCATTTCTGCTGGCGTTCCATTATTAACATTGCCACTTTTTGCAGACCAGTTTACCAATGAGAGACTTGTAGTACAAATACTAAAAATCGGAGTGAGCGTTGGGGCCAATGAACCTACTGCCTGGGGAGACGAAAAATCTGGGTTCAAGTTGACGAAAGAACATGTTAAAAACGCAATAAACCAATTGATGAATGAAGGAAATGAAGGAATAGAGAGAAGAAAACGAGCTAAAGAGTTTGGAGGGAAGGCAAATAAAGCTGTTGAAGTAGGTGGATCTTCTTATCTTAATATGACACTATTAATCCAAGATATCATCCAACAATCTTCAAAGATGGGTGTGGATATGATTCCAACCTTACATAGCGATGAGAACTAAGGAGATATGGTAAGAGCGCGGCTCTATCTAATAAGAAAACCGAGATAACGTCAAAGAGTGATTTATCCGGTTGATTCCTTTCACTAATTTGTTTCGTATCATTATCATTCTGTGTATTTTATAAAACCAACTTTTGGTTTAATGAAATAATTACGGTTTTTCAATTGCCATTACTTAACAACATTTATTTTTTTTTTCCATTTATTTTTCTCCTTTTCACAATCGATGGGTGACTCTCAATCGTCGAACTCCTCATTATCCAAAATACCAAATGTTAGGCATATTCGTAGTGCCATAATATCCAACTCAACGTACTTTGCAAATGTGAAGATCATCTTCTCCGTAGTGCCATAGTTTCCATCATTTCCCTTAAGATTCTTTTGTTATAACCATAAAACATTGATATAAACATAATAAACCATGATTTGTCATTTGTCATGTAAGATTATTAACAATAAAAACGAGATGCCGAAGCATACTTGAATCTATCGATATGTTGATATCTTTAAATCTTGTGGTTTCGATCTTTCAAATTAACATACAAGAAGGTGACTCTATTCTAAATATGGGATGCTAGAAAAGTTATGTATGTGTAATTTAGAGACTATAACACTAATATAAAATTTTTGCATATTTACCTTAATTTCTAATTAGCCCATCATTAATTAAAAATTAGTTACTAGAGCACATCTGACCAATACTTCATTTCATTTAATAACTGAATCCTAATTAGCCTTAATTGTAACATTTCGATTTTCAATGGTGTTGTAAAACGCGATTTCAAAATCTCATTTTTGTAAAGCGAGTCCATAAATATTCAATATGAATATTTACGAAGTTGGTATAAAAAATATTAATGTTTGGTCCTTCAATTTTGTCTATTAATTGCTTAATTAGGGTACATGAAATAAATTGTAAAAATCTTATCTCTATAAGTTTTTAATTGGTCAAGACTCAAGGACTTAAATTGTAATTAGTTAAAGGTCCAAAATAGTAAATCAACATTTTTATAATATGTAATAGTGCATGGTGATTGTAATAGGCCCAATTTGCCCGGGCCCATACCATATTAAAAAAGCCAAAATAATAATAATAATAATAATAATAAGTCCTTTTACAATTTATAGTCCAAACATTAACCAAATTATAGCCCAATTTGTATAAACTAAAATTACAGGCCTAAAGTACTACCGTAGCCCAATATTACCCGAAGCCCAATTACAACTCTAGAAATAGCAGCCCAAACAAAACTAGTACCCCAAAACAAACCCAATACCCCATAAACCCAGTTACACCCGAACCACTAAACCTAAGCCAACCCAAATACCATAACCCAATAACCGTGTTAGCCTAAAAAGGCCCAATGCCCGAACTGTCTCGGAGGACTTAGGGTTTCTGGGAAACCCTCGCACCGCAGCTCCCAGCATGGTTCCTTATCGCGCCGTAATCAGCGCACGGATCACCGCCGGATCTCTCGTCGTTCGCCTGTAAAAAAGGAAGGAAAATACACGGACAATATAGAATATGACAAGAAATCAAAAAAATAAATAAAATACCAAAACCTGTATTTTGACAGTGGCTATAAAAGATGAATACAATCAATGTAACAGGGGAGGGATTTCTTTTTTTTTTACAGACAGAAAAAAAAAATAGAGGTGGTCCCGATTAACTGATTTCGCATATATATTTTTATTTATTTCCTTTATTCTTTTTGATATACAAGTCATTCTTGTTTATAAAATACTATTAAAAACAAATAAAAGAGGTTACCTTTCTGCTAGCGTTGAAAAACAGAGCTTTTTCGCCCTCAAGCCGCTGTACATGGCGGCTCAGCCGGTGGCGCGTGGGGAGCGTGATGCGCATGAGGCGGTGGCCGTCGGCACGTTGCCAAAACTCAGGCCAAGGGAAAAGAGAGCATTTTTGAGCTCTGATTTGTTTTTTTTTTTTAAAGAAAATTTTAAAATGATTTTTACAGGTTTTTTTTTTAGTTTATATAAGCTGGTGAAACAGCGTCGTTTTGGTGTGTCAATTAATGACCATAACGGTGTCGTTTAAGGGCTGGGATCCGCGAGTTGACCCGTTACCCGGGGAGGACCCGCGTGTTTTTGTTAAAAGGGCTAATTGCCTTATAGGCCCTTCCGCATTTTTGCATTGTCGCAGTTACGTCCAATCGCACTTTTCTGCTATTTTCAATTTGTCCCTGAAATCAGATTTTTGCTCCAATCTGGTCCTTAAGGCCATTTTAGGGTAGATGTTGGAACGGCGCCGTTTAGGAGATAAGGTAAAATTTCCTGTTAGGTCCTTACAGTGTGGCGCACGTCCCAATCTAGCCCTTTCACATTTTTACTTTAAAAATTTTTTTTTGATGTAATCCCTATTTTCTTGATTCATTTTTTTTTAAAAAACCCTTTGTATTTTTAATTATTTTAATATTATAATAAAATAGTTTTTTATTAAGGTATTTATTAAATTCTATATTATTTTTTTGTATTATTTATAAAATTTGTATATCATATATTATTTAAATTATCGTTAATATAAAATTTTTAATATATTGTATATTTTAATTATGGAAATTATTTATATATATTAAATTATTATATCACATATGTTTTTAAAAAAGGGGTTTTAAATATGCTATTTATTTATTTAAAAATATATTATTTATTTTATCATGTATATATTAGATTTTGTCATATTGTTCTTTTTGTTTTAGTTTTTAAAAATTGTTATAATATTCATTTACTGTTTTGTATATATATATATATATATCATTTACCTAATTTTCTTTCTTTTTTTTTTTTACACATTTAATCTTGTGTGTAAGATTTCATATTTATTTCTTTATTTTTCATAGTTTTTTTTTGAACTGTTATTATCTATTTTATATCTTTTATTCATACTAATTGTTAATATGACTTATAACTTTGGTAAATTACACTTCGGTATCTATATCTTGTGATAATTTAATGTTACATTTTTTCTCAAATCTTTGTTTTAAGTTATCTATCTCCTTTAATTACCACATTTTACCCAAAAGTTTTTTCTTAAATAAGGAAATGTTTGGTGTTTAAATATTCGGAAAATAGTGTCTTAACGTGCTGGGTTTCGATTTTCTTTTTGGTTAAACAACTAAATATCCTTTTAGTAAATTTTGTAAATCATGAGATGATTTTGGTTACGAGGGTTTAAAGCATCGTGTCCTAACGTGCTGGATGTGATGTTTGTATTCTTTCAGAATAAATGAATCTCAAGTTTCAACTCAAATTGTTCAAGTTTTTAAAAAAGGATCATGTTTTAAAATTTTTTTGAATTTTCGACATTAAGACAAAAAAACTAATCAATTCGGTACCAAATTTGGGCGTTACAAGGGTCTAATCCTCCCTCGTAGTAACCGACTCCCGAACCCATTTTCTTGAATTTCGTAGGCCAAAATCAATGTTTTGAAATAAAACGTTTTATAAGGTGATCTGATCACACCTAAAAAGATTGGTGGCGACTCCTATTTTCATTTTTTTAAAAGTCGACCCCCTTGTTTTCAAACTTAAAAATGGTTTCGACAGCTTGTCGACTCCACTGGGGACCAATAAGAAAGTCAAGACGTAAAAGTTATCATTTTTGTCCTAATGTCGAAATTTAGAAAATTTAATTTGAAAACATGTTTTTTATTGCATTTGGATGGTTTTGTAAATATTTCTGCATTGCATTGCATGACCGTTGTGGTCACACCCTTTAAGTGGGAGTGAGAAGCTACGCCTTTGTGAGGTTTTCACCTCCGCATGGGCTAGTGGATCGCTTCCAGGATACATCCGTACCTATGTTTCCGTGAGATTTTCATCTCCGCATGGCCATAGGGAAATGTATCCCCTTGAACTAAACTCGGTCTATATGAGCCTATAATAGGTGCGGACCGAGGAATCTGCTGGTTCAGGTACCCTTTCCTTTAGAACCAAAAATATATATAGTGAACCCTAAGAGCTCGCCTTAGTTAGAACTATGTTGACCCATAGTAGTTACCCATATAGGTACTTGCTTATTTTCTGTTTTCTTTGAATTATATCTTTTATATATGACACTGACCAGTTTTATTTTGTTATCATTGCATGTCATTTAAAAAGGTGTCGATTCACGATTCGATATCTAAATTAGAGAGTTTTGTTATGGAGAATGAATTTCTTGATAAAGTGGAGGACAACGCTACCGTCCATGCATGGTCCGAGAAAACCCAATTAGGAAAATGAGATAGTTCATTGAGGGATATACATCAGAGTTGTGGGACTTTACTCGCATCAGCGCGGCACAGAATGAGCTTCAGGAATTGAAAGATATATGGGCCCAATGGGATGACGAGACTAAGCAGCTGTTCTACCATAACTATGGTGATCTACCCTATTTGCTTGACATTAAGGTGAACAAGCATTTGTTTCGAGCTATGGCTCAGTTTTGGAACCCTGTCTATAATTATTTCACTTTTGAGAAGGTGGATTTAGTACCTACTATGAAAGAGTATACGACATTGCTTTGTTTTCCAAGGATTCGAGGTAACAAAGCTTACCTTAGGGCTGCTAATATCCCAAATTTTGTGAAGAAATTAATGAATATTACGGGGATGAGTGAATAGTGAGTCACAACTCAAATTCAACAAAAGGGTGATGGTAAATGCATTCATTGGGCAAGTTTGAGAGATCTGATATTAGTACACGCGGATGTGAAGAGGAAAGTTGATGTATTGGCCTTAAGTATTTATGGTTTAGTGATTTTTCTAAAAGCTCTAAGGCATATAGATGAAGCAGTCACTGATTTATTTGATCAACTTAGAAAATAGGTGACACCTTTACCTACAATTCTAGCCGAGACGTTCTGATCCTTGAGTGCATGTCGAAGGGCTGGTGAAGGTAGATTCATTAGATGCACACAGTTATTGATGGTTTGGTTCCATAGTCACTTTTGAAGGGTTGACAAGGTTCCTTACCGAGTGTTCTTCAAAAATTATTCTCATCTAAAAGAAGCAGTAGCTACACCAAGGAGAGATGATCTATCAGAGGAAAGATGGATGGCAATTCTTCAAAACCTCTGAGAGGAAGATGTTGAGTGGAAAGCCCCTTGGATGGTTCCCAACGAGGTCCTCTATCGGTGTGGAAATTTTGATTGGGTACCTCTGTCTAAAATCTGGGGAGCTGTTGGATATCCACCGTTGCTCGTACTAAGGCAATACAAAGCCAAACAGTTCATATCGGCAACACATGGGTTAGCTCAATGTGAATTCTCATATAAAGGGCATAATTATAAGAATAAGATCCGAGAAATTTCTGAGGCTTGGAAGCGAACTTGCTGTATGAAAATTTTGACTCCAGGTCCGATGGCAACCCTTGAGTACAAGGAGTGGTTGAGCAAAAGGATCAATGATAACATCCCTGGACCAAGTTTGGAGGGTGCTCAATCGATGGAGGAGTACTTACGAGTGGTTCCATCAGAGTTGGAGATTATAAAATAAGATTTTGAAAAGAAGAGTCTCAAGCTCAGAAAGAGGATAGAAAAGTTGGAGGAAGAAAAAATGTACCTGGCATTAGACGTGGATGTTCAGAAACTAGAGACTGAAAAAGTAAGAAAAGAGAAGAGAAAGATTGAGGAAGATCAAGATGATTTAAAGACAGAATATAAGAAGATACAGCTGTCGATGAAAAGAGCCGGATTAGAGAAGACTTCGGAGCAGTGGCAACAAGAGATTCGAGAGGAAAAAGCTAAACCTGATCGATGGGAGAGGAGGTTTCAAGAAATTCAGGCGTAAAACGAGGCCTTAAAGAAGAGTCTGGCAGAAAGTAGTAATGAAAAGAGTGAATTAAAGGCTAGAATGGCTGAGCTTGAAAGAACTCTTCATCAGTATCAAAGTCGTAATTCGGTGATTGAACTAAAGGAAAGCCTGAATAGAATTAAAGAAATGAAGAAGAAGATCGAAAGATTAGAGTCGGCATTACAAAACTGTGAACTTTGGATCCAGCATCTTGAAGCAAGAGAAGGGTATTGGAAGGAAGAGCTTCACCATTCTTAAGATCAAGTTAGAAATAAGGATTACCTCATAGGTGAAGCCATAGTCCAAATTCATGAAGTGGCTGATCATTTACAAGCTTTGGCAGCGCAGGCTGATATGTTAAGTGTAAAGTATGAGTTAGAACTAGATAGGGGTCGAGAGTTAGCTATGTTGTTTGGAAGGGTTAAAGCTTTGGGCTTTAGGGCGAAAGCGTATTTGTAATCCATTTTGTGTAAAGAATTTTATTTTCTAAATAAAGTTTTCTAAATGAAACTGAATTCGAATCGATATTCTTTTTGCATTCATGCATTTACATCACATCATATGCATTAAAATCCATAGAAGGACTCTAATTAGTTGTAGTTATTTCAGAGAGAGAAAGAGAGAGAGAGAATGAAGGAGAAGTTAATATGGAAACTAAACATCGTTACGGTACTCGAGCTAAGGCGAAAAACATGAATCAAAGACTTGAACAGTTCCAGAGGGATATGCAAGATCAGATGCAAGAGCAGTTGGCAAAGCTCCAACAAGAGATGAGAGACCAGATGTTGAAAGCTCAAAGAAATATGATGGCTCAAGTGGTTCAGTTGCTAAATGGGGCAATGGACAAAGGAAAGGGCCCCATGACTAATACTGGAGAAGATAATGAGGACTACCCTCCAAGTTTTAACCCACCACATGCACAACCTGAGGTGCATCCTTAAAGGCCATCTGTCACAATTAGGCCTCAACAAGGGCAAGCTGATACTGGAGTGCCCATGAATCTCCAAGTTGGCTCGGGATCTAACCCAGGAGATAACTCCGCCAATCCTGTCATCCCTGACCTAGAAATAGCCGAGAGGAAAGGAATGAGAACTGAATCCTCAAGGCAGCTGGAGGACCGTTGCAGATGGTTAGAAGAAAATTTCAAGGCTTTAGAAAATGCAGATAGTCACCATAGAATTGCCGCTAAAGACTTAAGCTTGGTCCCAGATTTGGTGCTTCCTCATAAGTTAAAGATGCAAAAATTCGAGAAGTATAATGGGACTAGTTGCCCTGTAGCCCATATTACCACCAACTATGTTAACAATGATCAACTGTTGATCCATTGTTTCCAAGATAGTTTGGTTGGGGTAGCATCTAGGTGGTACAATCAACTAAGCCGTGCTAGGATTAGCTCATGGAGAGACCTAGCGCAAGCTTTCATGAAGCAATACAATCATGTGACGGACATGACACCTGATAGAATCACTTTGCAAAATATGGAGAAGAAGTCAAATGAAAGCTTCAGGCAGTATGCGCAATGGTGGAGGGCAGTTGCCATGCAAGTTCAGCCACCTCTTCTAGAGAAGGAAACTACAATGCTTTTTATCAATACTCTGAAGGCCCCATTCATTACTCACATGATAAGGAGTACCACCAAGAGCTTTACGGATATAGTAATGGTGAGAAAGATGATTGAAAACGCCATAAGAGGTGGCAAGATTAAGGGGAAACTACTAAGAGGTTAGCTCCAAGGAGAAAGGAGAGTGAGGTGAATAATACAAGTACCTATAGCAGAGGGTACTCAAAGTCAATAACTGTTAGTCAGCCAAAAGTAGTTGAGAACAGGGTTCGCAAAGGCATGAATCTGGCACAAGGCAAAACTCTGAAAAGCTCCAATTTACGTACATCTCGATAACGTATAAGGCGCTATATCAAAGTTTATTTGACGCACATGTGGTGTCCCCGTTTTATCTAAAACTATTGTAGCCCCCATATCCCAAATGATATGACTCAAACGCTTAATGTGACTACCATGCGGGAATACTGGGACACTTAATAGAAAATTGTATTGCTTTCAAGAAAACAGTGGAAAGACTCATTAAGATGGGGATTGTAAAATTCGATAATTCCCCTAATGCAGAAAATCCATTACCTAACCATGGTGATAAAGGGGTAAATGCAATTGGAGAAAATATGGTGAGAAAGATTAAAGAAGATATTACGGAAGTGAGAACCCCGTTAAATATGGTTTGGAAAGAAATGATAGGAAGAGGGATGATAATATCGAATTTTGAGGGAGAATGCGAAGGAATAAGGAACTACTATGAGTTCCACAGAACGGAGGGGCATGAGATTTAGAGATGCGTTGAATTCAGGATATTAGTACAAAGCCTTATGGATAATAAGGAAATAGAATTTTATGAAGAAGGTTCAGGGGATGGAAGTATATGCGTGACAGAAGGAGTGTCAATAGGGCAAAAGGTCAACTACCCGAGGGTCATCATTTCCCTACCAAGAAATACAGAGGGCGGAACACAAATTGCACCAAAGGTTGTAATCTAGAAACCTGTTTCCTTTCCTTATAAGGATAACAAAGCGGTACCTTGGAATTACGACTGTAATGTGACAATACCAGGAGGGGAAAACATAGCTAATACTTTCAATGAGGTCCAACGTAAGGGATCTTACACACGTAGTGGAAGGTGTTACGACTCGGTAAACGTCAAAACTGAGCCTGTGAAAACAAAGACCTTAGTAGTTGAGCGAGAGAAAGGGCTGAGGCACTTATTAATGAGCCTGTAAAAGAGGAAGAGGCTAAAGAATTTCTGAAATTCTTGAAGCACAGTGAATACAGCATGGTAGAATAGTTACGCAAACAGCCAGCTCGTATATCGGTGCTAGCATTACTTTTCAACTCAGAAGTACATTGTGAAGCATTGATGAAAGTGCTGAATGAAACTTACATTACTAAAGATATATCCGTCAACAAGCTGGGTCGTCTGGTTAGTAACATAAGTGCCGACAACTTCATCTACTTTAATGATGATGAAATTCCACCGGGAGGCATGGGATCGACCAAGGTTCTGCACATCACCACTCGTTACAAGGGATATACTTTGCCAAGTGTGTTAATAGATAATGGATCGGCCTTGAATGTCTTACCATTGTCTATATTGAATAGATTGCCTATAGACAGTTCTCACATGAAAACATGCCATAACATAATGAGAGCATTTGATGGCATAGAAAGAAAAGTGATGGGAAGGATTGATATACCATTATTAATTGGATTGAACATATACGAAGTAGATTTTTTGGTAATGGACATTAAGCCCTCCTATAAGTGCTTGTTGGGGAGGCCCTGGATACATTCGATAGGAGCGGTGCCTTCATCTTTGCACCCAAAATTGAAATTAGTAACAGAAGGACGGCTGGTTACTATAAATGCGGAGGAGGACATCATAGCGACTGTTACTAATGACGCACCCTATGTAGAGGCGAATGAGGAGGCAGTTAAATGCTCCTTTCGATCCTTAGAATTTGTCAACGCAACATTCATTTTAGAAGGGAATGAGGTACCAGTGCCCAAGATATCTAGAACCACGAGAATGAGCTTGCAAATGACAGTGGGGAAAGGAGCCTTACCAGGAAAAGGATTGGGTAGAAATCTCCAAGGAGGGGTTCAAGTACCAATACTGAAGGAAAAGAGAGACCGTTTTGGCTTGGGTTTCAGGCCAGATCCTAGACAAAGGAGGAAAGAGATGGAGAAGCAACAAGAAAAAAAGAAGGGCACGGCTGAGTGGAGAAGAAGTCAAGTGGGAGTTAATGACATTGCCTCCCATATCCCAAACCTTTGTATCTAGAGGGATAATTTACCCTGAGAAAAGGTTGTTGAGAAATGAAAACCCTCACATCAATGCCATAATGGGGAAGAGACTGGACAAAGAAACCTGTTGGGCATTCGTCCTTGCGAACCTGGGAGTGTTTTGAACAACTGGACTGCAGAGGAACTTCCTGTAGTTTTTAGAAATTATACAGAGTAATGTTCAAAACACACTTGTTGTTTTAAAGCCTAGAAATAATAAGATTTCATTTATGAAATAGGCTCATGTTCAATCATATTTGTTTCAATAAAAAACGTCTTTTGATGATCAATTCAAGCAAATATTCTTTTATTTTTCTTAAATATTCTTTTAATCCTCTAATTTCCTTCCAATTCTTTTTTATTCACATTCATACCATGTAAATAGTTGTTCTCGAATTCATTTGTTCTTTGTACATTCTTTTGTACTTACCCAGGTCCTTGGATATCAATGTCATGAGCAACGATACTACAGATCTTGAGTTCTCTTTTGAGTGAGACATGTGTTTAGAGGAATCTCAGGATTTTGAAGGTGACAGATATTGTGACTTGTCTTCAGATTTGTTAAGAATGGTAAAGTAAGAAGAGAAACAAATTTTACCCTATTAAGAGATGGTAGAGAATGTGACCTTAGAGGAAGGGAAGGTAGTGAAAATTAGAACGCACATAGCTGAAGAGACGAAGCAAGATCTTGTTGAGTTATTGCGGGAGTTCAATGATGTCTTTGCATGGTCATACCAAGATATGCCTGGGTTAAGTACTGATATTGTAGTGCATCGCCTTCCCATAAGAGAAGAATGCAAGCCAGTCCAGCAAAAACTGCGAAGGATGAGGCCTGATATGGTACTAAAGATAAATGAGGAAGTCAAGAAACAGTTTGATGCTGGTTTTTTGCAAGTGGTCAAATACTCAGAGTGGGTTGCCAATATTGTTCCTGTCCCTAAGAAAGATGGAAAAGTTCGGATGTGTGTAGACTACAGGGATTTGAATAAGGCCAGCCCGAAAGACAATTTTCCCTTGCCTCAAATTGACACGTTAGTAGATAATACGGTAGGATACTTATTGTTTTCTTTCATGGATGGTTTCTCGGGATATAATCAGATAAAGATGCATCATGAGGATATGGAGAAAACCACCTTCATAACACTATGGGGTACCTTTTGTTATAAGGTGATACCGTTCGGGTTAAAGAATGCAGGGGCAACATATCAAAGAGCTATAGTGACCTTATTCTATGACATGATGTAGAAAGAAATTGAAATGTATGTGGATGACATGATCGCCAAATCTCAGACAAAAAAGGAACATATCCAAGTCTTGAAAAAATTGTTCTTGAGATTGAGGAAATTTCAACTAAAGCTCAACCCGACAAAGTGTACCTTTGGAGCTAGGTCAGGAAAGTTACTGGGTTTTGTAGTCAGCGAAAGAGGAATAGAAGTTGACTCAGATAAGGTCAAAGCTATACAAGAATTGCCTCCAACGCGCACTCAGAAAGAAGTTCGAGGTTTTCTAGGAAGGTTAAATTACATTGCTTGGTTCATTTCACAATTAACTGAGAAATGTGACCCCATATTTTGCCTTCTCAAGAAGCACAATCAAGGCACTTGGGATGCTGAATGCCAGAATGCTTTTGATAAAGTCAAGCAATATTTGTCAAATGCTCCAGTACTATCTCCGCCTAGTCCAGATAGACCGTTAATACTATATTTGTCAGTGTTCAGTAACTCTGTGGGATGTATGCTGGGTCAACATGATGAGATAGGAAGAAGAGAGAGGGTGATATACTATCTCAGCTAGAAATTCACTGAGTCTGAGATGAGATATTCACCGATTAAGAAGTGTGTTGTGCCTCGATTTGGACAACTCAAAGATTGAGACAATATATGCTATATCATACAACCTGGCTAATTTCGAAACTCGACCCATTAAAGTATATGATGGAGTCAAATACTCTAAATGGAAGGATGGCAAGTGGCAGATATTGCTTTCTGAATTTGATATAGTCTATGTAAACCAAAAGGTTATAAAAGGGAGCGTAATAGCGAAATTTCTGGTTAGCACAGCTCTAGAGGATTATGAACCTTTGAGCTTTGATTTCCCCAATGAAGAATTAATGTATGTGGCAACTACTGAAGAGTATCCGTGGAAGTTAAACTTTGATGGAGCATCAAATGCTGTAGGAAATAGAATTGGGGCAGTCTTGGTATCCTCAAATGGAGATCATTATCCATTCACATGTAAATTGGATTTTGACTGCACAAATAATATGGCAGAGTATGAGGCGTGCATCATGGGAATTCAGGCAGCTGTAGAACGTAAAATCAGAGTGCTAGAAGTATATGGAGATTCTATGCTGGTGATTTACTAGCTTAAAGGAGAATGGGAGACAAGAGACCCCAAACTGATTGATTACCGAAAAATAGTTTTGGGATTGATTGAAGAATTCGACGACATCACCTTCAATTATCTCTCTCGAGATGAAAACCAAATGGTCGATGCCTTGGAAACTCTGGCTTTCATGATCAAAGTAAACAAACAAGATGTGAGACCTATTCAGATGAGTATTTTTGAGGTTCCAGCTTATTGTTGCAACATGGAGGAAGAGGAAAAGGATGACTACCTTTGATATCAGGATATATTATGATACGTAAGAAATCGTGAGTACCCTGATCATGCAACTGAAAATGACAAAAGGACATTAAGGAGATTAGCCTGCGACTATGTTTTGGAAGGTGATATCTTGTACAGAAGAAGGAAAGATCAGGTGTTCTTGAGATGTGTTGACGCTGTTGAGGCTAGAAAAATTTTGGAAGAAGTATATGAAGGTGTTTGTGGGACACATGCTAATGGTTTCATGATGGCCAGACAAATCATGAGGTTTGGATACTATTGGTCTACCATGGAAGGAGACTGTATCGATTATGCCAAGAGATGTCATAAATGCCAGATTTATGGTGACAAAATTCACGTACCGCCTTCACTTTACATGTTATGACGTCTCCATGGCCTTTTTCTATGTTGGGTATGGATGCCATTGGGTCGATCTCACCGAAAGCTTCGAATGGGCATCGATTCATCTTTGTGGTTATCGACTACTTCACGAAATGGGTAGAGGCTGCTTCATACGCTAGTGTTACTAAGTCGACAGTTAGTCAGTTCTTGAAGAATGAGATTATATGTCGATATGGAATGCCTGAGAGGATCATATTAGACAATATGCTGAACTTGAACAACAGCACGATAGCCGAAGTCTATAGTCAATTCAAGATCAAACACAACAACTCATCTCCGTATCGTCTGAAAATGAATAAGGCAGTGGAAGCGGCAATTAAAAACATTAAGAAGATAGTGGGGGAAAATGACTGAGACTTATAGGGATTGGCATGAGAAATTACCATTTGCACTCTATGCTTATCGAACGTCTGTCAGAACCTCTACTGGGGCAACTCCTTTCTCATTAGTCTACGGGATGGAGGCAGTTCTACCTATTGAAGTAGAGATACCTTCCCTTCGTGTTTTTTCGGAAATAAAGCTGGATGAAGCAGAATGGATTCAGTCGCGATATGATCAGTTGAACTTGATTGAAGAAAAGAGGCTAAGGGCTATTCGCCATGGTCAGATGTATCAGAAGCGAATGATGCAAGGTTACGACAAAAAAGTTCATCCAAGAGAATTTCATGAAGGAGGCCTTGTACTGAAGAAGATCCTTCCCATACAAAAGGATTTCAGAGGAAAATGGATGCCGAATTGGGAAGGACCATATGTGGTGAAGAATGCTTTCTCTGAAGGTGCATTGATTTTGACCGAAATGGATGGGAAAGTTTGCCCAATCCTATGAATTCGGACTCAGTCAAGAATTATTTTGCCTAAAAGGGAGGAGAAGCCAAGGTGAAAACTCGCAAAGGGCGTTTTGAGTCTTCTGGAAAAAAATGGAGAGGCCAAGGTGAAAACCCGCAAAGGGCGCCTTGAGACCAAAGGGGTTTTGAGTTGAAAACCCGAAAAAGGCGGCTCAAATTTTTGAAGAGGGTGCAGTGATCTTGCTATATCTGAATCAACAAAAATGAAGAATGTTACATATCGGGGCATCAACAAAGTACTTTGGATCTTCTAAACACATGTTAAGTTCAAAGCAGTCTTCATGAAGTTTGTATATGGAAGCCCAAGCTGCGATATCTAAGGCACCTGGTTTTTGTCCTATTCATATTAAATTTAATCTCTTTGGATTCTTTTTCTTCTCAAAGATATGTTCCCGGTTAATTTCCTTTGTATTTTTCGACTCTAAGTTGTTTCCAAGATCAATTTATTTGTTATCCATTTTTCATAAGCATGTTGCATTGAAATAATGATTGATGAACTAATAATGTTTTCACAAAAGAAGTTTTGCATATTACTCTGAAATTTCTAGGTAATACAAGAAACTAAAGCAGGCCAATTGTTTAAAAATTCCCATGTGTAAGGGTCGGAGGTACTTGAAAAAGGTCTAAATTGATACTATCTCTTTTTGTCCAAATGATGGTTGGATAATATTAATCCTGAGAGAGGATTATTCCTTTTACAAGCATTCTCATTGGGTCACAGCCTTTGAGGAACAATATGATAGGCCAAGTTGATGTGAAAAGATTTAAAACCATTGAATTACGGTAGAATGGATTGAAGTTGGAAAAGATCCTTTACCTTTAAAATGCAGTAGGAAGGGATTAAACGGTTCCAAAACTAAATCGATCTGGGATGGTTTGAAGCCGGTACAAGCCTTGTATCCCCAAGGTTCAAGTGGAGTGAGCCCTAAAATTTCCATGGGGCAAATTACTTGAGCAGAATATGATACTTCAAGAGGAACGAAGATGAATAAATGAGTGATGATATCTGAAATAGGAATCATTCTCATAACATTTTTGCATTCATATATCATAGCATGTCTAAATAAGGGCATTTGACTCATTTCGATCAAGGCATCCTAATTATGAGGCATGAGCATATATTCATTCTACAAGTTTTGTCCTCTAGAGGACAAATTGAAGTTATTAGTCTGGCATCCCTGAGGTTGCAGGGAGTAGACTAAAGATAGCAGATCTGGCCTTCCTAAAGTTGCAGTGAAGCAGATTAAAGATACTAGTCTGGCATCCCTGAGGTTGCAGGGAGCAGACTGAAGATAGTAGATCTGGCCTTCCTGAAGTTGCAGTGAAGCAGATCGAAGATACCAGTCTGGCATCCCTGAGGTTGTAGGGAGCAGACTGAAGATAGCAGATCTGGCCTTCCTGAAGTTACAGTGAAGCAGATCGAAGATACCAGTCTGGCATCCCTGAGGTTGCAGGGAGCAGACTAAAGATAGCAGATCTGGCCTTCTTGAAGTTGTAGTGAAGCAGATTGAAGATTCCAGTCTGGCATCCCTGAGGTTGTAGGGAGCAGACTAAAGATAACAGATCTGGCCTTCCTGAAGTTGTGGTGAAGCAGATCGAATATACCAATCTGGCATCCATGAAGTTGCAGAAAGCAGACTAAAGATAGCAGATCTGGCATTCCTGAAGTTGCAGTGAAGAAGATCGAAGACACTAGTTTGGCATCCCTGAGGTTGCAGGGAGCAAACTAAAGATAGCAGATCTGGCCTTCCTGAAGTTGCAGTGAAGCAGATCGAAGATACCAGTCTAGCATCCCTGAGGTTGCAGGGAGCAGAATGAAGATAGCATATATTACCTTCCTGAAGTTGCAGTGAAGCAGATTGAAGCCGTCTGATTTATAGTCCAATACCTCTGAAGTTGCAGATAGATTGGAAGTTATTTGAAGAAAGCAAGGACCAAGAAGTCAAAACTCGGCAAGGTCAGGCAAAATTGGTCCTTTTATAGTCTTTGCTCTATTCTCGTTTCACGACAATGAGCAAAGAGGGGCAGCTGTAATAGGCCAAATTTGCCCGGGCCCATACCATTATTAAAAAAACCAAAATAATAATAATAATAATAAGTCCTTTTACAATTTATAATCCACACATTAACCAAATTACAGCCCAATTTGTATAAACTAAAATTATAGGCCTAAAGTAATACCGTAGCCCAATATTACCCGAAGCCTAATTACAAACCTAGAAATAGCAGCCCAAACAAAACCAATACCCCAAATCAAACCCAATACCCCATAAACCCAGTTACTCCCAAACCACTAAACCTAAGCCAACCCAAATACCATAACCCAATAACCGTGTTAGCCCGAAAAGGCCCAGTGCCCGAATTGTCTCAGAAGACTTAGGGTTTCTGGGAAACCCTCACGTTACAGCTCCCAGCATGGTTCCTTATCGCACCGTAATAAGCGCGTGGATCACCGCCAGATCTCTCGCCGTTCGTCTGCAAAAAAAGGAAGGAAAATACACGGACAGTATAGAATATGGCAAGAAATCAAAAAAATAAATAAAATACCAAAACCTGTATTTTGACAGTGGCTATAAAAGCCGAATACAATCGATGTAACAGGGGAGGGATTTCTTTTTTCTTTTAACAGACAAAAATAAAAAACAGAGGTGATTCCCGATTAACTGATTTCACATATATTTTTTTATTTATTTCCTTTATTCTTTTTGATATACAAGTCGTTCTTGTTTATAAAATACTATTAAAAACAAATAAAAGAGGTTACCTTTCTGCTAGCGTTGAAAACAGAGCTTTTTGGCCCTCAAGCCGTCGTCCATGGCGGCTCCGCCGGTGGCACGTGGGGCGTGCGATGCGTGTGAGTTTGTGGCTATCGGCCCGTTGCTGAAACTCAGGCCAAGGGAAAAGAGAGCATTTTTGAGCTTTGATTTATATTTTTTAAAGAAAATTTTAAAATTATTTTTAGAGGTTTTTTTAGTTTATATAAACTGGTGAAACGGCGTCGTTTTGGTGTGTCAATTAATGACCAAAACGGCGTCGTTTAAAGGCTGAGATCCGCGCGTTGGACCGTTACTCGGGGAGGATCCGCGTGTTTTTGTTAAAAGGGCTAATTTCCCTATAGGCCCTTCCGCATTTTTGCATTTTCGTAATTACGTCCAATCGCACTTTTTTGCTATTTTCAATTTGTCCCTGAAATCATATTTTTGTTCCAATCTGGTCCTTAAGGCCATTTTAGGGCAGATGTTGGAACGGCGCCGTTTAGGAGATAAGGCAAAATTGCCTGTTAGGTCCCTACAATGTGGCACACGTCCCATTCTAGCCCTTTCACATTTTTACTTTAAATTTCTTTTTTTGATGTAATCCCTATTTTCTTCATTCATTTTTAAAAAGAAAACCCTTTGTATTTTTAATTATTTTAATATTATAATAAAATATTTTTTTATTAAGGTATTTATTAAATTCTATATTATTTTTTGTATTATTTATAAAATTTGTATATCATATATTATTTAAATTATCGTTAATATAAAATTTTTAATATATTGTATATTTTAATTATGCAAATTATTTATATATATATTAAATTATTATATCATATATGTTTTTAAAAAAGGGGTTTTAAATATGCTATTTATTTATTTAAAAATATATTATTTATTTTATCATTTATATATTAGATTTTGCCATATTGTTCTTTTTTTTTAGTTTTTAAAAATTGTTATAATATTCATTTATGTTTTGTATATATATATATCATTTACCTAATTTTCTTTTTTTTTACGCATTTAACCTTGTGTGTAAGATTTCATATTTATTTCTTTATTTTTCATAGTTTTTTTTGAACTGTTATTATCTATTTTATATCTTTTATTCATACTAATTGTTAATATGACTTATAAATTTGGTAAATTGCACTTCGGTATCTATATCTTGTGATAATTTAATGTTACATTTTTTCTCAAATCTTTGTTTTAAGATATCTATCTCCTTTAATTACCACATTTTACCCAAAAGTTTTTTCTTAAATAAGGCAATGTTTGGTGTTTAAAAATTCAGAAAATAGTACCCTAACGTGCTGGGTTTCGATTTTCCGTTTGGTTAAACAACTAAATATCCTTTTAGTAAATTTTGTAAATCATGAGATGATTTTGGTTACGAGGGTTTAAAGCATCGTGTCCTAACGTGCTAGATGTGATTTTTGTATTCTTTTGGAATAAAGGAATATCAAGTTTCAACTCAAATTGTTCAAGTTTTTAAAAAAGGATCATGTTTTAAAATTTTTTTGAATTTTTGAAATTATGACAAAAAAGCTAATCAATTCAGTACCAATTTTGGGCATTACGAGGGTGCTAATCCTTTCTCATATGTAACCAACTCCCGAACCATTTTCTTGAATTTCGTAGGCCAAAATCAATGTTTTGAAATAAAACGTTTTATAAGGTGATCCGATCACACCTAAAAAGATTGGTGGCGACTCCTATTTTAGTTCTTTTTTTTTAAAAAGTCGACCCCGTTGTTTTCAAACTTAAAAATGGTTTCAATAATGATGTAAACTTTTAACACCCATAACTCGTCTCCCTCGCCGGATTTGGGTCAAAGAGTATTACGATAACATTTTAATCATTTAACATTACTAACTTACAGATATTTAATTATAATTACAAATAATCAAATCACATTCTATTTATAACAAACATACACTTACAGGCCTTAAACCAAGTTTACGAGGCCCTAAAAATAGTTTGGGAATATTTTGGGTCGTGTGGCAACTTGTGTCTTAGGCTGTATGTACCATAGTTTGCTTCTAAAACGAGGCAATTACCACACATATCTTGGTTAACAAGTCAAGCCTAAAACCATCCTCTAAACATAATCAAATACACTTTAAAATAACTCAAAAACATACCAATTTCACACAACCAAAGTGCCTAACCAGAGCGTCATCATTGACACCAAATATAAATCATCAATTACATGCCACAAATTCATCCATCCTATACCTAACCAATATGCCATTCAGAGGCATCTCAATGAATTCAAATAACCAAGTTAAGAGAACATATGACATTAACACATATTCATTGTCAAACATCCACCAAAATAGCAAATTATCCACTCTTACCAAGTTGCCATAATAATCCAAATGTAAAATATTTGAGGGTTTGGAGTAAAAATGTAAAATATTATAGTTTGATATTCGGTTTATTCGAATTATTTGAGTTATTCAAATTCAAAAATTCATCTCCGTTTGAACTCGAAATTAAAAAAAAAAATTCAAGTTAACTCGAATAACTCGAAATTCAAATTTTCTTCAATTTTTCGTGTCGAATTGAGTTTTGCTCACCCCTACATACAAGAAGGTAACTCCTCTTTTCTAAATATGGGATGTCAGAAAAGTTATGTATATGTAATTTGGTGACATAACACTAATATAGAATTTTTGCACATTTACCTTAATTTTTAAATAGTCCATCATTAATTTGAAATTAGTTACTAAAGTATCTACACGTATTTGACCAATACTTCATTTCATTTAATAATTGAGTCCCAATAAGCCTTAAATGTAACAACTCGATTTTTAGTGGTGTCGTAAAAGGCAATTTCGCAATCTCATTTTCATAAATCGGGTACGTAAATATTAAATATGAATATTTATAGAGTTAGTATTAAAGAATATTAATATTTGGTCATTCAATCTCGTCTATTAATTGTTAATTAGGGTGCATGAACCAAAATGTAAAATTCTTATAACTATAAATTTTTAATTGGCTAAAGACATAGGGACTTAAATTACAATTACTCAAAGGTCCAAAATGGTAAATATATGATTTTATAATATGTAATAGTGGATGGTGATGTAAACTTCGGCTAATTTTGATTAATGGTGATTAACTTTAATTAATTAAGGTTTAATTAAGTTAAATAAGTAATTAAATATTTAATTAAAGTATATAAGGTGAATTTTAGTGGGACTTTTCGATATTCTTCATTTTACCTAACCGGCTATACTTTTAAAATCTAAGAAAAACCATTTTTCAAGCTCAAGCTATTCTATCCCTAATTGATCAAGAATTGGATCAAATAGGAGATAAACGAGGAAAAATCAAAATTGTCGATTAGTCCCTAAATATTCAACTTGTTTGTTGTTTAGATCAGAAAAGTTCATATGATATTTATTTATATATGTTGTTGTGTATTTGGTGTGTAATTATATATGTGTTTGCTTGTGAATTGATTTAAAATGTAAGATCTAGAATAAATTGAAAAGTGGAGATTATATGTGAAATTGATACATGTATGAACTTAGTAAATGTTAGGATATGATTGACATGCCAATAGAGTTTGTGTTTGCTTGTATGGGAATAATTATAGATGTTATCGAGGTGTAATATTTTTTGCAGATACTCAAATACATATGACACATGTTTAGCTCAAACAAGTAACCTGATGTCATTTTAAAGGTTTAGCTCGAATGAGTAACCTAACACGAATATATTCAGCTTAGACCAGCAGTTAGTGTGATGTAGATACTTATGTATCCGAGTTCGTTTACTAGGGTTCATCGAGTGAAATACTTTAGATGAAATAAGAATTGGAAATTAGATGAAATGAATTTGAAGTTCAAATGAATGAATATTGAATGAAGTATAATGCCTTTGATCATGTATGTGAACATATTACTCTTTAATTGAATGAGTTGAATGAGTTTTTGAGATTGGTTATCCAAAATGACATGAATTTACTTGTCACATAATTGAGACATCATAGGTTGTTCGATTATAAGTTAAAGTTGTAACACCAATTAACGGACCCGAGCTATAATGTGTCACATTCGTTGTCGGAGCAACTACGATCAATTCACATTTAAAATATACTAATTATATGATAAAATCAAACAATAATACATGCCTTAAACATATCAAAGTAAATCTAGGTTTTATTTGTCTATGAATATAATAATATACAACAAATCAACCATCTATTAGGGTCATACAAACATTTCAATTAAGGTGCCATCACATATCCCACACATTTATCAATCTATGGGAATTATAATTTACATTTATTTTTATACATATGCACATCAACCATATATATATATATATATATATATTACTACTAAAATATAAAAAACAAAATTTGATTATGTCATCATTCAAACTATCACAAAACCTAACCTATTAGGTACATTCCAAATATAAATAAAGTTGGAAGCAACAAACATTACTAAGACTAGGATTGTGGATTGGATACTGAGGTCGATGCTCAAAATGTCTTGAACTAAATCTAACTGGTGCACAAAGAAAACAAATTGTACATTGAGTAAAGCACCCTATGGTATTTCTATAATTTTAAGTATGTAATATTAGCATTAACAAGTCTACCCTAAGTAAACATGTATATCTATATGCACATATCTACTATATATTTATAATAATAACATTAAAACATATCAATATCAAAACATGCCCTTATCAGTCCTATTTCCAAGTTAACCTTTCTAATATTACCTAATTCATTCATTTCAATTAAATAACAATCATTTTCAAGTTAAATACGAGTTTACAAAAGCTTAAATACTATAACTAATTAGCTATTGCATCTCATACAAAATCATTTGCAATCATAATTAATTTGTCAAGATCACTAGCATTTTAGCATAACATATCAAATTTGAAACCATTTCCAATTATGTCCTAATAGTCATATTCAAATACCAATATATATATATATATATATATATAAATCAAAGTGGAAATACAAGTGTTATTAAGTCAGGGATTGGCCTCTGAATGAGAAATTCTAAATAATGCTTGCTCACAAAATCTATAAAACCATACGCCAAGTAATTACGCTCAATGATAAATAAACTATTCAAACAAGTAAATAAACATATTTAACATGTATCATACAACTGTTCCATTCCTAATTTAATCTCATATCATTTATGATACATATATTCACCTCCAAAAAGGCAAGTACAAAATAAATTTACATCCTAAATCATTCAATTTGTATTCAAGTCAACTTGCTTCATATTCTCTTTGATTCTTTTCAATTACTATATCTACTTACTCTTGGATCTGGTGTCCTACATGTAGTATTTTCATCTAAGTATACTTGTAATGTAACACCCCAAACTTGGCCTAAAAGTTTAGACCAAATTCGGGACGCTACATTGATCTCCGAAGTGATTATGAGAAAAGTTTCACAAAAATAAATCCCTTAATTACTTAAGCACATTTATTTCATAGCAAACCAAAAACCAGTAATTGTTTTAAAATTCTGTCTGAAAAGTTACTAGTCTAAAAATATACGAACATAGCATATAACAAAAATTGTACCACAGTATTATAAAACCTTATAGTTTGAAATTAACCAAATAATAAACTCGTAACAAAACTCAAAAAATGATACTCTATACTGTTGAAACTGTCTAAGACCTCCACGTAACCAGTCCAGCGTAAAAAATCAGAATGGTACTTGAAAGGGGAAACAGAAGAGGGGGTGAGCTACTTACGCTCAGTGTGAGATCAAACCGGTTAAACTATAGAAATAGAAACAATGATAAAAACAACAAGCCTGGAAGCAGTTTAGATTCAATTGTGAAGCAAAACTAACTTACAGAACTATTCAGAACCGGTCAATATAGGCAAAGCAAACTTACTGACAGTTGAGCATATTCGCCCAAAAGCAAAATACTGTAGGTACTTTTCGGTCACATGGGACAATCAGACACACAGAGTCTCACGTGCCATTCAGATATAGTAGCAATAATTCACAAGTCAGTCACATAGTCACAATAACAGTTCAAGTAGACAGTTGCAGGCAAATTCTATAGAATTCACATAGGCACAAGTGCCTTTTAGTCGAACAGTAACACATTCAGTCATAGTATCATATTCATTCACGATATTAGTAATTCTCAACCATTCATAAGTTTCAATTCAGTCAAACAGATCAATCAGATGTATATAAATGCAAATGAGTTATAAAATTCCCACCCATCCAGTCAACACACCTCTCCGTCCCCCATCATTCCTCATAAGAGCTTTAAGCTCGTCCCACTAATCATTCCACTCAAGACCTCGTAGGGTCCATCCAACCCTGCACTCTAACTGATGTCATCTCGGGTTGCCTGGTAATGATGGCTATCAGGATTGTCCACGACCCTCTAGGTATTAGGACTACCCTCGACACTCTGGGTATTAGGGCTTAAAGTTTCTAGATAAACTGGCAGTCTCATATATTACGTGGAAAAGCTAGCATATAAGTTGTATTGTGCAATGCGGTAAACCGCAGTACAGACATGCAGTATGAACTGCCAGACCAGATAGTAGTACGTAGCGTAGCTAACGTACAAGGGGTACAGTACAATGCGGTAATCCGTTATACCGATATGTTATAGTAAAACTACCAGTTTAGTAAATGGTACGTAGCGTAGCTAACGTACATACGGTACAGTGCAATGCGGTAATCCGCTATACTAATACGATGTTATCTCGAGTTGCTCAGCAATGATGACCATCTCGTATTGTCCACGACCCTCAGGGTATTGGGATTGCCCACGACCCTTTGGGTATTAGGGCAAACAACTAGCAGATTAGCTACCAGTTTAGTCAATCTCAATTTTCCTTCTCTTCAAAATCCCCACCCAAAATACTTTATGCAAATGTATGTATAGAGATGTATGCAGACAGATGTACCAAGTAAGAACACGATTCAGATATTCAATCAAAAATAGCCACCCACATTCAATCAATCAGAATAAAAAATGAGTACACTCATACTTGAGTTCAGTATCAATTGCAATATAACCTCACATATCAGTGACATGTAGTCAGACAGTCAAATAGAACTAGTAGCACACATACTCACCGAGCTAACCGGGTTCAGAATCAATAATGTGCACACTCATAACTCGAATTCAATATCAAGCCCCGATCAGAGTCATAATTACCCTTAGTAAAGCTTAGTCGAGGGTTAGAAACACATAGACACAAAATTACAATCAAATTGACCTAAAATCAAAATTTGGTGGAGTAGGGCCACACACCCCTATGCTCTGGTCGTATGAAGCAATCCAGGCTGTGTAGGTTCCAAACGGCCGTATGACGGGTAGCACATGGCCATGTGACAGAGGCACATGCTCGTGTGAAGTAGGGATACAGTTGTGTGAAAGGGCTATGTAACTCACTGTCCAATTTCACTAAATTAGAGTGTAGGGCAGACACGGCCATGTGAGGGTCTCATACGCTTATGTGCCCACCAGACACGGCTGTCTGTTTCGAAACACATGCCCGTGTAGGATCCCTAAATCCCTAAATTAGCCACACGACTGTGTGGCCAGGTCATGTGTCTCCAAATCCCTGAAACCCTAATTCCCAAACCCACATGCAGGTGTGCCCAAGGGACATGACCGTGAGAATTCTTACAAAATCCCTAAAATCGGCCACATGGCCATGTGGCCAGGTTGTGTGGCACCCTATTTGGCCCAGAACCTAATTACCTAATTTCACACAACCGTGTACCTTGGCACACGCCTGTGTGGTCGTGGTGGTAGTCTCGAAACCACACTAAAATAGCCTCGAAACTACCGTTTTGAACACCCAAACCATCACCAGCCTTAACTACATCAAGAGTGCATCATAATATGACGTATGTCCCTCACTTATAGCGATCAAAACCCAAAACCAAGGGGTTACCACGCCCACAACATTTTTTGAAATAAAAAATTTACAAAACAAAAATTATGTTGAAAAGGTCAACATCCCACACTTGATTCCTCGACGAAGAAGATAATAGAGGAGTGAAATTCCTGATGCCAAAACGCCCAAGACTGATTTTGGGTAATTTTATCAAAAGCAAAATAAAGAAAAATAAAAGAAACAGAAGAGACAAAGAAGTAGCAGAACGTGAAAAAAAAATAAAGCCCAAATAAAAACTATCAAATAGTAATTAAAACACATAATAAATAATTAAAAGACATAACTAAAAAGTACTAAAAATGTCTCACCAAAACGTTCTCACTATGACTCGAACCCACAACCAAGAGGGTCACTAACACTCACCAAACCACTAGACCAATAGGCCCATTCTTGTCACTAAAATGTTCAACTTATCACTTATGTGTAACCTCCTGTAAAACCCTAAACCCGGCACAGACGTTATGGTTGAATCTGGCATGTCCTATCAAAGTGTCATAAAAGAAACGAAATTGTCGTTAAAAATTCATTTAATGTTCAAATGTTTGTGTTTAGCAAATCATCCCATCAAAAAGATTTCCAAAAACTTAGACTTGTTATAAAAATTTGAATTTAATTTAAAACCCATCTAGTTTTTATTGCTTGAGAAAATTTAGCAAATTACGTTATTAAGAGTTGAAAACATCTTAGCAAAATGATTGCCATACTTGTTAACGATGATTTCTTAGATTGATTAAAATCATAAAAGCTTTTCCAGTTAAAAACCATGAAGTTTAAAAAGCGTGTTGTTCTTTAAAAACAGTTATTATTTTGAGAACTTGTTTTACTACTCTAGCAAGTTAAAGCAAGAAATCAAAGCCCAATTAAAAGTTAAAAACCCCAAAATGGCCTTATTACAAAATTAAAACCCAAATATAAAATCTTTAAATAAATAAAGTCATAAGTAAATCATTTGTGATCATGTGGCCTTCTCCGAGTCCCTTGCGGCTCCAAATTGCCTAAGGCTGGGGATTACCTGTGCAGTTAAAAACGGGGTGAGTTTGCGAAAACTCAGTGTGTAATCCCCTATCAGTCTAACAATAAGCAGAGCATGCAGAAATAGTCTAGGCCTGAGCCCTATTCAATAACAAAACAGTATGGGTTTTAGCCTTATTCAGTAACAATGTAGGCTTAAGCCCAATACAGAAATCAGTACAGTACAGATATACAACCCATCCCAATCCAACCAACACACCACCCGTACCAACCAACACACCATTGGAGATTAAATCGACCCACCCAGCCAACACACCAATATTGCAACGAATATGCTAACAGTAACGTATCAAAGTTACTAATAACAGTAAACGTCGCAGAGCCACTAGAATTAGAATACGTGGCAAAGCCACTAGTACAGTACTTCCTCCATATCAAAATCCCAACCCCACGTAGTATGTCGTGTCATAAATATAATGTGTATGCAGTATGTTATACTCGGTATTAGTCATATAAATATCATAGACACATCAATCAACCTACCTCTAATGGTACAATGGTCATTTCAGTCCATTAGGGGTAAAATTGTAATTTTACCCCTTTAGGGTTATCTTGGTCACTTTACTAGCTGTAGGGTTCCAGTACGAATAATGACCTCCCAGAAAGTCTTTCATCGCCTCGAGTGACTCAGATAAACTATATGGCCAAAACAGTATAAATGGGCCTAAATTCCATTACTAGGCCCAAGTGCGCCCACACGCTCGTGTGGCCCACTTAGCCTGATTTCAGTCACGGATATGTGACCTTCATAGCCCATTCTATTAATTATCACTTATCGAGGATTTTATTTGTATGGGGCTCACAAGCCCATTGGGTGCACAAGGCCCATTTCGGCCCAACGAGGCCCATTTTAGCCCAACGAGGCCCATAATGGTCCAAGCCCACAAAAACGCTCGTGGCGGCCTCTATAGTCTGTCACCCATGACTGGTGGGCTTAGTTTGCCCCACGAGTGTTCGCACACTTGTGAGGTCACAAATGCCGAAGTTTTGGCATTTCGACTTTTCAACTTTTGCCGATTCACAGTAAAATAGGGAGTGTTTACACACCCTTATCCAATTGTGTGACAGTAACAATATTGGATGTACGATTACACACCTGATTAGGAATCGAGTAGTTTAACCCTCGAACGATCAACCTATATTCACCCAAACAACAGTTAATCCTCCAACCTTTTGTGTTTGTTAGCACCAAATCCTCAAATCACTACCACCACTTACCTTGACTGAAGGATAAGCTACTTATTTCCCCTTAAATCGCTAGATAAAAACGATTGCACCTTCCTTCACGACTTACTGCGCATAAAATGGATTTCATTAGCACTAAATGTTTACTACAAGGTAGTTGATGCTCCACTAATTATCAAAGACTATCGTCAAAAAGGTTTTGGAGTACAAGACAAGATTTATAATCTTCAGTTAATATCGAAACAAAAACAAAGAACAAAAGAGAGGGAAAAAGAGAGTGTAGTATTCAGCTTACCCAACTATTATGACCTAACGAAAGAATCGTCGCCCACTACCAAAACTGACTAGCACCATAGAGGAAGAGTTGGCCACTCATTCAAAAAGGAAGAAAATAGACTGTTGAGAAGAAAAGCAAGAAAGGTTCGGCTATTTCTTTAGAAAAAGAGGAAGAGAGGCAAAAACAAAAATGATCCAAAGATGGTATATTCGGCCAATTTTGAGGAAAGATATAGGAGAAATAAGGGAAGAAGAACGAATTCGACAAAAAGGAGAATATGAGAATGAGAAGGGTAGGGAAGGGAAGGGATTTTGGCAAATAGACACCCTCGACAAAAAGGAAACTAGTAGAGAAAATGAACCCGAAAGGTAGAAAAGGAACTCGACTCGTCAGGACTTGACTAAAACTCGAGTATAAGTTGTCAGAAAAAAGAAAAATGCAACAGAAAGTGTCAAATAAGAAAATCAAACAAGCAATACAGTCAAAAGAACTCTATGCTGAAATTAGTGCTCCCATTCCAAATTCGGCACTACCGCTTCCCATACACCCAAACTCCTAATTTTTCTCCACAACTCCCTCCATAATCCTCTCCTCGATTTACTCCACCATCACATTTAAATTTAGTTCAAACACTCATGACTAATTCAACCTCAGAGTTCCAGTCTAGCTCCAACACCTTTCTAGCTCAAGCAGCAAAATAAACATACTATTGCGTATAACCCGCCTTGAACCTCAAACCCCCTTGCCACAGTTGTAGCTCCATAACCACTGCACCATTAGACTTTTTGTAACTTAAAATATGTGCAATAATTTATAAAGCTTATGCGCCAGTGTCCAGATACCTTTAAGAGCAAAAACTAAAAATTTTGCCAAAGCCAAGACTTGAACCCAGGCTTCTCAAACGCTCCCAAACACACCCAAGTCACCTAGCCAGCATGCCAAATATGCATTTTATGCCAAAACATGCAAAATTACAACCCTTATATTTTAGGGGCATTACAACTCCTCACTGTCCCTAAACTCAAAACTGGTAACTTCTAGGCCCAAAATTCGGGGCGTTACAATTCGCCCCTCCTTAAAGAAATTTCGTCCCCAAAATTTCCAACTAACAGAACAGTCGTATAACCAAACTACACCACTACGCTCCCACTATGCACTAATTCCAAAACACTATTACGCTAAACTTGAACTTAGAACCTCCCATACACACCAAGAACACATAACCACTAAAGTAGACAAATATCTCACACACATCATTACTATACTCAAATCAACACATCCGTATATTTCTAACCATACTAACTCAAAATTGCTAAGGGCAATCTCGAACCTGATGCTCCTTAGATCCACATCTGAGACACACTCCTAACTTCCTCCAACAGTAGCCCAAATGACACCTTTTACAATACTCACAAGATAGTACGTTCATACCACTGCTAGCACCATCTTTATTGTCAATCAGATGCATTTTAACACGCTTCGCAGCATGAGGCTCTAACCTCGGAGAACTGCGATCTCTCTTCTTCCCACAATCCACACATCTAGCCTAAAGTGCTTCAGTATTCTCCCTTATCCTATCTCCAAACACTCCCTCTAACACTTTTCTCACTACCCGAGTTAGTGCCTCAATACCAAGCTCAGGGTTATTACTACCCAAAGTTAGCAGACTCACTATGACCTTCATCTCCTGAACTATCTTATGGTCTAGTGAAGCAGATAACTCCTCGCGATCTTGCTTACCTTCAGAAACCAAATCAGTCTTATGGATAACTTAGAAATTTTACACTTTTAGAAGGCAAACACCGAATAAGTACAAAACTAAATTTTAAGTTTTTCAGTGTCGAGTTTCTACCTAGACCAGCATCGGAGTCTTAGACAGTTCATTTTCGTAAATCACTTACAAAACATCACCCATTTTAACTTTCTGTGGTACAGTTGTTCAAATAGTTTTGAAAAATAATTTCTTACACACACGTCCATGTAGAAAACCCAAGCCGAGTTTTTGTAAACCTGGCTCTGATACCACTAAATGTAACATTCCAAACCTGGTCTAGAAGTTTAGAATGAATTTGGGACGCTACATTGATAACTGAAGTGATCGTGAGAATAGTTTTACAGAACTAAACCCATTTGTTACTTAAATATATTTATTTCATAGCAAACCAAAAACCAGTAATTGTTTTAAAATTCTGTCCAAAAAGTTACCAGTCTAAAAATATACGAATATAACATATAATGAAAATTATACCATTATATTATAAAACCTTACAGTTTGAAATTAACCATATAATAAAGCCGTAACAGAACTCAAAAACTGATACTCCATACTGTTGAAACTGTCTGAGACCTCCGCATACCCAGTCTAACGTCTGACATCAGAATGGTACCTGAAAAGGGAAACAGAAGAGGGGGTAAGCTACTCGAGCTCAGTGTGAGATAGACCAGTTAAACTACAGAAACTAAAATAGGGATAGAAACAGCAAGCCTGGAAGCAGTTTAGATTCAGTTGTGAAATAGAACTAACTTACAGAAATATTCAGAACCGGTCGATATATACAAAGCAAACTTACCAACAATTGACAGTTGAGCATATTCACCCAAAATCAAAATACCGTAGGTACTTTTCGATCACATGGGACAGTCAGACATACAGAGTCTCACGTGCCATTCAGATACAGTAGCAATAATTTACAAGTCAATCACACAGTCCCAATAATAGTTTAATTAGACAGTTATAGACAGAGTCTATAGAATTCACATAGGCACAAGTGTCTTTTAGTTGAATAGTAACAGATTCAGTCATGGTATCAGTAATTCTCAACCATTCACAAGTTTCAATTCAGTCAAACAGATCAATTAGATGTATATGAATGTAAATAAGTTGTAAAATTCCCACCCATCCACCTAAAACACCTCTTCGTCGCCTATCACTCCTCATAAGAGCTTTAAGCTAATCCCACCAATCACTCAACTCAAGACCTCGTAAGGTCCATCCAACCCTGTACTCTAATTGATGTCATCCTGGGTTTTCTAACAACGATAGCTATCAGGATTGTCCACGATCCTCTGGGTATTGGGGCTAACAGTGTGTAGATAAACTGCCAACCTCGTTTATTACGCAGCAAAGCTAGCGTATAAGCTATACTGTGTAATTGGTAAACTGCAGTACAAACATACAATATGAACTGCCAGATCAGATAGTAGTACGTAGCGTAGCTAACGTACACGCGGTATAGTGCAATGCAGTAATCCACTATATCGATAGGTTACAGTAAAACTGCCAGTTTAGTCAATGGTATGTGGTGTAGCTAATGTACATGAGGTATAGTGCAATACGGTAATCCACTGTACCGATACGATATTATCCTGGTTGCCCGGTAATGATGACCATCTCGCATTGTCCACGACCCTCAGGGTATTGGGACCGTCCACGACCTTTTGGGTATTAGGCCTAACAACCAGTAGATCAGCTACCTGTTTAGCCAATCTCAATCTCCCTTCTCTTCAAAATCCCCACCCAAAATACTTTATGCAAATGTATGTATGCAGATGTATGTAAACAGATGTACCAAGTCAAAATACAATTCAGATAGTCAATAAGAAATAGTCACCCACATTCAGTCAATCAGAATTAGAAAAGAGTACACTCGTACTTGAGTTCAGTATCAATTGCAATATAACCTCACATATCAGTGACACATAGTAAAATAGTCAGACAGAACTAGTTGCACACACACTCACCCAATAACCAGGTTTAGAATCAATCATGTGCACACTCATAACTCAAATTCAGTATCAAGCCCCAATCAGAGTCGTAATTACCCTCAATAATCTTACTCGAGGGTTGGAAACATGTAGAGACGCGATTACAATTAAATTAACCTAAAATTGAAATTTGGCAAAATAGGGCCACCGCCAGAGTGCTCTGGCTGTGTGGGGGTCCAAATGCTCATGTTAAGGGTACCACACGGCCATGTGACAAAGGTACATGCCTATGTGAAGTAGGGACACGGCCGTGTGAACAGGCCATATAACTCACTATCCAATTTCACTAAATTAAAGTGCAGGGCAGACACGGTTGTGTGAGGGTCTCTCACGCCTGTTTGAAGTAGGGACACGACTGTGTGAACAGGCTGTGTAACTCACTATCTAATTTTACTAAATTATAGTACAGGGTAGACACGACCGTGTGAGGGTCTCATATACCCGTGTGCCCACTAGACACGGCCATGTGTTTCGAAAAACATACTTGTGTGGGATCCTTAAATCCCCAAATCAACCACATGACCATCTGGCCAAGCCGTGTGGCATCCTATTTGGCTCGGAACCCTAATTACCTAATTTGGCACGGCCGTGTGCCTTGGCACACGTCCATGTGGCCATATGGTGGTATCAAAACCACCCAAAAATAGCCTCGAAATCGCCATTTTGGCTACCCAAACTATCATCAGACTTAACTAAATCAAGAGTGCATCGTAATATGACGTATGTCCCTCACTTACAGCGATGAAAACCCAAAACCAAGGGTTTACCACGCCCATAACATTTGCCAAAATAGAAAATTTGCAAAACAAAAATTATGTAGACAAGGTCAGAATCCCACACCTGATTCATCAACGAAAAAGATGACAGATGAGTCAAATCCCCAATGCCAAAACACCTAAGATCAATTTTGAGTACAATTAAGAGGATCACTAACACTCACCAAACTATTAGACTAGTAAGCCCATTCTTGTCACTAAAATGCTCAAGTAATCACTTATGTGCAACTTTCTCACTGTCCCTAAGCTCAAAACTAGTAACTTCTAGGCCTAAAATTCGGGACGTTACATGTAATTTTTCAAATAGATTGGTTAATAAAATAAATTCATTGATTACAATTAATATGTTTTGTATTATTATCCTCAAATGGTTTTGCATGCAAAGGAAAATTGAAGCAAATGTTGCTCAATGGTTGTCTAATGTTTAACTAATACTAAGCAATATTACGTGGCCAGATCATAATATGAAAAGACAACTTGTACTAGTAGACGAACCTAAACATGTCCTTAGTCTAATAAGAAATGAGCAAACTGATTCAAAGACTAATATGTCATTTATCAAGTCCAATTGGGAAGATGCATTGTCTTGGGCATCGGAGCGGATGACTCTTAGAAGATAAATACATAGGTGTGACAGACTAGACTGGACTGGAAGAATATCAGATAGGACTTAAGAAGAATAGATCCTAAATCTATTTATGGACTTATTCATTTTTGACGTTTATAATGTGGCATACCTAAATCCTCATTGGATGGCGGACTATGTATGTATAACTCGTACACTTTGATGTAAGTAAAATCTTGAGTTCAAATAGATAAGGAACCAAAAGCTGTTACGTTGGGTGAATAACTTCTGTAGTACATAGTGTCGTTCACAACAGTGGAATTCATAGCTCGAGACATGCGTAAATGATATCCTCTCATTTGTATTACATGGTTGATAAAAAGTAAACATGGCCATCAGATTGAAAATTGAAGCTTAATTGTAAAAGATATAATAGTTTATATTTAAGGACTAAATTGTATAAAATACAAAACTTTAGGGAAATTGTGAAAATGATAATAAGATGTTATATGTATTAAATAAGTTATTATAAGAGAAAATTATAAATTAGTCCCTAACACTCTTGCTTTTTTTTTTTGCTCTTAATAAGTTCAAACGGTATAATTATATGAGTTTCTATATTGTTCGTGATTGAATTATGAATTGGTTATGTTTGAATATATATTTTAAATGGATTACAATTTCATACAAAAAGGTGAGAAAAGGGCTATATTGGAAAATTATGGTGAATATGGACAAGTATACAATCTTGAATGATGGTAAAATTTCTTAAACGAGTGTATGATTTATATAGGGTGATGTTAGAATGTTAAAAGATATATGTATATATATTGTTTTGATATCAAGTGAACTAAATTAATGGTTTGTGGTTATATCTTGAATTATGATTGGAATAGTACAAAACTTGTGTAAATGAATGAATTGTTTACAAGAGTCTTGATGAACGTAAGAATAAATACAATTGGCATGCCAATAGGGTTGATATCGCACTTATACGGAATATGTGTAAAAGATGATACGAAGTAAAAGATTTGACGGGGATATCATAGTTTACGCCGGAATCTTGCAATTATTGCAGGCTACTGAACTTTGTCTCTACAGAGACTTCGGTGTGGTGGAGGGATGATATAATACATGATATGTAATAATTCTTACGGGCTTTGCACTACGGTGCACTAGTGTAGTGTAGTTATTGTTTCTTTGAGCTATTTGGTGTGGTGGAGGGATGATGCATTACATGATATGATATTGTGCCTATGGGAATTGCACTACGGTGCCTCGGTATGGTGTAGTTAACACTCTATCATGCAATCTGATGTGTAGTTACCCGCATATTTGTATCTTATTATTTTAGTTTATCGGGCTAACTATTTAAAAGAAATGGTACTTGATTGTAAATATGAATTGATATATTTAATTGGTTAATATGATTCATATGTTGGACCTTTCCTATTGAATGATACGAAAATGTGTCACATTGAATAATTGGGAGAATATACAATTGATACAATGTTTACCTTTTTGTTGTAAATGTCTTGACAGGAAACCCTATTAACTTAGTTATACTTATTTGCTTAATTGTGAACTAAGGTAAGAGTTTTGTTTAAGTACCTATGAACTTAATAAGCATGTTAATGCTTACCCCATTTGATTTTCTATTTCTTATAGTTACTCCTTTATGGAACTTAGCCATCAGATTGCTTTCAGGACTTACATTATCCATCATCGCTTTTGGTAAACTTTCATTTCATTTTGACAGGTTATAAGTGGCATGTAATAAGTGTAAATATGTTTATAGGTTTTGAGGATTAAAACTTATAAATTTGCCTATTTTGGTATGATTTTATATGTAATATGTAAAATCAAAGTTGATGATGTTGTTTTGGATAGCTAAGTTATACATATGCTTATATGATTTGAATATGAGTGTGATTAATTTGAATGTGTCCTAGTGAATTGAAATAAGGTTGATATGATTATTGTATAAGCAATGCATAAATGGATTGATTTAGCTTTTTTATATTGTGGAGTCAAATGTGGCATATTGGTTAGGCATTTATGGATGCTTACAAGGTATATTTTGGCATGATATGTGTATGTTTGAGCAGGCAATTGATGTTGGTTAAAATGTGCAATTAAGTCCTATCTTGAAAATGGTTGTGCTATGTTTCAAATTACCTCTGTTTGTCTCATACGGGTTGACACACGGCCGTGTGTCACACATGGGCTAGTGATTTTTGACATAACCGTATGCTCTTTTGGAATCAAAATCCATGTCTCCCACACGATTATAGATAGTTACACAACCTAGCCACACGGTCATCTAACTATTGCACACACAGTCGTATCCTTTCACATGGCTTGGCCACACAACCATGTAACCCCTATTTCCAAAAATTCTTATACCTTTTTATGTATGTTCAATTAATTCCTTAATTATTTCCAGATTGGTTTTAAGAGTTTTTGTAAGCTTGTTTGAGACTCAGATTTAATTATAAATCATGCTATACTTAATTTATGAAATTTTAAACATTTGGAATGATTGTTAAACGCCAGTTTTGGTTGTAATTATTCTATTACATGTTATAGCGTCCTATAACTTGGGTCCCTTGATCAAACTAGGTTACAGGCGTTACAAATTAAATATATTTTCTCATAGATTCTTTTAAGGTAAAATCGTCATGATTTTAATGGAATTAGAATCGGGTTGAAAAGATTATTTAATTGGAAATGTATTAAGAAGCTTATTTTGGGAAATAGAAAAATAAATATTGGGTTGGATCAAATTATAAAGTATCGGGTTAAAAGCCAAGAAGTACTAGTAAATGAACCTATATGAGAAATGCCCAAAAGCCCTTCATGTTAAAAGTGGCGAATGCCAAACTCTATTAATATTAATTGGATTGCCTAATTAAACCAGAAGTTCATTTTTCTAGTTGAAATAAACTTTTACAAGTCAAAAAGGGTTTTGCCTTCTCTCCTTATAAATAGATGGCACCAGTAGGGCTATTTACATAACTAAAAAAATATCGTTATTCTTCTCGAAATTAGAGGAACTTTCATTCTCTAAGAATTAAATATATGTTTCAGAATAATGATTCTGATAGTTTCTATTTGAAAAGAGATTTTCGTTTTCATATTAAAGAAAGAAAATTATTTCTAGTTTTGTGTTTGATTCGATTCGTTCAAGCCCACACTAGATGTAGTTTGTGGTACAAAAATAATGGGGAAAATTGTTTGGTTGAAAGTTAGGAATGATAAGGATTCGTCTATCCAAAAACACAGTGCGAATTCAGTTTAGGCTTTATTGCTATAAATATCACAAATCGGGTCAGTTTTCAAAATTTTTTTTTGTTGTGCATGAAAACAATTTTGAAACCAAATTTTTTTCAACACCCTGATCACATATATTAACACAACCAAGCCACATAGGCAAAATATGGATGCGTGGCTTAGAAATTACATACAATGTGATATAAACATGCCTATTTCCAATAGGTCCTCCTTAAACCATAGTGTGATCAAACTTTACCAAAATCAAATGTGGATAAACCAAATAAATTTTATGTCTATAAAAAATAACTTTAAAATATTTGTAAATTGAAATAACTGAAAATGTTTCTATAACCTAGTAGCATTTAAAATTACAAACTCCCATTAAAATTGAATATCCCCAAATGAAATTACACCCATATAAGCAGTGTGCTCATGAAAACCCTTGTGCAATAGTTCCTTAGTAAGCATATTCGCAATCATAAAGTCAATACCTATATGCTTGATAGAAGCTTATCCACTTTAAACTCATTCTTTAACAACTAGGAACTTAATGACTATATCCTTCGACTTTGATGTGCTATCATTGTTATTGGAATAAAGAGTTATGGATTTAGTGTCACAAAACAAAATATGTGGTCTGTTTATTCCATCTACAATTTGTAACCCAAGGACAAAATTTCTCATCCATCTTCCATAATTAAATGCCTCATAGCATGTTATAAACTCAGTTACCATGGTGGAAAGATCTACATGTGTTTGTTTAACACTACTGCAGGAAACAACTCCTTCAACAAGCAAATAGACATAGCCTAATGTACATTTTATACCATCTTGACATTCAACAAAGTCAAATTCTATATACCTAACGATCTCTACCTTATTAGATTTTATCAGGATCAAGTTCTCTTAGTGTAGAGATTTCATAATTAAATCTTGTAACTTTTTGAACATATTGATTAATAAAATTCCATTATTTAAATTATTATTTTTTGTAGACTTTTCCTCAATGGTTTTTACATGAAACCTAAAATATATAAACAAATATTTACTCAAGTTGCATCATGTGAGAAGTTCATGATGCGAGAAGACAACTTATTTTAGCAGGTAATCTAAATAGTCCATAGTTTGAAGAATAAAAATGTGAAAATTGATTCAATAGATTATTATGTTATCTACCAAGTCCATTTGGAGAAATACTGTAATAGCTCATTTTTCAGTGGTGTCAGAAACAATGGTTTCAGGATTAGGATTCTAATGAGTGAATTATTATTTTATTATTTATTTAATGTTTACAATGTTATATTAAGGTCGTATTAAAATTTCATTAAGAAAATTTGATGTTTAAATGAGTAATTAGGTAAAAAGGACTAAATCGTAAAAGGTACAAAAGTGAGCATCTATTAGTTAAAGGGGTCCAATGGCTATAAAATCTTAAACTAAAGGACTTGAATGGTAAATAGACCATTTAATAAGTTAGTCGATAATTATGGACTAGGTTTTATTGAAATTTTAATAGTGACCATTTAATGGTAAATAGACCATTTAATGAGTTAGTGGATAAATAGACCATTTAATACATGATAGACTGAAAGCTCCTTCTCATCATCAAAAATCTTATGCGGATTTGAAAAGGAAAGGTATTGTGTTTCAATTTGATGACAGAGTATTTTTGAAAGTATCACCTTGGAGAAAAGTTCTTCGTTCTGGCCAAAAAGGAAAGCTTAGTCCACGATTTATCTGGCCATATGAAATAATTGAATGGATTGGACCACTGGCTTATCGATTGGCTTTACCATCAGATTTAGAGAAAATACAAAATGTATTTCATGTATCGATGTTACGGCAATATTGATTAAACCCTTTACATGTGATTTCACCTATAGATGTTGAGATTCAGCCAAATATGTCGTATAGTTAAGAACTGATCAAAATCTTAGCTCAGGAAATTAAAAAGTTAAAAAATAAATCTATAGCTTTAGTTAAAGTTCTTTAGAAACATCACAGAGTTGAAAAAGCTACTTGGGAACCAAAAGAAGCTATGAAAATGCAATACCCGAACCTATTTTCTAGTAAGATTTTCGGGGACAAAAATTCCTTTAGGGGGAGAGTTGAAATAAACCATATTTAATGGTGTCAAAAAAAGTGGTTTCAGGACAACAGTTCTGATGACTAAATTATTATTTTATTCTTTCTTTAATTTTTACAAGATTATATTAAGGTCGTACAAAATTCCGTTAAGAAATTTTGATGGTTCAATGCTTAATTAGGTAAAAAGGACTAAATTGTAAAATGTGCAAAAGTGAGTATCTATTAGTTAAAGGGGTCCAACGGCTATGAAATTTAAACTAAAGGGCTTGAATGGCAAATAGACCATTTAATGAGTAAGTAGATATTATGGACTAGGTTTTATTGAAATTTTGATAGTTTTTAAACGGTAAAATGGTAAATAAAGCTAAAATAAACTAAGAAAAGGAAATCATCTTTTTCATTTTCTTCTTGCTTGATCCAAATCACCATTAAAGGGGGGAGAAGCTTTGATTTTGATTTTCTTCATGCACGGTATGTAGTTTTGTCTGATTTTTAATATTTTTATATTTTTGAGATCATTTTAGCTTAATTTAGCTAGCCTAGGGGTCAATTTGCAAAATTGTTAAAGGTTTAAGGACTTTCCCTGAATGTTTTTTAATAGTTTTTTTTATGTTAGTTGACAAATTATTAGTTTTGGTTGTAAAACAAACATGTTTTGTTAAGTGATTTTGAAGAAAATGGAAATTAGGGATTAAATTGTTAAAAATGTGAAACTATGAGTTTTGTTGTGAATTGTTGATAAATATGAGTTGCTTTAAGGTTCATTGCAACATGTGTTAAGTTGGTATGTTGATGATGGTTTGAAAATGGTCATTCGTGACATGTTTTAGTACATTTTTGAACTAGATTTTATGCATGAAATGAGATAATGTTATCTTGTTTTCGTAGATGATGTTTTGGATACAAATGTGGTGCCTTTGAATGGCATATTGGTTAGATGACTTAGTTTGTTTGAAATGGCATGATTATGTGTATTTGAATGACGCTTAAGTCCCTTGAATGAGTGCCTAAATGGTTTAAATGATTAGGTATGAATTGGACTCGTAATGACTTGATTTTAGGTAAATTTTGGGTTTACACGACCTAGTACACGGCTTGGTACATGGGCATGTGTGGCAGCTCAAAGAGTTACATGGCCTAGTGTACGGCCTGGCACACGGGCATTTGGGGCATCCTAGTGAGTTACACGAGTGAGGACATGGGCTGGGAGATGGCCGAGTCCCTTGTTCGAATGTCACATGGCCATGTGACCCCTGTTTTCCAATTTTTGCATCTTTTTCTTAAAACTTCTGATTTGTTTCAAATTAGTTTTGAATTGCTTTTAAGCTATTTTTAGGGCCTTGAAGGCTCGGTTTAGGGACAAAATGCATGAGATTAAGTGAAGTATAATGTGTTTAGTATATTTAAATGTTATGATGTTAAAGGTTTTTTGATTGTACAGTAATGCTCCGTAACCTTAATCCGGCGACGGAGATAGGTTAGGGTGTTACATTTAGTGGTACAAGAGCTACAGTTTAGTTGATTGTCAGACTGAACATAACATTTATGGAGTCTAGAAATACATTCCATCATATAACCTGTGATAGTGTGATAACTCATGACTTAAATTGAACAAAGTTCTCATATAAATAAGATGTCATCCAACCGAGTCGGTTCCGATACGGTTGAGAGTAACGCGTAAGCCTTCGTACACGGAGCAGCTAATAGTGATAGTGGGCCTGTAGCTGAGGGCCAGGGAAGTAAGGCAAAAGAAGCCTTCTTTCAAATGATGTTTAAGTGGTTCTCGAAGTTCGTAAGAAAGAACCCGATGGCTCAACGACCTCTACCCCCTCCCGTACCCCAACTTATCCCATTATTCTCATAGTTTCGAATAGGTATGTGCAAGCAAGCCTCCGGTTGATAAGATTCATAAGTATGGGGCTACAGAGTTTCACGGTACAGCTAAAGACAATCTTCAAAAAGCCGAGTTTTGGTTGGAAAACACTGTGAGGGTTTTCAATGAATTGTCATGTACACCTGTTGAATGTTTAAAGTGTGTTGTGTCTTTGTTGAAAGATTCAATGTATCTGTGGTGGAATACCTTAATTGGAGTTTCTTTCAGACAGAATTCAGGAAGAAATATGTTAGTCAACGGTTTCTCGACAAGAAACGAAAAGAATTTCTCGAATTGAAACAGATCTGTATGACTGTAGCCGAGTATGAAAGAGAATTTGTGTGACTTAGCAAATATGCTTAAGAATGTATACCATCGGAGGATGTTATGTGTACCAAATTTGAAGACGATCTAAATAAAGATACCAAGTTGCTAGTTGAGATTCTAGAATTGAAAGAATTTGTGGTTCTAGTGAATTGAGTACATAAATCTGAAGAACTCAGTAAAGCAAAAAGAAAAGTAGACTCCGAGGCTTATGACACTAGTAAACGACCTATGGGAAAGTCATTCTCATCTCCACCGAAGAAATCAAAGGAATTTAACAATCGTACATCAGCTTCAGTGGGACTTTTAGGAAAGATAAAAGGAAGCAACATTCGAGTTTGATACTTTAGGCTACATCTATAGCATGTGTGGGCATCGTTCGAAATAGTAAACCTGAATGTCAGCAATACAATAGATGAAATTTTAGGGAGTGCAAATTGAGAAATGGATCGTGCTTTAAATGTGGTTCTTATGATCATTTCCTTAAAGATCCTAAAAGGTATGATAAAGAGAAAGTTTAGAACACTCGATTGAGAGGGAGTCCACCCAGAAATAGTGGAAATGTGGGTAACAGTCAAAGTGGAACGACAGATTCTACTGTTAGATCTAAGGCACAGGCACCAGCTCGGGCTTATGCGATCCGAGCTCAAGAGGAAGCTTCGGTACCTAATGTGATTACTGGTACATTTTCTATCTTTAATACTAATGTTAATGCTTTGATTGACTCGAGGTCAACACATTCATATGTATGCACAACTTTAGTGTCGAATAATAAAATACCTTTTGAGTCTATTAAGTTTGAGGTTAAAGTAACAAACCCTTTAGGTCAGTATGTGTTAGTTGATAAAATCTATAAATATTGTCTTTTGATGATTCAGGACTGCAACTTTTTGCTGATTTGATGTTGTTACCATTTGATGAGTTTGATGTGATTTTGGGTATAGACTAGCTAACTCTGCATGATGCTATTGTGAATTGTAGAAGAAAGCAAATTGTATTGAAATGTTAGAATGGTGAAATAATCCAAGTTGAATCGGATAGAAATGATGGTACAGCTAACGTAATTTCAACTATGTCGGCACAGAAATATGTCAGAAAGGGTTGTGAGGTGTATCTAGCCTATATATTTGATTCTAGGTTTTCAGAACTGAAGTTAGAGTCAGTTCTGACTGTTTGTGAATTTTTGAATGTGTTTCGAGAAGAGTTACTAGGGTTACCGTCGATCAAAGAGGTTGAATTTGCTATTGAGTTAGTACCTGTAACACCCCAAACTCGACCTAGATGTTACGACTGAATCTGGCGATGTCACATGAGATGGGATTTGAAATAGAAGTGGACAAGTTTAAACCATCTCAGTTTATTAACATTTGTTATCCCGAAAAATGCTTACTAATTAATTTTTCCTAAAATGTATCTTTTTAGCGAAAGCTTAAGAAAATATTTTTATTTAAGGAAAACTGTCCAAAATGTCCCAAACTACATCAAAAATTATCCAATGATAAAAATATAATCATAAATAATAAATCATAATAAAAAGTTCCATTAATCGTGGTCACCGTTGAGTCCTCCACCGCAACGATCCGTCTAAGTCTGCGGATTACTAGAACGACATAAATGTGCAAGTGTACACAATCGCAACAAGTAATAAAGTGACAAGTAAATGTCAAGTTAAAGTACCCACAGGGACTGTGAAAAGGATTATTTATGAATGTTATTTAAAACACTTTGGTGAGGAAAAATAATTTGTTTGAAAAGGGTGATTAAAAACTAAGATTTTAAACTAAGTAAAACAAATAAAATGAAAAATAAGAGTTCTAATGCACGATTTCAAAATGTGATTTAATCAATATGACATAATTGTGTTGGATTAATTACGTTCTTTAACTTAGAATTATTAAGCTTATGCTTATGTTGTTACGAATAAATTCAAGGCAACTTGGTAATTTGCTAACTTATGAACATACTCACCTACAAAAATCCATTCATCTCTTGACGTATCCCTATGTCAATTCAATCGATTAAACAAATTTCAATAAGCAAACATGTTATTACACATACATACTTATTAAATTGAAATAATCTCTTGCATATTCCTATGTCAATTCAAATAATTAATTAAATTTAATAAGCATATAAAAGACTACGTGAGGTAACAAGGTATCCTTACCTTGAAATAGTTTAATCACAAAAATCTTGCAAATTATGCAAGGCAAATGTATCGCCAAATACAATGTTAATTTAACCCTCAGCTAACTTAGATGATTAAACATGCACTGATTAAGTATTCTGTCCATTAATTATAATTTAAATCCATTTAAATAATTAATTCATTAGTTACCTCACAATTGTAATGCAAGAATAACTTAGGCATGATTTTACTTAATCAAGCATTTTACCGAGGCCTATAACAGCATAAACACAATTTTAATAATTTAAGAGGATGAAATGCAATCAACCCAACACGAACTAAAATCAAGCTAAGCCGATTAAATTAGCCATTCCAACAACATAAATATTCATAGTTATGTTCATCATAAAAACAACAAAAATTAAAGAGATAGGGAACAAGAATCAAATCCAGTGTTTTTCCGTGGCTTGACTAGGTTGCTCTATTCTTCCTTCTTTATTGTCCTTGCCAATCAAGACTGCTATGAACACCCAATTGCTGCTCCAAAATGGCTGAAGAAGATCCCTTTCCCAAGAGGAGAAATCGACAAAGAGAGCAAGGAACTTTGAATGGGAAAATGAGAGAAGAGAGGAGAGTTGTGAGAGAAGAGATGTGAATGAAGGATGTGTTGAATGATCAGCCAAGGGGGTTTTTATAGCTGAATGTGGCAGCTGAAATTTGCTAAAAATAGCAGCCAAAGAGCCACCCCTTGGCCGGCCACCCATGTGGCAAAGTTGATGGCTTCAACTTTGCTAAATATGGCTTGGGGCAAATCTACAAAGCCACCAATTGTGGAGGGGTTTAATTGCAATTTGAACAAGTCCTCAAGGGCCTATTTGCAAGCTTAAATAATCAGCTATTAAGCTGATTTGGGTCAACATATGGACTGTTTTGGGCTGCCCAATTCTTGGCAGGTTCGGTTCAACTGGACCACTCTTTCATAATTAATTAATAATAATTTATTTAACCCAAATTAAATTGGGTATAAATTAAAATTAATTATATTATGAATTAATACACATATTTGGACCATCTTAGGCTAGAAATTAATTCACCTTGATACTTCAAATTGCTTCTCGGTTTTGTGTTTCTAGTACTGTCTTTCGAGCTATTTTTCTCCCTTTGTGCAATTATGTCGAAAATAATCCAAATTAATTAAAAATACTTATAAAATTAATTAAAATTCAGCATTTTTATAATTTAAGTATAATTTAATCATTTTATAATAATTAATTATTTTTCAACAAGAATTTAACCGAATTTGCATGAATTTAAGTTAAAAAGGGTATGAAAAAATGTGTAATTTTTTGTATTTCCAATTACTTCGACACATTAAATAGTAGGGGGTGAGTTTACGTAAACTCAGTGTGTAATCCCTACAGAAAAACAAACATACAGTCAATCACAATATATAGTCAAATGCAATCTGGGCCTTAGCCCATTTCAGTTTCAGTATCAGATATGCATTAAACAATAAACAGAGTCCTACCCAACCAGCCTCTACACACCATCTTCGTCCATCCCTACACTCCATGTGGGGTTTAAAACACCCACCCATCCTTACACTTCAAGTTGCATCGAATGCGACACAATGATGAGTAGATCGCAGCTGAGCTACCAGATAATAGGCTTAAGAGCCTTTCAATACACTTCCTCCAAATATCATCATCCCAACCCAATGCAATGCAACATACAGTACATGACATGCTATCACATCGTTATCATTTACTCATATAGTTTAGTATACATGCATATAAATATCATGCTCAGTACATACATCATACAATCAGTGCACACCTTTAGGGGTCTAAGTAGTGCTTACTGACCCTGCAGTAGGTTCGCAGTCGACTTGGGCCACCTGTGCAACCTTAGGAAACATTTCAGAAAAATGGGCTCACATGCCCATGTGGGCCACACACCTGTATGGCCCACACGGACCAATTTGGCCTTAGCCATGTGGATCACACGGCCTGGCCCAGAATCTCACATGCTCATGTAGACTGCCTGTGTGGACTCACACGCCTGTGTGGCCCACATGGCCCAAATCAGTCTAGCCCGTGTGTCACACAAGGCCTACCTGGCCATCACATGGCCGTGTCTTGTGTGCATGGCCTGGCCTCATCGATCATACGCTTGTGTTATGGCACACGGCCTACCACACGGGCTACCAATGCTCATGTGGCATCGATAGTGGGGTTTTTAGCTTTCGTCAAAGCCCTGTTTTTTGCATTTTTAAGTACACACCTATATCATTTGTGCTCTTAAACGCAATCTGGTATCTCCAGATGTAACGCCCTAATTTTCAGGAATTTTGAGATTTTGCATGGATTTAATTTTTTCTTGTTTGGATGTGCTAAATTATGCTTTGGGTGTGTTAGTGGGCCTTTAGAAGCCTAAGCTTAAGTTAAAACCCAATAGAATTTTAAAATTTTAGACCTAAGGGAGAAGGGGCTTTGACTAAGTGGGTATTTAAAAAAATGTTGGTAATTTAAGACACAAGATGACCTGTGGTAAGGTGGCAATGTAACGCCACTTAGAACACAAGGAGGGCGTGTAGAAGCTGTACAAGAGCTAGAGTTTGAGTTCAGTGGTAAGCAAGGTGTTGCTTTTCGGGATTTGTTGTGAGGGGAGAGTTGGCCGACAACGGGATTTTGGGAGAGGCAAGTTTGGCTAGGGACCATGGGTATTTGTGTTTTCGACAACTATGATATGAGTGTGACGAATTCCCTTCTTGGTGCTTTTCAGGATTTGTTTTGGGTTAGGCTTTAGTGCCGATTGGGTAAGTCTCAAGGGGTTTCATTCTTTGTTCTTTCTTTCCCTCCTCTCTTATGTTCTAAAAGCTAAAAACAAGATCCATACACCCTCTCTTTGTGCCGATTTCTGCAAGAAAACCAAACTCTTCTCTTTTCTTCACTTGTTCATCTAAAAGCCAAATCTACTCCTTTCTTCTCCTCTTTCTTCTTTGTTTCACTGACTGAGCCGATTCAATTGGAACCTTAGTTGGCTGACTTCTTAAAAGCCAAAATCCCGAGATACTCAAGCTTGTGTCGATTTTCTTCCTAGCTGAACCTCTTGTTCTTCTCTTCTCGATTTCTTTATTGTTTACTCTTGCACTCCTTTTAGCCGAACCCTCTCACCTATTTGCAAATATTCTCTCTTTGGCCAATTGTCTAAAAATCCCGAAACTTGAAAGCCTTCTCCTTTGTCGACATACTCAAAGAGCCGAAACACTTAGATCTCTTCTTTTCTCTTCTTGTTTTCTGACTAGATCTACAGTAGATCTGGGCTAGGCTAGTGAGCAGTGGTTCTTTCGTGTGGCAAGGCAATCAAGCAAGCATTTTTGGGTAAGTAGTCTCCATTCCTATTTCTTTTTTTTCAAGTGACTAATAAAAAGCCGAAACTCCTAACCATGGTGCACTAATCGGCTTTGATCCTTCTCTGGGAAACTGATTCAAGGTTTCTCCTCTTGTTTGTTGTGTCCATAGCCAGTCTTAAGGTTAGAGATCGTGAAGGGTGTTGGTGGATAGGAGATAGCAAAGCGATCTAGATCTGTGGACTAGATCTCGACGAAGGTAAGTGATGGTGTTATGTTAATGGTTGCCGAATGGGTAAGTGATAAATGCTAAATTATACATATTTTTACCTCTTATTTTGCCTATATTTTGGATGAATTATTAATGATTTAGTGAGAATTGGTGCTCTTAACCTTTCTTTTTCATATCTTATACTCAGAAGAGCATAGGGAAGAGAAAAGAACCAAAAATGGATCAAAAATGAGGAAAATGGGCCAAAAATAGCTTAACACACGGCCCAAGGATTTACCGCACGGCCGTGTAACAACCACACGGTCCAACCCCGACAAGCATGGCTAGGCCACACGGCCGTGCCCCATAAACAGAATATCACACGGCCTCTGTCGAAGTCACACGGGTGCGGCACACGGGCGTGTTCTAGTCGTGAGGAAGGGGAATTTCACTCAAATTGGGATGCTTAGAGGCTAAGAAAGGCTCCCCACAAGCTCTCTATATAAAGACCTCATGAGGCAGAGGCAAAGGGACGCTTTTAGATATATTTTTCTTCTCATTTTTCTGACACACTGAGGGTAGAAGCAAGGGATTACTCCAAAGGAAAAGCCAATTAGTTCATCTCAGAAGCCAGAATTCTGCAGCAACATAGAGGATCTCCCTAAGTTCCTGCAAGGGGTTTTGGTTTCTTTTATGTTTTGTTGTTCTATATCTTCTGAGATGTTTTCTTTCTTCATTATGAACTAAACCTCTCAAATACTTGAGGGGGATGAAACCTAAGACAGATCTTGTTAATTATTCTTGATTTATTTGATAAATACTTGAATTGTTCTTAATTATGCGTTCTTCATTCTTGATTTAATAATCCTAGGTATTATTTCAAGAAGTAGATGTGCTTAGAGCAGAGGAGCAAAAGTCCCTGTGATAAGAGTAGATCTACCATAATTAAGCAGAGTTGCATGCAACCCTAGACATAAGGCGACATAAATCTGCCAGATTAGGGTCAAACCTAATATGGGGAGCCATAGATCAAATTAATGCAACCTAGGGAGTTAATTAATAAGGGAACTTTAATTAACAACTTAGGCCTAGTTGCTTTTCACCTCGACGGAGGGTTTAGCATAAATTAGGGATCTCTAAAGATCAAGTCAAGCAAGGAAATCATATAGTTCAAGAAAATAATAGCAAGTGAAGTCTAGGTGGATTCTCCCTTGAGTATTGTCCATATTAATTAGCTTTTCCCTAAAAAGTTTTCCCAATTTACTTTTTACGCTTTCTTAGTTAAATTTAGAATTAGTTTAAACAAACCTCTTTTATTTTTAGGCTAGATAATAGAAAAGAAGTAAGTACTAGTACTTTTGGTTCCCTTGGGTACGATAACTCGGTCTTGCCACTAAACTATACTACTGTTCGACAGGTGCGCTTGCCTCAACGTCGTGATATTAGTTAGTTTTGGTGAAATCAAGTCTTTATAAATTTTATTACTTCATATCACGCGATATCAAGTTTTTGGCGCCATTGCCGGGGAACTAAAATATTACGAAAGCTCGATTTCTATTACTTTAGCCATTAATATATATATATATATTTATTTATTGTTCTTTTATTTTTATTTTCAGTTTTTATTTATTTTTATTTTTATTTTTCTTTTCTTTTAAATTTCTGAGTTTTCTTTCTTTTAGGTATTTTTAGTTTATGACTAGAAATAACCCAACAGGACCACTACTTTTCGACGAAGATCTAGAAGCGACAGTTCGCAAAAATCGCAGGGAAATTGGACGCAGTCTACATTATCCAGAACGAGAACCTGAGCAAGAGCCAGAACCTATAGACGAGATGGAAGCAAATCAAAATGGTCCACCACCTCCCGCAATAGTCGCGCCGCCAGCAAATCAAGAAGAAGCTCATCGCACTATGTATGATTATGCAAAACCTAGTTTAGCTGGTACCCAAACTAGCATTCTGAGACCAACTATTGCTATTAATAATTTTGAGTTAAAGCCTAACACTATTCAGATGATACAGCAATTGGTGCAGTTTGATGGTTTACAGGACGAAGATCCAAACTCACATATAGCCAATTTTTTGGAACTTTGTGATACTTTCAAAATAAATGGCGTTTCTGATGATGCCATTCGATTGAGGCTATTTCCATTCTCTTTAAGAAATAAAGCCAAACAGTGGTTAAATTCTTTACCACGAGGCTCAATTACCACATGGGAGCAGATGACCGAAAAATTTTACTCAAACATTTTCCTCCAGCTAAAACAGCCAAATTACAAAACGATATTTCTTCTTTTGTGCAGATGGATTTAGAAACACTATAAGATGCATGGGAGACATACAAAGATCGTTTGAGGAAAGTTTGATAATTTTGTTAGTTCTACATAGGCACAATCAGTGATGCAATGCGACACGACTCAAGGAAACACGTTTAATCTAGATTTCGCATCTTATGGACACAGCATGGAAACAGAACAAGCCAACTATATGGGTAACAATTCTAGATCTCAAAATAACCCTTATAGTAATACTTATAATGTAGGTTGGAGAAATCACCCAAATTTTTCATGGGGAGGACAAGGAAATCAAAGACAACAGTCTCCTCTAAGATTTCAGCAACCACCACTGCAACATGAGAAGAAGCCGAATCTTGAGGAGATGTTTACCAAATTTATGGCCGCATCAGAGACACGTTTTCAAAGCACTGAAACGGCACTAAAAAATCAACAAGCATCAATTCAAGGGCTTGAAAACCAAATTGGTCAACTTGCAAAATTAATCTCAAAAAGACCACAGGGAGGATTACCAAGTAATACTGAGCCAAATCCCAGAAAACATGTCAAGGCGATTACTTTAAGAGATGGAAAGGTCCTAGCCGAACCCAAGAAGAAGACTATCCCAGAAATTTCAGAAGAAAAGGCAACGAAACCCGAGGATAACACTCCACCGCCACTTAAGGAATACAAACCGCGCATCCCATATCCGGCAAAATTGAAGAAAGACCATACAGACGCTCAATTCGGTAAGTTCCTTGAACTTTTCAAACAATTACACATTAACTTACCTTTTGTTGAAGCAATTTCACAGATGACGAAGTATGCGAAGTTCCTTAAAGAACTTCTGACAAATAAAAGGAAATTGGAAGAATTGGCCACGGTAGAACTCAACGAGGAATGCTCAGCTATTCTCCAAAATAAATTGCCAGCAAAACTGAAAGATCCAGGGAGTTTTACTATCCCTTGTCTGATTGGTAGTTTACTTATTAATAAAGCTTTAGCTGATTTAGGTGCTAGCATTAATCTCATGCCTTACAAAATGTTCAAACAACTAGTCCCGGGGAACCCAAGCCCACTAGGATAAGTATTCAATTAGCCGATAGATCTGTTAAATATCCTAGGGGAATCATCGAAGATGTGCTAGTAAAGGTAGATAAATTTATATTCCCTGTTGATTTTGTTGTGCTTGACATGGATGACGATATTGAAGTACCTTTGATTTTGGGACGACCATTTTTAGCCACTGCTAGAGCTGTTATTGATGTAGGGGATGGCAAATTAGTACTTAGAGTTGGCGAGGAAGAAGTTGTCTTTAAAATTTATGATGCCATGAGATTCTGTAAAGAACAAGATGATTCGTGTTATTTTATTGATATTATTGATTATTTTGTTCAAGATAATCTCCAGGAACTTTCTCTCATAGACACGTTGGAACTGTGTCTCGTTCAAGGTGGGGGGAAAGATGAAACCACCCCTGAAATCGAGGAAGTAAGGAAAGAATTAGATTCTAATGAAATCATCGCTAGACACATAAGTTATGAGAATTTAAAGATGAGTGATGAATTGAGACAGAAACCTTCCATTACTGAACCCCCTAAATTAGAACTAAAACAACTGCTAGATCATTTAAAATATGCCTTTTTAGGGGAAGAATCAACTTTACCAGTCATTATTGCATCTGATTTAAGCCTTGTAGAGAAAGAGGAACTACTCTATGTGTTAAGAGAACACAGCCGTGCTATAGCTTGGAAAATTTCAGATATCAAGGGAATTAATCCTTTTTTCTGCACCAACAAAATTTTAATGGAGGACAAATTCAAACCATCAGTGCAAGCACAGAGACGATTGAATCCCAATATGAAAGAAGTTGTAGAAGCCAAGGTAATTAAACTTCTAGATGCAGGTATTATCTATCCTATTTCTTATAGTTCTTGGGTAAGTCCTGTGTAGGTTGTTCTTGAGAAAGGAGGATTGATCGTGGTGTCTAATGACAAGGAAGAGTTAATACCTACAAGAACAGTCACATGATGGAGAGTTTGCATTGACTACAGGAAGCTGAACGACGCCACTCGAAAAGATCATTTCCCATTGCCTTTTATTGATCAGATGTTGGTAAGATTATCAGGTCATATATATTATTGTTTCCTAGATGGCCTCTCTGGTTACTTCCAGATCCCGATAGCTCCAGAAGATCAGGAGAAAACTACATTTACATGCTCATACAGTACGTTTGCTTATCGTAGAATGCCTTTTGGTTTATGTAACGCTCCTGCTACTTTTTAGTGATGCATGCTAGCTATTTTCAATGAATTCGTGGAAGACATCGTGGAGGTATTTATGGATGATTTCTCAGTTTTCGGTAATTCTTTCGAACTTTGACTTAATAATCTAAAACGTGTTTTGATCAGATGTGAAGAGACAAATTTAGTGCTAAACTGGGAAAAATGCCATTTTATGGTTCAAGAGGGTATTGTTTTAGGACATAAAATTTCTAGCAAAGAGATAGAGGTAGATAAAGCGAAAATTAAAACTATTGAAAAACTACCTCCTCCTAATTCAGTTAAAGCTATAAGAAACTTTTTAGGACACGCCGGTTTTTATCGAAGATTCATTAAAGACTTTCCTAAAATAGCTAAGCCTTTAACTAAATTATTAGAAAAAGACATACCCTTCAACTTTGACCAAGAATGTCTGGAATCTTTGAACAACCTTAAGGAAAAGTTAGTTAACGCCCCGATTATGATTTCAGTTGATTGGAATCTACCTTTTGAACTAATGTGCGATGCAAGTGATTTTGCAGTAGGTGCAGTTTTGGGACAGCGAAGGGACAAACACTTCCAGCCGATCTATTATACTAGCAGGACCTTGACAACTGCTCAAGCAAATTACATGACCACAGAGAAAGAATTGCTAGCTGTTATTTTTGCATTTGAAAAATTTAAATCTTCTTTAATTTTGTCAAAAGTCATTGTTTATACTGATCATTCAGCTCTTCGCTACCTCTTAACTAAAACTGATGCAAAACCTCGATTGATAAGATGGATTCTATTGTTACAGGAATTTGATTTGGAAATAAAGGACAAGAAAGGAGCCGAAAACTTAGCAGCAGATCACCTCTCAAGGCTAGAGACCGCACAACCCAAATATCTAGACAAGATGAACGATTTGTTCCCTGAGGAACAACTCTTAGCCTTAACAGATATGACACCTCCTTGGTTTGCTGATTTTGTGAATTATTTAGCGGCTAACATAACCCCAAAAGGGCTAAACCATCAGCAAAAGAAGCGATTCTTCGCTGATGTGAAAAACTACTTTTGGGAAGATCCTTTTCTTTTCCGAATTTGTGCAAATCAGGTTATACAAAGATGCATTGATGACACAGAAACATATCAAATTTTGAATCAATGCCACTCAGACCCACAGGAGGACATCACAGTGGAACCAGAACTGCTCATAAGGTACTCGAATCAGTTTTTTACTGGCCTACACTTTTCAGAGATGCCAACAGGTATGTGACCTCTTGTGATAAATGCCAACGAACAGGTAATATCTCTCAGCATAATGAAATGCCTCAGAACTATATACTTTCATGTGAAATATTTGACGTATGGGGTATTGATTTCATGGGTCCATTCCCTAATTCATTTGGGAATAAATACATACCAGTAGCAGTAGATTACATGTCAAAATGGGTAGAAGCCCAAGCTCTACCTACAAATGATGCTAAGGTGGTAGTACACTTCTTGAAAAAACTTTTTTTCTCGATTGGGAACACCTAGGGTAATCATTAGTGATAGGGGTACGCATTTTTGCAATACTCAATTTCAAAAGGTTTTGAAAAGGTATGGAGTACACCATAAAACAGCTACCCCTTACCACCCACAAACCAGTGGCCAAGTCGAAGTGACAAATAGAGAGCTGAAACGTATCCTAGAGAAGACAATAGAAACAAATAGGAAAGACTGGTCAAGAAAATTAGATGATGGATTATGGGCTTATAGAACTGCTTTCAAAACACCCATAGGAACATCTCCCTATAAACTTGTTTATGGAAAAAACTGTCATCTACCATTTGAACTTGAACATAAAGCATTCAGGGCTATAAAGTTTTTAAACTTTGATTTTAAAAGTGCAGGAGAAAAGAGATTAATGCAGTTGAATGAGCTTGATGAATGGCACTTCAATGCTTACAAGAACTCGCGACTATATAAGGAAGCCATGAAGCAACGCCATGACAAAAGGCTGAAACAACCAAAGCAATTCAAAACAGGTGATCTCATCTTACTCTACAACTTAAGGCTGAAACTATTCCCTGGAAAACTCAAGTCAAGATGGTCAGGTTCTTTCACTGTTCTAAATGTCTTTCCATACGGCACCATTGAGGTAACTCACCCTAACCACGGTATGTTCAAGGTTAACGGCCATAGGCTTAAACATTATAGAGGTGAGAATTTTGCAGAAAACAGGGAGGAGCTTTGGCTCCATCACACCCCTTCTTGACACATCCAGGTAAAGTCGAGCTTAGACTCTGAATAAACGCTTCTTGGGAGGCAACCCGAGCATTAACTTAGTAACTTTCTTTTGTTTAACATTTTTAGTATTTTTTCATGCATAAACTAACTTTTTAAATGCAGAAATTTAGGACCACACGGCCAGGCACACGGGTGTGCCTTAGGCCGTGTGCGCACTCAAAATAGGGGCACGGTCGTGCACCCAGACCGTGTACAAACAGAGCAAAATTTCCCCAAAACACGGGCCATCGATAAATCCCCACGGCCGTGCGATATGGCCGTGGCGACCTTACGAATTCCACACAGAATATCAATACCTCCCCCACGGCTGTGCTATATAGCAGTGGCAACCCTGCAGTATCAAAACGGGCTTGCACAAATCCCCACGCCAGTGTCCCTAGCCCATGGAAGACACTACCAAATTTCACACGCCCGTGGCACATATCACACGACCGTGGGATACACGAACACGATCGCACACGGTCGTGGATACTATCACACGACCATGTGAGTGACGAAGACTTGATCGCACACGGCCGTGCGAATCAACCACACGGGTGTACTCATCGGGACATGGCACTCTAAAACCTCTGATTTTCGAAAAACACGGGCTGAATACGATTCACACGGGCATGTGACATGCCCGTGTAACCCAAAATGTATAAATAGGAGGCATTTTTCACTCTCTCTTTTCACTCAAACCCTAACATTTCTCACCCAAACTCCCTCCTAAACCAACACAAATGCCGCCACAACCCTCCAAACGCCACCATTCCAGATTTCATCCTCCCCACGACCGTGCAAACTCATAATTGGTTTTATTTTCTCATTTTTCTCATTTATTTTTTTATTTCACTTATTTAAGTTTTCATTTATTTTTACTTTAGTCTAATTGTTGATTTAAGCATGGAATTAGGAAATATAGGATGAATACTCTAGAATAATATAGAATCAATTAGGATTACATGCCACTTAATTTTATTTTTGCTTACCATTTAGATTCCATTTTATTTTGCCACTTGGACACATATTTGCATCCCATTTTTTCATAAAAATCACTATATATACCCATAATTCCTAGTTTTCTTTGTTATAAGTTTTTAATATGATTAGTTTTACTATTCAGGTTACTTCTCATTTGTTATTTTAGGAAAAATATCAATTTTAAATTATTTCTAATCTTAATTTTTAGAACTAATGCTCGTGTTTTGTTATTTCAGAAACTATGTCATCTTCACGTGCTAGAAAAGCTGTTGTCCCCGCTTCCAAAAAACAAAAGGGACCCGGAAGTTCTTCATCGAGGCCCACCTCCGAGACACGCCACTCGTTCCTCACATATCTGCAGGACTTCCTAGAGGAACGCTACCAGTTACTCTGAGCACGCACTATCTCGATGGGCCGATGCATTGACTGGGAGGCCCTCGCGCAAATCAACCTGGTGGACGATGTCCGAGCCCTGCTAGCCACCGACCCATGGGACCAGTTCTTTAGGATTGTGGAGCCCACCTACCTAGAACTCACTCTCGAGTTCTGCTCCACATTCCACCTCCAGACCGTCATGAACAGATTCGACGATCCCAGCAGGGTCCAATTCTGATTAGGAGGTCTTATGCGACAACTGAGTTCCCAAAGTTTGGCACAGCTCTCGGTCTCTATACCGAGCAGTTCATGGCAGAAGAAGACTTCCACACCCTCTTCTGTTGCATCCATATCCGGCCCCTCAACTGCTGGAACGAGATCGCCCCAGGACGGCAAGTTTACAACCCCAGCGTCAGCAAGGCGACTACCCTCCCTCCTTCTCTCAGGTATATTCACGCCCTCCTTACTCACACCTTAACAGGTAGACGGGAGAGTACAGGCGTCGTCAACACTCACGACGTCTATTTCCTCTGGTGCATGGCCAATGGCCACCCCATCGACCTCACCTACTTCATAGCGTTGGCCATGCAGCACTAGACTAAGAGGCACCGAAGATGCGTCATTTCCATGGGCCCGTACATCACGAGACTAGGCCGTTACTTCGGCCTATTCAACACTGTAGCCCAGACCTCCTCCTATACCTTACTTCGCCAGATGTCCTCCCAGGGCATCCAGAGCATGCTACATATGAGGATGGTAGAGCGACGCCCAGGTGGCGGCCACTTTCACTTCCGCCTTGTCCAAAAAGGGGAGGACCAAGAGGACGTTGCTGATAATGTCCCACCGCCACCGCCAGCAGAGGATAAGCCTGCCAAGCCACCACGCCCCAGACGACCCGCCTAGACAGCAGCCCCACACGCTGACATACACGAGCGCCAGAACTGATTTGAGCAGCGCCTCGATTACATCGACGCCACTTTAGCGCAGATATGTCAGCACCTCGGTATCACCCCACCGCCACGAGATCTATCAGAGGACTAGATCCTCTTTTATCTTTATTTTTATCTTTATTTTGTTTTATCTTTTATCTTTTATTATTTTTACTTTATCCTAACTCTTAAACACTGATCCTTATTTTCACCTTTTCTTCTAACTTTATTTTTCGTTTTAGGTTTATTTTTAATTTTTTTCAGTTCAGCTTTTCCTTTTTATTTTTTTATATATATATTTTTATTTTACTTTCTTCGGCCACCTCCTAATGAAGTAACCCCTCTTCATTTTAACCTCCCACGACTAATTAAATCCATTCGCAGTTTCAAAGGAGCCTCACAGCTCAAATCTCTACGAAAATAGGAACATAGTGCCACACCTACCGGCTCTCCCTATCTCACAATTCATCCTAAATTCAGGGAGCTTTTAATTCTCTCCCTCTCTTTTGATATTATGCTTTTATTGCTAGATATATATCTTTGTACATTGAGGGCAATGTACATCTTAAGTGTGGGGGGGAAACATACTTTATTTCAGTATACCTTTCATGAAAACCCCTGAATTTGTACTTCATGCATTGTTCTCTGCATTTCCTCAGTTTCCTATTAGGAATTAATTCTAATTGATTTATGATTTTTATTAATATATTGAGAATTAAGAAATAGGCAATTGTACTTTGATTATTCAAACTTTAAAAACATTAGGGAATCAAGCATGATAAGTTGAAATTTTTGAGAACCCCATTTTTGCATAAGTTATCTTCCCTAATTTTAAGCATTATCTTGAGATTTGAAATTCACAGGATTGACATCAAAAGCCGTAATTTTTGTGAAACTTTTGAACCTTTTGAGCATACATTTTTTCGTGCTCACTTTTATTATTGCTTTGAGTAAGTCAATACTGAATTGTTATTCTAGAACTTGTTTTGATTATACATGTCAAGACCACATCATTGATTTGATATACCGAGATGATAAAGGCACCTAGGATTTAACGCACCTACTCCACAAAAGCCTACCTCTATAATCTAACCCCTAGTAAACCCCATTGAGCCTAACAACCTTTTCCTTGACTTACCCTCTAATTATTAACCAATAACCCATTTTTGTTGAATTTCCCATTCAATTACTTTTGATCCCTATTTTTGTCGAGATTTGAGTTGAATTTATTTAAGCTTTATTCTCTTTTCCAGATGTAAATCTTTACTAAATTTATTATATCACTTGAATTGTTCTTAAAAAAACAAAATATATATATATATATATATATATATTTGTGTACATACAGTCAATTTCAGTTGTAATGTGTAATAGTTCAAATTAAGTTTTTGCATATTTCTCTCTTAAAGCCACCAAAATGATGTTATTAAGCTTTGAAAATATGTTCCAGTAAATAGAGATTTTTCTAGCTAGATAATTTTCAGTTCAATCTCGATTCTAACCCTCTTTTTGTAGCCTGTGACAATACCCCTAACCAAGCCCTGTTACAACAATAAAAAGACCTTTTAATCGATGTATCATATCAAACTATAGTGGTGGAGATTTGATTTTCTTGCAAGCTTATGGTAATAACTTTCCAGGTTGACTCTAGAGTGCTTAAATTTTGAACCCTAAACACTTTGAGTGGATAGATTGAACCTTTAGTGAGGATGTCAACTCCTGTTAATTAAGATGGAGAGATAATTACTTAGAAAGAAGGAAGAAACTTATGTTTTCAATGACAAAATTCTCAACTTAAATTGATTGAATCTTTAATGTTCTTCTGATTGAATTTTTCATTGTATGATTACCTGTGGATTAGTTTGAAACATTATTGATAAAGGTCATAGGTTGAGAAGAATGATTCTTATTAGGGATTGAGATGTTGCTTGAGGACAAGCAAAGGCTTAAGTGTGGGGGTATTTGATAAATGCTAAATTATACATATTTTTACCTCTTATTTTGCCTATATTTTGGATGAATTATTAATGATTTAGTGAGAATTGGTGCTCTTAACCTTTCTTTTTCATATCTTATACTCAGAAGAGCATAGGGAAGAGAAAAGAACCAAAAATGGATCAAAAATGAGGAAAATGGACCAAAAATGGCTTAACACACAGCCCAAGGATTTACCGCACGGCCGTGGCACACGGCCGTGTAGTATAACAACCACACGGTCCAACCCCGACAAGCACGGCTAGGCCACACGGCCGTGCCCCATAAACAGAATATCACACGCCTCTGTAGAAGTCACACGGGCGTGGCACACGAGCGTGTTCTAGTCGTGAGGAAGGGGAATTTCACTCAAATTGAGATGCTTAGAGGCTAAGAAAGGCTCCCCATAAGCTCTCTATAAAGACCTCATGAGACGGAGGCAAAGGGACGCTTTTAGATATATTTTTCTTCTCGTTTTTCTGCCACACTGAGGGTAGAAGCAAGGGATTACTCCAAAGGAAAAGCCGATTAATTCATCTCAGAAGCTGGAATTCTGTAACAACATAGAGGATCTCCCTAAATTCCTGCAACGGTTTTTGGTTTCTTTTATGTTTTGTTGTTCTATATCTTCTGAGATGTTTTCTTTCTTCATTATGAACTAAACCTCTCAAATACTTAAAGGGGATGAAACCTAAGACAGATCTTGTTAATTATTCTTGATTTATTTGATAAATACTTGAATTGTTCTTAATTATGCGTTCTTCATTCTTGATTTAATAATCCTAGGTATTATTTCAAGAATTAGATGTGCTTAGAGCAGAGGAGCAAAAGTCCCTGTGATAAGAGTAGATCTACCATAATTAAGCAGAGTTGCATGCAACCCTAGACATAGGGTGACATAATTCTACCGGATTAGGGTCAAACCTAATATGGGGAGCCATAGATCAAATTAATGCAACCTAGGGAGTTAATTAATAAGGGAACTTTAATTAACAACTTAGGCCTAGTTGCTCTTCACTTCGACGGAGGGTTTAGCATAAATTAGGGATATCTACAGATTAAGTCAAGCAAGGAAATCATATAGTTCAAGAAAATAATAACAAGTGAAGTCTAGGTGGATTCTCCCTTGAGTATTGTCCATATTAATTAGCTTTTTCCTAAAAAGTTTTCCCAATTTACTTTTTACGCTTTCTTAGTTAAATTTAGAATTAGTTTAAACAAACCTCTTTTATTTTTAGGCTAGATAATAGAAAAGAAGTAAGTACTAGTACTTTTGGTTCCCTTGGGTACGATAACTCGGTCTTGCCACTAAACTATACTACTGTTCGACAGGTGCGCTTGCCTCAACGTCGTGATATTAGTTAGTTTTGGTGAAATCAAGTCTTTATAAATTTTATTACTTCATATCACGCGATATCAGTAAGTCAACATAATGTGGATCTTTTTAATGGATTGGGATCTGACATAGTGATTAATCTGATGTAGGTTGAGTGTTCGAAAGATCTCTGCATAGTATCGTAAAAATAGGTGTGTAATCGACACCCTCTAGTAGACTAGATCGGCAAAAGCCGAAAAGCTGAAATGCCGAAATTCTGGCATTTCGAGGGCTTGTGAGCGTACGAGTGCTCGTGGGTCAGTTTGAATCGGTAAAATTGATAATCGCAAATGGTAAGAATGATGTGTGTGCATTTTCGTGTACGTTGGTGGTTTTGGGCCTCGGAGGGCCGAATTTGGGCCCAATGGGCTTACGGACCCATATGGGTGAAAATGAGGGGTAAGTGTATTCTGGTAATCTGAATGATAATTCTGCTAAAACGGACGTAAAACTAGGGTTTAGTGGGCCATAGTAGCTAGTGGACACCGTTGGGCCATTAGGGGTTTTAAGGCCCGATGACTCTGTTTTAATAAAATGGGCTAAATAAGTTACTTGGATGACGATAGGTCTGTTAGTAAATTGTAATGGGAATTAAACCCTAAAATCTAGAAAATTTACTGAAATACCCCTTAAGGGTAGTGATAATCGCTAATTTATACATATTTTTACCTCATGTTTAGCCTATATTTTGGATGAATTATTATCAATTTAGTGAGAATTGGTGCTCTTAATCGTTCTTTTTCATATCTTATACTCAGGAGAGCCTAGGGAAGATGAAAGAACAGAAAACGAGCCCAAAACGGTGAAAAATGGGCCAAAATGCACGAATCACACGGGCCAAGCCGTGCCACACGGCCGTTCCACACGGGCGCGCCTCACAAAGATCACACGGACAAAGCCCCGACAAGCACGGCCACTGCACACGGGCGTGTTGAATCACATGGCCTCTGTCGAAACCCACATGGGCGTGGCACACGGGCGTGTTCTAGTCGCGGGAAAGACGAATTTCACTCAAATTGGGATGCTTAGGGGCTAAGAAAGAGTCCCCAAAACTTCTCTATATAAAGACCCCATGAGGCAACATAGAGAGGGCCTTCTTCCATCTTTTACACACCCTCTATATTCTTTTCCTCTCATCTTTCTGCCACACCACAGGTAGAAGCAAGGGATTACTCGAAGGGAGAAGCCAATCGATTCATCTCAGAAGCCGAAGTTCTGCATCAACATAGAGGATTCTCCTAAATTCCTTCAGGGGTTTTTGGTTTCTTTTATGATTTGTTATTTTATAACTTCTGAGATGTTTTCTTTTATTATTATGAACTAAACCCCTCAAATACTTGAGGGGGATGAAACCTAAGACAGATCTTGTTATTTATTCTTGATTATTATGAGAATTACTTGAATTGTTCTTAATTATGTGTTTTTAATCCTTGATTTAATAGTCCTAGGTATTGATTCAAGAATTGGATGTGCTTAAAGCAAAGGAGCAAAAGTCCCTGTGATAAGAGTAGATCTACCATAATTAAGCGGAGTTGCATGCAACCCTAGACATAGGGCGACATAAATCTGCCGGATTAGGGTCAAACCTAATATGGGGAACCATAGATCGAATTAATGCAACTTAGGGAGTTAATTAATAAAGGAACTTTAATTAACAACTTAGGCCTAGTTGCTTTTCACCTCGACGGAGGGTTTAGCATAGATTAGGGATCTCTACGGATCAAGTCAAGTAAATAACTCGTATAATTCAAGAAAATAATAACAAGTGAAGTCTAGGTGGATTCTCCCTTAAGTATTAATCATATCAATTGGCTTTTCCCTAAAAGTTCTTCCTAATTTATTTTTGCTGCTTTTCTTAGTTAGTTTTAGAGTTAGTTTTAAATAAACCCTCATTTAATTTTTAGGTTAAATAATAGAAAGAAAGTGAGTAATAGCACTTTCGGTTCCCTTGGGTACGATACTCGATCTTATCACTAGACTATACTACAGTCGACAGGTGCGCTTGCCTTAAAAAACATCGTGATATTAGTCAGTTTAGGTTTGATCAAGTTCTTTATAAATTTTATTACTTCATATCACGCCGATATCAGGTAGAAATTACTATTTTACCCCTAAGTGCTAAAAGACCATTTTACCCCTAAGCCTAAGTTGACTGATCTGCATGCTAAATTATTTCTGTTCTCTGTATGCCATGTCATAATATACTCTGTTACATGGGATTGGGTTTTGACGAAGGAAGTGCTAAAGTGGCAATGCCACGTATACTGTTAGAGGCTCTGCCTCGTATTACTATTTCTAGTGGCTTGGCCACGTTATCTGATTAAGCAGCTAAGCTGCGACTGTGGTGTGTAGGGCTAGGTGGGTTGAGTTATTCCCCACATAGTGTGTAGCGCTGGTATGGATGGTGTGTAGGGCTGGATTGGGCTGGGCTTTGCATACATGCATAACTTTCTGATCTGTTACTGTAATGGCCAAAGGCCCACACTGTTTACTGAATTGGGCTAAGGCCTAGTAATTACTGTTTTTTAAATAGAGCTAAGGCCCAGTTATTACTGTATCTGGATAGGGCTTAGGCCCAGTTGAGCTTGAACTCATCTTGACTCTGGTTGGGTTTAGCTTACACACTGAGTTTTCACAAACTCACCCTCTTCCTTTTCATCCATGCAGGTGAGCTCCAACCTTAGAGGACTTGGAGCTGAAAGGATTCGAAGTGGCCACGTGGACTGCTTTCTGGTTTTAATATTTCTTTTAAGTTACTTAATTTATTATTCAATAGTTTTCGGGTTTTTAATCTGTAATAAAGCCGCTTTATAATTATTTTATTTTTATTTGGTTTTAAGTATTTAATTATTACTTGTTTAAAATTGATAAACTAAGCCTACGCATATTTTTATTTCAAAATTAATCAACGTTTTCAAAACATATCATACGCAACAAATGGATAACCTAATGACAAAATAAGATCTTTTAAAGAAATGAACTCCAACTGATAATGGATAGGGTTTTAATTAACCTTCTTCTTCTCAAAACATTTAAAATGGTTTTGCTAAGTCACCCTAAACATATTAATAAAAGAACGAGGTGTAATTCACCGTCCATATGACACACCAGATTTGGCCATAACGTCTGGGCTGGGTTTGGGGTGTTACATCAGAACCTATATTTTACATTACCAAAGCCGATTTAAGCAGCACAATAAAAAACTAAACCGGGAATATTTCATAATGTAATCTTAGAGTCATCAAAAATTGGACACGGTCACTTACTGAAAGCAAACCATTATCCCTGTCGTTTAAGACTCCACAGAGGCACTAAACGCTGCTTAATCTTCGCCTAAATTGAAAGAACCAAAATAGCCCTCTTTTAGAAAACTAACTTCATAACACTAGACTAGAAATAAAAAGAGTACTTACCAAATGAGTGAGTAGAAACATTGTACAAGAAAGAAGCAAAACAAAACCAAAAAAGGGGAAAGAAAGCAAAGAAAAAATTTGGCAGGAGAGGAGGTAGAGTCGACGTCAGAAGATGGAGGAAAAATTTGGGATTTTGAAATAAAAAATAATAATATCAGATTTTTGGATATTCCCCCAACATCCCCTAATTCACTCCTAAATTCTCTCAACCTACTACATCTAACTACTCAAATTTTTAGTCCAACTCAAACTCTCCTAGACAAACGAGCAAAAATAACTGTAACGCCTTGAATTTGGGCCTAGTAGGAATGGGCCTTGTGCATGGGAGCCTCTAGGAGGCTATACGTAAAAGTTTATGTGTGCAAGAATTATCATAAATGAAGGCTTTTTTAGTGGATTAAGGGCCCCGAGAAGTGTTGGAGAGGTTTTGGGTTCAAACCTGGGCTTTGGCAAAAATTTTGGTTTTAGGTGAATAAAACCCTAAACGTTAGTACATTTTGTGACGCAAATAGCCTTAAGGTCTAGTGCTTGTGGCATCTTTATAGTTGCAAGGGAGCTTGGGTTCGAGGCTTGGCGCTTACGAATTCATTTTGGTTTTTCTTTTAAATGAACATGAACTCTAGCCTATAGACTTTATAGTTAGTTATGGATAAAATTTGTCACAAAGGGAGCCTGTGGTGGAGTGGCAAGGTGGCGTACAGCTTCTGCTAGGGGACTGGTGTTCGAATTCCATAGAATGCAAAGGGGACATTGATTTTGTTACTTGGACGGCAAGAGTTTAAGGTGGTTTTGAACTCTATTGTGTGAGAGTTTGAACTAGTCTTATGTTGGTTGGTGAGGATATCAATACGGGATAAGTGGAGTATTTTGTGGAGATTTTCAAGGGATTTGATGTGTGTGGGTAGTGTTGGCCAATATGGGTTTCCTGGGGTGCAAAATCGGTCATATGCACAAAATCACAGGGAAGGCTCATTCGTTTGTTTTTGCATTTTTGGCTTTGTGCATCTTGTGCCGAATAGGTACTTTTTTCTTCTTTTCTTCTTTATGCAAGGGCTAGTCATATTTTGTTGGTGCAATTCCGGTATTTGGGTCTTTCAGATTGTGTCTTTTACATCATTGATCTCCTTTTGGTCATAATTCATCCTTTACCGACACTATTCTCTCCCTTTTAATCTCAATTCTTTATTTACCTTTTAGTTGAATCTCCATTTCTCTCTTTTCCAATCCTTCTTCCCTTCCTTTGAGCTGAATCTCTCTTACTCTCCTTTTCTTTCACAATCATGGTCTACTATATTCCTACCATCCATTATTTCCTCTCTTTTTTTGGGTTCGTGTTTCACTCTGTCTCTCTCATAAAGCCAAATATTTCCTCTCTCAAGCATTTGGTTTTCGTGAGGCCGAAGGTTAAAACTTTACTCAAACCTTGTTCTGTTCTGGTGGGTGATTTTCTCTGGCAATCGGTAAGTGTTTCTTTCCTTCCTCTTTTTCATTTCTTGTTTAAGCTGAACCCCCAACTTTCTGTTATAATTCTATCAGCCTCGATTCTTGTTTGTTTGACTGACTTTGGTCTTGATTGTTTTGATTCGGTCCCATAGGTGTGCTTTGGCAATCAGTTTTCTTAGTGGGTGAAGGGGGTTACATGTGTTACGGAAGCAACGTAAATCTTTCGCTATATTTTTTAAGGTAAGTACTTGGTTTTACCTTCTAGTGGATAATGGCCGAATACGGTATATGGTTGCTATGGGTTAACGTCTGTGATTTCAAATCATTTAGGTGATCAGGTTTATCTAATATGATCAGTTTATGTGATTCAGGTAGCCACAAAAGGGGGCAATTGTTCTTAGCCAAGGATCTCAGTAAGATAGGCCAGATCCCATTCGATCGGAAAGGTAATAGGTGCCAATTTTAGATTAGTGATTAGGAAGTGGGTGTTAGACCTTGTGGCCGTTGCTTAACTTGATTCTCTGGTTGATTATAAGTTCGGTGCTCACAGGAAAATTCTATGTTTTCGCAATAAGGTGTGTAACCGTATGCCTTGTCTTGATAATCAGCAAAAAAGCCGAAAATATGTGTGTTGTTACTCTAGTTTGACCATAGATCGACAAAAGGCTGAAAAGCCGAAATACCGACGAAGGATGCCACACCAGCGTGCGATCGCACATGTGCTAGACCAAGCCCATGAATATGGGAGTAAGATGGTTGAGGCCACCGTGAGCGTTCTCATGGGCTTAGGTCATTTTGGGCAGTGGGGCCGAGATGGGCCTTGTGGGCCCAATGGGCCTATGGGCCCCCAATAGAATACATTTGTATATTGTGGTAAATGTTAGACTCAGCCGCCTAGTCCATGTGGCTAGGGCTGTTTTGGGCTGAATGGGCCGTGTAGGCCCAACGGGCTTGTGCACCCACATGGATAAAATGTATGTGATGTGATAAGTGACTGATTTGGGCTGTGTTGTTCGCATAGCCGTGATTGTCTCTAGGCTAAATGGGTCACATGAGAGTGTGGGCCCACTTGGGCCGAGTAATGGGCCTTAGGCCTAACTACCCCCTTTTTTCTGTTTAGGTTACAAAAGTCGCTCGAGGCGACGGAAGACCTATTTGTAAAATTACAAAAACACCCTCAGTTTGCAAAATTACAGAAATACCCTCGATTTGCAAAATTACAAAAATACCCCTGATTTACAAAATTACAAAAATACCCCAGTTTGTAAAATTACAGAAATACCCTTGATTTGTAAAATTACTAAAATGCCCTAAATTTATAAAATTATCGAAATGACCTCGATTTATAAAATTACTGAAATGACCTTGATTTATAAAATTATTAAAATACCTTCAATTGGTAAAATTATCGAAATACCCCTGTAGGGTAGAATTATCAAAATACCCCTGTAGGGTAGAATTACTGATTTACCCCTAACTGACATAATGACCATTTTAGCCCTAGAGTGTAAAATAACTGTTTTGCCCTTGTGGGCAAGTGACTGACTCAGACTATGAACTTGACTGATTCAATTGTGATTGTATGACTGTGTTTTAACTGATTTGACTGTGGTTGTATGACTGATATGTTTTTAATATGTGTGTTTAAAGGACTGTTGCTGAGCATGGCCATTGTGTATACACATTTGATGATTGAGCATGACATACACGATATTCTGCATGGGATTGGGCTTGATTTGGAGGAAGTTTTGTGCCAGTGGCTACGCCAAGTATTCTGATTCTGGTTTCACTGCCACATTATCTGTTATAAACAGAATAGCTGCGTATTAGTGTGTGGGATGGGTGGGTTGAGTTATTCCCCACATGGTGTGTTGGTTGGTACAGGTGGTGAAATGGTTGGACTGGGTTAGGGTCACATTCACATAATGATCTATTCTATTTTAGGCTTAGGCCCACTTGTTTTGTTATTGCTTGGGCTAGGCCCAACTAATCCTATTATGAGCTGTGACCCAAAATGTTACGGTAGTGGGCTTTAGCCCATGTATGCTCTGAATTGGACTGTACTGTTACTGTTAAAGGGCTTTGGCTAAGATTGATTCTGTTTCTGTTTCTGTTAATTGACTATCCCTTAACAAGGGCATTAAACACTGAGTTTTTATAAACTCACCCCGTTTTTAACTGTACAGGTAATCCGCAGCGTTAGGAGGATCGGTGCTGAGAGGGACTCGGAGAAAGCGACACACTGTTTATACGTTCGAATTTGATTATTCACTTTAAGTATTTTTAACTTGGGTTGTAATAAGGCCTTTCTTAATTTATTAACATTTTAATTTGGGATATTTATTTATGATGTTTTATAACTGTTAAAAGTAGAACATTATTTCTAAAACGATAACTGTTTTCAAAACACTACGTTTTCGCAATTTATTTTGAATCAGCTTTCGTAACAACTAAGGTTTTAAAAGTAATTATGTTTTCAAATGGTTAACAAATTGCTTAAATCTTTTGAGTTTTAACAAAGAGGCTTGAACTCCCAAGCCAGTTTTAACAACAAAAATAAGATTTCAAAAAACACATCAATGTGACACACCAGATTCGGGCCTAACTTCTAAGTCAGGTTTGGGGTATTACAATAACATCCATGCAAGGACTCGAACACAGGACCTCCATCACACCAACACTCCACTTATCCACCAGACCAGAAGGCCCATTCTGATATAACCTTACCAACAATTAAACTTAAACCCTTTAAGCAAGGTTAAGGCTTCATTCCATAAAAATACCCAAAATTTGCCAAAGACTTGGCTTGAACTTGGGACCTCTCACACACATCCAAAACACATAACCATTGAAGCAGGCTAGTATTTGTGTCAAAACACTACAGAATCAAAAAAAATTTGGGGGCGTTACAACTTTACCACTCTAGAAGAAAATTTCGTCCTCAAAATTTACCTGATCAGAACAGATGAGGATACAGATGACGCATCACATCCTCAGGCTCTCACATGGCCTCCTTAAAGCTATGATTTCGCCAAAGCACCTACACTAAATGGATAGACTTCTTACGCAGAACCTTAACGTCACGATCCAAAATCTAAACTGGCTCCTCCTCAAAGATCAAGTCTGGCCTAACCTCGATCTCCTCAACAGGAACAATGTGAGTAAGGTCAAAGCAATAGCGCCTCAACATCGAGACTTGGAACAAATCATGAATATGGTCTAGCTTTGGAGGTAGCTCCAACTAATAAGCGACTGGTCCCACTCACTTCAGAATCCGGTAAGGCCCAATAAACCTAGGGCTCAACTTGCCCATTCGACCAAACCTCAGAACCTTTTTTCATGGCGAGACTTTAAGGAACATAAAGTCTCCCACAGAATGCTCAATATCCTTTCTCTTCAGATCTGTGTAGGATGTTTTCCTACAGAAGTTGCTTTTAAATGATCCCGAATCAGTCTAACCTTTTCCTCAATCCTAGAAACCAAATCAGGACCCAGAACACGTCGTTCACCCAACTCAGTCTAGCATAGGGGAGTGCGACACTAACGACCATACAGAGCCTCATAATGTGCCATTTGAATGCTAGACTAGAAACTGTTATTATAAGCAAACTCCACTGGCGATAGATAATCTTCCCAACTACCTCAGAAATCAATAACACAGCTTCTCAACATATCCTCCACTATCTGAATCACCCTCTTCAATTGACCATCAGTCTAAGGATGGAACACAGTACTGAAGTCCAATCTCGAACCTAGAGCCTCATACAACTTTCTCTAAAACTGAGACATAAAGTGAGGGTCCCTATCGGAGATGATTAAAATCGATACACCATGCAGTCTTACTATATCAGAAAATATAAAACTTCGCAAGCTTTTGCAGAGAATAATCTGTCCTAACTAGGATGAAGTGTGCGGACTTGGTCAATTGACCCACGATGACCCAAACTGAATCTTTCTTAGTGGGTGTTAGTGGCAACCCACTAACGAAATCCTCCGTTACTCGTTTTCATTTCCATAACAGAATCTTAACTAGCTACAGCAAACCTATAGGTAATTAATGCTCGGCCTTAACCTACTGGCATGTCAAACATCTAGCCACAAAAATCAGTAACCTCTTGTTTCAATCCCGGCCACAGTATAACTCGCAGAGATCTCGATACATCTTATTTCCGTATGGGTGCATAGCATAAAGGCTACTGTATGCCTCTCTCAAAATAGATTGCCTTAAATCAATATCATTTGGTACACACATTTCACCTTTGAAACACAACACACCCTCAAAGTTCAACCCTAAATTCGTAGTGCTACCACATTCAATCTGTCGAAACTAAAGGCCCAAAGACTCATCCCCCAATTTTTTATCCCTAATATGCTCAATCCAAGTCGGTTTGACTTGTAACTCAGCCAACAAACTCCCATCGTCGAACATGCTAAGTCGAACGAACATCGCTCTCAAATCAGTTATAGCCCTATGGATCAATGCATCAGCCACAACATTGGCCTTGCCTGAATGGTACTCAATGGTACAGTCATAATCCTTGAGTAGCTCAATCCATCTACACTGCCTAAGATTCAGCTCCATCTGAGTAAAGAGATACTTGAGGCTTTTGGGATCAGTGTAAATGATAAACTTCTCACTGTACAGATAATGCCTCTAGATTTTCATAGCAAACACTACGGCGACCAATTCTAAATCGTGCATCGGATAGTTTGCCTCATGTGTCTTAAGTTCATGAGACGCATATGCCACCACCTTACCATCATGTATCAACATACATCCAAAACCGACATGTGACACATCACTATAAACCGTAAACTCCTTTCTAGGTTCAGGATGTAACAAAACAGGAGCTTGAGTTAGAACAGTCTTAAGCTTCTCGAAACTCTCTTGCTGCACATCAGTCTAGTCAAACGGTATACCCTTACATAGTAGCTTAGTTAAGGGTGCTACAATCAATAAGAAGCCTTCCACAAACCACTGATAATAACCCACCAGTCCTAGAAAACTGCGAATCTCAAACATGTTCCTAGGCTGCTTCCACTCTAACACAGCCTCAATCTTTCTAGAACTGACTCGAGTCCCCTTAGTAGAAACCACATGGCCCAAAAATGTTACTTCACATAACCAGAACTCACACTTGCTAAACTTAGTATAGAGTTACTTCTCTCTCAAAGTCTGAAGAACAACTCTAAAGTGCTCATCATGCTCATCCTCAGTCCTCGAGTAAACTGATATGTCGTCGATGAACATCACTATAACCCAATCCAGATAAGGTTAAAATATTTGGTTCATCAAGTCCATGAAAGTTGCCGATGCATTAGTCAGTCCAAATGGCACCACTAGGAACTTGTAGTGACTATAACAAGTCCTAAACGCCGTTTTATGTACGTCAGCCTCTTTAACCCTTAACTGATGATACCCAGATCGAAGGTCAATCTTAGAGAAAACTGAAGCTCCTTGAAACTGGTCAAACAAGTTATCAATCCTCGAAAGTGGGTACTTGTTTTTAATGGTTAACTTATTAAGTTGTTGGTAGTCAATGCACATTCTCATGGATCTATCCTTTTTCTTAACAAATAGTACTCGTGCTCTACACGAAGACATACTAGGGCAGATGAACCCACGATCCAATAACTCTTGAATCTGAGCCTTGAGCTCTGTCAGCTCCTTCGGTGCCATTCAATAGGAAGCAATAGACATCAGAGTTGTACCAGGTAGAAGCTCAATCCCAAACTCCACTTCATAATTTGGAGGTAAACCCGGTAGCTCCTTAGGAAAGACATCCGGAAAATCCCTTACAATCCCAATGTCCTAGACAGTAAAGTCTCTAGAATTAGAAACACTTAATAGGCCAAGAATGTCTCACAGCCCTTAAGAACCAATTTCTCAGGCACTAGTGCAGAGATCACATTAGATAAATAATTTTTAACGCTCTCCAATCATGATTACCTCAATATCTTCCTCAGTTCTCAAAATGACCCTTTTAGTCGCACAGTTCAAGCTAACACAGTGCTTGACCAACCAGTCTATCTCCAAAATTAGATCGAACTCCCCAAACAGAAGCTACATTAAATCAGAGAAAAAGATTGCCTATTAAACCTCTAACGATACATCTCTGAATAACTTATTAATCCTTATAGACTGCCCCAACAGACTCAGTACAGTAACCTCACTGATAGTGCTCTCAACCAAAATCCCCAAGTTCTCAGATATGTTGCTAACTATGTATGAGTGAGTAGACCCTATGTCTATTAAAGTAAAGTGTGGTACATCATAAATAAAGAACGTACCAATAATGACATCTAAAGTATCTCTGTCCTCTCGGGGACATGTAACATATACCAGAGTAAGCTGCCTTGCCTCAATCTGTCCAACACCTCTGCTCGGTGCTCTCTGTCTATAGCCCCCACCATTACCACCTCTAGCCTGACCACGGCCTCTCGTTAGTTGCTGAACTACCCTATGTGGCTGTGCAGTACCAGTACCCGAAGCTTGCATCTGGTCAGCCCTCAACAGACAGTCCCTGATGCGGTGCTCCAATGGCCCACACCTCAAACACGTCCTAGTCCTTCTCCAACATTCGCCCAAATGGCGTCTACCATAATTTATACATGGCTACAGTCTACTAACAATAACAGGGCGGCTGGCTCTAACTGGCCCATCAGATCTGGCCTTTTTCTTAGGCCTCTGTAAAAAACTCAAGGGCTCTGAATCCTCCTTTTTCTTACCTCTCTCTCTATCTCGGTTTTGGCACCCAGCGAGCTTAACATCCTCGACAATCTTTGCCTTCTCAACTAGAACAGAAAAATCTCGCTCCCTCTTCGGAGCTATCAGAACCTTCAAATTATCGTTGAGGCCATCCTCAAAGCAGACACACCTCTCATACTCTGATGCCACCATACCTCGTTCATAGTGGCTCAATCTCAAGAATTTGGCCTCATATTTGGCCACTGACCGATCCCTCTATGTGAGGTTCAGAAAATCCCTCCTACGGGCATCCACATAACTTGCTCTCACATATTTCCCTTGGAAGGCAATCTTAAAGAACTCCCAAGTCAGTTGTTCGAGCTAAGTGCCCTCCTTAACGGTCAACCACCACTGGTATGCCTCATCGCGAAGCAATGAGACTATACCCTTTAATTTCTGCTAAGGGGTGCAATCTAAATCATCCATAATCCTCTCTGTGGCTTCAATCCAGTACTCAGCCACATTAGGGGTGACTCTAGTAACACCTCTAAAAAGCTTAGCTCTATTGGATCGGAATTGTTCCGTAATCGATCCTTAACCTTCAGATCCAGTATTGGGCCCAGCAACCCTCTCCAATAACCTTAGCATAGCCTAGGACAGTGTGTCGTCCCTAACTATATGATCTTGAGACCCAGTCTCAGTAGCAGGTAACACTGGCGTCTCACTTGTATCCAGATTCAGAATGCTACCCAGTGAAGAAGACTCAGCTCGAGCCCCTCTATGGCCTCTACCTCAGCCTCTAGTACCTGTTCGCGGATACCTTGTGTGCTCATGTCTATTCAAATTTTAAAGATAGACTTGGGAAGATCGGTTACATAAGAGAAAAGCAAGTTACAATGGGTTAAGCCATGTAGACTGTAACTGACATGAATCTCGGAGCAAAAATCTATTTTCGATGATTGTGGGAATTAACAAAACTAGCTCGAGGCGATTTTTATACCCAGTGATTATTCAATTTAATCTTTCACCTTCTTTATTTTACTGCTTCTATTTTAGTACATCTTTCTTTACAATCTTACTTGTTTATTTTATTTCCTTGTTACTTCTCAAATCACGTTAAAACCTTTTTATTACTCTCTATTTTAGCTCCTAGGCCGAGATCAAGAAATTTAATCAAGAATTCCATTAAACTCTCTGTGGATTGACCCTCTTCCACTATTCTACCTTTTTTATTATTTTTGAAGAGGTTTATTTTATTTTGATAGGTAAAACAAAGCTTGTCAAAATTGGCGCCATGGCCGGAGAGTTTTTCGATAATTACTGATTATTTTGTTTATTTTTATGACCAGGAGAAACCTGGGGACTCTAGTTCAATATAACCCAGAAATTGAAGCAAGCGCTCGTAGAAACCACGGTCAAACGCTTCGATGAAAGAAGCAGCAAGAGAAAAGAGAACGACAATCTAATCTGGAGTTCACTTCCATGACGCCACCACTTGAACCGGAACCAACTCCCAACGAAGGACCATCTCCCAACGCCACTACTCTAATCACAAATCCTACGTTTGAATTGGAGCCAATGGAGAACCAAACCATTAGAGAGCTTGTCGCCACCCTCGCTATACAACAACTGCTCTGCATTACCTTTCCTCAAGGCACCATCCCTTTTCAACTCAAAATGGGGTTAATTCATCTCCTCCCTACATTCAACGGTCTCCCTAGTGAAAGTCTACATAAATATCTCGCCAAATTTCACATAGTGTGTAGTAGCATGAAGCCGTAAGGAGTCTCAGAAGACCAAATCAAACTAAGGGCATTTCCTTTTTCCCTAGCCGGAATGGCTAAGGAATGGGTATTTTACCTTCCGCCTAACTCAATAACCACATGGGCTGAACTATCTTGTGTTTTCCTTGATAGGTATTTTCCAGCGGCAAAGGCAAGCGATCTTAGGCGAAGCATTTTGAGAATCCAGCAAAGGAGCGATGAATCTCTCTACTACTACTGGGAGAGGTTCAAAAAATTATGCACAAGTTGCCCGAGTATGACCTATCCGAGCAGACCTTCCTTCAGTATCTCTACGAAGGGATGCTTCTGATGGACAAAAAAATGGTGGATGCTGCAAGTGGTGGCACACTCGTTAATATGACGCCAGAAAATGCGAGAACTCTAATCTCTACTATGGCCATAAACGCGCCACAGTTCGACTCTTCAAGTGAACCTTGCCGACGGGTTCACGAAGTAAGTATCGTTTCTTTAGAAAATAAAATATACAAGTTGACTGATATTGTCAACTCTCTTGTTATAGGTAAGATAGGAGCCGCAAAGGTTTATGGGATTCATGCCCAATGCTACAAGATGAGTTGGGCGCCCAAGTCAATACCATAAATAATTTCCCAAGACCTCCTCAAAGGCCATACAATCCCTACGGTAACACTTTCAATCCCGGTTGGAGAGATCACCCAAATATGAGCTATGGAAACAAAAACCAAAATTACCAACCGAGACCACCTACCTTTCCAAATCAATCACCACAAAAAACCTCTCTTGAGACCATTATTGAAAAGTTGGCCATTTCATAAGAGAAATTCCAAACCCAAACACAATCCCATCTCCAAGAAATTGACAAACAAATAAGCCAATTAGCCTAAATCGTTGGTCACTAGAGTCTCAAGGATGATCGCCCTCTCAAACTGAAACAAATCCGAGGGAAAATGTAAGCGCGATTACTTTACGAAGTGGTAACGTAATTTCACCAGAGTTGACAAAGGAGCCCGAGAAAACTGACAAGGACAAAGAAGACACTTCTTTGAAGGGTCAAGTAGAAAAATCATCGCCTACCTTAGGTAAAGTCATTCCTAGTCCTTCTTTTTCTACTTACGAGACTCCTCCTCCCTCTTCAGGAAGGCTTGCAAGGCGTGACAAAAAGGAAGAGGAGAAGGAAATTTTGGATATATTCAAAAAAGTGGAAATCAATATTCCACTCCTTGGTGTCATTCAAAAGGTGCCAAAATATGCGAAGTTTTTGAAGGACTTATGCACAAATCGGAGGCGGTTATCCGGCAATGAAAGAGTTAACCTCAGCGAGAATATTTCGGCTATTTTTCAAAGACGCCTACCACCGAAATACAAAGACCAAGGGATGTTCACAATTCCATGCTAAATCAAAAAGGTCAGAATAAAAAGGCGATGTGCGATCGAGGCGCATCTATCAATGTCATGCCGCTAGGCGTCTACAACAAAATTTCAACAGAACCATTAAAGGAGACCCGAGTGACGGTTGAATTAGCTGATCGGTCAATTATCTACCCCGAAGGAGTACTAGAGAACGTGTTGGCAAAGGTAAATGATCTCATTTTCCCCGCTGATTTTTACATCATTGACATGAAAAATAATCGTAGCAATAATGGATCAGAAATCTTGTTTGGGTGCCCTTTCTTGTCAACAGCGCATACAAAAATCGATGTCCATAATGGCATATTAACCATGGAATTTGACAGGGAAGTGGTTCAATTCGATGTGTACAAAGCTATGAAATATCCTGATTCCATCGTAAGCTTAAATTTCGTTGACATTATAGATCCGTTAGCCGATGATTTTATCGAAACTAATTTGTTTTAAGATTTTTGTAGGGAATTGGAGGATCTCGATGATGAAAGCAAAATCATTTCAACTCTTTCCTCCATTTCTGATTTTTGATTAATTCCATGTCAATCTAAACCCCTTTCCTCAATTTTACAGGCACCACAACTAGAATTGAAGCAACTTCCATTGCATCTTAAATATGAATTTTTGGGCGATAATCGAACCTTGCCAATTATCATTTCAAGTGAATTATCACAGCAAGAAGAGGAAGAATTGATTGCTGTTTTGCGCACTTATAAAAAGGTAATTGGATGGACATTAGCTGATATCCAAGGCTTAAGGTTGCATGCATAAAATTAATACAGAGGATAATGCAAAACCAACGAGAGAAGCCCAGTGACGTTTAAACCCGTCAATGATGGAGGTTGTGAAGGAGGAGATTCAAAAGTTGCTAGATGCTGACATCATCTATCCCATTTCTGATAGCAAATGAGTAAGTCCGGTCCATGTTGTACCAAAGAAGACTGGAATCACAGTGGTCGAAAATGCCAAAGGAGAAATGATTCCGAAGAGAATACAGAATGCTTGGAGAATGTGTATCGATTATAGGAAACTCAACTCACAAACCCAAAAGGACCATTTTTCTTTACCATTTATCGATCAAATGATCGAAAAACTTGTCAAAAAATCACATTACTGCTATCTTGATGGATTTTCTGGATTTTTTCAGGTTCCAGTGGCACCCGAAAACCAGGAAAAAACAACATTCACTTGCCCTTTCAGAACTTTCGCCTATAGGAGAATGCCTTTCAGTCTTTGCAATGCTCCGGCCATATTCCAACGATGCATGTTAAGCATTTTCTCCGATCACATCGAGCGAGGAATAGAGGTATTTATGGATTATTTTACTGTTTATGGTAATTCATTCTCTCAATACCTTTCCAATCTTTCTTATGTTTTTAATTGATATATTGAATTTAAAGTGGTTTTAAACTACGAGAAATGCCATTTCATGGTAAGTAAAGGATTGGTACTTGGTCATGTGGTTTCGGCCCAAGGAATTGCCATTGAAAAGGGAAAGGTTGATGTAATTCACTCACTTCCATACCCCACTTTGGTAAGGGAAATTCATAGGTTTCTTGGCCATGCAGGTTTCTACCGACATAAAAGACTTCTCTAAGTTGGCGCAACCTCTTTGCCGATTGCTACAAAAGGATGTGAATTTTTTTTGATCAATCTTGCAAAGAATCGTTCGATGAGCTTAAGGGAAAGCTTATATCCGCAGCAATCGTACAACTACCAGATTGGACGTTACCATTTGAAATTAAGTGTGACGCATTTGACCTTAGTGTGGGAGCAGTTCTCAGCCAAAGGAGTAAAGAAGGACCACACGTGATAGCCTATGCCTCCAGGACTCTCGACTCGGCTTAGCACAACTACTCGACAAAGGAAAAAGAGCTATTTGCTGTCATTTTTGTATTAGAAAAATTTTGTTCTTATTTGTTAGGAACTAAAATTTTTGTTTTTCCCGATCATGTAGCACTGAAATACTTGATAAACAAAAAAGAAGCAAAGCCGAGGTTGATACGATGGATTCTCTTACTGTTAGAGTTCAATCTTGAAATCAAGGATAAAAAAGAAAGTGAAAACTCAGTGGCTGACCACCTAAGCTGTTTGCCTACTTCACCGGTCGAACCTCCTCTATAAGAACAATTTTCGGACGAAACCTTGATGGAAGCACACGCATCATTCCCATGGTTCACCGATTTGGCAAATTTTCTAGCTACGGGTAAATTTTCCAACAATCTATCCTGATCTGAGATCAAACGCATAAAAAGAGAATCTTGATACTACATTTGGGATGATCCATATTTATGGAAAAATTGCTCGGATCAAATCGTCCGACGATGCGTAAGTAACAGCGAGGTAAAATCCATACTTGAGTTTTGTCATTCCTATGCTTATGGTGGACATTTCAGCCCTAAACGTACCACACACAAAATTCTTGAGTGCAGATTTTATTGGCCAACCTTGTTTAAAGACATTTACAACTTTTGCAAAGCATGTGACAGGTGCTAAAGAGTCAGAAATCTAAGCCGAAGGAGTGACATGCCGTTAAATCCTATACACATCTGTGAAATTTTTGATGTATGTGGGCTTGATTATATGGGGCCGTTTACCTCATCATGGGGAAATTTATAATTATTTTAGCCATTGATTACGTTTGCGTGATTTTATTTTCTCCAGATTTGGAACTCCGAGAGCGATCATTTGCGATAGAGGAACACATTTCGTTAACCGAGTCGTCGAAGCTTTGATGAAGAAATATGGTATGACTCAACGGATAGCGACAGCTTATCATCCGTAAACCAACGAACAAGCAGAGGTTTCAAATTGAGAAATCAAGTCAATCCTAGAGAAGACAGTTAAACTAAACCGGAAGGATTGGAGCTTGAAGTTAGTTGATGCGTTATGGGCATACCGTACGACCTACAAAGGACCTATCGGGATGTCACCTTACCGACTTGTTTTCGGCAAACCTTGCCACTTGCCTGTCAAACTCGAGCATAGGGCATTTTGGGCAGTGAAGGAATGTAATATGGAGAAGAACGCTGTTGGCGAAGCACGAAAACTTCATATCCAAGAGCTTGAGGAGATTCGCCGAAACGCTTACGATAGCGCACAACATTATAAAGAGCGAACAAAAGCATTTCATGACAAGCACATTTCATTTAAATCTTTTTTCGTTGGGTAGAAAGTTCTCCTATTTAACTCAAAATTAAAAATTTTTGCAGGAAAACTTTAGTCCAAGTGGAGCGGACCATTTACCGTGATCAATGTTTTTCCTCATGGAGCAGTGAAAATTGAGGATAGCTCGGGTGCACGGTTTAAAGTTAATGGACAGCGGCTAAAACCTCTCTTCGAGAGTACACCAATCAGACTGATTGAAGAAATCAGTTTGGAAGAGCCAAAAATCTAACAGGAAACTGTCGAGCTTAACGACGTTAAACAAAGCGCTAAATAGGAGGCAACCCATTAGTTTATTTTTCGTCAATTTAATTTTCACTTTTTTATTTGTCGTTTGTTCAGACCCCTCCAGGCCCTCGAAGAGAACATTATGGAAATACTCTCCTTCCTTTTCCCCAACCGTGGCCGTGGCTGATGTCGTCATTGATCATGGGGAGTATCCTTTACCCTTCTTTGTTCTTAAATGTACTTCATTTTTATTCCGTATTGGGACAATACGATTAAGTAAGGGGGAGGGTAAAGGATGACATTAATTTCGCCTTGCTTGTCATATTTGTTTGATGATATGTTTGTTTGAATTGATTAGAAGAACAACTCCTTTGTCGTTGCTTGCCGCTAAGCATGTTATGATTATTTTATTTCATAAAGATACTTGAATTCTAGCATGCTTGATAATTGACTGATATGAGTAAGTCCAATTTGACAACCCTTGCAATTTGTCTTGATGTTGTTAGTTGAATTTCTCACCTAACTTAATTAATTAGCCCATTTTGTGAGAACTTGAGCCTTTAGCATATATGACTATAATTTTTTTTACCTGAGAGTGTCAATTTGGACATTGGAATCTAGAACTTGTGGCTTGTATGCATTTTGAGATTACATTGGAATTTGATGCATTAATATAATTTAGGCATTAGGATTCACCCTTTTGTTTTGTCAAAGGTAAAAGAGAGGGATAAATGAAAAAGCTCGAGTTTAAAATCTTGGTGAAAACAAAGAACATGGGATTAAGCTTCAACTTGGTTCACTAGGGAAAAAGAAAGGGTAGGCCTTTTAGTGAGGTAAAAAAATAATAAATAAATAAAAGAAAAAAAGAAAAAAAAAACAACAGTTTGATGATTTGTTCATTGTAGCTACCTTTTTTTAGTTTGCTTATTCTTATTACCTATGTTTTCTAGGGTTGTGGACACGATTTAGTTACTTGTTGGGAAACTCTTGTCTTGATTTTCTTTAGCCTCATTTTAGCCTTATTCCCCACCTTTACCTAAGCCTCATTACACCCTTTATTAAAAGTCCTAATGATTTTTGCATCTCATTTCTTTAAAGTAGTGGAGAATTGATCTTGCCACAAGCCTATGGAGACCCTTATTCAAATTTTGACTTTGAGTGAATTTATTTTCTACACCCGAAACACTTTGAGTGATTTGAGTGCATATTGGTAAGAATTAAGCTTAGGTTAGAATTTGATTGATAATTGATAGACAATGGTAAGGTTGAATGATTGTTCTAGCTTGCACCTATTCGTTTTGATTCATGCTTTATTCGCGTCATTTTTTTATGCACTTAAACTCTCAAAACTTTGTTTAAGACTTGCAACGGTTTCGGAGAAAGATGATTAAGCTTTTGATTAATTTATTTCAAACATACTTGAGGGCAAGTATGAGACAAGTAAGGGGGAATTTGATGTACTCTTATATTTGACACTTTTTGCTTGTTAATTCCTTTGTTTTGTGAATTTTTCACTACTTAATTGGTTGCATTTGATTTATTTCTTGTGTAGTGAACCCAATACCGGAAATGGCAACAAAAGGACGTAATCTGCAATTTTTTTCTTTTTATTTTGTCATGGCTGGAGTCGTGGGCACGACGCGAATCTGAAGTGGCAGATCAAAAGTCAACGTGGGGAATATTCTGGAAACAACTTATCTTGATCTATTGACGTGATTTAGGGGATTTTGGATTTCATTTTCATAATTTTAGGATATTATCTTATCTTTTTTTTTATTAGTTTCCTTGTTGTTTTGGGAATTTGAAGCCTATAAATACCCACCTTTGGCTAAGGCTAAGGATCATCACTTATTTTTAGTTCTTGTTGCTACTTTGTTTTCATTCTCAATAAAGTTTTCTTCTTTTGTTTTATTTTTGCTTTATTTTATTTTATGCTTTTACATTATCAAAACATGTTAAGCGTGATAATCAATATCATGCTTGGCTAATTTTTCTCAAGCTAAGAGCTACGAATCAATTCCACACGTGAGAATTGAATATTGCTTAAATCCCTTCAGGATACATTTTCGTCTTTCTGCTCAGATAGTTTGGCAATCGACCTTACTAAAACTTTTAAACGTTTTTCAAATCAAAAAGGATCCATTGGTCTGGAATCATTTAATTATATAGTTGGGAGGAAGGATCGGCCTGTGGCATTTTGACTTCCTATGAACACTCTTCGTGGCGGTCCGCTAAGGAAAGATGAGATCGAAAACGATTCTCTGTGAGACAACTTTCGAGTCGGGCTTTTCTTGTTTTAAAACTAAGTATTTTAACGGCGATAGCGTGGCTGATTTACTTAAAAATCGACTTTCGAAGATAGACTTGGAAAGATCAGTTACATGAGAGAAAAGCAAGTTACGATGGGTTGGGCCTCGTAGACTGTAACCGACATGAATCCCGGACCAAAAATCTATTTTCGATGATCGTGGGAATGGACAAAACTAGCTCGAGGCAATTTTTATACTCGTAATTATTCAATTTAATCTTTCATCTTCTTTATTTTACTGCTTCTATTTTAATACATCTTTCTTTACAATCTTACTTGTTTATTTTATTTCCTTGTTACTTCTCAAATCACGTTAAAACCTTTTTTTTAACTCTCTATTTCAGCTCCTGGGTCGGGATCAAGAAATTTAATCAAGAATTCCATTAAACTCCCTATAGATCGACCCTCTTCCACTATTTTTGTAAGGGCCCAAATTTCAGTGGTGTCGGAACAGTGATTCGAAATCACTAAATTCGACAAATTAATAGAAAATATTATTAATTTAATGAGTATAAATTAAATGTGAAGTTAGGAAAAATAATTGAAATAGTGAATAGTATTTTAGAAATAAATACTAAATAATTTAAAAGTGAAAACGAGGTATCGAGACCTTGGGATATTAAACCGAGCCATAAATATTTTTATAAATATTTATGAAGTGTTAATAAGTTAGAATTAAAGTTTCGTTAAGAAATTTTAAGGTTTTGGTGGTCAATTGAGTAAAAAGGACTAAATTGAATAATGTGTAAAATTGTGGAAAGTGACTAAATAACTTAGTTAATTAATAGGAGGGACTTAAAGTGTAATTAAGCCCAAAATTAAATGGGCTGGACGGATGGGTTGAAAATTAGCTGAAATCTAGTGTGAACTAATGGCAATTTTGTAAATAAGTAGAAATCCAATAATGTTATATGGACTCAATTGGAAGAAATATCTAGATTTTTCATTTTCTTTCATCTTCTCCAGCAAAAACACCATAGGACGGTTTCTAAAAGCTGGTTTTTTTTATTTTTACTGCAAGTAAGTTTAAATCTTGATTATTTCTTGAAATTTTTGTATTTTCATAACTTTTACAACTAGGTCTTCTTGTCTAATTCAATAGTTTTTGATTTCATGGTTGATTTTGGAAGTTTCTATGAATATGTGCTGGAAATATGTGATGATTTAGCATGGAATTAAAGCTTTAATTTGTTTATATGTTGATTTTATTAAAAGAATTGAATAGAAAGTGAATATTTAAGGATCTATTTGTAAAAGAGTTTGAAATTAGGGTTTTATCTGGAAATTTTGAATTCTAATGGTTATAAAATAGCTTATAAGATTTAGATAAAGTGTTAATTGAGGAGAAAAGGTTCTATTGATGAGTTAACTGGTCAAGGACCAAATTGTGAAAACTATAAAATTTGAGGTAAAAGTGTAATTTCGGGAATAAAAAGGTACAAATTTTGGAATGTAATAAATTTGAAATAAATGCCGATAAATGAATGGTTTTGCATTTATAGATCAAGAAATCGAAATAAATCGAAGAAAGGAGAAAATAGTCGAATAATTCCCGAACTTCTACAACTTTTGTGAATTAGCCCAGATAAGTCCGTGTGGCTAAATTTTAGGATTTATTTATTAATTTTGTGAATTATATAATGTGTTATGTTATATGCATTGGATAAATCCGTGAATATTGTGTAAGTATGAAATGAAAGAAATGAACAAATAAAATGGGACTATTGAATTGAGTACTTCTATTTTATGACAAATGATGAATTGACAGAAAAAAACCATGGTTGGACTATGGCAACAAGTGACAAATGATTCCCGTATAAGACCATAGCTGGGCTATGGCATTGGTGAGAAATGATAAGTGATTTCCATATAAGACCATAGCTAGGCTATGGCATTGGATTAAAGTGATATAAGTGATCTGTATAAGACCATAGCTAGGGTATGGCATCGGAGAAAAGTGATAAGTACTTCCGTGTAAGACCATATCTGGGATATGGCATCGGTGTAACAAGTGACCCGTGTAAGACCATGGCTAGGCCACGGCTTCGGAAAAAGAAAAGTGAACATGTGTAAGTCTATAGTTTTATTATGGCAAATTGAAGACGAAGTACTCAATTTCATATAGTTCCCTAATTTGAATAAGAGTGGTAAGTGGAAAAAGGGCCCAAGAAAGTGAAATTTTATTACGAATGATAATAAGCAGTATTAAACGAGCTTAACTTTGATTTGTGATCTACAGGAGAAATTAGTGTATAAGTATGTTATATGAATGTGTTACAATATTTGGTAAGTTTACTTTCCAAGCCTATGAACTTACTAAGCTTTCATAAGCTTACTTGAATGTGTTTGACATGTTTTGTAGATTAACATGGAATCGGAGGATCGAATCATCTCAAAAAATCACACTATCCTGTTACTCTCTGGTAGTTTTTGGGTTATTATCTTTTGATTTATATGGCATGTATAAAATGTTTAGTTAGATAAAGTTGTTGATGGTTATATTATGTGAAAAGTGATGAAATGCATATGTGTATAAAACTTAGCTTGATAGTTAAAAGATCAAATTATCAATATAAAGGTGGCATGTACTAGGTTTGGTTTTAGCCACTTGTAAATGTTTTATGTTTTAATGATAAATGTGATACATAACTCTTAAGAAGATTTTGGTATGAATGAATGAATAATTACTAAGTTTGAAAGGTATGATAATGTTAATTGATTGAAGAATTATAAGTAAATGATTTGGCCATGAATTAGGTGTGTTTGGTAGTTGAAAGTAGCTTAAAAATGGTGAAAAATGATGTTTTCACACGGCCAAGACACATGGGCGTGTGCCCAGGCCATGTGGCAAAGTCAGGATTGCCCACGGGCTAGTCCTACGGCCGTGTGTAACAAGTCAGATCTGCCCACAGCCTAGCCCCACGGCCATGGGTGCCCCACGGGCAGGCCACACGGGCATGTCCCAGGCCATACGGGCGTGTGCCCCTGTTTTCAAAGAAAAGTTCCCAAAGTCCCCGGTTTAGTCCCAATTCACTTCCTCAGCATATTTTGGGCCTCGTAGGCCCATATTAAGGACTTTTTCATAGAAATTAGAAGATTTTTGAATAAAACTCAGATTTATAACTCAATTTTGTTTGTTTACTAGTGTATCAGTCTGGTAATGCCTTGTAACCCTGTTCCGGCGACGGTATGGGGTTAAAGGGTGTTACAATTCTACCTTTTTTCTTATTTTTGAAGAGCTTTATTTTATTTTGATAGGCAAAACGATGCTTGTCACATAATAAAACATTCTATTAACCGTGGTCACCACTGAGTCCTCCGCCGCACTGATCCATCTAAGTCTAGGAATTACATGTACACATTAAACATTAGGGGGTGAGTTTACGTAAACTCAGTGTGAAATTCCCATAAAAAAACAAACATACAGTCAATCACAGTATAAAGAAAAATGCAATCTGGGCCTTAGCCCATTTCAATTTCAGTAGTAGTTTGGGCCTTAGCCCATTTTAGTTTTAGTATCAGATATGCATTAAACAGTAAATAGAGTCCAACCCAACCAACCTCTACGCACCATTTTCGTCCATCCCTACAGTCCATGTGGTGTTTAAAACACCCACCCATCCCTACACTTCAAGTTGCATCGAATCCGGCACAATAATCAATAGATCGCAGCTGAGCTACCAGATAATAGGCTTAAGAGCCTTTCAGTACACTTCCTCCACATATCATCATCCCAACCCAATCCAATGCAACATTTACACGACATGCTATCAGACCATTATCATTTACTTATACAGTTCAGTATACATGCATATAAATATCATGCTCAGTACATACACCATACAATTAGTTCACACCTTTAGGGGTCTAAGTAGTGCTTACCGACCCTACAGTAGGTTCACAGTAGACTTGGGTGACTCGTGCAACCTTAGGAAACATTTTAGAAAAATGGGCTCACATGCTCATGTGGCCTGCCCATGTGGGCCCACACGGTTCAATTTGGCCTTGGCCATATGATTACACAGCCTGGCCCAAAATCTCATACGCCCGTGTGGACACACACAGCCCAAATTAGTCTAGCTCATGTGTCGCACATGGCTTACTTGGCCATCACACAGTCGTGTCTTATGTACACGGCCTAGCCTCGTCGATCACACGCCAGTGTTATGGCACACGGCCTACCACATGGGTTATCACACGCCCATGTGGAGTCGACAATGGGGTTTTTGGCTTTCATTGAAACCCTATTTTCTTCATTTTCGAGTACACACCTGTATCGTTTGCACTCTTAAATGCAATCTCGTTTCTTTAGAACCTATATTTGACATTACCAAAGTCAGTTTTAGTAGAACAGTTAAAAACTAAACCGAGAATATTTCACAACGTAATCTTAGAGTCATCAAAAAGTGAGCACAATCACTTACCAAAAGAGAACCGTAATCCCTATCGTTCAAGACTCCACAGAGGCACTAATCGCTACTTAATCTTCGCCTAAATCAAAAGAACCAAAATAACCCTCTTTTAGAAAACTAACTTCATAACAATAGAACAGAGATAAAAAGAGTACTTACCAAACGAGTGAGAAGAAACGTTGTACAGAAAGGAAGCAAAACAAAACCAAAAAAGGGGGAAGGAAGCAAAGTAAAATTTTGGCAAGAGAGAAGGTAGAGTAGACGTCAAAAGATGGAGGAAAATTTTGGGGATTCTGAAATAACAAAATAATAATAAAATCAAAATTTTGGATATTCCCCCAACATCCTCTAATTCACTCCTAAATTCTCTCAACCCACTACATTCAACTACTCAGATTTTTATCCCAACTCAAACTCTCCTGGATGAACGAGAAAAAATAACGCCCATGCAAGGACTCGAACACATGACCTCCATCACACCAACACTCCACTTATCCACCAGACCAGCAAGCCCATTTTGATACAACCTTACCAACAATTAAACTTAAACCCTTTAAGCAAGGTTAAGGCTTCATTCCATAAAAAAATCAAAAATTTGCCAAAGACTTGGCTTGAACTTGAGACCTTTTACATACACCCAAAACACATAACCACTGAAGCAGACAAGTATTTGTGTTAAAACACTACAGAATCAAAAACAAAAATTTTTGGGCATTACAGTACCAAGAACTTCTCCAATATCGATAGCTCCATATAGAATGGCACCTACAGAATTGAAAGAATTGAAAGCACAAATACAAGAGTTGACAGATAAAGGTTTTGTTCGAACTAGTTTTTCTCCCTAGGGTGCTCTTATATTGTTTGTCAAGAAAAAGGACAGGTCAATGCGATTATGTATTGACTATCGACAACTTAACAAAGTCACAATCAAGAACAAGTATCATTTGCCACGTATCGATGATTTGTTTGATCAGTTGAAAGGTGTAGTAGTATCTTCAAAGGTTGATCTTCGTTCTAGATATTATCAGTTACAAGTAAAAGATTCAGATGTGCCGAAAACTACTTTTAGAACTAGGTACGAACACTACGAATTTCTTGTTATACCTTTTGGTTTGACCAATGCATCGGTTGTATTTATGGATTTGATTAAGAGAATATTTAGGCCATATTTAGATAGATTTGTTGTTGTGTTCATTGATGACATTCTGATCTATTGTCAAGATGAAATAGAGCATGCCCAGCATTTGAGAATAATTCTGTAGACTTCGCGTGAAAAATAATTATTTTCTAAATTTAGCAAATGTGAGTTTTAGCTCCGAGAATTTGGATTTTTGAGACATATGGTATCGGTAGATGGTATTAGAGTTGATCTGAGTAAAATATCAACTATAGTGGAAGCCTCTGAGAAATTTTTAGAAATTAAAAGTTTTTTGGGTTTAGCCAGATATTATCAGAGATTTTTTAAAGGATTTTCAATAATTGCTACACCGTTGACAAAACTGCTTTAGAAAGATGTCAAGTTCAAATGGTCTGAAAAGTATCAGCAAAGTTTCGATCAGTTGAACACGCTATTGAGTGAAGCTCTTGTGTTAGTTCAGCTAGAGTTTGGTAAGGAATTTGTAATTTATTGTGATGCTTCATTGAATGGTTTTGGGTTGTATTTTGATGCAAAAGCGGAAGGTAGTAGCTTATGCGTCCCAACAATTAAAACCACATGAGAAGAATTACCTGACTCATTATTTAGAGCTTGCAACTAATGTATTTGCTTTAAAGATTTGGCAACACCATTTATATGGAGGAAAATGTCATATCTTCACAGGTCATATGTAACAGCCCGTTTTTGGTCAAATCGGAACAGTGGTTTCAAAACCATAAATTCAAAGTCAAAATAATTATTTTTACTATTTTATTAAGGTTTACATCACGATAGAATAATTGTGTAAAAGTTTCGTAAAGAAATTTTACCATTTAAATGCTTAATTCAGTAAAAAGGACTAAATCGCTTAAAACGTAAAAGTAGGGTTCTATTAGTTAAAGGTATTAAATGGCTATGAAATTAAACAGTTAAGGGATTTATGTAGTAATTAGCCCATTAATAGTTGATTGGAAAAATATGGACATAGGTTAAATGATTTTATAAGGTTAATTTGGTAACTTGATTATTAGTGAAATAATAAGTAAAATAAAACAAATGGGTTGTCCATCTTCTTCCACCACCGATTATTGAAATAAATAAGAGCCATTGTTGAAGCTTGAAGTTTGGCTAGTGCATGATTCTTTTGTACTTGATTTTTAACTCATTTTTTAGTTATTTCTATGTTTTTGAGTTCATTGTAGCTCAATCTATCCAGCCCGTACCTTCGATTTCAAAACTATTAAAATTTGTGAGAGTTTCCATTAATTTATATATGTGTTGTAACACCCCAAGCCCAGCCTAGACGTTATGGCTGAACGTGGCGATGTCACATGGATTAAATTTGGAAAACCGCGTAGGTTGGGTAAAGCATTAATTTGTTATTTAAAACAAAACATCCATGACGTATCATTTGGTTTCAAAAACTTTAATAAATTAATGGACTACCAAAACATTAGTTATAGTGAAAGCTTAGAAACCGTTATATTTAAGTAAAAACCACTCCTGTTGAGGAAACATTTGTTTCTAGTAAAAACTGTGTTTTTTTTAGTTTTAAAGTAATAAAATCATAAACGCAGTTAAAACCCCAATCTTAAGCAAACAGTCCATAAAGTCCAAATTACAAATATTGCCCAACAAAATAAAATAAAACCATAAAACAAAAGTGAAATAGTTTTATAAGAGTGGTCACCGTCAAGTCCACTGCAGCACCGATCCGCCTAACTCTATGGATTATCTGTATGGAACAGACAGAAGAAGGGTGAGTTTACGTAAACTCAGTGTGTAACCCCACAGAATTAAGCATGCACACATATAGATTAATAGATATCAGTCAGATATAGTCTTGGGCCTAAGCCCAGTACAGATTCAGGTACATATTCGAGCCCAAGCCGATTTCAGATTTAGTTGTAGATTCAGGCCTAAGCCTATTTTAAATACAGATACAGATATGCAGATAGAATAAAAAATCAAATATCTTACCCCCAGCCTCTACACACTATCTCCGACAATCCCTATACACCATGTAGGGTTTAAAACACCCACCCAGCCCTACATATCAGGTTGTATCGAATGCGGCACATATCAGAAATAGTCTTAATTCATGTTTAAATCAGCCATGTGATTGAAGAAGGCCATGTCGTACACTGGACACAACCGTGTGGTGGCTGGGTGTGGCCATGTGAGACACATAAGCTAGACCAAATTAGGCTGTGTGGGCCACAAGGGCATGTGAGTCCACACGGGTAGTTCACAAGGGCATGTGGGTTTTTTGACTAGGCTATGTGATTCATAGGGCTAAGGCCAATCTAGGTGTGTGGGCCATACGAGCGTGTGGGCCACACGGGCATGCCATACGGGTATGTGGGCCCAAAATTTTGAAAACTTCCCTAGGGTTGCACGAGTCATCCTAAACGATTGTGGGCCTACTGTAGGGTCGGTAAAGGCTATCTAAACCATTTAATCTGATGAATGTTCTAATTATGTGTTAATACTATGCATGACTGATACTGATTTATATAACTAACTGATATCCGAGTAAAAGCATGTTTATTTGTATATCTGATTATTCTGTATTGGTGTTTGGGGTAGAATGATGTTTATTGGAGGAAGTGTTCTGAAAGGTGTTTACGCCTATTATCTTGCAGCTTAGTTGCATTATATCTGATATGTGCCGCATTTGGTACAACCTGGTGTGTAGGGCTGGGTGGGTGTTTTAAACCCCACATGGTGTGTAAGGATAGTCGGAGATGGTGTGTAGAGGCTAGGGGTAAGATATCTAATTTCTGATTCTATCTGTATATCTGTATCTACATTTGAAATAGGCTTAGGCCTGAATTTGCATATGAATCTAAAATGGGCTTAGGCCCGAATATGCATCTGAATCTGTAATGGCCTTAGGCCTAAGACTGTATCTGACTGATATCTATTAATTTGTATGTGTGCATGCTTAATTCTGTGGGGTTACACATTGAGTTTACGTAAACTCACCCTTCTTCTGTCTGTTCCATATAGGTAATCCACAAAGTTAGGCGGATCGGTGTAACAGTGGACTCGACGGTGACCACTCTTATAAAACTATTTCACTTTTGTTTTATGGTTTTGTTTTATTTTGTTGGGCAATTTTTGTAATTTGGACTTTATGGACTATTTGCTTAAGTTTGGGGTTTTAACTTCGTTTATGATTTTATTACTGCAAAACTCAACAAAAACATAATTTTTACTAGAAACATAGGTTTCCTAAACACGAACTGCTTTTACTTAAATATAATGGTTTCTAAGCTCCCGCTATAACTAATGTTTTGGCAGTCCATTAATTTATTAACATTTCTAAAACCAAATGATATGTCATGGATGTTTTGTTTTAAATAACAAATTAATGCTTTAACCAACATACGCGGTTTTCCAAATTCAATCCATGTGACATCACCAGATTCATCCATAATGTCTAGGCCGGGTTTGGGGTGTTACATGTGTTCTTTGATGAATTATAGTAGATTATGAATTTTTTTAATAGTTATACAAGTTTTATTAAATGATTTTTAGTGAAATTGCAAATTAAGTATTAAATTGAAAAATGTTGAAACTATGTGGCTAAATTGAGAAATAAATGAAAAATATGGGCTGTTAGGGACTAATTTGATATTCGGCTAGCATGGGTAAAAGTTGGATTGCATGAATTTGTAATTTTATGAAATAAGAACTAAATTGTAAAAATGTGAAACATTATGGAAAAATGTGTAAATTTACCCAAAAAAGAATTATGGGCTAAATTGAATAAAATGGATATTAAATGTGTTAAATTTGATATTATATAGATCAAGAAAAGCCAAGATCAGATCAAGATAAGAGAAAAGGCAAAATAATCGAATAGTCGATAATTTCTATCCGAGTGTTACGAGGTAAGTTCGTATAACTAGAATCGAACTTTTAATTATTTGTAATTGTTTGAAATGAATGTATATAAATTGAGTAAGTAATCTACTTGAAATTCGAATGCCTAATTGTTATAGTCTGATGATTACTGAGCCCCGTTTGAATCGTAGGAGTTTGTAAGACACAAGTGACATGTCACTAGGGTTACCATTTAGATGAAATCCTGCATTTGTTGCGAACTCACCGCAGCTTGTATGAGCTTACCGATATTTCAGCTCAATAGAGCTTACTGTCCTTCAGCTCAGGAGGAGCTTTCCGATCATAGCTTGAAAGAGTGAATATGATAATGAATTGACGGATTACCAATTATACACTTTGAGTGTACCACCCGTGTATCTATCATAGTTGAAATGAGATAGCATAAAAGTTATTTGAATTATATGAAATGATTTATGCAATATTGAGAAGTATGAATTGATGAGTTAAATACATGAAAGTAAGGCTATATGATATGTTGAAGAATGAATTGGATGGTATTTGTATATGAGATTTGAATGATGATTATGTTCATCCATATGAGATGTTGATTATATGTTTCCTATTTGACTAACCTATTGGAAAATATATGTGTGTATAGGCATTTGATACTTTGGTTGGATTATATTATGTTTAATTGCCTAAGTTAAAGTTGAATGGTAAGTTTCAATTCTATGTTATATGAACTTACTAAGTTATATAGCTTACTCCGTTTTTATTTCCTATGTTTTATAGAAATTCGAAAGCTTGCTCAATTCAGACGACGTCGGAGATTCACATCACACTATCCAATTGACTATTTGGTACTTTTGAACTTAAAGAAATGTCTAACTATGGCATGCATAGGCTAGTTATATAGATAATGAGTTTGGTCACTTTAGCTTGTGAATTTGGTATATGTTTTGGTATGTGATTAAGCCATGTGATTTGGCTTAACTTAATACATATTTTGAGTTATGTATATGATATGTAATGTGGTTTGCTTGATGAGTTTGATGATGGAATTATAATGGATCAAATGGTTATATTGAAATGTGATGGATATATGAATTGAAAATGTTTGTTTGTGTTTGGTATTTGGATGATTATAAAGTTGAAAAATAAGACATGTTTTATATGTGTTTTATGGCTAATGAAGCATGTAACTTTGGCATGTATTTGAATGTGTAAAATGTAATGATTTGAGTATCAAAATGGATAGAATTTAAATGGTATGATATGTGCCTTGAGTGATGTTGTTTGGTTGCCTAAATATGTCTTGAAATGGTACAAAATTATCCTTTAAAGGTATGTGCAAATTAGGTGGCAAAATGGCTTGGTAAATAGCCTAGTTTTGTCCACATAGGCAAAGACACAGGCATGTGTCTCAGCCGTGTTTGACACACAGTTATGGTACAGGACCGTGTGTCCCCTGGTGATGCATTTAGAAGTAAGTCAGTATGCTCTACACGGCCTCACACATGGGCGTGTGATTGGCCGTGTGGCATAAGTCAGTATACCCTACAAGATTGATACAGTTTAGCACACAGCCTGGTACATGGGCGTGTGTGGCCATTTCGAATAGGCACACGGGTCAAACACATGGGCATGTGGTCGGTCGTGTGACTTAAGACAAAAAGTTACACGAAGTAGGACACGGGCTGGGACAAGGCCATGTGATCCCATTTTGAATGTCAACACGACCTAAGACACGGGCGTGTCTCTTGACGGTGTGAGACACATGGCTTGTTCACATAGACGTGTGTCCCCTGTTTTGAGAATTTTTCTATGTTACCCCTAATTCTTCGTATGTTCTTAGTTTAGTCTTGAATGCATGTTTAAAGCTTAGTAGGCTCATTTTAAGGACGATATGATTGTATATGTACGATATTTATTGTTAAATGATGAATATATGAGATATAAATGTTTTAAATCGTGTTACAAGTTCGGCAATGCCTCGTAACCCATTCCGGCAACGGATACGGCTTAGGGGTGCTACATTATAAAAGCCTGAAGTATTTGATGACACAGAAAGAACTGATGAGACAACGCTGATGGTTAGAGTTGTTAAAAGATTACAATTTGATCATTAACTATCATCCGGGAAAAGCTAATGTTGTTGCTGATGCTTTAAGTAGAAAATCATTGTTTGCTTTGCGAACTTGAACACTAAGTTGACGTTGATTAATGACGGATCATTTATAGCTGAATTAAAAGCTAGACTGACGTTTCTGCAATAGATTTAACGAGAGATTTCAAAGTTTGTGTCAAAATGTTTGATCTGTCAACAAGTTAAAGCCGAACATCAAGTACCTTCTGTTTTATTATAGCCTGTGATGATTCTAGAATGGAAATGGGAATTGGTTACGATGGATTTTATATCAGGATTGCCTCTATCTCTGAGAAAGAAAAATGATGTATGGGTTATTATGGATTGCTTGACTAAATCTGCGCATTTCATTCTAGTGCGTACAAATTACTCACTTGAGAAGTTAGTAAAATTGTATGTTTTTTATATTGTTAAATTGCATGGCGTGTCGGTGTCTATTATCTCTGATAAGGATCTACAGTTTACTTCTTGATTCTGGAGTAAATTACACAAAGCTCTGGGCACTCAATTGCATTTCAGTACAACGTTTCATCCACAGACCGATGGTCAATCTGAGTGAGTGATTCAGGTATTTAACGACCTGTTTTGATGTTGTATTTTAAAGTTAAAGGGTAGGTGGGAGAAATTTCTTCCGTTGGTTGAATTTGCTTATAATAATAGTTATTAGGCGAGCATTAAAATGGTGTCGTATGAAGCTTTGTATGGTCGAAAATTTCAAACTCCATTATACTAGACTGAGTTGAATGAGAAAAAGTTATTTGGTGTTGATTTGATTCGAGAAACCAAAGAAAAGGTCAATGTAATACGTTATAGTCAGAAAGCTGCTTCTAATCATCAGAAATCTTATGCGGATTTAAAAAGGAAAGAGATTGAGTTTCAATTCGACGACAGAGTATTTTTTAAAGTATCACCTTAGAGAAAAGTTCTTCATTTTGGCCAAAAAGGAAAACTTAGTCCACGATTTATCGGACCGTATGAAATCATCTAAAAGATTGGACTAGTAGCTTATCAATTGGCTTTACCATCAGAGTTAGAGAAAATATATAATGTATTTCATGTATCGATGTTACGATGATATCAATCAAACCTTTCACTTGTGATTTCACCTGTAGATGTTGAGATTCAGCCAGATATGTCGTAGAGTGAAGAACTGATCAGAATCTTAGCTCAAGAAATTCAAGAGTTAAGAAATAAACATATAGTTTTAGTTAAAGTTCTCTAACAACGTCACAGAGTTGAAGAACCTACCTAGGATCTAGAAGAAACTACTTAGGAACCGAAAGAAGCTATGAAAGTGCAATACCCGAACCTACTTTCTGGTAAGATTTTCTGGGACAAAAATTCCTTTAACGGGAGAGTTGTAATAGCTCGTATTCAATGGTGTCAGAAATAGTAGTTTCAGGACCACGATTCTGATGAGTGAACTATTATTTTATTATTTCTTTAATGTTTACAAGACTATAGTAAGGTTGTATTAAAATTTCGTTAAGAAATTTTGATGTTTAAATGGTTAATTAGGTAAAAAAGACTAAATAGTAAAAGGTACAAAAGTGAGTATCTATTAGTTAAAGGGGTCCAATGGCTATGAAATCTTAAATTAAAGGACTTGAATGGTAAATGGATCATTTAATGAGTTAGCGAATAATTATGTACTAGGTTTTATTGAAATTTTTATAGTTTTTAAGGGGTAAAATGGTAAAATGCTAAATAAAGATAAAATAAACTAAGAAAAAGATATTGTAACACCGCAAACCCAGCCTAGACGTTATGGCCGAATCTAAAATGTTACGAAGAAGGGTTAAAAATCCGTATTTTTCTTTAAAACATTGTATTGCTTAATTTTTTTAAAAAAATATGTTGTTGAACTCATTAGTAAAACCATCGATTATTTTCCCCTTTCAAGTAAAACATTAATTTGCAGCAGAAGTTTTAAAGTCATTTTTTTAATGTCGAGTTTATTTTCTCGAAAATGTTTGTTTGCATAAAACAGTTTTTTTTGTAAAATATTTTATCTAATGTTGCAGGAAAATTCAAAACAAATCCAAATTCAAAAATAAAACCCAAACAGTCTAGAGAGTTCCAAAATTACAAAACTCTCAAAATAAACCAAAAATTTAAATAAAATTTTTATGAAAACGAAGTTTACGGACGTGTGGTCACCACTGAGACTCCATTGCACCGACCTGCCTAAGCTTGAGGATTACCTGAGCAGAACAGACAAAACAGAGAGCGAGCTTTTAAGAAAACTCAGTGTGGAACTCTACGGAAATATAAATCCAAATTTCATCGCATAACAAAACATATATAGATGTGAATCCTTTATAGAATCATATTATCAATAGAATCATACAGATACAGATATACAAAGTCCTACCCCCATCTTCTACACACCAACTCCAACCATCTTAATACACCACATGGGGCATAAAACACTAACCTAGCCCTACACACCACATACTGTCTATACGACACTTATTAGAATAATCGCAGCCATGTTGCCAGTATATTGGTGAAATGTTGCCTCAAACAAAATACTTACTCCACATAAACATATCCCAGCCCAATACCAAATACAGACAGTAAACAAATATATCAGAATTAACAAGTCTCGTACGCTCATATACAGATATTACACATGTTTATACATAACAATTAGATCATACATATTGCAATTCATAATACTCATTCTAATCTACTAGAGTAGCAAATTTCATGCTTTAGGGTTTGTTTTGCCCTTACTGACCCTATAGAATGCCTACAGTCAATCGGAACGACGTTTGCGACCCTAGGGAAAAATTTAGAATTTTGGGCTCACATGCCTGTGTGGCCCACACGCCCAAAATGGCCCTGCCCATGTGGGCCTACACGCCCAAATTGGCCTAGGTCATGTGACCCACACGGCCACACATACACCTGTCACATTGTCGTGTGCTACACACGGCCTACCACACGGCTAGGAACACGCCCATATGGTGTCAACAAGCCAGTTTTTTAGCTTTCGTCGGTTGACACTTTCTTGAGTAATCGTTACACACCTAGTTCATTTTTAATATAGAAACAACTACAAGACCATTAGTACCTAAAAATCGAAAATAATCGTTCCAATTAGCCATGTTTTCCCCAATTAACCAAAATCCACTTACCCACAATGAAAGACCCAAGCGACTCAAACACTTTCCTGAACTTCCAAAATAGTTTCTAACACCACTAATCCACACGGAAGGAATTTCGATCCTCACGATCCTTTGCAGTCAACAAAACCGAGAACGCAATAAGAGAAAAGAACAAAAGAGAAAAACATAATAGAATCAATTCTACAATGAACCTCAAAATTTCTTTAAAGCCCAACACACCCAAAATTTCAACCTTACCTATCGAACACTTGAGATCACCCCTCCAAAATGAAAATAGAACTCAAAGGCCAAAAGAGCAACTCAAATATTCCAAAAACTTAACTCAAAAATGAAACCATTAGATTACAGACAAAGGTTGAAGAATGAACGAAGCAAAATCAGTGAACACAAAGGAATGAATTAGCAAACAAGATTTGGTAGAGTGAATAATGGGTTTTGGGAAGATTCACGTGAAATTGTTAGGAAAGAAAAGAAAATTTGAACGTGGATTTTGTTGGGAAAAAGAAGAAAAATTAGATAGACTAAAATTAAATTAAAATAAAATCTCCTAAAAACCCTATCCCTCAATTTGATAACTACCCAGTGTTTGACTTTCAAACCAACTCCACCTCACACACCCTTAACCGAAATTGCAAAAACAAAACCCTCGTTTGCTCACACCAAGACTTGAACCCAAGTCTTCAGACACAGATTGACGACCCTTAACAATTGGAACAGATATTAATTTATGACAGAATTCGTAAAAACATGATTAAATAAATCAGGGCGTTACAGATGTCATCTTTTTCATTTTCTTCTTACTTGGCTGAAATCATCATTAAAGGGGGGAAAGCTTTGATTTTGATTTTCTTCATGCCTGGTATGTAGCTTTGTCTCGTTTTTAATGATTTTAATGTTTTTGAGATTGTTTTAGCTTAATCTAGCTAGCCCAGGGGTCAATTTGCAAAATTGTTAAAGGTTGAAAGACATGCCATGAATTTTTTTGAATAGGTTTTGATGTTAATTGATAGATTATTAGTTTTGGTTGTTAAACAAACATGTTTTGTTAAGTGATTTTGAAGAAAATGGCAATTAGGGATTAAATTGTTAAAAGTGTGAAACTATGAGTTTTGTTGTGAATTGTTGATAAATATGAGTTACTTTAAGGTCCCTTGCAATATGGGTTAAGTTGGATGTAGGTTAAAATGGTTAGATTCTAAGTTATGAGCTTAAGGACTAAATTTTGAAAAGTTAAAATATTAAGGGTAAATTTGTAATTTTGCCCAAATGTGAACTATGAATTAAATTGAATACTAGAAGTACTTGATTGATTGAAATTATTTATTTCGATTAAGATAAACCACAATCGGACTTAAATCGAAGAAAGGCTAAAGTTTTAAATTAGTTCGACTCTATTTCTACACTCCTAGTTATCGAGGTAAGTTCGTATGAACTACAATCATTTTAATGTTAGACCAATTAACTATTTACTATGTTGTTTTAATATAATCGAAGTTGAATACAAATGTATAAATGCTATAAGGAATTGACGGATATTGAGTCCTAGTTAAACATTAAGAATTCTTAGGATAAATATGATATTTCATTAGGGATTTCATGTTTTGGGTGCTGGTCTTGAATATCCTACCAATGGCTGAGGTCCTGCATTTGTTGCAGATTCTCCACAGCTCATGTGAGCAGTATTGTGTAGCTTACATTCTGACCCACAACTCATGTGAGTAATGATGTAAAGGAAATGTTACGATTATATGTAAAAGCACACTATGCATGAGCTTTCCTGAGTATGCAAAGTAATTCTAGATGGTTCAACGGCTAAGAAAATGAAATAAAATGGCTAGTATGCAAATAGAATAAATCATGAACTTATAGAAAGGCTGATGAGTTCAATATATACATATGTATAGAAATCTATCAATTTATGGTTGAATTCATTTGAATCATGAACAAGTATACTAACTTGTGAGTTGATGATGCTTCTATAGGTTTGTGCCAAACTTATGGTTTTGGTTGATGCTATACTTATGCTATAAATTATGCAAATGAAATGATAAGTTTAGTTTAAGTTTATACGAGCTTAATAAGCACTCATTGCGTACATAGTTATTTTCTTTTATTTTATAGATTATCGGAAGCTCAATCGATTGAAAGCTCATCGGAGACCTATCACGCTATCCAGTAACTATTTTGGTAGATTTTGAGTATTTTGGCCAAGGTTAATAATGACATGTATGATGTTTTGTAATGGTGATTTGGTATGTTTATGCTTTGAAGTTTATGTTTGGTTTGGTGAACCTTAACACCTCATTAAGTTATGTCATTTTGGTACTTTAAAGTGCTTGTAAATAAGGTTCTTTTGGTATGTTGATGATGGCTTGAAAATGGTCATTTGTGAGATATTTTAGTACATTTTTTAACTAGATTTTTATGCATGAAATGAGATAATGTTATCTTATTTTGGTAAGTGATGTTTTGGATACAAATATGATGCCTTTGAATGGCAAATTCGTTAGATGACTTAGGTTATTTGAAATGGCATGATTATGTGTATTTGAATGATGCTTAAGTCCCTTGAATGCGTGTCTAAATGGTTTAAATGATTAGGTATGAATTGGACTTGTAATGGCTTGATTTTAGGTCAATTTTAGGTTCACACGGCCTGGGACACAGGTTGTCACACGACTATGTGACACACACGGCCTAGCAACACAGCCATGTGTCATCTGAGAGTTTCTTGGTGTTTCAAGTCAGAGAGCTACACGGCCTAGCACACGGGCATGTGGAGCATCTTAGTGAGTTACACGTGTGAGGACACGAGTTGAGACACGGCCGTGTGATCCCTATTTTTTAATTTTTGCATCTTTTTTTTAACCTCTGATTTGTTTCAAATTAGTCCCGAATTACTTCTAAGCTATTTTTAGGGCCTCGAAGGCTCGATTTAGGGACAAAATGCATATGATTGAATGGATTATAACGTGTTTAGTATATTTAAATGTTATGATGTTAAATGTTTTTCAACTGTACAGTAATGCTCCGTAACCCTAATTTGACGATAGAGACAGGTTAAGAGTGTTACAAATACCTTATCTTAGGTATCAAAATAGATGACTTCCAAAAAGATAGAGACATATGTGTGATTGTTTAGACCCAAGTAGAATTTACCCTAGATCCATGTCTAGATTTATTCATTTGTGGCATTCATAGTATAATTTACCTCAATCCTAAGTAAGTAATCGACTATGTGTATGTAACTCTTATACTTTGATATTTTAAAAGCCTTAGTTCAATTGATACTAAAGATAAAAGCTGGTATGTTGGGTATACAACTTCTGTATGACATTATTTGTAGTTACAATAGTGGAATTTATAACCCAATAAAGGGTAAACAGCATCCTCTCATTAGCATTACATGGTTGATGAAAAAGAAATGTGGCCACGAGTTATTTGTCTAAGACGAATGATATTATTACTATATGTTACTAGTTATCATGAGATAAAATAGGATCACATTGAGTAAACGAATTTAACCCAAAGAGATAAATGATATCCTATGAGGATAGCACACTAATGACAATGTCATTGGACAATCATAATTTTAAGTTGTTTTTGTAATTATCTATAATAAAGGAGAGTTCAATCATAGTAATTTTAGTGGATGAACAACATGACTAAATAATGTTGTAATAGATGAAGAGTCAGAACTTAATTATAAATTATTTGAGCCTAATTCTATATGTTCAGTCAATCCCTCCACTAGCTAAACACAACCATATTATTATTGCATTTGAATCAATACATTGAATGAATAAAAACAATGAATAGAGAAATAGATTGCACGTATCACTATTCGTAGTGAATGTATTTTCTCGCAAGAAACAAGAGATGACATAGTGATTAATTTAATTTTTTCGAATTACTATTTAATTTATTGTAATTAAATAATTAAAATTTGAAGTGAAAATTAAGTCAAGCAGTTATAGTTTTACAAAATAAGACAATTAAATTTATTTACTCATAAATTCTAGTACGATAAAGTGGTAATAATTTTAACAAAATTAAAAATGGATTGAAAAAATAATTTAATTGAGTGAATTAATCAAATTTAATTAATTAATTAATTAATATTTAAAAAAATAATTACTGAATTAGATAAATTATATGAATTAATTTAAAATTTGAATAACACATATAATTGAATTCATAAAACAACAACCCATTTATATGCGATGAGCAGCATCCTTGAGGGGTGTGCTACCCATCCTAGTATAATTCTAGTAGAGATTATTTGTGTTTTCTATTAAATTTTGTTTCTGTGTAAGTAAAATTCTTATGATTTTTCTTTATAGATAATGATAATAGATTAGGTCAAAATACACGTACCATTAAACTTAGTTACTAAACATAATGACATTTATTTTTCCAAATAAATTAAATTTGGTGAGAACTAGAAAGAGAATTATTTTTTGCCATTGAAAAGTTAAAAAATTTCTTTGTGCCATCAGTTCGTGAATTAGAGTTCAGTCTCTAACCCATATTAGTATTTTAGTTGGATTTTCTAGGCGGACAATACAAACTCACCTTTAACTTCTCCGCAAGTATTTGTGTCTCTTGGTTTTATCTTTTCCCTTTTAAACACCAAATAAAATCCTCCTGCTCTCTTTTTTTTTTTTCTCCTCTTTTCTTACTTTGTTTGTTTTTTCGTAAATTTGGACCTGACTCTTATGATGAGATCTTATTAACATAATTGGGTTTAGGATTTGGATGATATCGATGCGTTATGGCAGGAGTTGGAATTCGGAACATATTGAAGCTTATTGTTTTTCCATTCAGAAGAATCCAATACATTATTGATCAATAAGAAATCGCGCTTGAGATTTGGGTTACAAAATTAGGGCCCCAGGGGAACAGACCCCTGTTTTCAGTTTTTGCCGAGGAGGAGGCTGGTGAGCCAAAAGAGTGGCATCTCTAGGCTTGAATCATAACCCCACAGAGCTGTTATGTCCGCCTTGAATCTCTTAATCTGCTAGTTTTAACCAAGAGCTACCGCTTCCCACAAAAATCTCTAAATGGAAATTGGCAGGCAGAAGCTTCAGCCACGACGGATGTGGTGGGAGTGAAATCAGCGGCCAAGAGCTTCATTTGCTCATTCTCAAAGGAGGGTGAGTTTCCAAACTAAAACACTTTAGTTAATTGTTTGATATGTAATTACGCACGCTGCACTTTCCAAGAGGCGGCATGCGTTTACTTTCAAGGTCGGCAATCGCATCGAATACTTTATTTTCACTTTCATTGTAGTTGTCAAAGGAAAAGACAGACACTCCAACGTATTAAAGGGACAAATGACTGTAAACATGAGAATTCAAAATCACGAATTATTAAAAGGGAGCCAAGTTTTCAGGTAAGCTTCATACTTCTTTCTCGGAAATTTCATGAAATAATAATAATAACAGAAGGCAAAGTCAATAAAAGCATGCAAATGGCTTGAATTGAATATGAAGTCTCGATCGATGAATCGCTACCCTCTGCCAAAATCGCCAAGTATAGTTCGATCATCGCACGATCCTGGACTCTTTCTCAAATTTCCAAGCAATATGACTTTTAAATTAGATTTGGATCTGCCCGTTACTAATTGAAGTCCTTCGTGGGAGCCTGCACTTATATGTTCACATACGATCTTAGCATCCTGTTGGTAGAATGGTTACACAGACTACGCCACATTCATGATGTGCACAAAAATAATTTATGGGGAATATATATATATATATATATATTTTAAAATAATTGATGAAAAAACAAATGAGTTTTTTTTTATATGTTGTATAGAATATAAAATGACTAAAATAATCTCATAATAATGTTTAATATTTTATAAAATGAATATGTGTTTTTAGTAATTTCTCAACTTACTTAAGACTTGGCTGATAGATGCGACCAACTTAAAAAATAAATTAAATAATAGTGTAAATTAATTACATAAAATAAAATATTTGGTATATGAAGATTAAAGTTGTTACTCCTTGAAGCTATAAAATGCGGAACCTTGAAGGAGCTGATATCTTTGAAGAGGGAAAAAAGGAAAATGCAAGCGAGAAGGAGAAACTTCAAGCTAGCAGTGGCAGCGAGAATGCGCAGCAGAACATCGCAAACACACCATCAGGTATCCATTTCTATCACCCTAAACAATTATCTTCATTAATTTAATTTATCATATGTTTCTAACACTCTCGACTTTGAATATGTGATATTTAAACGCATATAATACTCTAATTCGACTCCCACTATACTCTGACACGAATCATAGGAATAGTTTCCTAATTCAATATCTCCTTCCATGTATCACATTAATGCATGTTCATCAGTAAAAAGAGTACTTTATGGCATTGTTATGAAATTAACAACTTTAGATTAAATATCTCAATTTTAATGCATGTGATGTTAGTTTATAGTATAATTCCCTTTGGACAGTTTACAAATGACCAAGGTTGGAAATACTTCACTATTTTCTAACTATTTCTAATTGTATAAACATGATGATACCAAAGCCTACTAATATGCATAGAAGAGACCATACATGCACTTATTTTCCCAATTATTACAGGGGTACTGGTTAAATTTAATGTATCTCTTTTTCAATTGATGTCACTGTAGGTGAACAATTTTGAATTTCAAATCACTTCGATATAAGCTTCATAAATTCATTTATACCTATTTCTATGAATTTCTATGCAAATAGTTTCACTGCATCTCAAAGTTTTAGGAATTTTTTTATTTAAAGTATAATGATAAATTTAGTTATTTTTTTTATATTTTTTTTTTAACTTGGTCTTTATTTTTTTATCTAGATTTTTCTATTAATCTTTTGAAAATGGTTAAATTATTTTTTTAACAAAAATGCTGGCAAAAACATTAATATTTAATGATGTTGTGGCAACCCACATGTCAATTCAAGTGTGTCAAATTGAGCACTAATCTTATATGCCACATTAATAAATAATTTAAAAATTATGAAATTAAAAAAATAACACAAAATACATGTGGATTACGGTACAAGGTGCCATGATTACAAATTTAATGTTTTCATCAACATTTTCGTTCAAAGAATAAAACAATTCAATTTTTTTTAAAGGTTGATGGTCAAAATTAATTCTTTTTTAAAGACTGAGAGCCAAATTCTTCTAAAAAAAATATTAGTCAATTTAACAAAAAATGTAAACATTAAGGTTACATCTAACATTAATTTAGCAAAGCTATTTACTACTTGTAAGGAGAATATCATCAATACATACAACAAAGCATTAACTTACTCCTAAAAATAATATGATATCTATAAAACTTACTACTCTTTTATACTATTATTTAAACCCTTAACCAAGTTGGTATCACAAATCAACTCGACACCAATTTAGGTAGGTAAATTATTTCCTATTCATATTTACCACTCAACTAAAGCTTTATTTTGATATTCTTATACATTTTAATTTTGTTGTGCACAATTCATTACCTTCATCAATTGTATATTTATATTTACTATTATTTAAACCCCTGACTAAGTTGGTGTTAGTAGTCAACCGAGCACTTACTTGGTTAGAAAAATTACTTTGATGTCCTTTCGTATTTAAGATAAATTAAATTATTCGAGGGTATTTTAGCTTTTTTATTTTAAAAAACAATAAAAATGCATGTAGTGATATTTGAAGTCATGCTAATTACATTAGTAAAAACTTAAATTTCACTCGACCAAAGCTTTTATTTTTATCTCTTTTTTTTTACATTTTAGTTTTATTATGCACATTTTATTACATCATTCAATTGTATATCTATACTATTATTTAAACCCCTAACTGAGTTAGTGTCACGAGTCAACCAGACACCAAATTGATTAGGTAATTTACATTTATATCATTTCATATTTATTTTAGGTTATATTATTTGATGGTACTGTAGTCTTTTTATTTTAAAAATGATAAAAAAAAAATTGTACCTATACTATTATTTAAACCCTTGACTGAGTTGATGTCACAAGTCAATTGGACACCAACTCGGTTAAGGAATTAAATTGATGTCCTTTCGTATTTATTTTAAGTTATATTATTTGGGGGTGCTATAAACTTTTTATATAAAAAAATCAATAAAAACATATATTTATGTTATTATTTAAACCCTAGAGACAAAGCAAGGCCTGTCTTGTTAAATAAATAATTTTTATTTTTAATCACTCTCAAATTTTTTAATCATTTGAATAATAAAAATATATTTTTGATCCTTTTAAAAATTAATTATTTAATTTATTTTTTAAAAATAAAATTTTTAACTTTAACCCTATCAATTTTAAACAAAATTTATGGTTTCATCCTTAACTAAATAATTATCTTTATAAGCTAATTTTATAATTACTTTGTGACACAAATGTTGAATGGAAGTGATGGGATATAGTGGCCACTTCGATTACCACAATGATAAACAACTCAAAATAATTTAAACAAATTATATAAAAAATTATTTATGCAGTTTGGTTTCCTTATATTTGTAGAGTTTATATAATTTGTTTAAATTATTTTAAGTTGTGAAACTCTACAAATATAAGGTTTATGTATTGAGCTGAGAGATAGCATTTTATTATTCATTCATACACATATTTTTTGTATGTGCATTTGGGAGTAAACAATTTGTGTTTATAACTTAAGTTTTCATGGAGAGAATTTAAAGGTGAGCAATCCAATTTTTAAGTACTAAAGTGAGATCTATACATTCAGGAGTGTTAAGACATGATTCACTTATTGTATTCTTCAATGGTATCTTCAATGAGATCCTCTTCGGTTCTCCATAATCAAAGAGATTTAATTACTCGATCTGAAACAATTCAATCTTTGAGGATAATCATCGCTTTAAAAGGATTGATCTTCAAAGCCATATTGCTTATGATCACAATATCAGTAACATTCAAAGCCCAAAAATTTTGTTTTAATAAGTTGTAAATTTCAAATATAACAAGTAACAGGTTGTTAGAGGAACAAAGAAAGTGACCACATCCAATTGACTTTTAATAAGCCACTTCAAAAACTTGCCTAATACAACTATATTTAAAGCTAAATTTCAGTATGTTTCCGACTTTCGTTTTATGCAAGATTGAAATTTAACTTGGTTAGTCATCTTTTTAAAGGATGAAATGCAATAAATTTTGAGTTTAAATTTGAGCATCGGAAAACTCTTCCTATGCTTCAATGACCTTCTTTGAAAAATTATGTAGAGCCTATACTTCAAAATTGTTGGAGTATTACAATAAATTATATGTTTTTTTAGCAGAGAAAAAGGTTGAAAAGTGTAAACAGACGCATGAAAAGGTTAAGAGCGGAGATGAAAGAAATAAGTGAAGAGCAAAAAGAGATAAAAGTTGGGCAAAAAAAGGTAAGAGAAAAATTTGAAGCCATTGAATTAGAATGCGAGGAACTTCGAAAGGAGACTATCCTTATAACACAACAAACTGCAAACACTCAAATCCGCCTTGCTCTTATGTTCCAAATCTTGAAAGCTAGACAAAACCAAGAGCTTGACAAGGCAACCATACTCACTCATGCTCTTCGGTACCTACTATTCTCTTCACTATTTCTTTTAAACTACTATAATCTACTTTGTATACAATTCTAATTTACCTTTTCCTACAGTGGCTTGATAGAGAGAGGGAACCAACAAAGGAAGCTTTGACGGTAGAGGATCTTGTTGCTACATTATGGTCCTCATCGTGTTGTATTTTTTTTTTTAATAAGTTCAGGAAGTGTGGGCATGTTTGTTTGTGAAGTTGCCTTCAAATGGGTCTCTTCCTTTGTTTGGTTTGGTTGTTGTTCACTATCTGTTTGGTCTTGGTCATGGACATGGTTGATTTACTTGACTCATATTGAATTAGCTTTAATGCAAAATTTAAATGTTTTTGACATATGTACGTGAAGTTTGAATCTTCTCGAATAGTCATAAGTATGATTCTAGTCTCTCAAAAATTAGAGGTTTTTGTAATTATCAAATATCCAAAAATAAGTATTGGTGGCTTAAAAAAGACAAGTTTTCCATTTTTGATTTAATTTTGAGTAAAAAAAAGCATGGTAAAAGCTTTTCTTTTCTTTTCTTTTTAATTAAAGAAAAGGTGGGAGATAAGGTCACTAATTCTGCCAAGATTGATGCCATGAATTTTCTTCAGAGATTCAACCTTTAACAATGCTATAGAAACAACATGATGACAAATAATGAAGATACAAGGGACAAGGGACCCCTGTGAGAATAGATTTACATGCGAGGATTCTTTCAACCAACCACGTTGGAAATCCATAGCTTTTATGACGCAATGAATGAAGCTCCAATTCAAATATCAAGCTTTAGTCCACCTTTCCTTTCCTTTTTGTTGTTGTGAGGAGATCAGCACCTACTATTCCATTATCTGAGAGCTGTCTTCCCTTGATAAAGGCATTCTAGAAGACTGAGATAAGTTCGTCCAACATAGGCTTCATTCTATTGGCAAGCATTTGGGAGATGATTCCGTACACGGTATTACAAACACTACCACAAGAAAATCAAGAATTTTATTCAGAGGAGTCCAAAAAAAATCATAAATTTTTTATATTAAAAAATTTTAAATTGTTAATTTTTTTAGAGGGGTTAAAAATGTAATTTTATGCATTTAATCAAAATTTAAAAAGAAGTTTAAATTTATTGTAAATCCATTAATAAATGGATGTCCATAACCCTTAAATTTATCTTATTGTCCGTAACCCTAGATTTATTATCATGTAACCTCTAAATCATTTATTAGGTATCTTAATGTTAGTCCTTAATACTTTGTAACTTATGGTTTTTGAAGCTCTATAAATAGAGGGTATGTGTGATATATTATACCCGACCCAGTTGTTGGATCTAAATATAAAATGTCACATTTCGTTGCCAAAGCAACTCAATTTTCAATTTTTTTTTTTTTGAAAAGGAAACGTAGTGGTAAAATTATTTTATAAAAATTTCGACAGGGTTTCTGCCTATTTTACATAAAATCCCCTACAAAATTTAGATATTCACAAATTATTCACATTCAAATTATCTCCCAAATCAATTATCAACACTACGATTTCTCAAAACATATCAATAAACCAGATTTCTGTGCTTTACTATTTTATCAAAACATTAGTTATAAAATACTAGCTAAGAAAATATAATGAAAATATTTAAATTCAGTTTACGACATAATATTATATATTTATAAGCCTAGGTACATGCCATTTACATCAACTATAAAGTAAACTCTTCACCAACATTTGAGCTGAACTTCGGTTCTTCGAATGCTGCTGAAACGATCTAACGAATCTAACTACCTGCGCACAGAAAAATAATCAAATCTTACGCTAAACAATTTTTATGCTCAGTGGTGCTAATATCATATAAATCATTATATAAGTATTAGAGACAAATTAATTGATAGAAATAAACTAAAACATGATTATAAATATCATTAATAACATCACAATAAAAGAAAATTCTAATATTAATAAATTAAAATATTTTGATATTGACAAATCGAATAAAGAAAATAAGCTTTTTAATTAAATTCAAAATCGCGGAATTATTTAATTTGCATATGGAAATTCAAATAAATTCAAGTTTTATTTTTTCTTTCTTTCAATTTAAATCTCGTACTAAAGTTTAGACTCATAACCAGATACACAAATCGGCCACCTTGAGTTGTTCGGCAACAATGGCTATCAGAGTAGTACACGACCCTCTGGGAATTGGGACTGCCCACGACCCTTTAGGAATTGGGGCTAACAATAATAACAACTAACCGACTTGGCCTTTTCTCCCTCGACCCTTTAGGAATTGGGGAGATCTAAATTCTCTGACATAAAGACTCTATGGCATGCCAACTATATCTGATTTAGTCTAACTTAGTGAAACAGGGTAAAAACCAAATTTCATGATCCATTTCAATTCTATTTTCGTATAATTCTTATCTCAATTCTGTTTCATATTCAAATCAAATATTGCCTGGTGTAAAATAGGCTTCTAATTTGAAACATATTAAATATTTTCTTGCTCAATCATCTAAAATCATAATACTCAAATCCAAATCATAATAATGAATTCACTAATTTAGTCTTATGAAAAATATAGTATTTGTAGCGACGTAAAATTTTGCTTTGCAGCTTTGGTCGCTAATTGTGGCGATCTATCGAAAAATCTGAAAAAAAAAAAATTTCGGTTTTATTGAAAAAGGGGAGTCGCCACCGATCTTTTATTTCTAGGTGTGATCGGACACCTATAAAATTTACATTTTTAAGGAAAGAAAACCGGGCTTAGGTCTACGTTTAAAATCCAGAGAAAAGTAGTAGGGTTCGGGAGTCGGTTACGCGCGGGGAAGGTATTAGCACCCCCGCGACGCCCAAAATTGGTATCTTAATAAACACGTGTTGTCTTGATTTTCAAAAACGCGAGTTCAATTTGAGATTTAATCGTGATCCGTTCAAAACACGAGAGTCTTCAAAATTTCAGCTCTTGAGAAGGATATTCCGTTTTTAACACGAGCCAACGAATTTCATCCAACATAGCGATGAAATTGATGACTTAATGCTAAATCGGTACATTGCCTCATTTTCTAAAGCACAAAAACATTTCCAAACGATAAAAAAAAAGAAAACTTGCAACGATGTTGTAATGAAACGTAGTTTAAACATGTACTTAATTCCAAAATGAACAAACAATAAGAAAAGAGAAACACAGATATATGATGAATCATAAACATAGCAATTGCAAAACGTTGACAATACATACGATATTAAGCAAAATAATAATAATACCCCCTTTTTTTTTTTTTTTTAAGAATACACATAATAATATAGAAAATGTATACTTTATAAGATATTTAAAAGATATATATAGTGTAATTATTTAAAGCACGTATATATAATAGTATAAAAGCATCTTTAGGAATATATGTACAAAAAATAATACAAAACATCGTAAAAATGTAGTTTAAAATATAGTTATTAGAAACGACGATAGTATTAAAACGAATTTTAATAAACGGGTCTATATTGGAAAATATATATATGTAATATGTGTATCTAAAAAAAAATTAATTGTAACATATATACACAATATCATTGGAAATATACACATATATGGTATAATGCTGAAATATGTACACCATGTAACGTTATAAATATAGATGTAAGATAAAAACAGATAAGTAGTAAAATATTAAATGTATATATAATATGTAATAATACTTAAAATATTTACATAATAATGCATACTAAAAGAAATGTAAAATCACTATTAATATATTGTATGAAAACATATATGTATGTATAAGAATAATAACACTCAAGAATTTACTCATAAAATATACCCACATACAACCAATATATAAGTAAAATTAATAGCGATGACTACGATAATAAAAGGATACAAAAAGATAATTAGTTTAATAAGTAAATAAACAAATTTAAGAAGACAAGGCAGAAGGACGGGATTGAAGACAAAACGGAATCCATAGGGTAAATTAGAAGATAAATAATAAAAAAAAACAAAACAGGGACTTAACCGAATGCGTGTGCGAAGAACAGGGATTAAAAGGGTAAATACCCCCCACTTGTTTAAAGCGCACCGTTCGCATGTTGGTCGACCACCAGCACGAGGATCAAATTAAAAGCACAGCAAAATAAACGGGCCCAAATCGGAAGGAGATTGTAGGATCACCTTATAAATGCTACAAAGAAAGAAGGACTCGGCGTGCAAATAACCCAATGCTTGAAAACACGCGGATCCTTCCCCGATCGGGTCACACGCGTGCGGGCCATTGCAGAAACGGCGTCGTTTCTACTATTAAACAAATAAAATAAAAAGTTTGCAAAAAGAAACCCTAAGTCTAAATGTTTAGCAATTTTCGGGTAGAGGCACAAACGGCGCTCTTCCCTTCTTCCTTCATTCGACCGAACCGAGGGGCCTCCTCCGACCACTGCTCGGCCTCCCGTTGAACACCAAACCCCGAGGGTTGCCGATTTGGGCCTTAAAATCCCCTCTGACTTCGATTTCGAAGAAGGAGATGAAGATTTCGATGGCTCGTGTGCAAAGGTAAGTCCGATTCTTTCCCTTGTTTTTATTTTATATACAAAACATGAGAAAGAAAAAGAAAGTAAAAAAAAACAACCAAAAAAAAAAAAAATGGATTATCAAAACTGGAAGATTCGAAAAAAGGGAAAACCTTCTTTATTTCTTTTGCTTTCTTGTTTCAAGGTGCGGAGGGATTCTCTTGTATTTTTTACTGCTATTTTTCTTTTTGTTTTTCGTCTAATCGAAACCCCCCCTTTTACATTTTTTTGTTTCGGCTTTTTATATCCGAGAGAACCGAAAGACAATAACTTGGTTTCTATTTTATCACTGTTTTCTCTGCTTGTTGATGTCGTTTCTGTCTGCTCACTGTTTGTTGTGTTTGTCACGTTTGCAGGTCCTCAGAGAGGTGACGGGAGCAGGTGACTAGGTGAGCGGCGCCGGGCCAGGAGAGGCTGCTAGGGTTTCAATTTCTGAAACCCTAGTTTGACCCTAGGGGTTGTTAGGGTTTGGGCCGATTAGGCCACCGAGTTTGTGGGTCTTTAGTGGGCTAACAGGTATTGGGTATTAGGAATGGGTTTAGGAATTGGGTTAAGGGTATATTTTGTAAAGGGTTTGGGTAGTGTAAATTCGGGTATGGGCTAACATTAGTTAGTGGGTCTGTTAGGTTTTAATTTTGGTATGTAAATGGACTTGGACTTTTTAATTTTGGTTTGGGTTTTTAATATTTTTTGGTTTATTTGTATTTAATGGTTTGGGTCTAGCCAAAATTGGCCTACAACAGCTGCCCCTCTTTGCTCATTGTCGTGTAACGGGAATAGAGCAAAGACATAATGAAGGCCAATTTTGCCCGGTCTTGCCAAGTTTGGACTTCTTTGGTACTTTTCTTTTTCAGCTCTCCTTTTAACCCACCGCATCTTGTCACCTTGGTTCATTTCACCGCAACTTCAGAGATATGTCTTGTAACCTTGATCTGTCATCTCTTCAAAGATATAAAATTCGTCGCGATTTGATCTTCTGCAACTTCATGGATGAGGTCTGGTATCTTCAATCTGCGCCTCTGCGACTTCACTGGGGATGCAAGGTCTATATCTTTGATTGGGTCCTTTGTAACTTCAAAGAGGTAAATTTTGCATCTTCAATTGTCTCTCTTACAACTTTATTCTTTATTGAGATGAAATCAAAAATTGCTCGACCTGCGCATTCTCGTAATATGGGTTAATTCCTTTGGAACATAAATTAAAAGTGCCCCGGTGTGTGACTTGAGACCTAACTTACTTCTCGTAGCACGAGTTGAATGGACAGAAATTTAAAAGCAGAAATTGAAAAAGACCAACTCACTTCCCGCACTATGAGTTGAATGAACAGAAATTTAAAAGCAGAAATTGAAAAAGATCAACTCACTTCTCGCACTATGAGATGAATTTTGAAAATATAAATTTAAAATTTCTCAGCGCGTGATCTGAGGCCCAACTCGTTTCTCGCAATACGAGTTGATTTTTGAAAACATAAATTGCAAGTACCTCAGCGTGTGACCTGAGGCGCAACTCGTTTTTCGCAATACGAGTTGACTTTTGAAAACATAAATTGCAAATACCTCAGCTTGTGACCTGAGGCGCAACTCGTTTTTCGCAATACGAGTTGACTTTTGAAAACATAAATTGCAAATACCTCAGCTTGTGACCTGAGGCGCAACTCGTTTCTAGCAATACGAGTTGACTTTTGAAAACATAAATTGCAAATACCTCAGCTTGTGACCTGAGGCGCAACTCGTTTCTTGCAATACGAGTTGACTTTTGAAAACATAAATTGCAAATACCTCAGCTTGTGACCTGAGGCGCAACTCGTTTCTAGCAATACGAGTTGACTTTTGAAAACATAAATTGCAAATACCTCAGCTTGTGACCTGAGGCGCAACTCGTTTTTCGCAATACGAGTTGACTTTTGAAAACATAAATTGCAAATACCTCAGCTTGTGACCTGAGGCGCAACTCGTTTTTCGCAATACGAGTTGACTTTTGAAAACATAAATTGCAAATACCTCAGCTTGTGACCTGAGGCGCAACTCGTTTCTAGCAATACGAGTTGACTTTTGAAAACATAAATTGCAAATACCTCAGCTTGTGACCTGAGGCGCAACTCGTTTCTTGCAATACGAGTTGACTTTTGAAAACATAAATTGCAAATACCTCAGCTTGTGACCTGAGGCGCAACTCGTTTCTAGCAATACGAGTTGACTTTTGAAAACATAAATTGCAAATACCTCAGCTTGTGACCTGAGGCGCAACTCGTTTTTCGCAATACGAGTTGACTTTTGAAAACATAAATTGCAAATACCTCAGCTTGTGACCTGAGGCGCAACTCGTTTCTTGCAATACGAGTTGACTTTTGAAAACATAAATTACAAATACCTCAGCGTGTCCTGAGGCTCAACTCACCTCTCGCAGTATGAGTTGATTTTTTTGAAAATGAAATTTAAACATGGTACCAAACATGTCTTCTGGCGAAATTCTGGTGTTTCTCTTGATTTAGTACAACTATCATCGCATCTTCTTGCTCTGTTAGAGCACCTGAAAATGTCGTGAATGATGTTGTCATGATATGCATGTGTTTGTCTTTAATGCTGCTATGCCTACATGATTATGCTACGTGTCTGGGGCTCTTTTGTCATATATCCCTTCTCATCATGATTCTCGTGACGATCCTCATCCATTGCTTTGACTTCGGGTTTTCTTTTCAGGCCTTGTGCCCGTCCTTAAGTTTAGCAAGTAATCTGTGTCTCTCAGATATTACCCTTTTGCCCCCGATTGAACTTTTGTCCTTGCCTTAAAGCTCTTGTATTTGTCAAATTCTCAACCAGGTGATGCTCAACATTTCTTTTGGTTAGAGTACATCATTTCAAAATGCTCTAGATACTCAACACATGAGCTCCTCCCCGTTTCTCAATCAAGAATCTTTTCGAGCATGGCTTCTTGCATAGAAAATTTCAAGCTTTTGAAAATGTTTCGAATACTGTAGTCTTGCCGTTTGACTCATCGCTCGAATCGCCCTACTCTTTGGGCCCAGATATTTCATTAGGATGCCTTCTCGGGTTTTTATCCTAATCCTTTTCGTGTTAATTAAGACACCCTTTTCGGGTTTTCATTTTGATCTTCTTCTCTTTTTAACTTGGGACGCCCTATTATTTGACTGGTAAGTCGACCCAAAACTCGAGGAAATGTTTTGCTCACCCAGCTTGCCCCACTGCGACCTCAGGGTCCCTTCCATTGTATCTCAAAGGTACATGATCTGTAACTTGTTTCATCAAGATTATATCACTGACGCGATATCTAGATTCTGTTCAGCTAATACCTTTGATTTAAAAATCTTGAAGAGATAAACTCAATTAAGCTCAAATATTTCCAACTCCTACGCATGGTGAGCTCTTTAAACAACAGTCATGTTTTAGATTTCTGTACTATTTAGAAACTTCCAAGGTAATACACAAAACTCCTTTCATAAAAGTGTTATTAGTCCACTAATCATTATTTCAATACAAAATGCTTGAAAACGGATCATGCCAATGGACAAGAAGGAAATTGAACGCAAGCATAACTCGAAACAAGCAAGTTAAGCAAAAGCGATTAGAAAGGAATTTATTAGGAGCATAACTCGGCACAGATAAATTCATCAATGAGAAGAAAATTGATCGGGAGCACAACCCGTCATGATTCAAAGATAGCAAATGTGCTAAGAAAGATGAAAGCTAGGTGTCCCAGATATCGCAACCTAAGCTTCTCTGTTCCAATTCTTCAGAACTCCTCTAAGCTCGATGTGTGCCTAGGGGATTCGGAGTACTCTGTCGATGCCCCAAGACGTAGCATACTTCCTCATTATTAATTCAAGCATGATAAGGCTACCGCATGCCCCACTTTTGATCAGAATTTGAGCTGCCCTTTTTGGGTTTTCAACTCAAATGCCCTTTGGACTCAAAGCGCCTTTTGCGGGTTTTCACTTTGGCCTCTCCTTTTTCTTTTTCCTTTTCTTTTCTCTTTTTTTTTCTTTTTCTCCTTTTTTTCTTTTTTCTCTTCTCTTCTTTTTTTCTCTTTTTTTTTTGATCAACTTTTTAGAAGGTCTCAAGACGCCATTTGCGAGTTTTCCTCTTGATTTCTTTGAGAAATTCTTGTGGACGAATTCTTCTCGACATAAGTTTGTATCACCCATTTTGACACGTTTGATTAGGATGGATACTCTCAAGTTAAGTTCACTAGGGATACTCAAATTTTGACTCTATCGAGGCTTGAGAGAAGAAATCTTGATCCATAAACCCATGAGAAAGAGGTTGCCCCAGCAGCAATCCTAGTTGTCGTTTGACAAGCCTTGTACAAAGATGGTTCAACGATTCTCAGCAAATAAAGTTGCTGATATTCTCTTTCAACTTGGAAGACTAAGGTACGTAAATTGCTCCTAGAGCAGTCATCCTACCATGGCTCGATGATGTCTCTTAAGCGTCCTCAGACCTTATAAATTTCTCCAACTGTGAGGCTGCCGAGCAGACAGGAACTACTACAGGCGTGGCAGTGTTGCTCATTTGATATTCATATGCTAGAGAATGAACTATCTCTTGTAGATCATTAGCCAAAACCCGATCTGATCTAAGAGAACATGATAGTGAATATGCCTCTTGGTCCCAATCATTCCAGCATGGGCTCAAAGATAGAAGTCATTGTTCTTAGGATGTCAGACTTCATTGTCTATAACAGTTCCAGACGGGACATTGTCAAGAAATCTCTGCTGGCAAAACTTAGTATGACGGTTTTTCTGTGCCATAATGACCATGAACTTGGGGTTCCCATTTTTGTCAAGGAACTTGATCACATTCTTTGTTCAAAACTTGATTGAGCTGAGACTTACTAACTCGATAATAAGCTGATCAGGCTTCCTCTTCCCTGAATTTGTATAGAAGTCTTCCCTCATGATACCCTCATCCGCTGGTTTGAAAGGAAAATCTATCATTTCAAACTTCAGAGACTGTGTACGGACTGATGCCTTTGAGATCGTGGAGATTTGAAGGCGATTGCTTCAGCGTCAGCATAGAGAGTAAATGGTAGATTCTTATACCAATTTTTACCAGTCTCGGTCATCTTCTTCAATTTATTTCTTCTTCTTTTTTTTTCTCTCTCTCTTTTTTTTTTTTTTGGCAACCTTTGTTGTGTGGTGTCTTATCTTTGAATAGACTGCCAACTTTTGACATTTTGCAGTTGGATACGCTCTCTTCTTTTCTTTTCTTCTCTCTTTTTCCTTTTTTTTTTTTTAGATTTGATGACCGTTACTTGGTAACTTTGGCACACGAAGTGTCCTTACTCTCTTGGTGAAGTAATTGATCATCGTGAAGGTGACTTGAAGCAGGTGAAGCTGGCCCATTGACGTTTGTGCCCCACATGGAGAGTCTTCAAAGCAACATGAATCTTATTTCCCTCGATTTGACCTCTACAACACGTTGATGTAGTCCTCTTTCATGGCGAGCTGGCAATATCTCGACTTCAAGATCAGTCTGGCTATTGTAAAACCACTGGCATGTATCCTACAACTATCCTTGCGGACTTCTTTTGAAATTTTAGTGTGCCCGTGTTTCAGTAGCCTAGGCCCGTCTTGATATGGTTATGTGAAGATATTTGAGTTTTGAAATCACCCAATGATGTCTCGCCTTTTGGCAGTGAGCTAGGCTTCAATCCTTGTTTGCTCACGATGTCCACTGTCCTTGTGGGATTCGTTTTCATCTTGTTCTACCATCCTTAACAAATCGGAAGATAGGCCACAATCTTTGTCATCTACGAAGTCTTGAGATTCCCCTAAGCACACATTTCGCTCCAAAGGAGATTCCAGTTTAGTAACAGTGTCGCTCATGATATCGATATCTGGAGACCCCCTTTTTGCAGGTATAAAGAAAGAATTCAAAGAATAAATGAATCTAAGAATGATTATTTGTGTGTCATGATCATAAAGAATAAGTAAAAGAATATTTGAAAATAAGTTCGAAGAATACTAGAATCTAAGAACAATTGTGCAGTATGGTTATGAATAAAAGGATAAAAAATCTAAGAATAATCGTTGTATGATATGAGAAATAAATGAAAATTTACTCAAAAGATGCATTCTTATTGAAATAAAGATCCTAGACAAAGGCCTATTTTCACAAAAGGATTCTCACTGCCTCTAGGCTTAAAGCAGTAAGCGTGTTCTGGGTATTACCCTGAGTTAGCTCTAAAAGGACAGAGACTTCTTCCACAGCCCTATTGTTCACAAAACTCCCAGGCATGCAAGGGCAAATGCTTGGTAAATTTCATTCCTTGGTCACTGCGTTCACATTCCCTCTATTATAGTCAGGGAATGGATTCTTGGTCGCATTGCTCGCATTATCAAATCGCAGAATGTCCGTATCAATGAGTCCTTGGACTCGTCTTTTAAAGGCGAGGCAGTTCTCGATTGAATGCCCTGTATTTCCCGCATGGTATTCGCATCGAGCGTTCGAATCGTACCACTTGGGATATGGAGGCTGCAATGGTTTTATATAAACTGGGGACACCATGTGCGCATCATATAGCCTGTGATATAGCTCCGTATACGACATTGGAATTGGCGTAAAAGGGAGCTTTCCAGTTCTTGATCTAGTATTAGATTCTTGCTTTTGAGGAACCTGATGGCTAGGGGTTGTCCTTCTTGGTTGGCCTATGGTAATCGGCTTCACCTTACTTTCCTTTCCCTTTATTACCCTCGAAGTACCCTCTTGCGAGTTCCACTTTCGCTTTTTAAAGGTCTCGTACTGTTTTGGGCATTCTATACTGGCCTGGGGTTTAGTGGTAACGGGTATCCCTTGCGAAGGTACGTCTGATTGAGTCTGGTCGTTTATTGGAAGGGAATAAACGATGTCTTCATTCTCATCCTCACTGTTGTCCACTGATTCTTTTCTCCTTTTGAGCCCTTCGGCTAACAGCTGTCTAAGCTGGCTAATCATCTGTCTTTGGAGCTCTACCATCTGGTTCTGCATATCCTGCTGAATTCTGGATAACTGCTCTTGCATCTGTATTTGCCTATGTTCTATCTGTTCTAACCTTCGTTCCATGACTCTTAGGTTAACTGAAATAATTTTATCTAATTAGGGTCGCTTCGTAAGAATCTAGTGCAAATGATACAGTGCAAATGATGCAATGATGCAATGAGGTGCAAATGAATGCAAGAAAAGAAGCGTCGACCTTATATTCAATTCCATTAGGAGAATTTTTCTAGGGAACAAATTTCTTTACATAAAATGGATCATATATGCGACCTTGCCCTCATAGTCCAAGCGAAGATGCCAATCTTTCTCTTCATGTCTGAATACTATGGTCGACTCTCGTAAACTTGCCAAAGATATCTTCATCAGTGCCTTTTTGCTTGGTCTGGGTCGCGACTCGTTGTTCACTCTTCCTAGCGATGCTTGCCAGCTCCTTTAAGAAAGTAGAAAAGTGACGGTTCTCGCATAATCTTCATCAATTTGAGTCTTTCGGGTAAAACCTGGCGTTCTTTTGTGAGCTATCATCCTTCTTCCCTTGTGCTCACTTGGATCATATATGGGCAACCGCATGGTAATCCACTTTATCAAGAAATTCGTCCCCTTATGATGAACTCCCCTATTTAGGAATCGAACACGGATTAACACCTCTTTTCTATAATGATGCGATGTAATGTAATGCAAATGTATGAGTTTGGTGTTGATTTCAAGATAGCCCCTATCTAGGCATTTCATTCATTCAAAAGAGTTCGTTACAAAATATTTTGCCATCTTAATTCGGCCATCTATACAAACTTTCTAGCTACATCACTATACTTCTTCACCCGCTCCAAGAATTCTGATATGCTGGATCGTTGGCTTGGCGGGAATTGGCAACTAAGGTCCTCCGCTTCATCTGATAACTGGACCATGTGCATGGCCGCTCCACGGATTTCATTGATCAAGAAGCCAAGTTGCATTTCTCTTTCTTGGAGGTCTGTTTTGTAAGCGTGGATGTCCCTACTGTATTGGTCATTCTTTTCTTCTAAAGTTTTTAAAAGAGTGTCCAACTGTTGCTGGCGAGCCTGTAATGTATCTTCCAAACCTCTTATCCTTTCCCTTAATCCTTGGCATTCGGATCGGCTGGTTATTAATTCCGTAGACACGGTCTCATGTTCAGCGTTCTTCTTTCTCAATTCTATCGAAGCTCGGGCGGTCTTTTCTTCCTCCTTCTTCGCTTTCCCCTTCCAAAACTCCATTACGCCTTTAAGGTTACCCAATTCTTCCTTCCATTCTGCGGATGACTTACCTAATCCGCTATTCTTTATAGTGCTCCTTAACTTTTTGTTTTCCAGATGAAGATCTCTTAGATCATTTCTCACGACTTCTGCCTCCTTTTGCACCTTTTCAGTCCTAGATCTTTCAATTTGAACGTCAATCTTTAATTGATAATTTTCTTCTTGAAGGATGCTGAGATTCTGTAACATCTTGGACTTCTCACGCTCAAATTCTCCTCGAGCTATTTCAAGTTCAGATGGTGCTTCCTCTACGAAAGGGTTCTGAGCAGCATGACTTGTCGACGATATTTGCTGGCTTTTCATCCGTTGCTTTCTCCACACATCATAGTCTTGGGTGAGAGTATCGGCATACAACGCCAACTCCATCAGATAAATTCTTTTCCAAGACTTAGCGGTGTCTCGAACTTTCTTCATGTAGCCCTCGCCCGCGAAAGGGAACTCGGATTGCGCTAAGCCTCCAGTGGCGGGTACGAATTGTCGTGAAAAAAACTGTCTTTGGACTAACAATGGGGCGTATCCGACTCCTCCCCACAGGCCTAGCAGTGGTACCCAATCCTGACCTCCGACCTTATATAATAAGACTGACGGGCGTATCCATGGCGCCCTCCATGTCACATCCTTAGCGCGGAGATTCTGAAAAACCGAGACCCAATGTTGTTCAGTAATTTCCTTAGGCCATTCTCTCTTACAATAAGCCTCTAAAGGGGAAAACATCTTTGAAAACATGTGATACGGCGTGCGTTCCTCTTTCCAAAAGTGACTCATGATCCAAACGTTGAGCAATTGCGCACATCCAATAAATCGTCCCTCTCCCTTCTTCTGACAACTATTCAAGGACCTGAAGGTTTCAGCTAGGATTGTCGGGACAGGGTTGACTCCTTGTTTTAATCTCTCGAAGAAATCTACCACCGCGACTTCAATGTGCCCAAGGACTTTCGGAAAAACAACCAACCCGTAGACGGCCAAAGCAAACAGATTTACCCTCTTTAAGATGTCAGTATGGCTCGAGACCAAATCTCGTATGGAGGACCATGGAATACAAATAGTTTCATTCTTCTTCTTTATCTGTTTCTCGGCCCATGTGTCAGCCATATCTGTCAATCTCATTATTTTCTTTTTGAAAGTCATCGGTTTAGGTTCTTTCACGTAAATCCTGTAGGGTTGTACATTATCAATGCGGAGTAAAGATGCATACTCCTCGATAGTTGGGGTCATATCCTCTCCATTAAAAGTGAAGCAATGATAGGCGGGATCCCAAAACTTGACCAAAGCTTGTATTAACCGCTCGTCTACCTTGACAGCGACCAAGTTAGCTATGTCACCATACCTCTCGACGAAGATTCCCCTAGTATCTGAATCCCATTGATTCCAAATCTGGACTAAATCTTCAAGATTGTTTTGGCGGACATTCACCGTTACGTGCCCCGGTAAATCGGCAACACATCCTTCCATTAAGCTATCCCCTCTTTCTCTTTGGGTTTTCAGGGACCAATCCCGAACCGTGACATTCCTCTCGGTTGTTAGTGTAATCGACTCCTCCATTAGAAACCCGTCTTTTGGCAACTGGTCTCTAGTCAACACCTTCCTAAAATGATGCCTAAAATGCATGATGACAAATAAGACAACAACAAACAAATCATGGTTAGTAACATGAGTAAAAAGAGAAATAGAGATTTTGACAAATTAAGCTACCCGTTCTAATCTACTAAGCAAACCCGATTCCCTTGTATAAAAGGTGAAAATGCAACAGGTAAGAGGCATTTCTCCCATGTACTTATTTGGTAACTGCTAAACGAGCAGAGGTTCGGCACGGCTCTAGTTGGGTGGCTCGTACATTTCACTATATGTAGTTTCGGTTCTAAATAGGTACTCGAATTGTTCGTACTATCGTCTACTAAGACTAATACGAAACCTCGATCATGGCCCATCACGGACTTACGAGCTCAATTCGAGGGATTACATTTACTTATGCCTATGCGGAGGGACAAGTTAACTCACGAAAGCATAAGTCATATGTAACCCAAAAGTATTCACTAGCCTGTGCGGAGGGACGAGTTAACTCACGAAGGCGTAGCATTTACTTTCACTTAAATGGACAGAGCCCGGATATGGCGCTCATGTTATGTAGAAATGCACGTGCACAGTGTGTGGGGAGAGGCTCACGAACCTTTCATTCTATTTAAAGCTAAACTAAAATCGTAAACTTAGAATTTAAACAAAGGATAAAACAGGCACGCAAAACATTCACAACAATTACAAATGCATGATTTTTCAAAAATGAAATCTTCGGATTATGGTCAAATATCAAATTGAACTAGGAATTTTGAAAATTTTGACAACACGCGTTTTTTTAGACTCGACTCTCGAAAATCGGTCCCCAGTGGAGTCGCCAGCTGTAGCGACGTAAAATTTTGCTTTGCAGCTTTGGTCGCTAATTGTGGCGATCTATCGAAAAATCTGAAAAAAAAAAATTTCGGTTTTATTGAAAAAGGGGAGTCGCCACCGATCTTTTATTTCTAGGTGTGATCGGACACCTATAAAATTTACATTTTTAAGGAAAGAAAACCGGGCTTAGGTCTACGTTTAAAATCCAGAGAAAAGTAGTAGGGTTCGGGAGTCGGTTACGCGCGGGGAAGGTATTAGCACCCCCGCGACGCCCAAAATTGGTATCTTAATAAACACGTGTTGTCTTGATTTTCAAAAACGCGAGTTCAATTTGAGATTTAATCGTGATCCGTTCAAAACACGAGAGTCTTCAAAATTTCAGCTCTTGAGAAGGATATTCCGTTTTTAACACGAGCCAACGAATTTCATCCAACATAGCGATGAAATTGATGACTTAATGCTAAATCGGTACATTGCCTCATTTTCTAAAGCACAAAAACATTTCCAAACGATAAAAAAAAAGAAAACTTGCAACGATGTTGTAATGAAACGTAGTTTAAACATGTACTTAATTCCAAAATGAACAAACAATAAGAAAAGAGAAACACAGATATATGATGAATCATAAACATAGCAATTGCAAAACGTTGACAATACATACGATATTAAGCAAAATAATAATAATACCCCCTTTTTTTTTTTTTTTTAAGAATACACATAATAATATAGAAAATGTATACTTTATAAGATATTTAAAAGATATATATAGTGTAATTATTTAAAGCACGTATATATAATAGTATAAAAGCATCTTTAGGAATATATGTACAAAAAATAATACAAAACATCGTAAAAATGTAGTTTAAAATATAGTTATTAGAAACGACGATAGTATTAAAACGAATTTTAATAAACGGGTCTATATTGGAAAATATATATATGTAATATGTGTATCTAAAAAAAAATTAATTGTAACATATATACACAATATCATTGGAAATATACACATATATGGTATAATGCTGAAATATGTACACCATGTAACGTTATAAATATAGATGTAAGATAAAAACAGATAAGTAGTAAAATATTAAATGTATATATAATATGTAATAATACTTAAAATATTTACATAATAATGCATACTAAAAGAAATGTAAAATCACTATTAATATATTGTATGAAAACATATATGTATGTATAAGAATAATAACACTCAAGAATTTACTCATAAAATATACCCACATACAACCAATATATAAGTAAAATTAATAGCGATGACTACGATAATAAAAGGATACAAAAAGATAATTAGTTTAATAAGTAAATAAACAAATTTAAGAAGACAAGGCAGAAGGACGGGATTGAAGACAAAACGGAATCCATAGGGTAAATTAGAAGATAAATAATAAAAAAAAACAAAACAGGGACTTAACCGAATGCGTGTGCGAAGAACAGGGATTAAAAGGGTAAATACCCCCCACTTGTTTAAAGCGCACCGTTCGCATGTTGGTCGACCACCAGCACGAGGATCAAATTAAAAGCACAGCAAAATAAACGGGCCCAAATCGGAAGGAGATTGTAGGATCACCTTATAAATGCTACAAAGAAAGAAGGACTCGGCGTGCAAATAACCCAATGCTTGAAAACACGCGGATCCTTCCCCGATCGGGTCACACGCGTGCGGGCCATTGCAGAAACGGCGTCGTTTCTACTATTAAACAAATAAAATAAAAAGTTTGCAAAAAGAAACCCTAAGTCTAAATGTTTAGCAATTTTCGGGTAGAGGCACAAACGGCGCTCTTCCCTTCTTCCTTCATTCGACCGAACCGAGGGGCCTCCTCCGACCACTGCTCGGCCTCCCGTTGAACACCAAACCCCGAGGGTTGCCGATTTGGGCCTTAAAATCCCCTCTGACTTCGATTTCGAAGAAGGAGATGAAGATTTCGATGGCTCGTGTGCAAAGGTAAGTCCGATTCTTTCCCTTGTTTTTATTTTATATACAAAACATGAGAAAGAAAAAGAAAGTAAAAAAAAACAACCAAAAAAAAAAAAAATGGATTATCAAAACTGGAAGATTCGAAAAAAGGGAAAACCTTCTTTATTTCTTTTGCTTTCTTGTTTCAAGGTGCGGAGGGATTCTCTTGTATTTTTTATTGCTATTTTTCTTTTTGTTTTTCGTCTAATCGAAACCCCCCCTTTTACATTTTTTTGTTTCGGCTTTTTATATCCGAGAGAACCGAAAGACAATAACTTGGTTTCTATTTTATCACTGTTTTCTCTGCTTGTTGATGTCGTTTCTGTCTGCTCACTGTTTGTTGTGTTTGTCACGTTTGCAGGTCCTCAGAGAGGTGACGGGAGCAGGTGACTAGGTGAGCGGCGCCGGGCCAGGAGAGGCTGCTAGGGTTTCAATTTCTGAAACCCTAGTTTGACCCTAGGGGTTGTTAGGGTTTGGGCCGATTGGGCCACCGAGTTTGTGGGTCTTTAGTGGGCTAACAGGTATTGGGTATTAGGAATGGGTTTAGGAATTGGGTTAAGGGTATATTTTGTAAAGGGTTTGGGTAGTGTAAATTCAGGTATGGGCTAACATTAGTTAGTGGGTCTGTTAGGTTTTAATTTTGGTATGTAAATGGACTTGGACTTTTTAATTTTGGTTTGGGTTTTTAATATTTTTTGGTTTATTTGTATTTAATGGTTTGGGTCTAGCCAAAATTGGCCTACAACAGTATTTATCTCGAAACATAATTTTATATATATTAACTAAATTATTCAAGCTCATCCAAAACTCATAAAAATAAAATAAAATAAACATAACTAGTCATATTAAATTAAATATTCTAAAGCTTAATGTAATGAAAATAAGATATTGGCACAAACCGAAATTTTAATCGCTTTACTCATTTTCTTCGCCTTTCTCCTTCAAGATGTTCGCTTCGTTTTTAGCTACAATAAGAGCAATTCAATACAAAACAACATCATTTATCCATTCTAAAACTAAAATTAATAAAATGAAACTTAATTATGCATGATTATTCATATTGACAACTTAAGTTTTCTAATTCGAAATTCGCATATCTTTCAGTTCGATTATCCGTTTTAAATTCCGTCTTCACCAGAGTACTCACTGCTTCACAAGCTATCATTTAGCACCTATACTACACAAAGTGGCCAATGTTCTCTACTTCCCCTTTAACATGGCCAAATATACAAAATAAACTTTTCATCAATTTTTTTTTTCTTTTTCACACTTCTAATAAGCTAGAACTCATCTTTTAATAATTTCCTATCCAAAAATATATTTATTTCACTTAAGTTTTCTAAACTTCCATCAATGTCCTTTAATGACAACTTTCAAAATACTTGATAAAATCAAAAACTATTAGTATATATATGTAAAGCAAGCTTCAAAAATTCAAAATCTAAAAAAAAAAAAAAAATTGAAGAAAAATCATACCTTACACTTGAATTTGAATGAAAATGGTAGAATTTTTTTTTTCTTTCCCCACTTTGTTTGACGCGTAAAAGAAAGAAGAAAACTATTGATTTTTCTCTTTTAATATATTATAATATTAATTAACAAAATACTATTACTTATTAAAATATTATTACTTAATAAAAAATTATTTAAAAGCCATCAAGAAATTATTGATTTTTTTTAAGTAATGAAAAAATTGCCATTAAGTCTTTTCCATCAAAATAAAATAGGATAATTGTACTTTAGTCTCTATATTTTTCTAACTTATTTAATTAATCCCTGAACTCGATACTAAATTTTTAACTTAACCACATACTACTACTAATAATCCTCTATATTTTCATATCTAACGATTTTCTCTAAAAACGATCACAATTTCTTATACTACTATTTATTTATATATCACTTATTCAAAGACTTCTACCATAAATTTTTTTCTTCTTCTTTTTTTTTAAGTGGGGATGTTACAATATGTACAAGCCCAATGTGAAAGTTGAATCATCCTTTCATCTCCTGGTTTTCTCTCTTGTTAATTCTATATTTCTTTTAAGTTTTATAAAGGGAAAAATCAAAAAAAAATTTAGGGGGCCAAAATTAGATTATAATGTTTACGATAGCGCAAAAACACAATTTCACCATTTTAATTAGTTTATATCTTAATTGCTAATTTCACCATTTAATCAAATTTTTTTAAAAAATTAAATTAAATATTTTAAAATTATGAAGGAATTGCTAAATCTTAGCTCGGTTAGTATCGATATTGTTATTATTGTACGACTTGAATTCAAGGGTATTTAAGTGTATTTTTCCTCCTAATTAAGAGTTGGAGTGAAATTATAGATAGTTATAAGCATTATATAAAGTAAAATTTGGAGGAATTAAACTAATTATTTTAAAATGTGAAGGAATTAAGAGAGTGAGTTGCAATGTGAACCAAATCTTTCAAACGTGTATAACTTAATCAATGAAAGTCAAAATTAAACTTTTGCTCCTTTCCCTGGAAGTGTTTTATTGGACATTTTACTGTGGATTCAAGACGCTACAAACTTTTGTATGGGATAGGCTTTATTCGAAAGTCTCCTTCTTTTAGTTTGACTTGGATTTCAACCAATTTATAGGGTCCAAACAATTACTTAAGAACAAAACGTGTTGCTTTCTTTAAATGAGAATAAGAGTTGAGGGTTTCAAGGCTCTCGCATGAGAGCTATGGCAGAAATGTCATCCTCTATAATACTTTAGAAAATTATAATTTTTTTAGTTAATATAATCATAAAATTATATTTTAATTTTTTTAAATTTAAATTTTAATTCTAACCTAAAATGATAAATTTATAATTATAAAATTTTAAGTTCAAGGAGGCTTGGGCTTAAAGCAAGAAGATTAGAGTCAGCGGGCCTACCCATGGTTTCTTTATAACCCAATTAACAACAGTGTAAAGCGCCCTGCCTAAGCCCCACACCATGCCAATGCCTATTCCAACCCTTATTTTATTATCCAAGCCAATCCCAGCAAAAAACTTTAATTATCTTTGTAGTGTATGTAACTATCCATAAAAAAAATATTAATTATCTTTAAATTTAAGATTTAATCTCTATATTTTAATTTCCAACATAATTTGATTATAATGTTATTAATTAGTTTAAATAATTAAAATCATCAAATTTTTTATTAAAATATTATATAATTATATATAATTTTAATATTGTAAGCGTCTCAAAGAGTGACATTTAACTTCTCATTTTCCTTAAATTTGTCTTGCTTTATATATATATATATATATATATATATATATATATTATAAGGTAATAGTCAAATTTTAGTTTTGGCTCATATACTATAAGATTTTTGTTCTTAAAAAAAATTTAAATCCAACTAAAAATTATAAAAGTCAGAAAGAAAAATCTTATTTGCCATTTTTTTATTAAAAAAAGATAGAGATAACGTAAAACCACAATTTTATACAATACTTTCTCGAGAAAAATATAAGAAGCGAATACACTACATCATCAAGTAAGTTGAATTCAATATATGGATGAAGAACAAAATCACAATAATTAAAATATAGCTTAAAAACATAGCTTGTATGTAAAGTACTTTTTACATAAAATATAGCTTAAAAACATCACAATAAGTAAAAGAATATACAAACTAAAGTTGTAAATACGGGAATAACTTGATGAAAATAAAAAAGTAAGTTGTAAATACAAATATACCAAATGAAATAATTATAGTAACCCAACGTACACTTCATCGTAATTCAGTTGTATGAATAAACAGCTATTTTGGTTACGCCCTCCCCATTGTTTCACTGCAAATAATTTAAAAAGAAAAACATTAATAGTTATTCTTCATAGTATATATTAATCTTCTTTTAGGATGCAAAACAAACCGAAGCAAGTGAGTTAAATGGGAGGCCTTAGCAATATCGCCATCTTGTCGTGCCTTGAGGATGTTGAACATGATAGCCAACCGGATTTGAGTCACTGCCGTTTGTCGGATTACTTTGTTAGTTTCAATGCTGAGTTGTTGGCATTCTTCGCCTATGGCTTCCATTCTTTTTCGAACTTGCCTTTGCCCTTCATTTATGCTTTTTTGCTCTTTCCTTATCTCTTCCATCTCTGCTTTCAACCTCGCCAATCTTCTTCTCCTACTTCTCTTTGCAATCTTCCTCTGCCAATAATACTTTTACTGCATTAGTAACATCGAAACTTACAAGGAACTATATATTGTTCAATATATATTTTTGAGGTTCCCACACTTTGATTCAAAAACCACAAGAATTATATATAATTTATATATTAGGAATATGGACCATAAAATGAAAAGGAGAATATAAATAAATATTAACTTTTTAAAATAGATAAAATATGTCATGATATATCAAAGTTATATGCATGTGTACACACAAAATGAAAAAGCTTATGATATGATTATTGATGAACTCTTTTAACCAACAGATTCCACCATCTTGCAGGTTATCCCGTTCACTTATAGTTGTAAATAATTAGAAAAAAAAAAAAGGACATAACAATCTAAAAACAAATTAGCCTAACCTTAAAAGAATTAACATTAATAATATGTATAGTTAAAGTATCCTCCATCCAAAGTTGTTCAATTCAGTATTATTCTAGATTAGAGTTTTGTCTCTTGACTTTGTTAAGAGTTGCGTGAAATTTACAGAATAAAAAATATCTTATCAGATTAAGTTGCGTGTCACCAGCCGAAAGGAAACGAGCATCATGCACTTGATAGTATTTGAATGCCAGCCCTTCAGCATATGTGCCATTGGATGCCATATAAGAGGCAAAGGTTCAAACCCTACCAAGCGCACGATGTTCATGTCGCTTTAGCAAGTAATTGTGCACCACACACAATTCGATCCAACAAAATATTCTCATTCTGTGAATTTCAACTCCAACTCAACCTCTCGATGGAGTTAGGAGACAAAACTTTAACTTAACTTAAAAACAATATTGACCTATTAAGAAATTCGTCAACTCAAGACAAAAAACATTTCTAATCTCCCATATACAAATGAAGGTTACAGGCTCTAAATATTACAAATACGGTGATAGCATACGTACCTTTGGTCCCATCAATCCGACATTAAGTGAAAGCATGCTGAAGACTATATTGTTAAGGCTCTCTTTTGTAATAGCCAAGCTAGAAACACATCTGATTTATAACGTTTTCATGGAGTGCTCGCTAAGAAACTTACTACTAGATCAACAACTATTTTCATTAGAATTAATGTGAAAGTAATTGCTAACTAAATGACTATTAAATTAATCTCTTCATTACAGTAAAAAAGAACATAAATAATATTTATTATTTAAAAATAAAATGAATTTTTTATTTACAATTAAACTCCAAACAAAATATTTAATAAAAATTTATATTTGAATATATTAAGTTTGAGGTTGAAAACGTAATCAGCAAGTATTGGAAAAAAGAAAATAGGAAAAGTCTCATCGTCCGCATTGCAGTTGACGACTTCCATCGTACGTCTTCCAATCTCTTATTATTTTTATACGTCACTTTCCAATTTTCTAATCGCAAAATTACAATTACTAGAATCAATTACCAGTAATTATATTCTCAGTGGTAACAATATTATTAAGTGTAGAATTAATTCTATAATGATTTTTTTGTTGAAATGACGTAATAAAATGTTTATATTTTGTTTTCTGCTGGGTTTTAGTCTTATTACGATGGAGTTTTTATTGATTTTATTTAAAATATATAATGCATAATGATTTTTATTTGGCCTTTTAATTTTATTAAAATAAATATTATTTTAACCCTTCAATTAATTTTTTGTCGCTTTTATTTTTATCTAATTACTTCAAAATGGATAAAATTGTTAGCCTTTGTTGATGTTTCTGCATGGATGCTATCTCATCATTTATTTTTTTTTAAGACTTTAATGATTTAAATATTCTATACATTTTTGAATTTTTAAATTTTTAAATTTTAAAAAATTAATAAAGTTAAAAAAAAAAGTTAATTTTTCCATCCATTTGAGATGCTTTGATAAAAAAAAGTAAGTTTAAAGAGTTAAAAATGGCAAAAAATAAATAAATAAATGAATGGCTAAAATGACCCCTTTTTTTATATATAAAATTGGAAGCCAAATAAATCATTATGCGAAAATATAAAAAGATAAAAACATCCTCATAATAATATAACTTAAGTTAAAATATATCATAAGCTCTCTACTCTTTACAAATTTAAAATTTAATGAGTGTACTTTTATTTCCAGAAATTTAGGCTTTGTTTAGTTTCAAGAAACATAGATTATTTTTATTTTTATTTTTATTTTTATTTTCTTAAAAAATAAAAAATATTGAAGAAAATGTGTTTGGTAAAAAAATTTATAAAATAATTTTAGAAAAATGAAACTGGAGATATATTAAAATTAGAAAACAATAAAGAAAAAAAAAAGTTATTTTCATTGTTTTCATTGTATTCATTAAAAATGTTTTGTAAAATGAAAATGATGAAAACACGACATTTTAGTTTTAGATAAATTTGCCGCTGTTCAAATCCATATAAACACAAAAATATTTTTAATAGCTTTTTTAATATTATATTTGGTACCCTATTTCATATATATATATATATATATATATATATATGTAAAATCTCTTATTTTATGTCTGTCAGAGAAAATTAATTACCAAACATGTTTTCATTGTTAAAAATACTTTTTATTTTTTATTTATCAAACATGTTTTTTAATTTTAAAAAAATAAAAAATGGAAATTTGATGACATTTTAAAATTCAAGTACAATTGTTAACATTTTTTTTTTGTAAATTTGTTGATGAAAATTTTTGAAATAACAAAAAATTCACTTGATAGCAATATAATTAAAATATGGTGTTGTAACAAAGATGAATTTAAAAAAAATAATTTTAACAATGTTAAGTTGTACATGAATTTCAAAAACTGAAAAGTAAAAAGACTAAATTCTAAAAAATATAAAAATACAAAAATTAAATTATAAATTATAAATTTATGAATAGTACAAAAACTTATAATACATTTTAACCTATAAATTAGTTTATATATAAAAAGCACAAATTGATGATAGGTCATACCTTCAAATTAATATTCAAACTACAAATTTTAACTAATTGATTAGAATAAATTATAAACTTAATAAAATATTTTTTAAACTATTTTTTTATATTTTGAATAGGTCAAATATCAATATTGAATAAACTTGATTTCTTAAGTGTAACAAGTAGAGCATAATTACAATTACAAATACAAGTTTAAATAATTACAAGTATCAAATAATCATAAACAAACTGTCCGAATAACCACCAAGTAAAACCAAACTATTTTAGCACAAATGGACTAAGAACTGATATAATCCAGACTAAAGCTAACAAACTGGGACTAATGGCCTAAAACTCCCATACATGATAGGACTTAGAGACCTACGCATATAATTATGTTACTATCATATTCGTATATTTTTATCGTGTTTTAATTATGTTACTTATCACATATATCTCTACTATTATTTAAGCTTCTGACTAAGTTAGTGTTACCCTCAACCAGGTCACCAACTTGGTTAGGGATTTAACATCCTCAAAATTCCCTTGGTTGTAACAATGTTATTTTGAGTAGATATAAGTTGAATTTTTCAAAATAAATAAAATGTGATTTGTAAGTGTTAGTGGAGAAGATAGTAGGAGACTGGAAAAAAATTTTAAAAACTGATGTATTGAGAAATATTAATCTGAGTTATAGACTAAATTGTAAGGTTTTACTAAGTGTTGAGATCAAAGTGAGAAAATTAAAATATATAATGATTAAATTGAATTAGTGGTGAAATGTGTGATGACATGTACAATACTTTTAACAAGAGCTAGTGAATAATGATGATGGATAGATTTTTATGAATAATTTATATTGTTTTATCTTATATTTTATTATTGTTATTACTATTATTATATTTTATTATTATAATAGTGGTATTTTAAAGGAAAGATGAAGAAGATTCTTCATCTCTTTCATGTCACCACCATTTAGAGAGAAAGAATCTAGTCCCCTGTCATCATTAAGGGCTCTTCCAAACTTGAAATCATCAAATTTCCATCAAAACCTTAACTAAACCAAGTTACCCACAACCTAATAAGCTTAATTTTCAAGTTGGAAATGGAGTGTTCATGTTTGAAGAGAGAGAAAATTTAGGTTCTAGGGTAAGATCTTCATAATTTAAAGTTAGTATCGTGTTTATTTTAATTATTTGAGCATGAAATTATTATTTGACAAATGTTTTGATCATACATCTTTTTGTGATTTATATGTGAAGAAGACAAAGATAAAGAGGTTGATATTAAAGGTGTTAGAAAGAGAAGCAAGTAGATAAAGTTTGAAGTGTTGTCAAGCCAAAATATGTAACTACTTTAGGATTTATTCTTACCTAATTAAATTATTATGAGTAAATACACTATTTCTCATAATAATACTATGAAATTAAATGTATATAATGTAATCAGCCCATTTTGCCCGGCCCCTTTTAAACATTTTTAAACTAAAAACAAAATAAAAAAATAAATATTAAAACCCCAATAAAAGTTCAAAAATAAAAGTCCATTTACACATTAAACCCAACCCAATTACATTAACCCAACATAGCCCAAAACCTAGAAACCCTAAAGCCCACTACCTAAACCATCTTCGGCAGAACAAAATAACCCTAGCCTTCAGCGCTGTTTGCCCCTCCACGTGCCTAGGCCACTACTCACACCTCGTCCCGAGGTCCTTCGTCCCGAGACACAGTTCCCTCGGCATACACCACGATCGAGGAAGGCGCCGTCGACGAGGATTACACTAAAATGAGCCCTCTTCACCGTTGACCCAGTCTATGCCTGCAAAGGAAACACAAAAGAAGAAAGAAGCAGCAAGCAGACTAAACGCAAGCAAAAGCAAAGAAACAGTAGCAAATAAGCAAAAATAATATACAATATTGTATTATTCGGCTATATAAACCGAAAGAAAGCAATGTAAAATGATCCGACTCTTGACTTATTAAGAAATCATTCAAAGGTAAAATATTACCTCAAAACCTCATCTATTTATCTGTTTATTATTAAATAAAAAAACAAAAAACCTATTTTCGAGTCGACCTCCGTCGCGTTGATGAAGTTCCAATGACCCAGAAAAGTCACAAAACCCGCTCGGGTTCTGACGAGGGTAGGAGAAATAAAGCGAACGAGAGGGATTTAAGTTTTATTTTAAAAAAAAAAGGACCACGAAACCATACCTTGGTCTCCACGAATGCTTGGCCTTCAGTGGGAGTGTCCCGAATGAGGCTGAAAGCCCCGTGCTTCGCCTGTCCGAGCGTTCGTCGGCCACCGGAAGGTTGGTTGAGCGGCGGTGAAAGCAAAAAAGGGTTTTAAAACCCTAACTAAAGAAAGAAAAACGGAAGAGAAAGAGCCTCTGCTCACGTTCTCTCTTTTTCCTTTGGGTTTGGTTAAAGGGAATTAAATCCCTAACTTTCTAAATGAATCAAAACGGCGCCGTATGGGGTTTCCTAACCCTAACCCGCGCTTCAACCCACGGTGCAACCTGGATCCGCGCCTTTTGACCTCAAATGGTCTATTTATGCGTTAGATCCTTCCGTATTGTGCGGTTGCTCGATTGAGCCCCTTTTTGCTTATTTTACATTTCTCGATTTGGTCTACGAATTTCGTGTTTGTACCATTTTAGTCCTTGCTGAAACGACGCACATGGGGGTTGGTATTATTTCATAGTTAGTCTTTCATTGTTTCAGCGTGTTTCATTTTGGCCCTTGAGGGCCCCTTTTTTTTGTTATTTACAACTCTTACCTTAAATTTCAAGTCCATTTCAACCTAGTCCCTAACAGCTTCCTATTTTTCACGATTTTACCCTTTTGTTCTCAATCTTTCATATTTTATTTTCCTTTGTTTTGTTCTTTCATTATTATTATTATTATATCATTCACTTTGTATTATTATTGATATTCTTTTTATCATTACTTTAATATATTATTATTATTATTTTCTTTGCATCATTTAATATTTTATATACATCCTATTATTATTACTAATATATTATTATTAGTATTGTATTAGTAGTAAACTGTTACTATTTTCTTTTCATAATTATTAACCTATATGTTTTGCCCACATTGTTGTTTCCTATTATTATTATAAATATATTATTTTTTTCCATATCATTAATAAATTATTTTTATCATTCTCCTTTTTATTGTAAATATTATGGTTATTCGTATATATATATTTTACATACACACTTTAAACGTTACTATTATGTATATATTCTTAATATATATATATGTACGTATATATATCTATGTAGTATTATTAATACTTGTTTTTAATATTATTGTTATTTCTAATATGCATATATATTATATACATATTTTCGGTATTTTTTTTAATCTTATATTATTTCTATGTATTATATATATTTTTTATGTTAACATTATTAGTTATTGTACCATTGATCTATGCATATTTTTTCAAACACCCTGTTTCATATTTTAATACTATATTATGTATATATTTTATATACTACACATTTTTAAAACAAAACATTATATTATATATTACGTATATATTTTAACATTATTATGTATAAATGTTTTCTCGTATTATAAATATATATTTAGATGTTGTTAAATATTATGCGCATCATACCTTTTTATATATTCTGTATTTGCTATTCTTTATGCATAAATATTTTAAATATTATATTATGTATGTATACACGTATTTTATGGGTATATGTTCTCATTACTTTAAAGACCATTTCTCTTTATTATAATGTATTACTTTTAAAATTTTTATTCAAATTCTTATCATTCTAAACCTCTTTCCATAATTATTCATCCGCGTCTGTTTAAGACTTGTTAGATTGAATTTGTTTTAATTTGTTTTATGCTTTCTTTTAAATTTACTTTTAGTTTTCGAAGGTTAATATTATTGTTTGCATAAGATGACATGCTATATTTGTTGTTATACATACATCATTTCGGTTATTGATTCATTGAGGTAATATATTCTTTATGAACTAGTCCTTTACTTCGTATTTCATAACCCTATGCTTGTGATTTATCAAAGTCGGGTTTGACACCATTTCATCAAAAATTTTTATTCAAAGTCTTTTAAAATATAACTCAAGTTTGGGAACTTCGAGGAAATCGAGCCTTAACTCACAAGGTTCTGATTTTTCTCATTAAATCCGAACTATCGAGTATCGATTTCGAAACCAAAACACGTGGGTCTTCAAATAAAACCTATTCTCGAAACCTTGAAATGCTACATACTAACTTACTGAATGTGGCATTCATTGTCTCGAAATAGGAATTTAAAAATCAAGGTAATATTTCATGTTTTGAAATCTCAATAAATCGGGCCCTAACTTACTGGGTTCGGTTTCTTCATGAGGCCCAAAATAATGGAATATCCCTTCTGATTTAAATATATAAGCCTTTTAAGCAAAAATGAGTGAGTCCAATTTCCAGAAAGTGATATGTTGCACCCTAACTCACTGAGTGCGACGTTCTTATTTCTTTGAGATAGGTGGACTTCGAATTTTTTTACTACGATATATTCAAACACTTTTCAAAATAAAAAGGATCGTATTTTAAAATCTTTTCAATCGTTTGATAATAGGACATTAAGTAATCAATTAGGTACCAATTTTGGGCGTTACGAGGGTGCTAACCCTTCCTTGTACGTAACCGACTCCCGAGCCCGTTTTTCTAATTTCGTAGACCATAATTAATTGTTTTAATAAATCAAAATGTTTTATTAAAATAATTTGAGGTGATCCGATCACACCTTGAAAAGGTCGGTGGCGACTCCCAGTTTTAAACTTTAAAGTCGATTCCCCTACTTTTAAAAAATGGTTTCGACAGCTTGGCGACTCCACTGGGGACCCTCGAGAGTCAAGCCGTTAAATTGATTATTTGTTGTCCTTTCATTGAAAATTGAAAATTAATTTGAAAATTACGATCCTTTTATCATAATTGGTTTGCAAAATCTCATGTGATTGTTGTAGAATAAATTTCGTGAAATAATTCTGAGCATCATATTGCATGACCGCCGGGTCACACCTTTAAGTGGGAGTGAGAAGCTACTCCTTCGTGAGGTTTTCACCTCCGTGCAGGATAGTGAAACATGTCCGGGATACATCCGTACCTATGTCTTCGTGAGATTTTCATCTCCGTGCAGCCATAGAGAAATGTATCCCCCTGAATCGAACTCGGTCCATATGAACCTATAATGGGTGAAGATCGAGGAATCTGCTAGTTCAGGTACCCCAACTTTAGAGCCAAACCGCATATAGAGAGCCCTAAGAGCCTGCCCTAGGTAAAGCCGCGCCTAAAACCCTAGTGGTCACCCTGATATATGTTTGATTGTTTTCTTTTCTCTATACATGCTCTGAATTTCATTCTATATACTATACTAACCTTGTGTTTGTCTTTGTCATGTTGTGCATGCACTTTCTCATTAAAGGGGTGTCAATTCGGGTTCGATTGCTAAATTAGAGAGCTCGATCATGGAAAACAAACTTCTTGATAAAGTGGAACGCAATGCGGCAGTCCAAAATTGGTCTGAGACAACACAATTGGAAAAGAGGGACAGCTTAGCTGTGGGACACGTGTCAGAATTGTGGGACTACACCCGTATTAGTGTTACACAGAATAATCTTCAGGAATTAAAAGAAATATGGAGTCAGTGGGATGATGAAACCAAGAGTTTGTTCTACAATAGTTATGGGGATTTACCGTACCTGCTAGACGTTAACATAGACGAGCATCTGTTTCGCGCTTTCACCCAGTATTGGAACTCAGCATATAGTTGCTTTACTTTCGGAAGAATAGATTTGATACCCACTGTGGAAGAATATACAGCCCTGCTGAATTGCCCGAAGGTTCAAGTAGATAAGATTTATTCGAGAGCCGTTTATGTTCCGGCCTTTTGGAAGAAATTGATGAGCATAACGGGAATGAGCGAACAATGGATAATGGCCAGAATTAAGCAAAAGGGCGAGTGTAAGTGTATCCCTTGGAATAATTTAAGGGATTTGATTCTAGCCCACCCCGACACTTCTAAGAAGATCGATGTCTTTGCACTCAGTATTTATGGGTTAGTATTATTCCCTAGAGCTTTGGGACATGTGGACGAAGGAGTCACAGATCTCTTCAATCGGCTTGATCAAGGGGTCACACCAATTCCTGCAATCTTAGCCGAAACTTTCAGATCACTAAATGCATGTAGAAGGTCCGGAGAGGGCAGGTTCATAGGCTGCGCTCAATTGCTGCTAGTCTGGTTCCACGGCCACTTTTGGAAAGTAGACAAGCCTTCTTATGGAGTCTTCTTGAGCGGGTATTCTCCACTGAAAGAAACTGTCGCGAAGTCAATGAGAAGCGACGTATCGGAGGAAAATTGGATAGTACTATTGCAAAACCTACGAGAGGAGGATATTGAATGGAGAGCTCCTTGGTTCGTGCCGAGTGATATTCTTTTTTGATGCGAAGATTTTGATTGGGTTCCTTTGCTTGGAGTTTGGGGAGCCATTGGTTATGCCCCTTTGATGGTATTAAGGCAATATGGAACAAGGCAATTTGTACCAGCGACGCATGGTTTAGCCCAGTGTGAATTCCCGTACAAAGGAGACAGTTACAAGAAAAAGATCAAGGAGATTTCCACTGCTTGGAATCAAATTCATAGGACGAAAAATCTACATGCGGGATCTGTGACGCCCGAATACAACGACTCGTTCAGTAGAAGGATTAATGATAACATCTCGAAGCCGACCTTAGAGGGTGTCCAAACAATAGAAGAGTATTTGAGGGTGGTCCCATCGGAACTAGAAATAATAAAACAAGATTATGAGAAGAGGAATTTGGAGCTTCAAAAGAAAATTGAGCAATTGGAGGAAGAAAAGGTACATTTAAAGTGGGATGTAGATGTTCAAAAGTTAGAAGCTGAGAAATTGAAGAAAGGAAAAAACAAAGCCGAAGAGGACTTAGATGGCTTGAAGACATATTATAAGAAATATCGTCAATCAGTGAAGACAGCGGGATTGGGAAAAACGTCAGAGCAGTGGCGGCAAGAGATCCAAGCAGAAAGAACCAATGCAGAAAAATGGGAGAGAAGATTCCGAGAGGGGCTAGCCCAGAGGGAAGCCCTAGAGAAGAGTCTGTTGGAAGCCCAGAACGATAAAGGGGAATTAAAGACCCGAGTGGCCGAGCTTGAAAAAGTGCTGCATCAATACAGAAATCGTAATACTGCAGCCGAATTAAGGGCTAGCTTGAGCAAAATTGAGGAGATGAAGGGAAGAATAGAAGAGTTAGAGTCTGCTTTGCGAGATTGTGAACTTCGAATAGGGCTTCTTGAAACAAACAAGGAACGTTGGAGGGAGCAACTTCATCACGCTCAAAGCCAAGTTGATAGCCGAGATTATCTCATGGGTGAAGCCATCGCACAGATTCGAGATGTAGCTGACCACTTGCAGGTTTTGGCGGTCCAAGCAGACATGCTAAGTTTGAAGTATGAGCTGAATTCAGAGAAGGGTCAAGAACTAGCGTCGTTACTTAGGAAAGTCAAGAATTTAGGCATTAGGGCAAAGCCGTACCTGTAATCCATTTTATGTAAAGATATTTACTTTCTAGTAAAGTTTTCTAAATGGAACTGAATCAGAATTGACGTCTTCTTTGCATTTATTTCATGCATGTGCATCGCATTGCATTATGTGCATTGAAACTTATAAAAAAGGGATTCTAATAAGTGAAAATTATTTCAGAGATAAAGAAAGTTAATCTGGAAAATACAAAAAACCAACCAACCACACATCGCTACGGTACTAGGAGAAAAACTAAAGACATGGACCAAAGAATAGAAAGGCTCGAACAGCTACAAAAAGAAATGCAAGAACAGTTGCAAGCGCAAATGCAGGAACAGATGGCCAAAATTCAACAGGATATGAGGGATCAAATGTTAGAATCTCAGCGAAGCATGGTGAGTCAACTGGCTCAGCTATTAGCCGGAGGGTCTGATAAAGGAAAGGGCCCTGCGATTCACCCTGGTGACGACAATGAAGAACCCGCCTACCCTCCAGGCTTTACCCCACCAGCACAAACAAATGTATGCACGCAAAGAGTGCCGATTACAATTAGACCTCAATATCAGGCTAGCACATCAGTACCAATGAATCTTCCAACTGGTTCAGGTTCTAACCCAGGAGATAACCCTACCAACTCTATTGTCACCGATCTCGATGACATGGCTGAGATGGAGAAGACGAGAGTGGAACCCCCGAAGCAATCGGATGATCGATACAAGTGGTTAGATGAAAAGCTCAGAGCGATGGAGCATGCTGATTTCCGTTGCGGAATGGATGCCAAGGACCTAAGCTTGGTTCCAGACTTAGTACTCCCACATAAGTTCAAGATGCCGGAGTTCGATAAATACAATGGGACCAGCTGCCCTGAAGCCCATATTACCATGTTCTGCAGGAGAATGATCGGCTACGTTAGCAATGACCAATTGCTAATACATTCTTTCCAAGATAGCCTGACAGGAGCAGCATCTAGGTGGTATAATCAACTGACCCGTGATAGGATCAGTTCTTGGAGGGACCTAGCACAGGCATTCCTAAAGCAATACAGCTACGTAACGGATATGATCCCGGATAGGATTACCCTACAAAACATGGAAAAGAAGCCGAATGAGAGTTTCAGGCAGTATGCACATAGGTGGAGAGAGGTAGGCATCCAAGTCCAACCACCGCTCCTAGAAAAAGAGACCGTTATGCTCTTCATCAATACCCTAAAGGCGCCGTTTATCACCCATATGATAAGCAGTGCAACAAAGAGCTTCTCAGATGTAGTAATGACGGGAGAAATGATCGAGAATACGATAAGAAGTGGAAAGATAGAGGTGGGAGAAAGTAATAAAAGGTCGGCTCCAAGGAAGAAAGAAAATAAAGTGAATAACGTGAGTATGGGGCACTCAAAGGCAGTCACCGTCAATCAACCAAGAACAGTGACTACGGGGCATCCGGGGTCATCAAAAAAGGAGTCTGGCCCGAGGCAAAATAATGAAAAACTCCGTTTTACGCCAATCCCGATAACATACAAGGAAATGTATCAGAATTTACTAAATGCGCGCATCGTATCTCCCCACTATCTAAAACCGATGGAGCCTCCATATCCCAAATGGTATGATTCAAATGCCCGGTGCGAGTACCACGCAGGGATCACTGGACATTCAATTGAAAACTGTCTAGCCTTTAAGAAGTTAGTAGAAAGATTTATCGATATGGGTATTGTAAAGTTGGATGATACACCTAATGCTGAGAACCCGTTACCCAACCATGCAGATAACCAGGTAAACGCGGTAGAGGAAAGTAGAGGAAAGAAAGTCAAAACAAATATCTCAGAAGTTAAAACCCCTCTTAAATGTATCTGGGAAGAGATGGTGAAAAAGAAGTTGATTGTCTCTGGTATTGAGAGAGATTGTGAGGAGACGGAAGGACACTGCGAGTTCCATCATAAGAATGGACACAAGATTCAAGACTGCACAAAATTCAAGGCCTTGGTCCAAAATTTGATGGACAACAAGGAAATAGAATTTTATGAAGAAAATAAGGATGGAATAGACATATGCGCAACGGAGTCAGTGATGAAATCCCCGAAGGTAGATTATCCCGTAATCGTCATTTCACGGGCCAATAGTAGTAAAGCTGGAGTATGAAATACACCAAGGGTGATAATACAGAAACCAGTTTCCTTTCCTTATGATGATAGAAAGAGAGTGCCTTGGAACTACGAATGTAATGTGACGATTCCGGGGAAAGAGAATTCAGATGGTGTCTCAAAGGAAAACCAAGACATAGGCTTTCGCACACGTAGTGGGAAGCGTTATGATTTGGTAAAAGGGAAAGCCCCTATGATCGAACAAGAGAAGGAAAAAGGAGGTGAGTCGGAGTTACCCATCAACGAACCTGTGAAAGAGGAAGAAGCCAAGGAGTTCTTGAAGTTTTTAAGGCACAGTGAGTACAGTGTCGTAGAACAGCTGCACAAACAGCCGGCGCGTATATCTATGCTGGCCTTACTTCAGAACTCGGAGATGCACAGAAACGTACTAATGAAGGTCTTGAATGAGACATATGTGGCCAACGATATTTCTATCAGCAAGCTGGACCGGTTGGTTAACAACATAAGTGCGGATAACTTCATCTACTTCAACGATGACGAAATCCCACCAGGTGGTAGAGGGTCCACTAAGGCTTTACACATCACCACTAGGTGTAAAGGGTACACATTGCCAGGGGTCTTAACAGATAATGGATCGGCATTAAACGTACTGCCACTATCCACACTAAACAGATTGCCTGTGGATAGTTCACATATGAAAGAGTGCCAAAGCCTAGTAAAGGCTTTTGATGGTACGCAAAGGAAAGCTATGGGAAGAATTGAAATACCTTTGCTAATTGGCCCAGCTACTTACGAAGTGGACTTCTTAGTCATGGACATCAAGCCTTCCTACAACTGTTTATTAGGAAGACCATGGATTCATTCGGCAGGGGCAGTACCTTCGTCTCTACACCAGAAGTTGAAGCTAGTATCAGAAGGGCAGTTAGTGACTGTAAATGCTGAAGAAGACATCATCACAGCAGTAACTAGTGATATGCCATATCTAGAAACAGTAGATGAAGCCGGTGAGTGTTCATTTCGGTCTTTGGAGTTTGTAAATGCAACCTTCATCACAGAAGGAAATAGAATCCCAGTGCCAAGAATCTCCACAACCACAAGAATGGGATTACGCCTGACGGTGGGAAAAAGAGCTGTGTCAGGAAGAGGACTTGGAAAGCACCTCCAGGGTAGGATCGCGCCCCCAGTGCTGAAAGAAAAACAAGATCGTTTTGGTTTAGGATTCAAGCCGGATCCGAAGCAGAAAAAGAAAGATTTAGAAAAGAGGCAAGAGAGAAGAAGGGCTCGTTTAAACGGCGAAGAAATCAAATGGGAGCCCATGATAATCCCGCATATATCTAAAACCTTTGTGTCAGGAGGGTTCATTCATGAAGCACTAAAAGGTGAAGACATAGCAATAACGCTAGAGGGTACCGGTGTTAACGCCATATCTGACGCAAGCGAAGAAGGAACCTTATCAGATATCCGTCCTTATGAGCCAGGGAGCGTGTTGAACAATTGGACTGCAGAAGAGATTCCTGTAGTATTTAGAGCTTATTCAGAGTAATGTTCAAAACGCACTTGTTGCTTTAAGCCTAGAAGCGACAAGATCTCTTTTGTTGAAATAGGCTCATGTTTAAACATCATTATTTTAATGAAACACATCTTTCTTATTATTCAAAGCAAATACTCTTTTGTTCTTTAATTTTCTTCAAATTATTCATTCATAATCATACCATACAAATATTCACTCCCAAATTCATTTATTCGTTATATGTTCTTTTGGAATCATAATAGGTCCCTAAATATCAACGAGATAAGTGACGCTGGTAATAGCTCGGAGTATCCTTTTGAACAAGATGTGTGTTTAGAGGGATCTGAGGACTTTGAAAATGACATAGACTATGGCTTACCACCGGATTTGTTAAGGATGGTAGAGCAGGAGGAGAAACAAATCTTACTTCATAAGGAGACAGTAGAAACTGTGGTGCTAGAAGAGGGAAAAGTGGTAAATATCGGAACATGCGTAACTGAAAAAACGAAGAGGGGTCTCATAGAGCTGCTACAAGAATTCAAAGACGTTTTCGTATGGTCATATCAAGATATGCCCGGTTTAAGCACTGATATCGTAGTACATCGCCTTCCTATAAAAGAAGATTGTAGGCCAGTTCAGCAAAAGCTCCAAAGGATGAGGCCGGATATTGTGTTGAAAATAAAAGAAGAAATCAAGAAACAGTTTGATGCTGGATTTTTGCAGGAGATCAAATATTCAGAATGGGTAGCCAACATTGTGCCTGTCCCTAAGAAAGACGGGAAAGTGAGAATGTGTGTAGATTATAGGGATCTAAATAAAGCCAGCCCGAAGGATAATTTTCCCTTACCACACATTGATACGCTGGTGGATAATACAGCGGGCTACTCGTTGTTTTCATTCATGGATGGATTCTCAGGTTACAACCAGATAAAAATGCATCCTCAAGACATGGAGAAGACAACATTCATAACACTATGGGGTACGTTCTGCTATAAGGTAATGCCATTTGGGTTGAAAAATGCGGGAGCTACATATCAAAGGGCCATGGTGACTTTGTTCTACGATATGATGCATAAAGAAATTGAGGTATATGTGGATGACATGATCGCCAAATCTAGAATAGAGGAAGAACACATACAAGCTTTGAAGAAGCTGTTCTTGAGACTAAGAAAATTCCAATTGAAACTCAATCCAGCAAAATGCACTTTTGGAGCTAGATCTGGAAAATTACTGGGGTTTATCGTCAGTAAAAAGGGAATCGAGATCGACTCAGATAAGGTCAGGGCTATACAGGAGCTACCTCCGCCTCGCACCCAAAAAGAAGTTCGAGGTTTCCTCGGAAGACTAAATTACATTGCTCGATTCATCTCACAATTAACCGAGAAATGTGACCCTATATTTCGTCTTCTGAAGAAACATAATCCAGGAGTATGGGACGATGAATGCCAAATCGCTTTTGACAAGGTTAAGCAATACTTGTCTAGCCCCCTAGTATTATCACCTCCGCGCCCAGATAGGCCGTTGATATTATATTTAACAGTGTTTGATAACTCCATGGGGTGTGTGTTGGGTCAGCACGACGAGTCAGGACGGAAAGAGAAAGCGATATATTATCTCAGTAAGAAGTTCACTGAGTGTGAGATGAGATACTCGCCAGTTGAAAAGCTATGATGTGCCTTAATTTGGACAACCCGGAGACTAAGGCAGTACATGCTGTACCACACAACTTGGTTGATATCAAAGCTCGACCCGTTAAAATATATGATGGAGTCAACTGCTTTAAACGGAAGGATGGCCAGATGGCAAATCTTACTTTCGGAATTTGACATCGTTTATGTGAGTCAAAAAGCCATTAAAGGAAGTGCAATAGCAGAATTTCTCGCCAGCAGGGCTCTAGAAGATTATGAGTCTTTAAGTTTCAACTTCCCAAACGAGGATTTAATGTATGTTGCAACCACTGAAGAAGATCCGCAAGAAGGTTCTCATTGGAAATTGAACTTTGATGGAGCCTCAAATGCTGTTGGCAATGGGATTGGGGCAGTCCTAGTATCCCCAAGTGGAGATCATTATCCATTCACTTGCAAATTGGATTTTGATTGCACAAATAACATGGCAGAATACGAAGCGTGTATCATGGGGCTTAGAGCAGCCATAGAACATAAGATTAGAGTGTTGGAAGTGTTTGGAGACTCTGCATTGGTGATCTACCAACTAAGAGGTGAATGGGAAACAAGAGATCCCAAACTAATCAATTATCGAAAAGTGATCATGGGGCTAATTGAAGATTTTGATGAAGTCACCTTTAGCTATTTCCCACGAGAGGAAAACCAGATGGCGGATGCTTTGGCTACTTTGGCCTCCATGATCAAAGTAAGCAGACAAGAGGAAGTGAAGCCTATACAAATGAGTATCTACGAAGCCCCAGCCCATTGTTACAATGTGGAAGAAGAGGAGAGAGATGACTACCCTTGGTATCAAGATATAATGAGATACGTGAGAAATCGTGAATATCCCGATCAGGCGACTGAGAATGACAAAAGGACATTGAGAAGACTAGCCTGCGACTATGTTTTAGACGGGGAGATCCTATACAAAAGAAGAAAAGATCAGGTTTTGTTGAGATGTGTGGACGCTATCGAAGCCAAGAAAATCCTAGAAGAAGTCCATGAAGGTATTTGTGGAACCCATGCCAATGGCTTCACAATGGCTAGACAAATTATGAGGTTTGGATACTACTGGTCCACCATGGAAGGAGACTGTGTCAGCTACGCCAAAAGATGTCACAAATGCCAGATCTACGGGGACAAAATTTACGTGCCTCCTTCTCCCTTGCATGTTATGACTTCCCCATGGCCTTTCTCTATGTGGGGCATGGATGTCATCGGGCCGATCTCACCAAAAGCTTCAAATGGACATCGATTCATCTTCGTGGTCATCGATTATTTTACCAAATGGGTAGAGGCTACTTCGTACGCCAATGTCACTAAGTCGGCAGTTAGTAGATTCTTAAAGAAAGAAATCATATACCGATATGGGATGCCTGCAAGGATTATATCGGATAACGCACTTAACTTGAACAACAGTACGATAGCAGAGGTCTGTGATCAGTTCAAAATCAGACATCATAACTCGTTGCCGTATCGCCCAAAAATGAATGGTGCAGTAGAAGCAGCCAATAAAAACATTAAAAAGATCATAGGAAAGATGACAGAGACTTATAGGGATTGGCATGAAAAGTTACCTTTCGCTCTCCACGCTTATCGGACGTCTGTTAGAACTTCTATTGGGGCAACGCCTTTCTCGTTGGTCTATGGAATGGAAGCAGTTCTACCCATTGAAGTAGAGATACCTTCTCTTCGAGTCGTATCAGAATTACAGTTAGACGAGGCAGAGTGGACTCAATCCCGATATGATCAATTGAACTTAATTGAGGAAAAGAGGCTGAGGGCTATCCAGCATGGCAAGATGTATCAGAAGCGAATGATACGGGCTTATGATAAGAAGGTTCGCCCAAGGGAATTTTACGAAGGGGACTTAGTACTGAAGAAAATCCTCCCCATACAAAAGGATTTCAGAGGAAAATGGATGCCAAATTGGGAGGGACCATACGTGGTAAGGAAGGCTTTCTCCGGAGGAGCACTGATCTTAACTGAGATGGATGGAAAGAGCTTGCCCAATCCTGTAAATTTGGATTCGGTTAAGAAATACTACGCGTAGAGGAGAAGAGGTCCAAGGTGAAAACCCGCATAGGGCGCTTTGAAACCTTTTAAAAAAAAAAAAAAGGGGAGAGGCCAAGGCGAAAACCCTGATAGGGAGCTTTGAGACCAAAGGGGATTTGAGTTGAAAACCCGAAAAGGGCGGCTCGAATTTCGACTGGAAGTGAGGCATAGGGTAGTCTCGCTTTGCTCAAGCTAACAATGAAGAGGTACACTGTGTCTTGGAGCATTGACAAAGGGCTCAAGATCCCCTAATCACATATAGACTTAAAGAAGATTCTCAAAAAGCTAGTACAGAAAAACTCAGGCTGCGATATTTAGGGCATCTAATGCTCATATTTATTCATATTGTATTGGCTATCTTCGAATGCCTTGTTCTTTTCAAGATATGCAATTTCAGTCAACTTCTTCTATCTCTGTTTTCTTGAATAGATCAACTCGAGTTTCACCTCATACTATTTTTATTCTTGTCTATTGATGTCATCTTTTACAAACATGTTGCATTAAAGTAACAATTGATGAACTAACAATGTTTCCATAAGAGAAGTTTTCGCATATTACTCTGGATGCTTCTAAATAATACTAGAACCCCAAGCAGGATTATTGCTCAAGGCCCACTAGATACAAAGTTCAGAGGTACATGCTTGACAAAGCAAACCCTAAGATTTCAGTGGGACAAAACGGTAGAGCAAAAGGCGATTGTTTCTTTAAGTTTTGGCAAAATACCCTGCAAATAAGAAAACAAGTGACGGCTCAAGTATTAAAGATCATTCTCATGACATTTTGCATTCATTACCCATAATGCATTCGGTTAAGAGCATTTGATCCATTCGGAGCATAGCTTCCCAATCATTTTGCATAAGCGTAGGCATATAAGTTGATTCGACATAACAGATCCCCAGAGGACGGCATAACAACATTGATGAATTCACAAATCTTGCTTCCCTGAAGCGGTAAAGAAGCGGATCAAAACTCCGGATTTCGCTCCCTCGAGATAGCAATGGAGCAAATCAGTGAAGTTTATTTCTTGAAAGTCAGTAGAGAAGATTGAGGCTTCAGATCTCTTCTTCCTGAAATTCTTGAGGTCCCAGCAAAATTACGACAGATCAGGATCAATTTCTAATCCTTATCCCCTTAAAGTCTCAGTGGAATTGCAGTGGACGAGGATCAATTTCTAATCCTTATCCCCTTAAAGTCTCAGTAGAATTGCAGTGGACGAGGATCAATTTCTAATCCTTATCCCCTCAAAGTCTCAGTAGAATTGCAGTGGACGAGGATCAATTTCTAATCCTTATCCCCTTAAAGTCTCAGTGGAATTGCAGTGGACGAGGATCAATTTCTAATCCAATTTCTAATCCTTATCCCCTCAAAGTCTCAGTAGAATTGCAGTGGACGAGGATCAATTTATAATTCTTATCCCCTCAAAGTCTCAGTAGAATTGCAGTGGACGAGGATCAATTTCTAATCCTTATCCCCTTAAAGTCTCAGTGGAATCGCAGTGAATCAGGATCAATTTCTAATCCTTATCCCCTTTGAGGCCCGGCGGAATTACATTAGATCAGGATCAATTTCCAATCCTTATCTTCTTGGAATCCCGGTGAAGTAGGTCAAAGTCACGAATCTTTTCTCTCTAAAATCATGTTAAGGCGAAGCGATTTCAATTCCTACGCCTTTGAAGGTACAGTCCATCAGAATGGAGTTGGTAGAGAAAGAAAGGCATCACAGAAATCAAGACTCAGCAAGCCCGAGCAAAATTGGTCTTCCTTGGAAGTCTTTGTACTATTCCCGTTACACGACAATGAGCAAAGAGGGGCAGCTGTAATCAGCCCATTTTGCCCGGCCCCTTTTAAACATTTTTAAACTAAAAACAAAATAAAAAAATAAATATTAAAACCCCAATAAAAGTTCAAAAATAAAAGTCCATTTACACATTAAACCCAACCCAATTACATTAACCCAACATAGCCCAAAACCTAGAAACCCTAAAGCCCACTACCTAAACCATCTTCGGCAGAACAAAATAACCCTAGCCTTCAGCGCTGTTTGCCCCTCCACGTGCCTAGGCCACTGCTCACACCTCGTCCCGAGGTCCTTCGTCCCGAGACACAGTTCCCTCGGCATACACCACGATCGAGGAAGGCGCCGTCGACGAGGATTACACCAAAATGAGCCCTCTTCACCGTTGACCCAGTCTATGCCTGCAAAGGAAACACAAAAGAAGAAAGAAGCAGCAGGCAGACTAAACGCAAGCAAAAGCAAAGAAACAGTAGCAAATAAGCAAAAATAATATACAATATTGTATTATTCGGCTATATAAACCGAAAGAAAGCAATGTAAAATGATCCGACTCTTGACTTATTAAGAAATCATTCAAAGGTAAAATATTACCTCAAAACCTCATCTATTTATCTGTTTATTATTAAATAAAAAAACAAAAAACCTACTTTCGAGTCGACCTCCGTCGCGTTGATGAAGTTCCAATGACCCAGAAAAGTCACAAAACCCGCTCGGGTTCTGACGAGGGTAGGAGAAATAAAGCGAACGAGAGGGATTTAAGTTTTATTTAAAAAAAAAAAGGACCACGAAACCATACCTTGGTCTCCACGAATGCTTGGCTTTCAGTGGGAGTGTCCCGAATGAGGCTGAAAGCCCCGTGCTTCGCCTGTCCGAGCGTTCGTCGGCCACCGGAAGGTTGGTTGAGCGGCGGTGAAAGCAAAAAAGGGTTTTAAAACCCTAACAAAAGAAAGAAAAACGGAAGAGAAAGAGCCTTTGCTCACGTTCTCTCTTTTTCCTTTGGGTGTGGTTAAAGGGAATTAAATCCCTAACTTTCTAAATGAATCAAAACGGCGCCGTATGGGGTTTCCTAACCCTAACCCGCGCTTCAACCCACGGTGCAACCTGGATCCGCGCCTTTTGACCTCAAATGGTCTATTTATGCGTTAGATCCTTCCGTATTGTGCGGTTGCTCGATTGAGCCCCTTTTTGCTTATTTTACATTTCTCGATTTGGTCTACGAATTTCGTGTTTGTACCATTTTAGTCCTTGCTGAAACGACGCACATGGGGGTTGGTATTATTTCATAGTTAGTCTTTCATTGTTTCAGCGTGTTTCATTTTAGCCCTTGAGGGCCCCTTTTTTTTGTTATTTACAACTCTTACCTTAAATTTCAAGTCCATTTCAACCTAGTCCCTAACAGCTTCCTATTTTTCACGATTTTACCCTTTTGTTCTCAATCTTTCATATTTTATTTTCCTTTGTGTTTATTTATTTGTTCTTTCATTATTATTATTATTATATCATTCACTTTGTATTATTATTGATATTCTTTTTATCATTACTTTAATATATTATTATTATTTTCTTTGCATCATTTAATATTTTATATACATCCTATTATTATTACTAATATATTATTATTAGTATTGTATTAGTAGTAAACTGTTACTATTTTCTTTTCATAATTATTAACCTATATGTTTTGCCCACATTGTTGTTTCCTATTGTTATTATAAATATATTATTTTTTTCCATATCATTAATAAATTATTTTTATCATTCTCCTTTTTATTGTAAATATTATGGTTATTCGTATATATATATTTTACATACACACTTTAAACGTTACTATTATGTATATATTCTTAATATATATATATGTACGTATATATATCTATGCAGTATTATTAATACTTGTTTTTAATATTATTGTTATTTCTAATATGCATATATATTATATACATATTTTCGGTATTTTTTTTAATCTTATATTATTTCTATGTATTATGTATATTTTTTATGTTAACATTATTAGTTATTGTACCATTGATCTATGCATATTTTTTCAAACACCCTGTTTCATATTTTAATACTATATTATGTATATATTTTATATACTACACATTTTTAAAACAAAACATTATATTATATATTACGTATATATTTTAACATTATTATGTATAAATGTTTTCTCGTATTATAAATATATATTCAGATGTTGTTAAATATTATGCGCATCATACCTTTTTATATATTCTGTATTTGCTATTCTTTATACATAAATATTTTAAATATTATATTATGTATGTATACACGTATTTTATGGGTATATGTTCTCATTACTTTAAAGACCATTTCTCTTTACTATAATGTATTACTTTTAAAATTTTTATTCAAATTCTTATCATTCTAAACCTCTTTCCATAATTATTCATCCGCGTCTGTTTAAGACTTGTTAGATTGAATTTGTTTTAATTTGTTTTATGCTTTCTTTTAAATTTACTTTTAGTTTTCGAAGGTTAATATTATTGTTTGCATAAGATGACATGCTATATTTGTTGTTATACATACATCATTTCGGTTATTGATTCATTGAGGTAATATATTCTTTATGAACTAGTCCTTTACTTCGTATTTCATAACCCTATGCTTGTGATTTATCAAAGTCGGGTTTGACACCATTTCATCAAAAATTTTTATTCAAAGTCTTTTAAAATATAACTCAAGTTTGGGAACTTCGAGGAAATCGAGCCTTAACTCACAAGGTTCTGATTTTTCTTATTAAATCCGAACTATCGAGTATCGATTTCGAAACCAAAACACGTGGGTCTTCAAATAAAACCCATTCTCGAAACCTTGAAATGCTACATACTAACTTACTGAATGTGGCATTCATTGTCTCGAAATAGGAATTTAAAAATCAAGGTAATATTTCATGTTTTGAAATCTCGATAAATCGGGCCTTAACTTACTGGGTTCGGTTTCTTCATGAGGCCCAAAATAATGGAATATCCCTTCTGATTTAAATATATAAGCCTTTTAAGCAAAAATGAGTGAGTCCAATTTCCAGAAAGTGATATGTTGCACCCTAACTCACTGAGTGCGACGTTCTTATTTCTTTGAGATAGGTGGACTTCGAATTTTTTTACTACGATATATTCAAACACTTTTCAAAATAAAAAGGATCGTATTTTAAAATCTTTTCAATTGTTTGATAATAGGACATTAAGTAATCAATTAGGTACCAATTTTGGGCGTTACGAGGGTGCTAACCCTTCCTTGTACATAACCGACTCCCGAGCCCGTTTTTCTAATTTCGTAGACCATAATTAATTGTTTTAATAAATCAAAATGTTTTATTAAAATAATTTGAGGTGATCCGATCACACCTTGAAAAGGTCGGTGGCGACTCCCAGTTTTAAACTTTAAAGTCGATTCCCCTACTTTTAAAAAATGGTTTCGACATATAATATAATAAATAGGTGTCAAATTCAAGAAAATGATTAATGAATGTGGTTATTGATGGTATGGTTCGTTGAGTAGAGTAAAAGACTAAATTGTAAAGTGTTGAAAAGTGTTGTGTGATTATGAAATTGTCTTAAGAATTTGAATTTGTGAAATAAATTGATTATTTTGAAATTTAATTGTATTTATGTCATTGACAAAGCCCATTTAAACGAGTCTTGAACTTGTGGGATATAGATGACATGTCATTAGGAATTCCATAGCACGCTTGTGAATTTAGCACTTTAGTGCTCATGTTCTAACACTATTAATGGTTGTGATCATCTAGCACTTACGTGCTTGTTTACTCCATGATTACATCCCGTATAATCTTTTTGTTCACTCGAGTCTACAATGGGAAACATGAGTGATATATGAATGATAAGTGAATGATGAAAGTGTGACAAGTGAAAATGTGTTAATTAACCTTGTTGTTATTGTGTACTTATCTTTTGTTTAATTCTTGTAATTATGTTAATCATATTTATTTATTTCATGTAATTAGCTAATTGAATTCAAAGGTAAGATCTTAATTCTTAAGTACTTACTAAGCTTTCACAAGTTTATTGTGTTGTTTCGAATGCATAGGTAAGATCATTTTGAAGACATCTTTTGAAGTGATCATCCTCATCCTCATCTCATCATCAAGCAAGGATTGAAGTGTATGGAACTTTTATTTTGATAATTGAGTGGCATGTACATAGAATTAGAACCGTTGGAATGTTTGTAGTAAATTAGCTAAGTGGTTCCAAAGCTATGTCATGCATGTTTAAAATTATTTTGTACCTTTGGATTATCTTTCTTAGATGGATATATACATGAGTTATATGTGGTTTTTGAATGATATTTTCATATATTTAAATTCTAAAAATGTTTAGAAATGTTGTGGAATGATTGGAGATAGTTTTGACTTAGTTTTAGGTGTTTAAGTCATGTTTAGGGTAATTTGTCCTTGATGTCACGACATCCAACATTTAGTGTTGCGATATTGGGTTATGTTGTGACACCATAGGTCAATGTCGTGGCATTGAAGTTATTGGAGTATTCTGTCCTCAATGATGCAACACTTATTTTTCAATGTCATGACATTGATCTTGTATACCCTGTTTTGACTCGAATGGGCCTTGAATGGTCCTGATTTGTAACCAAACTTTAAAGGAAGCCTAGAAATGACTTGAATAACTTCAAATAAGCTTATATATATGTTAAAATGAAGTGTTCAAATAAATGTTCAAGTTAAGCAGTCATCATGTTCAAATGTGATATTCTTTACTCAAGATATAGGTTCAACTCGGGTAAAGGGTGTTACAAAGGAAATTATGGAAATATCCTTTCATAATAAAATAATTATTTTATTCTAGGGTACTTTAGTCTTTTTATTTTAAAAAAAATATGCATATAGTGAGATTTGAATCCAAACCAATAACATTAATAAAACATTTAATTTATCATTTAGATAAAGCTTTACTTTAAGATTTTTATACATTTTAATTTTATTATGACACTGTATTATTTCCATCAATTATATTTATTATTAATGTATTTGATTGAGTTGGTGTCAAAAGTTAACTCCACACCGACTCATAAACAATTTAATCTATTTTTTTAATTTTAATATCATACATATTTCATATGTTATTATTAATACGTTTCATTATTTATTATATGTTATTTTTAAATACATGTTGGTTTTCTATATTTGAGTTTATAGAACCGCAAATACTGGCTCTTCAATACCGGTTAAAAAATGGAAAGGAAAACAATAACTTTAAATTTATATTAAAATGCAATTATATGATTATAGATTTATTTGGATGGACGGTGAGATTGATTCCAATAAGATTAAAATTAGTAGTGGTGGCGAGATTAGATACTATACGATGAGAGGATTTTTTGTAAAAGTACAAAATGAGTATTGAGTACATGAGATTAATTTTTTATATGATTAAAGTTATAACTTTTTTTAAAAAAAATTAATTCATAATTAAAAATTATGTTGACACGTTATTTATTATATTTATTTAAATAATTTAATTAATATATTGTTAAATTAATTACAGTAAAATGAATACAAATTTTAAAAACCTTCAAAGAAAAATAATTAAAAAGTAAAATTGTTATCCGAAGAGATTAACAAGAGGATGAAGTGGTGGTTTTGATGTGGCTAGTTGTTTAGCTGATAGGTTTCTAGATGGATGGGAATGAGATGTCTGGGAAAAAACTTCCTTCCTCAATTCTTATAATTAGGAGAAAAGAATGTGTACGTGTTTTGAGAACACTGACAGTGAAACCAAATCTCTTACTAATATCCATCTACATCATTTTCTTGTTCTTCTTTAGTTCCAACTTATAAGTTTCATTTTTCCTTAGATTTTTATTTTGCTCTCTAAACTGTAATTTTATTAATAAAAAGAAAAAAGAATCAAAATAAAATCCCCAAAAAAGAAATCAACATCATACCTACATGTCAACAAAAAAGTGAAACCAAATCCTTGGATTCTTCTTGTTCTGGGTTTTCTTTTTGTTCAAAGTTTTCGTTTTAGCTTCTCTCCCTTGAACCTAGACTCTAATAAAGTGTGTTTATTTGTTTCCCTCTTTTAGTTTCTATTTCTTTGGTTTTTTGTTCTTTAGTTTCCTTTGATGCTTTTGTCATGTTTGATTTGGGTTTGCATGTCTGATGTTCTGGGTTATGGGTTTACATAACGGAGACCGGTGAGTTTCTGACCATCAGTTTCTGGGTTTGCATGCCTGGGTTACAAATGAACATCAAGAAGAATGGAGAGTAAGAAAAATATGGAATAAAATGAAAAAGAACAAAAAAATTGGGATACCTTCAACAAAGAATTTTATTTGGAATTGAATGTCTGCTAATTTGTATTTAAATTTTTTAAATTACTCATACCTTCAAAATAAAATTGGTAAATTTTTAATAAAATCCCTCTCTCGTTCAACTTGCAGTAAATGATTTGTTTACGTGTCAATTTTTTCAAAAACTAACACCATTAAGCTAAAGTACTCGAGTGAAAAGAAAAATACTATCAAAATGAACAATAAAAAAGTACAAAATATCAAATTAACCATTTCACTGAAGTACAGGGATAAATCGTACCATTATCCCATTTTATTTTGATAATGCTAGTTTTTATTATAATTTTTTAATTTAAATTTAGTGTTTACATTATATTATTTTAATTTTTTACAGAGGTTTATAGGTTAATTTATGCTTATATGCTGAAAAAAATTTAGTGTTTACATTTTATGTAAGTTTATTTTTATCAGTGTTTGAGATAGACAATGTTATAGTTTTAAGGAATGTTTGAGTTTACGTTGGTGTTATGGAGCTGAGTGACCTACAAATTTCATCTGCCATGTGATTATGGAACCATCTCTTGGGAAATTGAATCACGTTGCGACTTAAGGTTCCAATTGATGGTGATTATACGGTCTGAGGTTAAACTGTAACTAAGGCTTCAAATTTACAAAGGTTATGTTGTCAAGGGATGGAGCATAAATGGGGCCATCGTTGATGGTGGTTATGCATGCACAACAATGAATTTTTCATTAGAAGTGGATGCTTTATAAAACTCAAACATAAATACAAGGAAGAAAAATGCAATAACATTTCAGTATAATCAAGAAATGCGTCTTATCCACCACCACCAAAGGCGATGACCCCGTTATTATAACTTGTGACAGCATTGGGGTGTAACAGGTTACACTAACAAGGTCACTGCCTTCGATGGAGATGAACAACACGAATAACTCAATTATACTGGAAGGCCCCTTGTGATTTCCTTCATCGCACCTATGTTTAAGTTTTATGAAACATGCTCTTTTGATAAGAAGACTCATTGTCATGCTCGTATTAGTACTGTCAACTACGATCTCATTTATGCGTAATCCCTTAATAGCATAACATTTGTAAACTTGAAGCCTTAGCTACACTTCAATCTGAGACAGTATATGTCAAAACTATTTTTTGAAAATAGGGGAATCGACTTTGGTTTTGAAAGAGAAAATAAAACGGGAGTCGCCACCAATCTTTTATGTGAGGTGTGATTGGATCACCTCGAAAAAGAGGTTGTTTTTAATAAACAATTTGATTTATCAAAACAACGATTTTGGTCCACGAAAATAAAAAAATAGGTTCGGGAGTCTGTTACGCACGAGGAAGGATTAGCACCCTCGATACGCCCAAAATTGGTACCTAGTTGATTAATTGATGTCCTATCATCGAACGGTTGAAAAGATTTTAAAAATACGATCTATTTTATTAAAGTTAATTTTGAAAGCGCTTGAATTAAATTGAAACTATCATTAAAGATTCCCTCGTCTCGAGATGTCAGAATATCACATCCCGTAAGTTAGGACATGATACTTTTGAACTCCCGAGCGCAAGTTTGTCTTCAACTTTTGTATTTTAAAATTCAAAAGGATATTCGGTCGTTTAGGATCAATCGAGGAAATCGAAACCCCATAAGTTAGGGCACGACTCCTCGGTATTCCAAAACGTGAAATATTGCCTCATTTTGAAAAATTTTCGTTTTTGGATGATAACGAGTACACGCTCAAAGGCATACATTTATTTTGTTTGGAGTAAGATAAGATGATCAAAATTGAATAAATACATTGTAGTTTAACCTACAATACAATGGCATGAACAACAATACGGTAAACGAGCATATGATAATAATACATTGGTATAATACTATACAAGTGGACGATAATGATATGAGAGTATGAAATAACAAATTGGGATACACATAATGACAATGATTGCACGACACGCATTATCTAAATACATAAATGAATTAAATAATACACGCCACAATTTTAAAAGCAATAGCATAAGGAGAGTAAAAGACAATTTACAATGATAGTAAAGAAGCTTAAAAATGATGATGTCAAAAGGGAAATTTCAAAATTAATAATGTACAAATAATTTAAAAACGTTGTGTATATAAAATAAAAAAATATATAAAAAAATTAAAATATATAATATAACATTTACATAGTATAATATAAAAAATATGTAAGAGATGACAAATACATAATATGAAATATAATACACATATCATACTTAAAAATATTAAAATATGTATATATGTAATACACTAAAATATTTACATAAATAATATTGAAGCATATACATGAAATAATAGTAAAAATAGTAATATGATATAAGAATGTATACATAATATATATATTAAGAAATAGAAATGACATACAAAAATAATTATTAATACAATATGTAAATACGTACATAATACGCACATATATAAATAATAATAATTCAAAAATATTCAATATGTAATATTAAAAATATATACATACAATAGTAAGAAATATAATACTATAATGTTAAAGAAAATATAGAAGTATGTAAATATAAAATATACATATTAGAGTAAAAAAAAAGATAATAACAATACATATAAAAGTATGTACAGTATATATATATATATAGTAAAGAAAATGATATACGTACAAAAAAGATTATTAACACAATATATAAATATATTTATATAGATAATAATGGTATATATATATATAAAATATTTTGAAATATATAAAGTAATATTAGGAAAATGTATACATGGAATAGTATAGAAACATATGTAAGTACTAAAATGAAAAATACATCTGAAATGTATAAAAATTTAGTATACACAAAATGTAATTTTAAAATATATAGATGTAAAATATACAACATACATGAAAATATTGAAAATATGTATAAAATAATAAATAAGAATATACATATATAACTATAATGTTTAAAAATATATAAATATAATATGAAAGAATATATATATATATATATATATGTATAATATATACGTAGCATATAGTTTAAATAGTGTATATATATATATATATATAGTACGCATATGTGTAATAATATAATAAAGAGTTAAAAAAAGATCAAATGGATAAATAATATAACTAAGATTAAGGATTAAACTAACATTAAACAAAAATTAAAATGAAATAAATAGAGAGCAAAAAAATGAATAGTCAAGGCCTAAAATAGAATATGCTCGAATGACCAAGGATTAAAAATGAAAATAAACCCAAACGCTAAAGGGCACCGTTCAAACGCGGACGAATTTGAAACAAAATACAAATATTAAGGCCAAAATCAAAACAAATAAATAAAGGCAAATGGGGCGATTAAACACAAAGAAAATAGAAGGATCGAACGCGCAATATGCCCTCAACAAACGAAACACGCGGGTCAACGGGTTATGGGTCGGGTCGAAAACGGGTGGCCCAGGCATTAACCAATACGGCACCGTTTTAGGCCATAGAAACAGGCTCTATACGGTGTCGTTTCTGGCAATAATACCAAAACCCCTAATCCCATTTTTCATTTACCCGTTCCCAGTTTAGCACAAATCCTAAGAGACCCTTCCCTCGTTTCATTCTCTGCATCGGGAAGGCTAAGGCTGAAACCCTTCATCGCCGACCACCACGATGCCACCGTGAAAAATGGCTATTCGCGACCCCCCTTTAGCCCATACTCGAAACCGAAGACAAATAGAAGAGTGAAGGAATTCTTTGTCTCCTTATTTCCCCCAAAGAAATCCCTAAGCAGACCCCGAAGGCTCGGTCACCTCCTCTCCGATTGGAGGGAAAGCCCAAGGTAAGATCTCTTTATTTGATGCTTCTATGCCGATAGAGACTAAAAAAAACAAAAGGGGTCATCTTTAATCCGTTTCTTTTTTATTTTTTGTTTATCTCTTAAAGCTAACCCCATTGTATGTGCAAGTGTAGGTAAGAACCAAGAAGACGATGAAGAGGTGAGCCGAATCTCAGCATCTCCTACCCCGTTAGAACCCGGATGGGATCTCGTGATGTTTGGGGTCACCGGAGATCTTCGACCACGGATTAGAACTAAACACAGTAAGATTTTATTACTAAATACTACTATTTCAGAATGAAAGATAGAAAAGGCAACCTTTTGATCTTTTTGTTTCAAGTTCTGTTCTCTGTATTTGCTTCCTTTTTTGTATTCGAAAAAAAAAGTCCTTTACATCCCGTTCTCTTCTCGTTTTATAGCCGAGAGAAACACATTACAATATTGCTATTATTTAGCAGTTTTTTCACTGTTTCTATCTCTATTCTGTTTGCTGTCTTTCGTCTTTAATTTTGCAGGTGATGGCTTCATTAAATGCGGTGGGACGGGGCAGCACCAGGTCTCCAGTGGCGGCGTCAGATAGGGTTTGAAATTTGCTTCTCGGGTTTGGGGTATTCGGGCTACTGATTTAGGGTATGGGGTTAAGCCTAGGGTTTTGGATTGCTGTTTTAGGGTATTGGGCCTGGTGGGTCGTTGGTTTTAGGTCGGGTTGTATTGTTTAGTAAACGGGTTTGGGTAACCTAAGTGGGCTACCGGGTTTGGTTTAGGGGTTTTGGGTAGGTTAGGTAAAATGGGCCTGAAACGGGTAATGGGCTCCGGGCAAAAATGCCCTATTACAGTATAATCACCGTCAACTTGGACCTCGAGCGGCAAAGCAATCTGGTTTTTCAGGTGATGAAGCCATACTCACACGATAGGTGAAATTTGTAGGTTACCAAGCTCTATGACATCACTGCGAGCCTAAATACAACTTAAAACTATGGCTACGTCTCCCTCAAAGCGAGAGAAATCAATTTCAACACGCAGGAAGAAGAAAAAAATAGAGGAGATTGAGATGTGGTGAGTAAAGAGATGAAGAATGGGCGTTTATATAGAGGATTGGGTAGGTATAAGGGGAAAAAATTATCCTAAGAATCTCAGATTGTAAGGCTCAGAAGCAATCAAGTTAAGGTGGTTAAAATGGCCAAAGAAAAAACGTTCCCTGCAGGGGGCATTTTCATTTGACATGGTAGTGAAAACGCTTCCTGCAAGGGGTGGTTTCCTCTGACATGTCAAACATGTGGCTTGAACACGCATCATGTAGGAAGCGTTTTCACTGCTATGTCAGATGAAAATGCCCCATGCAGGGAGCATTTTCTCTCTGACCATTTCAACCACAAAACTTGATTGCTTCTAAACCCCTACAACCAGGGATTCCCGAGATAAACTTGATCGAGAACAATGTAGAAATCGTACGTGTTATGTTTTATCATCCTGGCTCAACTTGAAAATTTTTCAAATCGATTCAAGTAAAATAAAATTTGAGTCGAGTCGTATTGAAATGAGTAAAAGTGTTCGAGTTAAATTTAAAAAATAAACATTTCAAGTTAAAATATTGTACCAGTATAATTAATTCCATGTTAGAGCACATAAATTTGAAATTATATATATTTAAAAACTCTTCCAAATTAAAATAAAAAAAAATATTTTAGTATAATAAAATTGAATTGTTAATTAACTTAGTTAGGACCCCAAAATTATTATTCTAGAAAGTTTTAACTTTTTTAACTTTCTTTATATATTTTTTAGAATTTTTTTTTTGAAATTTTTATAATTTTACATATAAAACCTGTTATTCGAATTATTCAAGTTATTCGAATTATAAATTTTAAACTCACAATTTGATTGCATACAAACCAAACCAATTTAATAAATTTGTTTCGTCCATTGTAAATAAGTGTACATTTTAGATGTAAAATAAAATATATAAAAAATAACAAAATAACGTAATCATGAGCGTTACGAATGTGTACCATAACCAAGTAGGTGTCGAGCACACCTAAGGTTCTATCGCACTATTGTGTTTGGCAACTGCTCGTCGGCTTCAACTTCACATTGATGTGCATGTCAAGGTTGATCATTGGCATAATATCTTCCTTTGTGGTTGAACTCGACTGTATCCTAGCCGCCTATTATGGATCCCCCTTGAGTTGAGTCAGTGATTGCAAGGATAACCCACCTTAGTAAAACAATGATGTTGGGAGTGTCTACGACACTATCGATTGGCCACTATGTGGTGTCGCCTAGCCCAATTACGAATAGAAGATAGGAATTAAAGACGATACCAGATGCGTAAGTGTTGATGGCAGGATCGACATGTAATATGGAACAGTGGCTGACGATCGTGCATAATATATCCCTGAAGAAGATATTGATGTAACACCCCTAAACCGTATCCGTCGCCTAAACAAGGTTACGAAGCATTACCGAAGTTTCCAAAATAATTACAAATAATTTATGTCATTTACTATTCATATCAGAAACTATTCATATCGTCCCTTGATTGGGCCCTTGAGGCCAAATTTAAGCATTAAAAACAAGTCGGGACTAAATCGGGACCTCATAAATTTTTTTGTAAAATTTCAAAATTTTCTTATATACAGAGGTCACACGCCCATGTCTCAAGCTGTATGGCACATGAGGTAGGGCATATGCCCGTGTCCCTAACCCGTGTAACTCTCTGACTTGCAACTTAATTAAGTTTAGGGGTCACACACCCGTGTGCTAGGCCATGTGGACAATTTAATTTTCGAAAAGTATGTGTATGATTCACACGGCCAAAGCACATGCCCATGTGCTAGGCCATATGTCACACACGGCTGAGACACACGTCCGTGTCTCTGTCCGTATGCCTAATTCTGAGCATTTTGTTTCTCAATTTTAAGATTAAAGGGATACACGGCCAAACCACATACCTATGTGCTAGGCCATGTGTCATACATGGTCAAGACACACGCTTGTGTGTCTACCCGTGTGGATAAAATAAGGTTATTTCCTAGCCTTATTTCTCACCCAAATTTTCCAATAACCTACACCAATACTTGCAATCATATACCAACCAATTTAGGCATTATAACCAAACCAAACTCCATTATCTAACATGCTATATCATCACATGCATTTATGTTTATAATCTTACCTTTTATAATCATACATGTTTAACATAACTCAATTTAAATTATACTAAACACACATATATATTTATCATGATTTAACCTTATAAATATACCAAAACAAACTATCACTATCCATTCCAATGGCAATATTACAAACAACCATTTACAAGTCAACAATTGGTAAAGATAACCTATACATGTTATTATACCAAAATAAGTTTACTATATATATATACCAAAACAGACTGGTGGATAGTGTGATGATGCTCCGATCAATTTCCAACCTTTACGAGCTTCCGAGAACTATAAAACAAAGAAAATAAAACCTAGTAAGCATTTAATGCTTAGTAAGTTCGTATAACAGGAATTAAACTTACCATTCATATTCATTTAATTATGCATAAAAATAACATGCTTTCCATCAAATTGACAAGTTTGCCTAACCACATACACTCAATTAAGTAAGTTAGTCACATATTTCACATGTACATCAATTAAACATGGATGAGTTCATCATCTTACAAACTTTCAGGCATTTTAGAAACATTCAAATCATAATTTATTTAATCTCATAATTTCTTATGGAAGAAATTTTATCCGTTGAATTATTGAAATATCAATGGATACTCACGTAGTACACATAAAGTGTACAAATCTGTAAATTGTCAACTCATAATTAGGGGTACCCATTAGGGCACTTAATTAGGGAGCACACTTTCGAGCCATATATCAGGATGCTCAGATGAGTCATGTAACAGGACGATTATCCCGGTAAACAGAAAACTCATAAGAGTTTTAATCAAAGAGCTCATAGAGCTTAACAAATAACTCCGAAGAGTTATTATCAAGGAGCACCAGATAGCGTAATAGGGAGTTCAAGTGAGCCATGTCAAGAAGCTCATAAGAGCTTATATCAGAACGTTCATGAAAAGCTACGTTTGTGTCCGCATCAAATGCAAGATCACAACCAATCGAATCGTGTAACAGAACGCTCACAAAGTGCTGTGGTAGTGTACAACACATGCAGAATCACTACCAATCAGGATGCTCACAAGAACTATATAACAGGATGCTCAAGAGGGCTTCTAACAGGATGCTCGTCCGGGCTATAATGTCTGTAACATATGCAAGACTATATTCAGTATGGGAAAATACTATATCCATCGTATTTCATTATTCAAACAGAACTTATTATTTATCAAACAAATTTCAAGCATATGATTATTTTCATACATTAATCATTTATACAATTATCACATATACAACATTTAGTTCAAACATATAAATATACATAATTAATGTCGAAACCTTTTTTTTTTTGAAAAATAGAGGCCGACTTTTATTTTGAAAAAGAAAACAGGAGTCGCGACCAATCCTTTTTATTAGGTGTGATCGAATCACCTTACAATTCAATCATTTTAATAAACGGTTTAATTTATTAAAATAATAATTTTGGTCTACAAAATTTAGAAAACGGGTTCGGGAGTCAGTTACGTACGAGGAAGGATTAGCACCTTCGTAACACCCAAAATTGGTACCTAATTAATTAATTAATGTCGTAATGTCGAAAATTAAAAACTCAAAAAGAATTTAAAATACGATCCCTCTTTTATTTAATGTTAATCTTAAAAACACTTGAATAAATTGAAACAAGCATTAAAGGCCCTCTCGTCCCGCGATAACAAAATATCACATCCCGTAAGTTAGGATGCAACATTTGAACCCGTGAGAATAAGCTTATTGCCTTTAATTTTTATTGAAACTTCATGTATTTTGAAATCTAAAAGGATATTTGGCCATTTAGGTTTAACAAGAAAATTGAAACCCCATAAGTTAGGGTACGATTTCTCGAATTTCTAAAACACGAAATATGGCCTTATTTTAAAGAATTTTCTTTTTTTGAATAATAGCGAGTTCCATACTTTAACAATGTGTATTTATTTTATTCGGGGTAAAATAAAATGGCCTATTTATACTAAAGGCCTTTTTTATCTCGAGGTAACAAAAGAAGTCGTATCCCGTAAGTTAGGACACGACATTTTGAATTCTCGAAAATAAGCTGACCCTTTATTTTATTAAAGCTCATGCGTTTTAATTTAGAAGGATATCCGGTTATTTAGATTCGACGAGAAAAATCGAAACCTCGTAAGTTAGGGCACGACTTTCTCGAGTTCCTAAATACAAAACATTGCCTTATTTTGAAAACGTAATATTTAGAACAATATATTTTTCTTATTCGGGATAGAACATAAATCGACCTATTATGGATATATAAGAAATGTGACTTTTGAAGTGATTTTAATGAAACGAGGTAGAGTGAAAATATCGAACATGGCATAATGATCTATGAATAAAATATTACAAAAATGAAAGAGAATAATATAAAAATACGAGTGAACTAATTATAGTACACATAATAACAATAATCACACAATGTTCATCATTTTAATCACAACATTAATAATCAAAGACAAATGAAATAAATAATATATAAAACAATTTGAACTAAATAGTATAAAACAATTTAAAATAAATAGTATGTAAAACAAATTAAAATAAATAATATACAAAGCAATTTAAAGTAAATAATATATAAGACAATTTAAAATAATATATAAAAAGTTTAAAATAAATGATATGTAAAAAGAAGTTTAAAATAAATAATAAATAAAATAATTTTTAAAAATAAATGATATATACACACAAAACAATTCACAATAAATAATACATATAACGGTTTCAAATAAATAATATATAAAAATTTAAAATGGACAATAGTTTGAAATAGTTTAAAATCCATAATATGTGAAAAACTTAAAAATAAATAAAATAAAACAATTTAAAATAAATAATATATGAGAAAAAAAGGTTTAAAATAAATAAATAACAAATTTGCGAAAATAAATTGAAATCTAACAGATTTGGGACTAAATGAGGATAAAAATGAAATTAAGGGTAAAAAACCATAATAAAATAAACAAAGAAGGACTAAAATGAAAGAGCGCAAAAGGTTAAAGGGCCAACTGGGCAAAAAACCCAATCCTTGGACACCTGACCATTTTTCAAAGCTTCTATGGGTCAGGGACTAGACTGAAACGAGATGTAAATTCCGGGGTCAAATTTATAAAATATAAAAAGTGCAAATAGGACTAAATTAAAGCAGCCCAAAAAGGCAGAAGGACCGAAAGGGTAAATAACCCAATTATCAAAAACATGCGGATCCTCATTGCGTCGATCGGGTCGGTCCGACTCTTGAGCAAAACGAAGTTGTTTTAGGTGTCAGAAGTCAAACCCAAAACAACGTCGTTTTGGGGGGTTTATATAAGTAAAAAAAACTTTTGAAAAAATCATTTGCACCCCATTTTTTAAAAAAATTCAAAAACACTCTCTCCCCTTTCTCTCTCAACCCCTAGGCTGGCCATGGCTCTGGTGCCGGACCACCATGGCGACCGTCGATTGCCGGTAATGACCGCTATCTGCGATGGCCGAAAAATAAAAAAAAGGCCATTTTTTTGGCTTTTCGACTCCCCGAGCACAAAAATGCCGTCTTTCATCGTAGATGACGACCTCAGCACTTTCCACGACGGCACGAATGCAACGAAGGGGTAAGGTTCGGCTTTTTTCTTTCATATTTTTTGTTTTCTCTTTAAAAAAATAAACGAAATAAAAATGAAAAAATAGAAGCATAATAAAAAAACAACTTTAAAATTTCTCAGTTTTTCTGTATTTGATTTCGTGTGTTCGTAGCCAAGAAGAGAAAAAATACATGGGTTCATGTGGCTTTTTATAGCCGAAAGAAGAAAATAAAATAAAAAGTTTTTATTTTTTACTATTGTTTTTCTTCTCTGTGTTGTTGTGTTTTGACTTGTTTGCAGGTACAGTGAAGGCCAGTTGTGTACAAAGGTGCTGACATGGCGAGAGGTGGTGGTGGCGTGCAGGGGAAACTTTAGCCCTAGGGTTTTTGTTTGGCTGAGAATGCTTAAGTTTTAGGCCACTTGGGCCTTGTAATTTTTGGGTTGTAATTTTAATTGTTTTTGGGTTTGTAATTTGTTTGTATTTTGGACCCAGACAAATTTGGGCCTGTACAGCTGCCCCTCTTTGCTCATTGTCATGTAATAGGAATGAAGCAAAGACCCTAGAAAAGGCCAAATTTGCCTAGTCTTGCAGAATCTCAACCTCTTTGGTGCTTCTATCTTTCAAATTGTTTCATTCCAACCCACTATAACTTCAGGGGTATAGGAGTTGGTGCTTCAATCCGCTCCAATGTAATTTCATAGAGAAGAAATTTGTAGCTTCGATCTATTCCGCTGGAACTTTAAGGAGATAAGAATTGTGTATTTTTATCCTGCTCCACTGCAACTTCAGGGAGATAAGGATTGTGGCTTCGATCCGCTCCAATATAATTGCAGGGAAAAGAGATTTGTAGCTTCGATCTACTAGAACTTCAAGGAGATTGGTAATTTCAACCTGCTCCACTTTAACTTCAGGAAGATAAGATCCGCCATAGTTTGTAGCTTTAATCTGTTCTACTACAACATTCGGAAAACAAGATTTGTTGTTTTTAGTTTGCTCCGCTGCAACTTCAGGGAGATAAGGCTGGTGGCTTCATTCTACTCCACTACAACTTCAAGAAGATAAGATCTGTCATAATTTGTAGCTTTAATCTTTCCACTCGAATGTCCAAGAAACAAGATTTGTTGTCTTCAGTTTGCTCCGCTGCAACTTTAGGGAGATAAGGTTGTGGCTTCAAATTGCTCCACTGCAACTTCAGTAAGATAAGATCCACCATAACTTGTAGCTTTAATCTATTCCACTACGACAATAGGGAAATAAGATTTACTATCTCCAGTCTGTTCTGCTGCAACTTCAGGGAGATAAGGTTGATGGCTTCAATCTGCTCCACTGCAACATCAGGAAAATAAGATTTGTTGTCTTCAATCTGCTCCACTGTAACTTCAAGGAGATAAGGCTGGTGGCTTCAATCTGCTCCATTACGACTTCAGGAAGATAAGATCCGCCATAATTTGTAACTTTAATCTATTCCAATGCAACATTAGGGAAGTAAGATTCACTGTCTTCAATCTGCTCTACTGTAACTATAAGAAGATAAGATCTATAACTTCAATCTGCTCCACTACTACTTCAAGGAGATGAGATTTATTGATTCATCGATCTTGCTACACCGTACTCTAGGGACATGACCTGTAAAATTGATTTCATGGGCCTCTGCTTATGCCAAATGATTAGGATGCCATGATCAGAATAAATCAAATGCTCTTAACTAGATGTGTTATGAATGATATTTGCATAAATGCAGAATGTCATTTTACAAGAATGATCCTTTTCTAATGCTTAAGTTGTTATTGCTCGTTGTTCATTAGGGTTTTATCACTGACGTCTTACGCTGCCTTCTTGCTCAGCTGGTATCTTTGACAAAAAAAACCCTAAGAAACAGTTACATTTGCTCAGCTGGTTTGCTCCACTGCAACTTTAGGGAGATAAAATTTGTGGTTTCTTCCATCCATCCCACTGCAACTCAAAGGTATAGGATTTTTATCATCTTCAGTCCATCCCACTGTAACTCAATGGTATATGATTTGTATTTTCTTCAATCCATCCCACCACAATTTAGGGGTATATTATCTGTATCTTCTTCAATCCATCCCACTGCAACTCAGGGGTATAGGATTTGTATCTTCTTCAATCCATCCCATAACAATTCAAGGGTATAGGATCTGTATCCTCTTCAATCCATCCCACTGTAACTTAGGGGTATAGGATTTATGGCTTCTTTAATCAATTGATCTGTTACACCATTCTCTGGGTAACATGACCAGATGTGTATGCAGAATGTCAATTTTTTTTAAAATGATCCCATTTTAATGCTTGGGTTGACATTGCCCATTGTTCATCGAGGTTTTATCAAAGACATATTATGATGCCTTCTTGCTCAGCTGGTATCTTTGACAGGAAACCCGAAAAAACAACCATATTTGCTTAGCTGGTTTGCTCCACTGCAACTTCAGGGAGATAAAATTTGTGGTTTCTTCCATCCATCCCACTGCAACTCAAGGGTATAGGATTTGTATCATCTTCAATTCATCCCACTACAACTCAAGGGTATAGGATTTGTATCTTCTTCGATCCATCTCGCTGCAATTCAGGGGTATAGGATATATATTTTCTTCAGTCCATCCTATTGCAACTTAGGGGTATAGGATCTGTATCTTCTTTAATCCATTCCACTGCAATTTAGAGGTATAGAATCTGTACCTTCTTCAATCCATCCCACTATAATTTAAGGGTATAGAATTTATGGCATCTTCAATCAATTGATCAATTACACTAATCTCTGGGTAACATGACCAGATGTGTACGCAGAAGGTCAATTTTTTTCAAGAATGATCTTCTTTTAATGTGTGGGTTGACATTGCTCGTTATTCATCGAGGTTTTATCACTGATGTGTTATCATGCCTTCTTGTTCAGGTAGTATTTTTGACAGAAAATCTGAAGAAATAGTCATAATTTAGACTATTCTTTCTCCAATGTTCCCAACCCTTGAGTTTGGTAAGTTCTAAATAATAGTCATGTTTCAGTTTCTTATACTATCTAGAAGCTTCCAGGGTAATATGCAGAACTCTTTTTGTGAAAGTATTATTAGTCCATTAATCGTTATTTCAATACAAAATGCTTGGAAAAGATCATAATGATGGACAAAACTGAAATTTATCAAGAACAAAATCTAAAAAGAAAGGATTAATCAAAGAAAGCAAACATTATTGAAACAAAAAATGAATAAAAGGAAAATAGGTGCCCCAGATATCGCAGCATGAGCTTCTCTACACAAACTTCTTGAAAACCCTTTTTGAGCTCAATATGTGTTTAAGGGATCTAAAGTACTTTGTTGATGCCCCAAGACGTAACATCTCCCATTCTTGTTAATTCGGAGAAAGCAAGAGTACCGCATGCCATATTTTTTTTTATCAAAATTTGAATTGCCCTTTACGGGTTTTCAATTCAAAACCCCTTTGGTCTCAAGGCGCACTTTGTGGGTTTTCGTCTTGGCCTCTCTTATTTTTTTCCTTTTCTTTTCCTTTTTTTATTTTTTTGTCTTTTTTTTAAGTGAATTACTTTTTAACTGAATCCGAATTTATGAGATTAGGCAGGTTCTTGCCATCCATCTCAGTTAAAATTAATGCTTTTCCAGAGAAGACCTTTTTTTAACCACATAAGGTCCTTTCCAGTTTGGCATCGACTTTCCTCTGAAGTCTTTTTGTATGGGAAAGGTCTTTTTCATACTAAGTCTCCCTTATAAAATTTTCAAGGGCAAGCATTTTTGTCATAAACTCGTATTATTTGTTTTTGATACATTTGACCATGACAGATAACATTCAACTTCTTTTCTTCAATCAGGTTCACTTGATCGTATTGAAACCAAATTCATTCTGCTTCATCCAATTTTAACTCAGCCAAAGCTCGGAGAGAAGGAATCTCGACTTCAACAGGCAAAACCGTTTCTATTCCATAAACCAATGAGAAAGGTGTTGGCCCGGCGAAGGTCCTGGCCGACATTTGATAAGCATAGAGGGTAAATGGTAACTTCTTATGCCAATCTTTACAAGTCTCGGTCATTTTCCCGGTGATCTTTTTTATTTTTTATTTTATTTTTATTTTTATTTTTATTTTTTCCCCTTTTTTTGCTGCACTGTACATTTTGGGGTGATATGGCGTTTGATCTTGAACAAACTATAAACTTTTGATATCGTGCTGTTGTTCAATTTTTGTGCATTGTTAGATATGATCCTTTTTGGGATTCCCTATCGGCACATGATCTATTTTCTTATTCTTCTTATTTTTCTTTTAGGAATTTGATGACTATCGACTTGGTGACATTGGCATATGAAACAGCTTTCACCCACTTAGTGAAGTAATCGACAACCACAAAGATGAATCGACGCCTGCTAGAAGCTTTTGACGAGATCGGCCCCATAACATCCATGCCCCCACTTAGAGAAAGTCTATGGAGAAGTCATAACATGAAAAGATGAAGGAGGCATATGAATCTTGTCTCTATAAATTTGGCACTTACGGCATTTCTTATTATAACTAATGCAATCCCCTTCCGCAGTGAACCAGCAGTACCCGAACCTCATGATTTGCCTGGCCAAACCATTAGCATGAGTTCTTCAAACACCCTTATGGACCTTTTCTAATATTTTCTTAGCCTTAACAGTATCTACACCTCTTAGTAGCCCAGGCGTATCTTGATACGATCATGCAAAACATCTTTGAATTATTGGAATAACTCAATAACGTCTCGCTTTGTCCCTGTGATGATATAGGCTCCAATCTTCACCTCTTTCTCTTTTCCTAGGGTCACAATGTCCACTGACCCTTTGTAAGGTAGGATCTGTTTTTCATCTTTTTCTACTATCCTTAAAAAATCAATAGATAGGTTACAATCTTTGTTATTTTCAAAGTCCTGAAATCTCTCTAGACGCATTTCTTGCTCAAAAGGATATTCTGGGTCAGTAGTAGCGTCACTTATGTCGTTGATATTTAGAGACCAGTTGTAGGTGCAAAAGAATATTTCGAAGAATAAATAAATTTAAGAACAGTTATTTATATGGTATGAATATGAATGAAATGAAATAATAAAAGAATATTTGCTCAAAATGAGACACAAAAATGCATTTTTCATTGAAAATAAAGATGTTGGACATTAGCCTATTTCACAAAAGGATTCTTATTACTTCTAGGCTTAAAGCAACAAGCGTGTTTTGACCATTACTCTGAATCAGCTAAAAAAATACAGAGATCTCTTCCACAGTCCCATTATTCCAAAAACTCCCAAGTATGTAAGAGTAGACGCTTGGAAAATTCTATTCTCCGGTTTCCTCTTCAGATACATCGTTAATGTTCAGATTCCTCGATATTCCTCCTGGGCTTTCAGCATATTCAAAGAATTCTAGTTCCTTATTATCCATTAGGCCTTACACCAAGGCTCGAAATTCACTGCACTTTTGAATCTCGTGACCCTCTTCATTATGGAACTCACAGTAATTTTTTGCTTCTCCGGGTTTCTCCCCTAAATCTTGTGCGATTAATCCTTCTTCTACTTGTAACACCCCTTACCCGTATCCGACGCCTAAACAAGGTACGAGGCATTACCTAACTAAAACACATACAACTATTCATTCTCGAACCTCTAAAATACGTCTCAAATTAAAACTTTTTCAAACATGACTCTTCAGTCCTTTAAATGGGCCTACGAGGCCTAAAACATGGTTTTGAAACAATTTGGGACCAATTTTAGCCCTTAGAAATCTTTCAAGAAAACCCACTAAAAACTGGGCACACACCCATGTGGCCTCAAAACATGGTCGTGCTGATGGCCCGTGTACCTCACACGACCTAAGCAATCTAGGGACACACCCGTGCCCCTCATCTGTATGGATTTAATTTCTAACATGAAACCTACAAGGGTTTTCATAGGCCTAGTACACGCTCATGTGCCCAGCTTGTGTCCCTCACACAGCCATGACACACCCGTGTCGTGGCCCATGTGTAAAAACCTTGATATTCTGTTTTTGACATCAGTAGACACACGATCGTGGCACACACCCGTGTGCTTAGCCCGTGTCTGTCACATGGCCATGACATGCCCGTGTCGTAGCCTGTGTGCAAAAACCTGGGTATTCTGTTTCTGACATCAGCAATCACACAACCATAGCACAAGCCTGTGTGCTTGGCTGTGTCCCCCACACGGTTGAGACAAGTAGCTATGTCTCAACCCGTGTGTTTATTACTGGGTATTTAATTCGATCCATACAAGGTGCAGGTGATACACGGTCAAGCCACACACTCATGTACAGCCCGTGTGTCTCACACGGCCTAGACACACACCCGTATGTCTACCCGTGTGGGCGATATAGGGCTATTTACCAAGCCCTTAGCCACCTTGAAACGACTACAAGCATAACCCAATCTTCATACATCATATCATAACATCAATACTCATCTAAATGCCCCTAAATAGGTGCTCACACATTAACCAACTCATGTTCAATATGCATGCCTAACCTACTAGCAAAATTGCTCAATTTCAATATAAATCATTCTCATATCACTAAGCAAATTGGATAGTTTTAGGCCAATTCCAAAGGCCATTTTCAAAATGAACTTCATAAGACAAATGACCAACACAATTGGCTAACTATAGTATATTACACAAAGTGGCCATACAACCTATACATCCCATTACTCAAAACATAAAACATGATTATACCGAGTGCTTCAGTTGATAGTGTGTACGATGTCTCCGACGCCCTTGGATCCTCGAATTACTTAGGCAGCACTATAAGAAAATGGAAAGGGGAAAGGTAAGTATAAAGCTCAGTAAGTCGTCAGTAAATAAATATCAACAATTTACCCAGTCATGATAACTTTCATTTTATTGCAAATTATGCATATATCAAGAATAACTACAACATAACTTACTCAATTCCATCATTTACTAATCATACAACATGCGAGTGAGCTCACATTTGATACATTACATTAATTACCTGCATCACTTACAGAGATCATCACAATATCTCACAACTAATCATTTACTTTGAATTTTCCCGTTGAACTATTTAAAATGAGAAAAGATATTTATTAAGCCTCCAACGTAGGGTATTGAGCCAATGCCATGTCCCAGATATGGTTTTACACTAGCTCTCATCTATCGGTGTTGATGCTATGTCCCAGACAGGTCTTACACTGACACACAACAAGCTGACACCATTTCCCAGACATGTCTTACACTAGTTTGTGTATCTCGACACTGATGCATGTCCCAGACATGTCTTACACTAGGTCTCTTCTCAAAGCCAATGCATGTCCCAGAATGTCTTACATTGGCTCTCGTAATGTGGCTGATGCATGTCCCAGACATGTCTTACACTAGCGCACACACATCACCCAATTGTCATGGCATGAATATCCAATTCTATTCTAACTATTCAACCGGGCTCTATTACACAAGCTTTCATCACTTGGTAACTAAACATCATCATTCAACATTTTATGCTTAAATAGCATTCTCATAAGTATCTCATAGACATAAGTTATCAATTTATGTCAATACGATGAATTCATGCATAAAAATTAGAAATGTTGCATTATTTACCCACAACTTACCTCAGTATACAAAAATGAAAGTGGCTAATCGGTTCAATCAATTTGCTTGGCTTTCCCCCGGTCTAGGATTGGATTTGGTAATTCTTGATCTATAACAATAAAAATTTACTAATTTAATCACCAATTAAAACTAAGCAATTCAAAATTCACAATTTGGCAAAATGACCATTTTGCCCCTAGGCTCGAAAATTGATTCTCATCAATTTTCCTTATTAACCAAGCCCAACCAAACTCTCTTTCCATTCTTATGGCAACCCAACATTCATACTATTTCACACATTTATTTCACCATTTACTAACTTTGCAACTAATCCCCATTCTATGTGTTCTCATGCAAATTCTTTCACACTAGTTATTTATTTAACAACAATAGCTCATTTTCTTCCCAAAAATTTTAGCAAACATCACTTATACATTCATGTAAAAATTCAAAACTTTCAACTAAAATGCAAGATATACCCCTCAATAGATAGCCCATGTTATAAAGGTCTCAAAAGTACAAAAATTACTAAGAAAAATCATCAAAATCACTTACTTATGAGAGCTTGAAGTTGCTAAAAATTTTTGCTTCTAAAACCCCAAAATGGATGATAATTTTCAGTGATGGAAGAGAAGAAATGGAGAAGATGGAAACTAGGCTAATAGGTTATTATTAAATTGTCAAATTTCTCACCTAATGCAAACAAACTTTGACTTTTCCTCTCTTCTCTTGTCATGGCCGGCCACCCTAATAAAAATGGGTCTTTTTGCCCTTTAAAAATCTTAAATTTTAACTCTCTATCTATTTAACTCAATCTAATAGTAATTTGTAACTTTTACTCTTTATGCGATTTAGCCCTTTTTCGTGATTAGGCCTTCAATCGCGTAAATTAATTCTCCAAAATTTTTGTGCACACTTATATAAATACTACAACTCATAATTTAGCATTAAAATGATTTTCTTAAATCTCGGGAATCGATTTCAAAATTAGTATTCCGACTAAGCCCAGTTTCGGGCTATTACACTACTATTTTCTTTCAAACCCCTCTTAGTGGGGTTTTCACTTCTGCTATATTCATCTTGATTCTCTTTTCCATATTCTCAATTATTGCGTTTACCCCTTTGTCAGAATGTTTAGGTAACAATTTTTTTGCACCAGATGGATTATCAATTTTCACAATGCTCATTTTGATGAGTCTTTCGATTATATTTTTGAAAACGGTGCAGTTCTCGATCGAGTGTCTTGTGATTCCCACGTGGTATTCGCATTGGGCATTCGCGTCATACAATTTGGAGAACGGAGGCTGCATAGGTTTTAGGTAGAAAGGGGATACTACATGTACATCAAACAAATTTTGGTACAACTCTCTATACGTGATTGGGATGGGCGTAAACCAGAGTTTTTCTAAGTTCGGTCTTGGATTAGATTCTTGCCTTGGCTGGCTTACAGTAATCAACTTTGAATAATCCTTGTTATGCATACTCGCATTATTCACCTCATTTTCCCTCTTCTTCGAGGCCTTTAAAGTATTGATTTGGGAGCTCCACTCTTGCCTTTTCCATTTGTAACAATCTTCAAATTGTTTTGGGAGCTCCACTCTTGCCTTTTTTGTTTCCACTAGATCATCTAGATCAAAAACAATAGGATTGATCGGGTTATCCCCCGGACTAGAGCCTGAACCTGTCGGGAAGTTCGACGGTACTGAAGTACTAGTTTGATATTGGGGTCTCGGACACCCTTTGTGGATACGCGTTTGGTTGTGCTTAGGTGTTCGTTGAGGTAAAGCCTAAATGATAAGCAAAGTCCTCGTTATTGTCCCCGGAATTGACCATAGGGCTTTTTCCTTTTTCTAACCCTCTAGATAGCAACTGGTTAACTGGCTCATCATGTTTCTTTGGAATTCTAGCATCTGATCCCTCATATTTTATTAAATTTTGGTCAATTGCTCTTGCTTCTGTATTTGCATTTACTCTAATCTCTTCAACCTTTGGTCCACTGCTTCAGTTTCTCCTCGTGTACCGTAACGATATTATTAGACAAATGCCAAGATTTTAGGGTTTTTTGTGAGTTTTATTGCATGTAATATAATGCAATGCAGATGCATCAAATGAATGCAAAAAGAGGCGTTGATTCTGATTCAATTCTGTTAGAACAACTTTACTAGAATACAAATATCTTTACATAAAATTGATACATATACGACCTTGCCCTCATACTCCGAGTGAAGCCATGAATCCTTTTCTTCATATCCGGATATTAAGATCAAATCTTGTAAATTTTCCAAAAGATCTCTTTATTATCTCCTTTCTGCTTGATCCAGGCTGCGACCTATTACTCACTTATCCCTATGATGCTCGTTAGTTTCTTTAAGAAAGTCAACCCATTACCCATGGCTCCGGCGCCGGACCACCGTGGCGGCCGCCGACGACAGCGCCGCAGTCTGGGGTGGCTGAAAAATTGAATAAGGACATTTTTTGGCTTTTCAACTCCCCGAGCCCAAAAATATCGTCTTTCATCGTAGATGACGACCTCAGCCCCTCCCACGACGATGCGAACACAACGAAGGGGTAAGGTTCGGCTTTTTTCTTTTATATTTTTTTGTTTTCTCTTTAAAAAAATAAACGAAATAAAAATGAAAAAATAGAAGCATAATAAAAAAAACACCTTTAAAATTTCTCAATTTTTCTGTATTTGATTTCGTGTGTTCGTAGCCAGGAAGAGAAAAAATACATGGGTTCTTGTGGCTTTTTATAGTCGAAAGAAGAAAATAAAATACGAAGATTTTATTTTTTGCTACTGTTTTTCTTCTCTGTGATTTTTTTTTGTCTCATTTGTAGGTATGGCCAGTTGTGTAAGGAGGTGCTGACATGGCGAGCGGTGGTGGTGGCATGCGGCGGCAACTCTAGCCTTAGGGTTTTTGTTTGGCTGAGAATGTTTAAGTTTTGGGCCACTTAAGCCTTGTAATTTTTGGGTTGTAATTTTAATTTTTTTTGGGTTTATAATTTGTTTTTATTTTGGACCTGGGCAAATTTGGGCCTGTACAATTAAGTCACACGAACTTACCTCGTCACTTGTTCGTATATAAAAGTTTACTAATCTGGCACCTCTTTTTTTCCTCGATCTAACTTTCTATTTGATCTTTTTAGATCTATATAAATGAATTTAACATCAATTTAATCCATTTCATATTCATTTACATTCAATTTACATCTTAGGTAAAATTACCATTTTGCCCCTATACTTTTCATAAATAACAATTTCGTCCCTAAGCTCGAAAAATGAAATTCATGCAATTTATCCCTTATTCCAAGCCTAGCTGATTTTCATATTTAACAATAATAGTCCATAAGTTTCTCAATAATCAGAATTTTTCCATGAGTTTTACAACTTTACAATTTAGTCCCTGAATCATGTTTTCATCAAAATTCCTTTAACAAAGGTTGTTTATCTATTAACAACCTTTCATTTTCTACCATAATTTCAAATTTTTAGTATACTCATCCATGGAAAAATTTTTATACTTTGATAATTTATCAAATTAGTCCCCAAAATAGGTAAACTAAGTTATTTCGATCTCAGAAATATAAAAATTACTAAAAACGGAACAAAATACTTACCCAATTAAGCCAAGAAAGCTTGATTTCTCTTTCCTGGGGTTTCCATGTATTTTTGGGGAAGAAGATGATATAAAATGACGATATTTTTCTATTTAATTTAATTATCATCTTTAATTTTTCTACTTTCCAATATAATCCTTTTCTTTTTCTATTTTTCCATGAATGAATCACCAAAAATATCTACTAACTTTCCTTTAATGATCTAATTACTATATTAGGACCTCAAATTTTGAATTCCATAGCTATTTAATCCTTCTGGCTACTAGAATTCAAGTTTTGCATTTTATGTAATTTGATCATTTCCACAATTAAACACATGATTGGTAAAATTTTCTTATCAGAATTTTCATATGACATTCCTATCATAATGCAGACCATGCAATAATTTTAAAATAAATTTTCTTTATGACTCGGATTTGTGGTCCCAAAACCACTGTTCCGATTTCACTGAAAACTGGCTGTTACAGTTGATGCAGGGAATGATGGGGTGTGTTATGGTGCTTGTGTAAAATAAACTGGTGCTAAATGTGTTGATATATTGATTGATTGTGCATGTTGTGGTTGTTGTATAAAATAAATAGGAACTGAAGGTGATGATACAGGAAATGAGTGTACGTATTGTGATGGTTGAGAAAAAAACTAGGTTGAAAGAAATAATAAATAAACCACACTAATCCGGAGGTTGCACAGTAATGGTCCTCCGATGCAGATGGAGCATATGTCAATCCCGCCGCATCTCTATCTCTTGATCTAAAATTAATGGGCCCTCGTCTTGGTCTCTTATGATAACGTTGACTACTCCTCCTTGAATCAGACAATAGAGACAACTTGTCGTTATGCCTAAACCAATCCGTGTAATCCGAAGATGCCACTAACTCTAATGTAAGAAATGGTTCATGTGTTGGCAAGAATTCATACCTACACTCCCACATCTTGATATACTTCTTGTGAAATATTGGTCAATCTTCATTGAGTCTCCCTCGCAAGTCGATCTTGTTGAGGTTATCGAGCTTCTGGGTAGTAGTGGAATACATTGTGTACACCCAAACTGTCGTATGACTCGGTCAAATTCGTGTATCTCGACCGTAGCAAAAACGACCAATGGCACTTTGATGTTCTAAATGTTGCAATTGACCAAAAATTCAACCGAGACACATTTTTGAATCCTCATATCCGCATATGACATCCATATAATCTGCATTACGAATTTATAATTTTTAGAATGTGTGTAACATTTCATTTCAAGTGCTAGAATACATATTATATAACTTTGAAATTCATAAGCTAACCTGCTCATCGGTTTATTGATCTAGAGCTAGTCGGATATCCTCAAGTTCAGTTGATATACTGCTGTGTCTCCAAAATCCAATCTTCGGACTAAGTATATAAATATAAAAAATTAATAATCTAAACAACATAATAATTAACTATTTAAATTTAAATAATCCAATCAAATAAGTTGATTTGCTATTTAAAATTTTATAAGAAAAAAATAAAATTAAAGAGAAAAAATTTTGAAAAAAAGATTTTAAAAAAATATTTGAGAATTGAAAATTAAAATTTGAAGATTGAAAATATAAAATTAAAAATTGGAAATTGAAGATTGAGAATTTAAGAAGAAATAATGAGTATGGAGTATTTGGGTGAAAAGAATAAATATTTGAGGGATTTAATAAGAATTTTTATGATTGTTGGACCCTTATTGGCCATTGAATTCAATGTTACCATTGTAATAGTATAGTTTAAAAAAAAACACATCCTACAAGACGTGTTTTCACTAATTTAGCAATGAAAATGAACGGGTTTTTTACCCAATTAATATAAAAAAATTAAATACCAAAATGGGGTGTCAAATAGATTATTTACCAAAATAGGTTGTTTTTTAGGATTGAGCTTATCTGACAGGCGCGACCCAATATTTAATAATAAATATTTTTTTAAATATTATTATTTTAATATTTTTTTTCTCCGGATCAGTATAAAATCGGTGTGGGAGATACGGGTTATGCCTACCAAGAAGGCTCAACATGTGGCACCTGTCAGGTAGGCTCTACATGTTGTGCCTGTCAGGTAGGCTCAACATGTTGAGCCTTCTTGGTAGGCGCAACCTGTAGGGCCCACATGCTAAATTTTCCCTTATATATTCCCCTGAAAATCATGAGCAACATATAGAAAATTGATAGACAGAAAATTTAGCAGAAGTAAGAAGAGAGGAAGAAGAAGGAAAGAAAAGAAAACAAGAAGAAGATTTTACTTCTAAAGAAAAGAAAAGAAAAGTTATTTTATTAGATTAATAATTTTGTTAGCTTCTAAATGAAAAATTTTGCATCAAAAATTTTGAAAATTTTGAGAATTTTGAATTTTTTTTAATAGATCTAGTATTGAAGATGGAGGATAAATTTTTTGTATGCGTTTATTTGATGGAGAAATGTTGTCAATAAACGTGGGATGTATATTTGAATGCCGCAAACAACTTGCAATGAGATTTAATAGAAATATATCGTTTGATGATATGAAGGAAAAAATTAATGAAAAAATTTATAGACGTTGTGGGAGAAAGATCTCAAAACTTTTCTATAAGTTTCTAGTTTTGACGGATCCCATAAAATTCACCGAAATGGAACTTATAGACGATGAAGACGTGAAGACAATGGTCACTCTTTACTGTCAGAGTAACCAAAATATACCGATTCACTTATTTGCTGAGTAGTTGGTGTGAAGGCAACAGAAGATCCAACTCCATTAGGTGAAGAAGATGGACCTCAAGAACTGTGTATGGTGGTTTAGATATCATATGTTGGTAGTCAATCAACAATACATAGGATCGACATTGATCTTAATGCTGCACCCGAAACTGATGTGGTTGGTGATGATGTATATCATAGTAGTGATCCTTCTAATTATGAGTCGATATTGATAGTGATCCTGACGTGGACGATGTCCCGGATGATATTGACGATGAAGGAGTGAACGAGGATGGAAACATTAATGCGTCTTCAGTTAGAAACCAGATCCATTGTATTGTGATACATAATAATCCTGGGGCACACATGTCTCGGATAGACCCCGATGCGGCATATGCAGTCGAGTTTCAAGAGTTCCCTGAGATACTACCTGCTCACCAGATGGTTTATATTCTGATCCTGAGGAATTGTTCGTGGGTCAGAGATTTGAAAGTAAGGAAGAGTGCGTATTTGCCATTAAGCGATATAGTATGAATATATCAGTAGAATACAAAGTCGTCAAGTCTAAACCGACATTATATATTGGAGAATGTTGGAAGTCGGCGGAAGGCTACAATTGGCGGATACGAGCTGCATTTATCCAGAAGTCTCAGATGTGAGAGATACAAAAATTTGTTGGGCCTAACACATGTACTTCAACACGTATGACAGAATATCATCAAAAACCTGATTTGAAAACTATCTGTACATGCATCATGCCAATGGTTGATGACATGCTGACCATTAAAGTTTCGATACTAATTGTCGAAATGTAGACACGATTCCAATATCGAGTATCATACCGAAAGGTATGGATAGCTAAACAGATGGCAATGGAGCAATTGTACAGAAATTTCGATGCATCGTACAATGAGTTGTAGGGATGGATTGCAGCAATGAGGGAGTTCGTACGAGGACTGTCATTGAGTTGCAGACACAACCTTGTTATGGCCCAGATGAGCAACGAAAACCAGGTAAAAGACTTTTCCAACGGATCTTTTGAACATGTGATCCATGTGTGCGTGCATTTCCCCACTGCAAGCCATTTGTGCAAGTAGATGAGACGTAGCTATATGATAAATATACACAAATCTTACTTATTACGATTGCTCAATACAGGAATAGGAACGTGCTTCCGATTGCGTTTGCCATCGTAGATAAGGAGAACATGGAGTCGTGGGAATTCTTTCTTACAAATCTACGAAGGTATGTAATTAGTAATGATAATATTTGCATCATCTCCGACAGAGGGAAAGGATTAATTGCTGCCATTAGACGTTCCGGTGGGCCATGGAGATCCGTTTACTGCATACGGTACATCACGGCTAACTTCCATCGAGATTATAAGAATGCAGATTGGAAGAGACAAGTTGTGAAAATAGGTAAAGAATAACCTTACCCTTTCAATAGATAACCTAATTTTTTTGTGGCGAGGCTGTAACTTATATTTTCTTAATACATACACATCGTATGAGCTAGAACCATACCATTTTCGGCAGAGGATGACTCAACTTGAGAGTGACATGGAAGGTCAAACAAACATATCTTTCCAACAATGGTTGGGTAGCATGGAGCCGTGGCAATAGGCTCAAAGTTTTGACGAGGGTTTTCGTTATGGTCAGATGACCACAAACTTGGTAGAGGGGATCAATGTTGTGCTTTGAAAACGCGACATCTTCCAATTTCATCTGTCTTCTCAGTTACATTCTACAGGTTGGCTACCTTGATGCTAAGAATGAGTCAGCAACAAGTTAACCAGATGGAGGTAGGACACGTGTTTGTCAAAGATGTCAGAGATGTAATGGTTGCAAACCGTCGGATGGCGAGGTCGATGAATATAAAAGTATATTCAAGACATAATGAAACGTTTCGCGTTACAGAGACCATCAATCATTGACCCGGTATACCACTTAGGTTCTACAGAGTTGATCTCTGAAATAGACGGTACGATTGTAAGAGGTTCCAGACATTCCATTATCCTTGTGCACATGTCGTGGCAGCTTGTGCTAAAGTCTCGCTCAATGTAGATCAATTTATCGATGAAGTGTACACCCTTGAACGCACATTGTGTGTATGAGAGAATAAATTTCCCGTGCTTCCTGACCTATCTACTTGAGAGGTTCCTCGGACGACCTTCGAGCTTATCCCAGACAAAGGGTTGCATAGGAACCCGAAAGGTCGTCCACAATCATCCAGAATCCGTAACGAAATAGACATTAAAGAGAAATCTGATAGGAAGCTGTGTGGAGTATGTAGAGTAGTCGGTCATAATCAAAGTAAATGCCCACTCCGAAACTACCACACTGGACAATCGTCGCAATCGGATAGAAATTGAGATGCTGTTCATTACATGTTGTTCATTTCATAATGAAAGAAAAAGTCTTTTCTCTTTAATTTTTAAGTATTTTAAAATTGATTGCTTTTTAATACTCCTTCTCTTCTTTTTTTTTCTTATTATGTACTTCAACCAAGCAATTCCAAAATTCACCCTCAAATTCATAAATAAAATGCCAAATAAAAAATTGATAAATATAATGCAAAAAAAATTCATTACATAAATATGAAGTTATTTATATTACAAAACCCCTTAAAATTGATGGTTTGATGATGTGGTTCTAGGGGTATATCTTTGTGGAGCTCGACGTTCACGTTGCGGGCGACTACGACGATCAACATTCTCTTCATCCATATGTAGAGGTGCACGAAACATAGAAAAAAATCAGATGTCTCAAACGCCATCAATGAACTCAAGCCGAGGGGAGTAGAGAATGACAGTAGATACAACTCTAGAGGAGTAGAGTACGATGGTGGATACGAGCTAGGAAAGTAGAGAATGGTGGTGGATACGGCTCTGGAAGAGTGGAGTATGATGGTGGATACGAGCTGGAAAGAGCAGAGTACGGTGGTAGATGCGAGCCGGAAGGAGCAGAGTATTGAGATAGATATGAATCGGGATAACTGGAGTACTGATGTGGTAATGGGTTAAAGATATCAAACTCTGAATGATATCCATTGGTTGAAGGGCCTGGGAAATACTCATCACTCCCCAAATCTAGATGATAAGAACTACTTCCGGAGTGTAGTTTTGGCTCTGGCTCCAACTCTGGTGCATGATGCGGATCTGAAAAATGTTGCCTAATTCGTGTCGTATGTGAGGGGACTACAATCGACTGCCCACCAAATAAAAATGGTTTCCCCTTCTCATAGTACCACTGTAGGTACTGTAGTGAGGGCTGCAGATCCAAACAACAATCCATCTGAGGTACCCTACCAAACCAGTTGTTCCACATCGTAATATATTCTTCATGCTCATCTCCCCAATCAGTCCCATGCCTCCCCCTTCTGGTCATGCCATAGAGCTCTTCATCCAATCGTACTAGTAATGTCGGGATATATTGTATGCAACCGAACTATCGGAGTACTCGATTGCCATGATACTACTTCACCGTCTGAAAATAGATAGGGGGTGCGTTAATGCACCATAAGTTTGAGTGGACGTGAGCATACGATGGAATAATAGCCATAATTTCAGGAACAGAATACGGCATCCAAATGAACTGCACAGTTAATAACATTTTTATATTAACACGAGCCGAGTAAGATAAAATAGTAAAATTAAATTGATATTGGAAAAACTTACCCCCTCTCCAAAATGATTCTCGATCATTAAACTGTATATCGGAACCATGTATGACCTCTCGATACCCGGATTCATGCTCCATCTATGAAAATAAATTGTTAGAACAATATAATCCAAAAAAAAGTCAATTAATTGCTATAACGCGTAAAGATCCATCACCTATTAATGAGTGGAAATATATATGATGGTGACTAATGGATGCTAAGAATGGCATCCGATAAAGTTCCCACAACCGCAGCAGTATGAAGCATCCGCCTATGTCTATCGCAGAGGGATCTGTTGTCCGACAAAGTTCGCGGTACAACATGGCTAACACTGCGGACCCCCAACTGTATGAATACGTGTTATGCAAATTGGATAGTAGTGGTAAGTACATCAAGTGAACCTCATTACCCTGTGAATCCGGCATGAGTACACCTTCTATAAGGTGCATAATATAAGCTGAGTGGCCTACAAAACCTCCAATTCATTGACAGTACTCGGCAAATACTCAAAATTGGCCTTTAGCCGTGAAAACCGCAAGCTGGCAAATTTCCCCTCACTTGGCGAGCGTCTAAGTAAGTCATAGCAAAGGGTAGCCGACCTGGAGATCGAACTAACGCCCGTGACCACGTTCTCGTCAATAGGGAGCCCCAGCTGTAGTGCAACGTCTTTTAGAGTGATGGTGCACTCACCGCACAGTAAATGAAATGTGTGGGTCTTCGAACACCATTACTGGACTAAAGCGGAAATCAAGTCATATCGCAGATCAAAAGTCCGGATCAATGCTGCTGATCCGAACCCCGCTAACTCTAAGAACGGTATTAGACGTTCATCTGGCTGAAACCCTACACTATAAATACAGCCCCTCAATACGCGGTACTGGACCTGACATTATTATATTAACGAAATAGTTAATACAATATAATTTCATTCGACAAATAACGTGACTATCAAATAAAAATTTCATTACCATCTCATTAATGTTACTTGATATGTGATTTTTATTATCAATCAACGAACCCATTTGTTGCAAATCTACAATTAAAAAAATTGATTTTATTTAATTTATTTTAAAAAATACAATAAATTATTTCAAAATTTTAGAAACAAAACACGGTAAATATCTAATAATTCCCCATCATTTACCTACAATAAAAAAATTATGTTAGATTACAATAATAATATAACTAAAATAAATATAACTTATCTAAAGATAAAAAAAAACATACGAATTAAAAATAATAGAAATAGAAACATACCTAAGTAGTTTCTTTCAAACAACCTATAAAATTATATAACAACAAATTTAATCAACATTTTAATCAATCAATAAGAATTATCAAATAAATAAATAATTATATAAATTTACATTATATAAAAGTTACATTAAAAAATAATTAATTTATAAAATTGAACCATTAAAGCTCCTTAATTTATAAAATTATTTGGTATTTGTTATTTTCTTTATTTCAAGTTTGCTTTTTAGTTTTTATAATTCTTCATAAAGAATGTTAGGTATGATTTTCATTATCTCCTACAATGAAGAAACGTGCATGGATAAAATATTGTAAATTGATATTCATTGGGTTGGTGATAAATTTTATTAAGGAACTGAGATAGGATATGAAAGCTCATGTTATCAAGATTATCTTTCTTGGTGTTGTTTTTTGATTTATGTAAGATATTGCATAAATATGTTATTAATGGGATAATGAATAAAATAATATTTTCATTGTTTATATCTATCCATGTCCTCTTTAGTTATTTGTAATGAAAAAAAAAACTTTAAATATTAATTTGAAAAACAAGATATAATTTAGGGCTAATTTGTAAATAAACCAAAATTGTATTACTAAAATCCATGTTAAATGTTCTAAAATTTACTATAAATATTACTATAAACATTAAACAACTATAAATTGATAGGTAATCATATATGACGTTATCATCTATTTAGGATTTAACAATGATGTTTTGAACTAAGTTAAAATTGACAATCAAAGCAATAAATATGTAATAACTTTTGTTATTATATATGATTTTTTATTATTTAATAATAAAAATAAATTTCATTATTATATAATTAATATGAATTAACTAAAAATAAATAATTACATAAATATATACTAAATATTGTCTAATAAATTCTTACTAAAACCACTAACTTCGTAAGATAACTTGTTGAAGAGCAGCATTAGATTTTACATTTACCTATTATTCTTTAATTACTCTAATTAAACACTCATAAAATTTCGGTTTTAATTTTTTTCAATTTTCAATTAAACACAAAAATTTATAACATAATCCTAAATTACTAACAATTTAATTTTAAAATAATTATAAACAATTTATAAATAATAACAAAAAATTTCACAACATCTTTTAATTAAACTATTTAAATTTTATACAAAATTATTTCCTAAAATAATATATTACCTTTTTTTTCCTTTCTTCTTCTTCTTCTTCTTCTTCTTCTCTTTTTTTTTTTTTCTCTCTTTGGTGGCCTGAATGCTTCGAAAAATTGGGGGACCGCACCTTGTAAGGTCCTCCATTCACTTTTTTACCCCAAATGAAATGAAAATAGCATGCAGGGGATGGCACAGGTCGAAGCAGGCGATGGGACGGAAGCTGGCAACTGCAGGAGTTGCGCCTCTGCATCAGGCGCGACATGCGGTGCCTATGAGTCAGGCACGACCCAATTCGCATATCCGTACAAAACCTGTATTTTAACCCGTATTTTATTATAAATATTAAAATAATAATATTTAAAATATATATATTTATTATTAAAATATCACGCTTTTCAGATAGGCTCGACCCCCAAAAAACAACCTATTTTAGTAAATAATCTATCTGATACCACATTTTAGTATTTAATTTTTTTTATATTTATTGGGTAAAAAACCAAAAATAAACATTATAAGACACATTTTTCATTCTCCTTTCAAAATTAACATAAAACAATAACCTTTAAGAAAATCAGACTAATTTTTTAAATATTTTTTTCAGCATTTTCATAACTACAGAATAAAAAGGATGACATCATGTCTTTTTTATTCCTTAGATGAATGCTCATCTGTTATGCTCTTATCTATTTCGTTTACACTTATCCCAGTTCAAGGGTGATTCTCATTCGATTCAAGTCCGTTCGAGTTTTTCTTAATTCAATTCTCGAATTTTTATATTAACTTTGATTTATTTGATAAAATTGAATTTCAATTTTTTTATTTATTTAATAAAACAATTTTTATTTTTTTAAATAATATTTGATAAATTTTAAACTTCATAATAAATATTTCTAAATTTTTTTAAAAAAATATAAAGTTATTTTCATTATTTTTATATTTAAAAAATTAAAATAAATAAAATATATGATTTAATTCAATTTATGGGTCATTTTATAATAAAAAAGCCTATTTTTTATTATTTAAGGAAATGGGCTAATTTTTTTATTATTTACTAGAAAGGGCCAAATTCCGTGAAAACGCGTCCATGTCAGCTCGATTTCAAGGGATATACCAACAAACGCATCTCTAGGGGAGCGTTTTTTCCATGTCAATACAAATTGAGCCCTCGTGAACACGCTTTGCTAATGTGGCAAAAACGCTACTCGAAGGAGGCATTTTAGCCCATGGTTAAATTTTCAAAAAAGGTCATTTTTTAAATATTATAAAAATAGACCAATTTTTTTAAAAATTTACAAAAATAAATCTTAAAAAATGCTCAAAGTGACAACATCATTTCTTTTAAGGTATCACCAATTAATATAGAAATAAAACTTACAAAGCAAATATTTATATAGACCTAAAGTCTCATTTCCTCCGTTTTGTTAAGCAATATGATATATGAGATATATGTATATGTAAACTTATGAATAGGTTTGCAGCTTCTTCCTAAATAATGTGGGATTTCTTCCTCTTTTAACTAACAACATGAGACTAAATGCTCCACTATATTTTATAATTTTTTTTACAAAACAATTTCTATTTTTTTATATTTTGTTAACATTTTCTCATATTATAAAATTATCTTTTGAGATATTTAATATTGTTGCATTGTAGAATTGTTAATATATACAAAAGAACTATTAAAAAAAAGAGAACAAATTGCACATATGAAACTTGTACTTGCAATAATCTTCTATTCAACTTTAAATGTTTGAAATTAATATCAATACAATTCTAATTTTTAAAATAATTTTTCATTATTTAAATTTAGAAGTTATACTTTTAATCTTTTAATTTTAATTTTTATTTTATATTATGAATGTTTGATTAATAAATAAATGGTGAGTATTTAGCACTCAAATAGTATTTTTTTTGTAATTTTAAAAAATTGATATATTTTTTTAAATATTTATTTATTTTTAATATTTTACTATACTCATTAATTTTTTAATTCTAATTTTAATTTAATTTTGATCACCTAATGAATGTTAATAAATTTATTTCAAATGTATTTTGACTATATAGATAATCTATTTAAACATATTATATAATTATGTTAAATAAGTTTTTTTTTATAGAAATATATAATATACATAAAATATAATAATTATTTTTCATATTTTTATATCTAGATTAAATTAGATTAGTAGTCACTTAACTATGATTTTTTAAGCTATCGAATTATAAAAATATACAAAATGATCACTCAACTATTAATAATTTTTTAAATATTTATTTTTTAATATTTTAGCATACTCATCTTATATTTTGTAATTTTTTTATTTATAGAGTTTAAAATTTTTATTTATAATGTAACAAATATTAATTTTTTGTAAAAAAATTTAAACTCTAAGTAAAAAAATATAAAATATAATGTAACTTTTAATTTCATATTATTAGTTAAAAGAGGAAAAAATCTCACATTATTTAGAAACAAACTACAAACCCATTTATGAGTTTATATATACACATATATTATATCCCACGTTACTTAAGAAAAAAAAATAAAACTTTGAATCTATATAAAAATTTGCTTTGTAAATTTTGTTTACATATTAATTGATGACACCTTAAAAAAATAGTATTATCACTTTGAGCTATTTTTAAGATTTATTCTAATAAATTTTAAAAAAAATTAGTCTATTTTTATAATATTTAAAAAAATAATCCTTTTAAAAATTTAAACACAAGTTAAAACGTACTAACATGGCAAAAATATTCTCCTAAAAATGTATTTTATTGACATATCTCATAAAATCGTACTGACATGAAAGCATTTTCTCGAAATTTAACTATTTCCAGTAAATAATTAAAAAATTGACTCGTTTTCTTAAATAATAAAAAAATAAATTTTTTTTGGTAAAATGGCCCAGTTTATGGGTTATTAAACTTGCAAACAAATTGTTTTCAACAAAACACCTCAACTCTATCATCTCATCCCCTTAACGATTTATAAATTAATATAGAACAGAAATTATGGGTTCAGCTTCGCATCTGGGGAATAAATTAAAAACTGGGATGAAGAGGGATCAGAATACTGGCTTCCAATCTCTAAAGATTTAGAGATAAACAAATCGCACAGTATGTTCAGCTTCGATCATCTGGGGAAATATTCATCACTTCACTCTCTTATCTCCCATTTTATGAAGGCAATAAAATAAAATCCCCACTATATTAGCCAAATCAATTTTTAAAAAAAAAATAATGTAAATAGGCTCAGACAATAGAAATGTACGATTACATCAACGAAGCAAAGCTCTCATAGTTTGATGGTATAATTTTTCGTCATCACAGCCTTAATCATTCATCAAAAAGAAAAGAAAACACAGAGTGAGATATGGATTCAAAACAAATTTAGATTTTTTTCTTTATAAAAAAAAAGAGCTTATTTTGGTTTATTGATGCCTCAGAAATAAAACCTAGAGAAAATACATCAGGGAAAAAAAATTCTCAGATGGTACGGACAAATGTTAGAACATCACAGGCAAGTAATAACCAGACTATACTGCTAAATTGTAACTTAAAATTCAAATAAACGTAGAAAACCAAGCAACTGAAATAGAGAAAAGAGGTGAGAGGCGACGATTTGAGGCAGGAAGAAGAAAGGGATGAAGATATAAATAGGGATGGGAAGAAAAACCCTAACTATCTCTACGTATGTTAAATTTACGTCTTTGCCCTTACTATGCTGGTTTCAAACTTTCTTTTCCGTTACTTAATGGATTCAATCTCTCTCTCTCTCTCTCTCTTTGGTAATATTCTCTTTTTATTTATTATTTTTACTGTAATATGTTTTTGGCCTTTATTTAGTGTTTTGAGTCAAGCAATGTAAACTCAATTAGAAATTATTAATTAATATGTATTTCTGTTTTCTAATTTGTTACATAAATAATGTTATAATTTTTGACTTTTTTATATAGATAATATAAAATTAATATTTAAATACCTAAATGGCATAAATATACCATTATTTATCAAAATGGTATGTTTTCAACAATGTTGAGGGTGGAAGGAGTTAGGGTGAAATCATGGAACCATCATTAGCATATGATTTGTGAAATATATATATATATATATATATATGAAAAGCGTGGAGGGGTAGGAGAGGCGACACGTGTATTTTGTGTCCATACACAAGAAAAAACAGGTAAAAATACGAGTGTAGGGTGCTTTAGAGGCAGCATTAGTGGAGGACCCTTGATAGGCGACACCCAATCACTATTTAAAGAGTGTTTTCTTAAATGGTTTTGAAGATAAGAAGAGAAGAGGGAAAAATTTTGTAATAGAAGAAGAGAAAATAAAGAAGAATTCATAAAGTTAGTAAGTTGATATAAATTTTATTTTTTATAGTATATTTTTTTGAAATAAAATATTAAGAAATTTAATTTGTTTTATAGATTTAGTATTGAAGATAGAGAATCAATTTTTCTTGTGCGTTTATTTTGATGGAGTAATTTTAACAACAACAATTAGATGTATATTTGAATGTCGCCAACAAATAACAATGATATTTAATAAAAATGTCTCGGTTGATGATATGAAAGAAAGGATCAGTCCAAAAATTGTTAGATGTTGTGGGAGGAGGATCTTGAAACTATTCAACAAATTTTTAGTTTCAACAGATCCCATCAAATTCACCAAGATGCAACTTGTAATACCTCTATCCCGTAACAGTCGCCAGAATAGGTAAGGGGCATTACCTGACCTTTAACTCAATTCAGAACAGTAATCATATTAAACATTTATCATATATCATCTCACTTTAACAAATATATTTCATACATACACATAACATGCTTAAATTGAACATAAAGAACTTAAAATATATGACCGGAACTAAATAGAAAACATTTGAAAGTTTAAAGAAAACTTAGAAAATTTTTTCATATAAGGGTCACACGGTCGTGTGCCTCACACGGTCACCAGACACGCCCATGTGTCTAGGCCGTGTGAAAACAAGACATACATACTGACTTGCACCATACGGCCAAGGACACGCCCAAGTGCCAAGCCGTGTGAAAATTTAGGAGGCTACTGCCTTGGGTCACACGGCCGTCCACGTGCCCATCTGCCAGCCCGTATGCCACACACGGCCAGTAGACATGTCCATCTGTCTAGGCCGTGTCAATCCTGTAGGGTATACTAACTTAATTAACTAAGTTGCAGGGGTCACACGGTTGAGACACACGTCTGTGTGCTCAGACCGTGTGGCACGAAAATAGGCTTGGTTTAAGCCACATTTCACACCCAATTCTCTTGTACCTATAAGCATCAATTTGTACCAAATTCATATACCAAATATGCAACCATTTTAGCCAAAACAAGACATATTTGAACCATTTCCTAAACAACCAAATTCTATGCAAATTTGTACCACAAAATATGCACCAACATAACCAATTCATTCACAACAAAAATCTATCAATTTATCCACATTCAAATCTCATATATACCAAAATACCAATAATTAAATTTACCACAAAATGAACTTATCATAATAACCATTCATTCCAAACCAAACATTTCCAACTTAAGCCATATCACATAGCTTGATTAAATACTAAAATTCATACTACAATCATCTACATAAGCAACCATATAATTCACCCTATAAACTAGCCTATACATGCCAAATTTACAACATTTACACAAGTTCCAAAAGTACCAAAAGTTGTTGGATAGTGTGCTAGCAATCTCTGACCTCGTCCAAATCGAGCTTGCTTTCGAAATCTATAAAACAAGGGAAAATAAATGGAGTAAGCTTTTAAAGCTCAGTAAGCCCGTATAATATAGAAACAAACTTACCAAAGTGTCAATAAACATTTAAAGCAATATAAACTAACTCATTTGCTCACAATGCCTATTCATATCATTCAACCATAAGTTAGTCATTTCACATCCATATATTTATCCATTCATAAGGATGAAACCAAGCACATATACATTCATATATTATCCAATATATGTATCATATCACATTTACACATGTAACACATAAATCATGTAAATCATATAATTCATATAACATATAACATGTAAGTCATATAATACTTGTAACATATATTCATATAACCATGTAATTTATATACCATATAAATCATGTACATCATGTATCTCTTGTAGCATGTATTCTTTATGTTTCATATCTGTATAATGCTCGTTGAACCTACGAAAATATCAATAGATACTTGGGTGATACACACTAAGTGTATAAATCTACAATTCGTCAATTCATCATCGTATATGCTCTTTCGAGGCATAAAAGGTATGCTCATCCTGAACTGATAAACTGTAAGCTCAAACGAGCTGAACGGTAAGCTCCATAGAGCTAAAACAGTTAGCCCTAGAGGACTAAAACAGTAAGCTCCGAAGAGGTGAAACGGTAAGTTCATACGAGCTAAAATGGTAAGCTCATACGAGCTATGGTGAGTCTGTAACAAATGTAGGAGCTCTACCAAACGGTAACCCTAGTGACATGTTACTTGTATCCTACGAGTTTCTACGATTCAAACGGAACTCGGTAATCAATTTGAGCATATAATCAATAGGCATTTCAATTCAATAATTCAAATATATATTCATACAATATTCAAGATAGCAATTTCAATTACAAATATAAGTTATGTTCTAATTATATGAACTTACCTCGGATTAGTTCATATATCCAACGTCTACTCGTCTACCTTTTGTTTTCCCCAATCAAGTTTTTGTATTTGTTTATCTTGATCTATATCTTATCAAATTCAATATTTTCAGAACCTATTCATTTCATTTAGTTCAATTCACATATAAGGTAATTTACACATTTACCACAATACATTTAACTACTTTGTAATTTAGTCCTTTTTAACTAAAATGGCAAATTTGCACAATTACGCCAAAGCCCACCTTATCCGAATTTCATATAGCCTCTAATCAACCCATATTTTCACTTATTTCACATTTCTAACCATAATATTTCTATCTTTTTCAATATAATCCCTAATACTCATTTTTTGTCAAAAATCACTTTGTAAAACTTGTATATTTATTAACAACCATCAATCATCTAGTCAGAAACTTCAAAATACACATGTATTCAACAATAGCATATTTCAAAATCTTCAATAATTTCAGAAGTTGAGGTGCGAGCTAGCTAGAACACATAGCAACGATCTCAAAACCGTAAAAATTACTAAAAACCAAGCTTAAACATACTTTAATCAAGGATCAATAGAGCCAAATCCCTAAAACATGCGGATGAACTCTTTTTTTTTTTCTTGTTTTCTGCTATGGATGATGATAATGGCTATATTTTCATGTTTCTTTTATTTAATTATAACATATTAACCAATTTCCTATTTTAACCTTACTACAAAACATGTAATATCATCCAGTTAATGCCCATTTATGTAAACTTCCACTATCAATGGTCTAATATCAACATAAGGGCTTCCACTATTAATTCTAAAGCCAATTGAGTCATTTAACTAATAGAACTCATGTTTTTTGCTTTACGCGATTTAATCCTTTTTACCGAATTAATTATTTAAATGGTAAAATTTCTTTACGAAACTTTCACACGGTAAATTTATCATGATGTAAAACTCTTTAAAATAATAAAATAAATATTTTGACTCAGCTAAGTGGTCCTAAAATCACCTGTTTTGATCTGACTCAGAAATGGGCTGTGACACAACTTGTAGATGATGAAGACGTGGAGACAATGATCGCTCTTTATTGCAGGAATTGGAGTGGCCAAATCACACAAATTCAATTGTTTGCTGAGTTAATGGATGTGGAGCTAGCTGAAGATTTCACTCCATTAAGTGAAGAACATGGAGTTCAAGATCCGTGTACGATAGTTCTGAGAGCGTACGTTGATAGGCGATCAATTGTACGCAGGATCAACATCAATCTTAATGCTCCATCTGCGTTTGAAAACTTTAACTCGGGTCCCCATTTACAAATACATCCAGTGGTGATTGAGAACGATGCAGATAATGATAATGAATATGATAATAATGGTCTTTCTGATCATAGGTTGAAGATTATAGTGATCCTAATTTAGACAAGGTCCTGGATGATATCGATGACGAAGGTGCAAATGACGATGAAAATATTAACGCATCTTTACTCGAGAACTCGAGTCGAGGCATTGTGATACAAAATGTTCTTGAGGCACACATGTCAATCATAGATCTCGATGGACGCATGCATCCGAGTTCTCGAAGTACCCTAATATACTACCTGCTCACCAATTGACTGTAAATCCTAAACATGTAAAGTTGTTCATGGGCCAAAATTTCGCAACCAATGAAGACAGTGTATTTTACATTAAGCAGTACAGCATTAATGGGTCGATTGACTACAAAGTCTTCTTGTCTAAACTGACATTGTATATTGTGGAATGTTAGAGGTTGAAAAAAGGTTGCAATTGGTGGGTACAAGCCGCATTTATCTAGAGGTCACAAATGCGGTAGATCTAAAAAATTGTTGGGCCTCACACATGCACTTCAACACATATGACACAAGATTACCACAAACTTGATTCCAAAATTATCTGCAACTGCATCATGTCAATGGTGAAAGACATGTCAACTATTCCTGTATCAGTATTGATTGCAAAAATGCAAGAACGATTCTAGTACCGAGTGTTATACTAGAAAGCATGAATAGCTAAACAGAGGGCAATAGAGCATTTGTACAGAGATTAAGATGCATTGTATAATGAGCCACAAGGGTGGATAGCAGCTGTTGTAGGCCAATTTTGGCCTGGTTACACAATATAAACCCAAACCCAGGTTAAAGTTAACCCGATAGCCCAAATCCCAACCAACCCATACAAAACCAAATTTAAAAACCAATTAAACTACCCACTTAACCCTTTACAATCAAAACCCAATTGCCTAAACCCGGGCAGCCCAATTACCTGACCCGAGCCCGTTTTCATTAACCCACCACCCGATTACCCACTAACCTACCCAAATCTAACCAAACCCAACTAAACCTAACCCCTACCCGTTACAAACAAACCCTAATCCTAGCCTTCCCACTTGTTTCTGCCAGCAGCCACTCTGACAGCTCGAGAGTCACATCCACCGCCATTGCTCAGCGCCACCACTGACTTCCACCGCCCATTTCACCTGCAAGATTTAAATGGACAGGACAGAAAGCGAAAAGAAAAAAACAACCTGTAAAGGATATGGGCTATAAAAGCCGAAGTCGAAACATTTGTAAGGATCCGGATTTTCTTTTTGAAAATACAAGCAGTACTGGAATTTTCATTCTCTAAAAAATACAAATCTTTAAACTCCCAAACAACAGTAGACAACAATATTAATGATAGCAACAAAGGGATACCCCCCAATCGGTAATAGAACCAGAAAACGAAACAGGGACCTAAGGTGACTTCAATTCTTTTTTTATTTTTTTTGATCCTCTTTATTTTTTTTCCATGCATGTATGCTTTAAAATAATAAAAAACAATAGTAGTAATAAAATATAAAAAAATAAAAAAAAACTAAAAATCTTACCTTTCCGGCCACCGTGTACGGTGGCCGAAGCCAACGACGGACGGCGGTCCGGTGACCGGTCGGTGACTGGACGGTGGTCGGACCGACCATCGGGAACCACCCCCCGGTCTCTCCCTTTCCCTCCTCCCTCCTTTCTCTCTTCTTTTCCTTTTTTTTTCTTTTCACAGTTCAAATGATTTTTTTTTAAAAATTTTTACCTTTTATAGGGGTGGTTTCGGGTCGGATCGATCCGACCCGACCCGCTAGGATCCGCGTGTTTTTCATAGCGGAAGGGCTATTTGCACAATCAGCCCTTCTGCTTTTTTAGACCTGTGCAATTAAGTTTTTTAATTTCTTAAATCGGCCCAATAATTTGCTCCGTTCTACGATTCAATCCCCCTTACCACGACACCGTTTTAAAGGAACGGGAAATTTGCTCTTTTGGCCCCTGTACGTTCCCCCTGTGTTTGCATTGATCCTCTTACTGTTGTTTTTAATTCCAAATTTGCCCGAAACCTTTTGATTCAACGCAATTTCGTCCCTTTTTTTCTTCTTCTCACCGTTTTGTTTTTTTTTACTTTAATATTATTATTATTATTATTATTATTATTATTATTATTATTATTATTATTGTTGTTGTTGTTGTTGTTATCAGTATATTATACTATACTTAATGTAGCGACATAAAAAATTTTGTTTTCGCAGCTTCGGGTCGCTAATTGTGGCGATTTATTGAAACTTTGAAAAATTAAAATTTGATTTTATTAAAACAAGGGAGCCGCCACCGATCCTTTTTTCTAGGTGTGATCGGACACCTAATAAATCTTTGTTTTAAAGAAAGAAAACCGGGCTTAGGTCTACGTTAAAAATCCAGAGAAAAATAGGACCCGAGAGTCGGTTACGCACGAGGAAGGTGTTAGCACCCTCGCGACGCCCAAAATTGGTATCTTATTAAACACGTGTTTTTTTGATTTTCGAAAATGCGAGTTCAATATGAACTTTAATCGTGATTCGTTGAAAACACGAGAATTTCAAGTTTTTGATTTTTAAAAGGATGTCCCGTTTTAACACGAGCCGTCGACTTTTACCCAACATAGCGATGAAATCAACGATTTAATATTAAATCGGTACGTTGCCTTATTTTGAAAATTAACCGAAAATATGAAAAACATTCTAAAATGATAAAAGTTCGTGACAAGGTTGCAATTAAAAGCAATTCACAAATATATTCCATTCAAAAGCATGCAAACAATAAAAACGCGAATATACGAAAATATAAACATGATAATACGCGACATTAACAAATACGAACGATATTAAACAATATAATAAGAGTATTTAAAATATACACATAATAAGTATTTAAAAATGTATATGAGATGAACATATATATATATATATATATATAAATAATATAATATTGAAAGTATATGTACATAAGATAACATATAAAAATATACATATATATAGTATAAAAAGTATACATATATGAAAAGATATACCTAATATAGTATTAAAATATACATAATATACATAAAATGTTATAAACAAACTATTAATAAAATTATGTGAATATATACATACATATTAAAAATATATATACAATAACATCATTAAAAGTATATACGTGAAATATTAGAGATAATAATAGTATATAAAAAAATACATAATATATAAAATATTAGAAATAATAAAAATAATGCTACAAAATCATCTTTAATAATATCACATAAGTATTTATACAGACACGACACATACATACATAATAAAACCTATACTACTAATAATAATAATAACAATAGTCAATACATACAAAAAAACAGAATGCTAAACAAAATGAATAAATATAATATAATAACAATAAAAAAATCACAATGATAATAGACATATACAACCTGGGTAATAATAAAAAATTTAAAATAACATTGAAATTCAAACGTAGTAACATTGAAAATGCACATACATAGTACAACGTTAAAAATATGTATATAGCAATATCTCATATATCAGAAATGATAATAATATGAAACAATTGTTAATGTATTATGTAAAATATATATATATATATATATATATATGTATATATATGTGTATATAAGTTTTTGTACGTATAAGTATAATAATATTTTTTGAAAATAATATTACATAAAATATGCATATATATACCAAATATACATAAAAATACGGATAATAACAAAGATAATAGTAAAATAATTAAGTCCAATACTAAAATAGCTAAAAAGGATTGACTTGAACAAAAAACAGAAAGCTTGGGGCAAAATTAAAAAGGTAGGAAGCCAATGGATTAATTTGAACGCGCGAAGAACAATGGAGGACCGAAACGGAAATTTTTCGCAGATTTAAAACGACGTCATAGACTGGAGGACTACCTTGGAAATCAGAACAAATTTTGGGGTTAAATTGAAAAATACAAAAGGTTTAATCAACGGACATTGCAAAAGGAAGGGACCGATTGCGCAAATTCCCCCTTTAAAGGGAAACACGCGGATCTAACCTCCTGGATCGGGTTAACACGCGGGCCATGGGTCGGGCAATCGGGTTCTATAAAGCCCAAAAAATTGTTTTTTTTATTTGTTCTGCTGTTTCAAAAAAAAAATAAGAGAGAGGTTCTCTCTTTTCTCTCTGGATGAACCCAGAGTCAGGCATCGGCACACCGTGGCCCTCCGTTGGCCACCGTCACCAGCCACCGCGTGCGGTGGCCGAAAATCAAAAAGGTATTATTATTTTTTATATTTTTCTTTAATAATATATATTATATACTTATATCAATATATGTTTAAAAAAAACAAAAAGAAGGTTCGAAAACAGAAAAGAAAGAGAGAAGAAAAAAGATCTACCTTCGGGTTTTCGAATCTAACTTCTGGGTTTCTATATTGTGATTCTTTTGTGCTTTATTCTTGCTCTATTTGTATTTGTTTTTGAATCTAACTGTTGTATATTAAAACCAAGGTCCAACCCTTTTACACTTCTTTGAATCGGTCTTTATAACCAATTTTTACAAGTCATTTCTACTATTTTTTTTGACTTTCCTGCTCTCTGTCTTGCGTGTTTATCTCGTTTGCAGGGTATGGGAGCATTAAGCAGATGTGACGGGTCTGTGGCGGTGGGTGGTCTCAGCAGAGCAGTTGGTGGCCAGGGGTGGTTGCGCAAATGGAGGCCGAAAATCAAGGGCTGAAGACCCTAAGTGCGGCGCACCTAGGGTTCAGTTGCTGACCTGATTGGGGTAGGCTAGGGTTTACTCGGGTTGGGTCTGTTGTTGGGCTGGTTAGATTAGTTAGGAATTGGGCTAGTTAAAATTTGGTTGGGTTAATGGGTCATTAGGGTATTGGGCTAGTGGTTTGGGTTATGGGATTTTGATGTAACGGGTTAAAATTTGGTGTGGGTTGGTTGTTTAATGAGTTGTAATTAAAGTGGGCCAAAATTGGCCTATGACAGCTGCCCCTCTTTGCTCATTGTCGTGTAACGATAATAGAGCAAAGACATAAAGAAAGGCCAATTTTGCCTAGTCTCGCCAAATCTTGACTCATTCTGGCGCTTCTTTTCTTCAAGTAATCTCTTTCCAATCTACCGTGGCTGGTTGCTTTGGTTTAATCCACTGCAACTTCAGAGGTATATCTTGTAGCCTCGATCCATCGTCTTCTTTTAGGGGTGTAAAATTCACCGTGATCTGCTCTTACACAACTTCAAAAATGAGATCTGGTATCTTCAGTCCGTTCTGCTACAACTTCAGGAAGATGAAACTTGTAACTTCAATCTGTGCCTCTGCGACTTCACTGGGGATGCAAGGTCTATATCTTTGATTGGGTTCCTTGTAACTTCAAAGAGGCACAATTTGTATCTTTAGCTGGCTCCATTGCAGCTTTAAAGAGACAAAATCAAAAATTGCTCGACCTGCATATTCTCGCAATATAGGTTAGTTTTTGAAACATAAGTTGCGAATACCTCAGTGTGCAAACTAAGGCTCAACTCACTTCTCGTAATATGAGTCAACTTTTGAAAAGCAAACGTTAAGAATAGAATTTGAAAATATCTGGACATGAGGATCGAGGCTTAACTCACCCCTCGCGATATGAGTTAACCTTTGAGAAATAGAAATTAAGACAGAAATTGAAAAGCTCAACTCATCTCTGTAACATGAATTGACTTTTGAAAAGCAGAAAATTGAAAAAGCTGGAATTGAAAAAAATCAACTCACCTCTCGCAATATGAGTTGAATAAACAGAAATTTAAAAGCTGAAATTAAAAGAGTTCAACTCACCTCTCGCAATATGAGTTGATTTTGAAACCTAAATTTAAAACTGAAATTGAAAGAGTTCAACTCACCTCTCGCAATATGAGTTGATTAAAGACTGAAATTGAAAACAGAAATTGAAAATACCTCAACATGACCTGAGGCTCAACTCACCTCTCGTAATATGAGTTGATTTCTTTGAAGAAGAAATTTAAAGTACCTCAACGTGTCTTGAGGCTCAGCTCACCTCTCGCAATATGAGCTGATTTTTGAAACACAAATTAAAAGTACCTCCACGTGTCTTGAGGCTCAGCTCACCTCTCGCAATATGAGCTGATTTTTGAAACATAAATTAAAGACAGATGTTGAAAACACCCCGTCGTGACTTGAGGTTTGACTCACCTCTCGTAGTATGAGTCAATAACAGAAATTAAAAATACCTCAACGTGTCTTGAGGCTCAACTCACCTCTTGCAATATGAGTTGATTTTGAGACGTGAATAAAAAAGAGCTCAACTTATTTCTCGCAATATGAGTTGATAAAAAAAACTAAATTTAAACGAGCTCAACTCACCTCTCGCAATATGAGTTGATTTTTTTGATTTTTTGATTTTTTGATGATTTTTTTTTGAAAAAGAAATTTAAAGTACCTCAACGTGTCTTGAGGCTCAGCTCACCTCTGTAATATGAGTTAATTTTTGAAAAACAGAAATGAAATATCAAAATACTAAAACATGTCATTTGGAAGAACTTGGTGTCTTTTCCTTGATTCAGTATCAAATCCTCTTGCTCTGCTGGAGTACCTGCATATGTCATGCATGATGTTATCATGATATGCACATGTTGGTCCGTAATGCCTTTATGCCTACATGATCATGTTATGTACTTTAGGTATGTTGGCCATATGTGCCCTTTCGTCACGATTTTTGAAGATCTGTGTTCAGTGTTTCGACTCTTGGTTCTCTTCAGGCTTTGTACCCGTCTTCAAGCCATCTGAGCAATCTGCACTTCTCTAATATCACTCTTTTGCTCCTGGTTGAACTTTTGTTATTGCCTTGAGCTTCTTGTGCTTATCAATTTTCATTCAGGAAATGCTCAACATTTCTTTTGTTCAGAGTATGTCATTTGCCATTTAACATTTAAGTAAACCATACAATGGGATGCGTGAAAATGGTCAGATAGGTATGAAAGGGAAACTTCACGTTTATTTTATTTCAAAAAGAAACAAACAAAAAAAAGGTTGACCAAGAACAGTTAAAAGCGTCATGAAGAGGAAGGGAATTATATTCAGTGAGTACAAATGCTCTAGATATTCAACGCATGAATTCTTCCACGTTCTTAATCAAGAATCCTTTCGAGCGCGGCTTCTTGCATAGAAAATTTCGAGCTTTCAGAAATGCTTCCAATGCTGTAGTCTCGCTGTTTGACTCCCTGTTTGAGTCCTCTTGCCCCTTGAATTCACATCTGTTTCATTAGGATGCCCTTTCGGGTTTTCATCCTAATCCCTTTCTGTTTGCCAAGACGCCCTTTCGGGTTTTCATCTTGATCTCTTTTTTTTTTACCAAGACGCCCTTTCGGGTTTTTATCTCGATTTTTTTTTAGGCATAGTATTTTTTCACCGCATCTGAATTCACTAGATTAGGCAACTCTTTCCCATCCATTTCAGTGAGAATCAAGGCTCCGCCTGAGAAAGCCCTCTTTACAACATACGGTCCTTCCCAATTTGGTGCCCACTTTCCTCGAAAGTCTTTCTGTATTGGGAGGATTTTTCTCAACACAAGCTCTCCTTCGTGAAATGCTCTTGGCCGTACTTTCTTGTCGTGGGCCGCAATCATTCTCTTTTGGTACATCTGTCCATGGCAGATCGCCTTCAAGCGTTTTTCTTCAATAAGGTTCAATTGGTCATATCGAGCCCGAACCCATTCTGCTTCCTCTAATTTTGACTCCATTAGAACTCGTAAAGAGGGGATCTCAACTTCAATGGGCAACACGGCCTCCATTCCATAGACTAAGGAGAAAGGAGTTGCCCCCGTAGATGTTCTCACAGATGTACGGTATGCAAACAAGGCGAATGGTAGCTTTTCATGCCAGTCTTTGTATGTTTCAGTCATCTTCCCGATAATTTTCTTGATATTCTTATTGGCGGCCTCAACAGCTCCATTCATCTTTGGGCGATAGGGTGAAGAATTATGATGCTTTATTTGAAATTGCTCACACACTTCTTTCATCATCTTATTGTTCAGGTTCATGGCATTATCCAAAATGATTCTCTCAGGCAAACCATATCGACAGATGATTTCCTTTTTCAAGAATTTGCAGACTGCCGTTTTCGTCACATTAGCAAATGAAGCTGCCTCTATCCACTTTGTGAAGTAATCTATCACCACAAAAATGAATCGATGCCCATTAGAAGCTTTCGGAGAAATTGGTCCTATAACATCCATGCCCCACATGGAGAAGGGCCACGGAGAGGTCATAACATGAAGTGGCGAAGGAGCTACATGAATCTTATCGCCGTAAATTTGACATTTGTGGCATTTTCTTGCATAACTGATACAATCACTTTCCATCGTTGACCAGTAATAGCCGAGCCTCATGATCTTCTTGGCCATAGTGAAACCACTGGCATGTGTTGCACAAATTCCTTCATGGACTTCTTCGAGTATTTTCTTGGCTTCAATAGCATTCACACATCTCAGAAGCACTTGGTCTTTCCCTTTTTTGTATAAGATATCGCCGTCAAGAACAAATCCCACAGACATTCTTCTGATTGTTCTTTTGTCGTTCTCATTTGCTTGTTCGGGATATTTCTGATCCTTGAGATATTCTAAGATATCGTGGAACCAAGGTCGTCCATCCGCCTCTTTCTCAATGCCGCAACAGTGTGCAGGGGCTTCATATATGCTCATTTTCAGGGGCATTATTTCTGCTTCTTTACTTGCTTTGAACATTGAAGCCAAAGTGGCCAGGGCATCAGCCAATTGATTTTCTTCTCGCGGGAGGTAATTAAAAGTTATTTCTTTGAACTTGTTAATTAATTCAACCACCAGATCGCTGTACTTAATCAACTTCGGATCCCTCACTTCCCAATCTCCGCGGATTTGGTAGATCACTAAGGCTGAGTCACCGTACACTTCCAGGGCTTCGATGTTCCGTTCAATAGCTGGACAGAGTCCTATGATGCAGGTCTCATATTCTGCTATGTTATTGGTACAGAAGAAGTTTAATCTGGCAGTGAGCGGATAATGGTTCCCTTCTGGTGATATCAAGACTGCTCCGATCCCATGCCCCAATGCATTTGATGCACCATCAAAGTACATCTTCCATGACTTGGCTCTTGATGACTCACATTCCTCTTTTGTAACGCACATCAAGTCTTCATCTGGGAAGTCAAATCTCAATGGCTCGTATTCCTCTGTTGTTCGATCTGCCAAGAAGTCAGCTATTGCGCTCCCTTTTATCGATTTTTGACTTACATAGGCGATGTCGTATTCCGATAATAGGATCTGCCATCGTGCCATTCTTCCTGAGAGTGCAGGTGATTCCATCATGTATTTAATTGGATCCAGTTTCGAGATTAGCCACGTCGTGTGGTACAACATATATTGCCTGAGTCTTCGAGCTGTCCACACCAAAGCGCAGCAGTATTTCTCAATGGACGAATACTTTACCTCGCATTCTGTGAACTTTTTGCTGAGGTAGTAAATCGCCTTTTCTTTCCTTTCTGACTCGTCGTGTTGCCCCAGTACGCAACCCATTGAATTTTCAAATACAGCCAAGTACAATATCAATGGTCTTCCCAGAATAGGCGGTACTAGTACTGGAGGACTTGACAAATACTGTTTTATCTTATCAAATGCTACCTGACACTCTTCATCCCATTCTCCCGGGTTATGTTTTCGAAGAAGCCGAAAGATTGGGTCGCATTGATTGGTAAGTTGAGCGATGAATCGGGCGATATAGTTTAACCTCCCTAAAAATCCTCTGACTTCTTTTTGCGTGCGCGGAGGTGGTAACTCTTGAATAGCTTTTATTTTATCTGGGTCCACCTCGATACCTCTTTCACTAACAATGAAGCCTAGCAGTTTTCCTGAGGTAACTCCAAATGTGCACTTGGCGGGATTAAGCTTTAGCTGACATTTCCTTAGCCTTTCGAACAACTTTTTGAGGTTTACTACATGCTCTTCTTCTCCTCGGGACTTAGCAATCATATCATCGACATAGATTTCTATCTCTTTGTGCATCATGTCATGGAACAATGTTACCATAGCCCTCTGATATGTTGCCCCAGCATTCTTTAATCTAAACGGCATTACCTTGTAGCAGAACATCCCCCACATTGTCGTAAAGGTAGTCTTCTCCATATCTTCAGGAGCCATTTTGATCTGATTATACCCTGAAAATCCGTCCATGAAGGAAAATAACGAATGTTTTGCCGTATTATCCACTAATGTATCAATGTGCGGTAAAGGAAAATTATCTTTTGGACTTGCCCGATTCAAGTCACGATAATCCACGCACATTCGTACTTTACCGTCCTTTTTTAGTACCGGGACAATGTTGGCTACCCATTCAGGATATTTGGAAGCTTGTAAGAAACCTGCATCAAATTGCTTTTTGACCTCTTCTTTTATCTTCAACAACATTTCAGGTCTCATCCGCCTTAGTTTTTGCTGAATGGGTTTACATTCTGGTTTCAATGGGAGTTTGTGGACCACTATATCCTCATCCAATCCTGGCATGTCCTGATATGACCAGGCGAATACGTCTTTATACTCACGCAGTAGAGTAATCAAGTTATGTCTAGTGTCCACTGAAATGGAAGTCCCGATTTTCACTTCTTGTTTCCTCTCTTCATTTCCCAAATTCACTGTTTCGACAGCTTCTTGGTGTGGTAAGATCTGTTTATCCTCTTGTTCCACCATCCTCAGCAAGTCGGGAGACGATGCATAGTCTTCGACATTTTCTTCTGCTTCAAATCCTCCTAAACAAACAGCTTTCTCAAAATCGATTTCAAGATTTGGAACGGGTTTGTTCATGTTGTTGATATCCGAGCACCTGAAAGTTAAATGAAAAAGGAAACTATAGAGGGGCGTTGAAGTATTGGAAACAACGAGCAAAATGTTATGGGATGGTGTGAAGTAAATGTAAAAAAGGCCATGAAATGGAAGAATAATTATAGGAATGCAAAAAGGTCGTGACAAAATGCATCTTCATTGTCATTCATTTGAGATCAAGAGCAAATGCAAGCTCTTACAAAAGAATTCTATTATATCTAAGGACACAATAGAGGGTTAACGTTGAGCATTACTCTGAAGACTTAAAAACTACAAGAAGATCTTCAGCGGTCCAATTGCTCAGTTTGAAACCAGGAGGGCAAGGGCGTATTCTTGAGACGTCTTTGCCTGCAGCAATATCAACTTCTTTGTCGATAACATTTATGCTGACATTTCGAAAACCCTTTTCGATTGATAGCAGCATGTTTCGCGAGCTATTTTGTCCAGGGTATATCTTTCCCGCAGACGTAAATGTTCTTGACAAAGGAGGATACTCCATGGGCTCCCATTCTGGTTCTCGACCCAAGGTTCTTGCGATCCTTCTTTCTTGGTCCTTCTTCTATTGTTTCTTTAAGTGACACGCCTTCGGTTGGAATCCCAGACCAAACCGAGCCTTGTGAGGGACTGGCTTCAGGGCCCTGACTATTCCTTGCTAAAATTTCCCTAGACCTTTCCTTGCTCTAGCTCCTTTTCCTACCGTCAATTTAATCCCCATCTTTGTGTTCCTTGATAACTTGGGTACGGGGATCCTATTTCCCTCCGCGACAAATGTAGCGTTGACAAACTCTAGGGATCGGAAGGAGCACTCTAATGCATCTTGGCTAACTTCGATATAGGGAGTGTCAGCAGAGACGGATGCGACGATATCTTCTTCGCCTTCGATTGTAACCAGGCAACCATCCATGATAAGCTTCATTTTTTGGTGTAGTGACGATGGGACAGCTCCTACGGAATGGATCCAAGGTCTTCCCAACAGGCAGTTATATGACGGTATGATGTCCATGACCTGGAACTCGACGTCGTATACGTAAGGGCCTACTTCCAAAGGGATCTCAATCTTTCCCATAACATCCCGCCTTGTTCCATCAAAGGCCCTTACCGTGGAATGACAGGGCCTTAGATAGGACAAGTCCATTGGAATTCTGGAGAGTGTAGCCAATGGCATGACATTGAGTGCTGATCCATTATCAATGAGCACATTAGGTACGATGTAACCCTTGCAACGGGTTGTAATATGCAGCGTTTTCACTAAGCCCCTACCACCGGGCGGTATTTCATCATCGCTGAAGGATATGAAATTGACCGCATTCAGATTTTTTACCCATTTGTCAAGTTTTTCCACGGATATGTTGTTTGCTACGTAAGCTTGGTTTAATACTTTCAACAATGCGTTCCGGTGTGGCTCTGAATTTAGTAGTAGGGATAGTACCGAAATTTTTACCGGCCGCTTGCTTAGTTGTTCCACTACGTTGTACTCGCTGTGCTTAATAAACTTCAGAAATTCTTGCGCCTCCTCTTCATCCACGGCCTTCTTAATTCCTGGTTCAGGCAAAATTTCATGTTCATCCTCTATTTCGTGCATTGGCGCTTTCCCTTTTTGTTTCGAATCACTGGCCTTCTTTGTTGGTTCTATCTCTTTAGAATAGCATCTCCCACTGTGGGTAAAATGACCCACTTCTCCGACATTTCTGGTTGGGACCTCCCCTTCTCTCCCTCTGGCGTAACAATGTTAATATCGTATTTCCACGGCACAGCTTTATCATCCTTATAGGGAAAAGGAGATAGAACCTCGATTATCATTTTTGGTTTCACGAGCTCTTTCTTGGCATCATAGTAGATTACCAATGGTCGATTAGCGCTGTATGGGCAACCTGGTGATTGATTGTAGGAGGCGCACACTTCTCCTTCATCCGACTTTTCCCCTTTTTTGAAGATCTCAATCTTTTTACTATCCATCATGTCTTGGAGTACTTCCCTAAATTCTTTGCAAGACTGGATATCGTGCTCTTTACTACCATGGAAACTGCAAAGATCATGCCCACTTTCTTCAAATACTCCGCTAGGATAACAGAGTAACCCATTTTCGGCCAATATCTCCCAGATTTTCTGCAGAGGTACTTTTATTTCAGAAACCCATTTCCTAACCTGCCGTTTGTTTTCTTCTTCAACTACACTCACATTCCCTTCAGCGTGATTTGGGAATGGGTTCCCGGTTGCACCGCCTGAACCATCAAATCTCAAGATACCCGCATCAATGAGTCCTTGAACTCTTCTTTTGAAGGTGAGGCAGTTTTCCGTAGAATGACCCTGATTCCCAGCATGATAAGCGCAGCTGGCGTTAGGATCGTACCATTTCGGGTACGGAGGCTTCAAGGGTGCCATGTAATGTGGAGATATCAACTGTTTTTTTGAGAGTTTTTGATATAACTCTCCGTACGGCACAGGAACAGGGGTAAATTGTTGTCTTTCGGAATTAGGTCTCGCAGGTTTTGGCTCATTCTTAGGTTGGCTTTGGGCGGGCGTTGTGTTTTGTGGGAATGTGGTAGTTAGTCTTGGGCCGTTTGTGGCATACACGGGGTAAGAAGGGTATGGAGGTGGCGCTTGGTAGTAAGGGGTTTGAGGCGGATAGTAGAAATTTGGGGGTGGGTAGTTTCGTGGTCGAGGTTGGTTCGGATACGGGTTGGAGGCATAACGGCTTCCTACTCCTACCATGTGGGTCTCTGGGTCTTTTTTCTTTATGGGTATTATTCTTCTGGAATTTTCTTGCCCCTCCATTCTACCACTTTTGACAGCATTCTCAATAAGCTCGCCAGATATGACAATATCTGCAAAGTCTTTTGTGGCACTTCCCACCAGTTTATCATAAAATGGTGTTTTCAAGGTATTTATGAAGAGGACAGTTATCTCGGTTTTTGTCAGTGGAGGTTCTACTTGAGCCGAGATGTCTCTCCATCTTTGTGCGTATTGTCGGAACGTTTCCGACGGTTTCTTTTCCATCATCTGTAGCGTCATACGATCGGGTACCATGTCTGACACGTGCTTATACTGCTCACAAAATGCTGACGCTAGATCCTTCCATGTTCGGATCTTCTCTCTGCTAAGCTGATTATACCAGCGAAGAGCCGATCCAACAAGGCTGTCTTGGAAACAATGTATAAGCAGTTTATCTTCATTTACATATCCGGTCATCTTTCGACAAAACATGACCAAGTGTGCCTTTGGACACCTTGTCCCATCATACTTCTCGAAATCAGGTGTTTTAAATTTTGGTGGTAAAACCAAACCAGGTACTAAACTAAGCTCCTTAGCACCTAGCGCAGAGAAGGCCTCAGTGCCCTCTATCGCTTTTAGTCTTTCTTCTAGGCTTTTGTACTTTTCTTGGACCTCATGATCATCCACTCTCAACCTAACAATTTTCGCCGGATCATCTAGATCTGGGACAGGCGGGTTGGCAGGAGCAGACACAAATATCCCCTGTCCTAGATGTGTGGCCGGCACAGGTCGTTGTTCTAAGCCAGCGGATTCCCCTTGAGTTTGTACTCTTTGTGTCATATGAGGTGGAATGAATCCCGGTGGGTAAAGTGGATCTTGATCAAGGTTAACAACCTCCGGATTCTGCACGGGCCCCTTCCCTTTTACCAGGGCTGACATTCTTTCCATCATTTTAGCCATCTGCTCTCTTTGTTCCAGTGACTCCTCCCGGGACCTTACCATCAAATCCCTTGTTTCTTGCTGTGATTTGGCCAGTTGCTCTTGCAATTCCCGTTGAACTCTTTCCATTCTCTCGATTCTTTCATTAAACTCTGCCTCCATTACTCTAGTTTGTCGTCTCGTTCTATACGAATGTCGTGATTCCAGCCTTGTATTGTTGCAACTGCGAATTGTACGATTCTAACCTTAGTGAACGATCACGGGATATGTGTATACAATGAATGGATGCATGAATGCTATATGAATGTTAGTCATGAATGCATATGCAAGAATTAGGTGTTGATTTCAAGATAGCCCATATCTAGGCATTTCATTCATTCAAAAGAGTTCGTTACAAAATATTTTGCCATCTTATTTGGCTATTACACGAACTTTCTAGCTATATCACTATATTTCTTCACTCGCTCTAAAAATTCTGATATGCTAGATTGCTGGCTTGGCGGGAATTGGCAACTGAGATCCTCCGCTTCATCTGATAACTGGACCATATGCATAGCCGCTCCACGGATTTCATTGATCAAAAAGCCAAGTCGCATTTCTCTTTCTTGGAGGTCTGCTTTGTACGCGTGAGTATCTCTATCGTACTGGTCATTCTTTTCTTCCAAAGTTTTTAAAAGAGTGTCCAACTGTTGCTGGCGAGCCTGCAACGTATCTTCCAAACCCCTTATTTTTTCTCTTAATCTTTGGTATTCAGATCGGCTGGTCAATAGTTCGGTAGACACGGTCTCATATTCAGCGCTCTTCTTTCTCAATTCTATCAAAGCCCGAGCGGTCTTTTCTTCCTCCTTCTTCGCCTTTCCCTTCCAGAATTCCATTCCGCCTTTAAGGTTGCCCAATTCTTCCTTCCATTCTGCAGATGACTTACCTAGTCCGCTATTCTTTATAGTGCTCCTTAACTTTTTGTTTTCCAGATGAAGATCTCTTAGGTCGTTCCTCACGATTTCTGCCTCTTTTTGTACTTTTTCAGTCCTAGATCTTTCAATTTGAACGTCAATCTTCAATTGGTAATTTTCTTCTTGAAGGAAGTTGAGATCCCGCAACATCTTAGATTTCTCGCGTTTAAATTCTCCTCTAGCTATTTCAAGCTCGGATGGTGCTTCCTCTACGAAAGGGTTCTGAGCAGCATGACTTGTCGACGATATTTGTTGGCTTTTCACCCATTGCTTTCTCCACACATCATAGTCTTGGGTGAGAGTATCGGCATACAACGCCAACTCCATCAGATAAATTCTTTTCCAAGACTTAGCGGTGTCTCGAACCTTCTTCATGTAGCCCTCGCCCGCGAAAGGGAATTCGGATTGCGCTAAACCTCCGATGGCGGGTATGAATTGTCGCGAAGAAAACTATTTTTAGACCAATAACGGGGCGTATCTGACTCCTCCCCACAGACCTAGCAGTGGTACCCAATCCTGACTCCCGACCTTATATAATAAGACTGACGGGCGTATCCATGGCGCCCTCCATGTCACATCCTTAGCGCGGAGATTCTGAAAAACTGAAACCCAATGTTGTTCAGTAATTTCCTTAGGTCATTCCCTCTTACAATAGGCTTCTAAAGGGGAAAACATTTTTGAAAACATGTGATACGGCGTGCGTTCCTCTTTCCAAAAGTGACTCATGATCCAAACGTTGAGCAATTGCGCACATCCAATAAATCGTCCTTCCCCTTTCTTCCGACAACTATTCAAGGACCTGAAGGTTTCGGCTAGGATTGTCGGGACAGGGTTGACTCCTTGTTTTAACCTCTCGAAGAAATCTACCACCGCGACTTCAACGTGCCCGAGGACTTTCGGAAAGACAACCAACCCGTAGACGGCCAAAGCAAACAGATTTACCCTCTTCAAGGTGTCAGGATGGCTCAAGACCAAATCTCGTATGGAGGACCAGGGAATACAAATAGTTTCATTCTTCTTCTTTATCTGCTTCTCGGCCCATGCGTCGGTCATACCCGTCAACCTCATTATTTTCTTTTTGAAGGTCATCGGTTTAGGCTCTTTTACATAGATCTTGTAGGGTTGCACATTATCAATGCGAAGTAAGGCTGCATATTCCTCGATAGTGGGGGTCATATCTTCCCCATTGAAAATGAAACATTGATAGGCGGGATCCCAAAATTTGACCAAAGCTTGTATCAACTGCTCGTCTACCTTGACAGCGACTAGGTTAGCTATGTCACCATACCTCTCAATGAAGATTCCCCTAGTATCCGAATCCCATTGATTCCAAATCTGGACTAAATCTTCAAGATTGTTTTGACGGACATTCACCATTACGTACCCCGGTAAATCAGTAACACATCCTTCCGTTAAGCTATCCCCTCTTTCTCTTTGGGTTTTCAAGGACCAATCCCGAACCGTGACATTCCTCTCGGTTGTTTGTGTAATCGACTCCTCCATTAGAAACCCATCTTTTGGCAACTGGTCTCTAGTCAACACCTTCCTAATATGATGCCTAGAATGCATGATGACAAATAAGACAACAACAAATCATGGTTAGTAACATAAGCAAAAAGGAAAACGGAAAATTTGACAAATTAAGCTATCCGAAAACCCGATTCCCTTGCATAGAAAGTAAAAATGGAAAAGGTAAGAGACGTTTCTCCCGTGTACTTATTTTGGTAATCTGCTAAACGGACAGAGGTTTGGCATGGCTCTAGTTGGGTAGCTCGTACGTTTCACTATATGCGGTTTTAGTTCTAAATAGGTACTCGAATTGTCCGTACTGTCATCTACTAAGATTAGTATGGAGCCTCGGTCGTAGCCCGTCACAGGCTTACGAGTCCAATTCGAGGGATTACATTTACTTATGCCTATGCGGAGGGGCAAGTTAACTCACGAAAGCATAAGTCATATGTAACCCGAAAGTATTCACTAGCCTGTGCGGAGGGACGAGTTAACTCACGAAGGCGTAGCGTTTACTTTCACTTAAATGGGCAGAGCCCGGATATGGCGCTCATGTTATGCAGAATGCACGTGAACAATACGTGGGGAGAGACTTACGAACTCTTCACTTTATTTAAAGCTAAACTAAAATCGTAAACTTAGAACTTAAACAAAAGGATAGGACAAGCTCGTAAAATATTCACAACAATTACAAATGCATGATTTTTCAAAAAACGAAATTTTCGGATTACGGTTAAATATCAAATTGAACAAGGAATTTTGAAAATTTTAACAACACATATTTGTTTCAAGACTCGACTCTCAAAAACTGTGTCCCCAGTGGAGTCGCCAGCTGTAGCGACATAAAAAATTTTGTTTTCGCAGCTTCGGGTCGCTAATTGTGGCGATTTATTGAAACTTTGAAAAATTAAAATTTGATTTTATTAAAACAAGGGAGCCGCCACCGATCCTTTTTTCTAGGTGTGATCGGACACCTAATAAATCTTTGTTTTAAAGAAAGAAAACCGGGCTTAGGTCTACGTTAAAAATCCAGAGAAAAATAGGACCCGGGAGCCGGTTACGCACGAGGAAGGTGTTAGCACCCTCGCGACGCCCAAAATTGGTATCTTATTAAACACGTGTTTTTTTGATTTTCGAAAATGCGAGTTCAATATGAACTTTAATCGTGATCCGTTGAAAACACGAGAATTTCAAGTTTTTGATTTTTAAAAGGATGTCCCGTTTTAACACGAGCCGTCGACTTTTACCCAACATAGCGATGAAATCAACGACTTAATATTAAATCGGTACGTTGCCTTATTTTGAAAATTAACCGAAGATATGAAAAACATTCTAAAATGATAAAAGTTCGTGACAAGGTTGCAATTAAAAGCAATTCACAAATATATTCCATTCAAAAGCATGCAAACAATAAAAACGCGAATATACGAAAATATAAACATGATAATACGCGACATTAACAAATACGAACGATATTAAACAATATAATAAGAGTATTTAAAATATACACATAATAAGTATTTAAAAATGTATATGAGATGAACATATATATATATATATATATATATATAAATAATATAATATTGAAAGTATATGTACATAAGATAACATATAAAAATATACATATATATAGTATAAAAAGTATACATATATGAAAAGATATACCTAATATAGTATTAAAATATACATAATATACATAAAATGTTATAAACAAACTATTAATAAAATTATGTGAATATATACATACATATTAAAAATATATATACAATAACATCATTAAAAGTATATACGTGAAATATTAGAGATAATAATAGTATATAAAAAAAATACATAATATATAAAATATTAGAAATAATAAAAATAATGCTACAAAATCATCTTTAATAATATCACATAAGTATTTATACAGACACGACACATACATACATAATAAAACCTATACTACTAATAATAATAATAACAATAGTCAATACATACAAAAAAAACAGAATGCTAAACAAAATGAATAAATATAATATAATAACAATAAAAAAATCACAATGATAATAGACATATACAACCTGGGTAATAATAAAAAATTTAAAATAACATTGAAATTCAAACGTAGTAACATTGAAAATGCACATACATAGTACAACGTTAAAAATATGTATATAGCAATATCTCATATCTCAGAAATGATAATAATATGAAACAATTGTTAATGTATTATGTAAAATATATATATATATATATATATATATATATATGTATATATAAGTTTTTGTACGTATAAGTATAATAATATTTTTTGAAAATAATATTACATAAAATACGCATATATATACCAAATATACATAAAAATACGGATAATAACAAAGATAATAGTAAAATAATTAAGTCCAATACTAAAATAGCTAAAAAGGATTGACTTGAACAAAAAACAGAAAGCTTGGGGCAAAATTAAAAAGGTAGGAAGCCAATGGATTAATTTGAACGCGCGAAGAACAATGGAGGACCGAAACGGAAATTTTTCGCAGATTTAAAACGACGTCATAGACTGGAGGACTACCTTGGAAATCAGAACAAATTTTGGGGTTAAATTGAAAAATACAAAAGGTTTAATCAACGGACATTGCAAAAGGAAGGGACCGATTGCGCAAATTCCCCCTTTAAAGGGAAACACGCGGATCTAACCTCCTGGATCGGGTTAACACGCGGGCCATGGGTCGGGCAATCGGGTTCTATAAAGCCCAAAAAATTGTTTTTTTTTATTTGTTCTGCTGTTTCAAAAGAAAATAAGAGAGAGGTTCTCTCTTTTCTCTCTGGATGAACCCAGAGTCAGGCATCGGCACCACCGTGGCCCTCCGTTGGCCACCGTCACCGGCCACTGCACGCAGTGGCCGGAAATCAAAAAGGTATTATTATTTTTTATATTTTTCTTTAATAATATATATTATATACTTATATCAATATATGTTTAAAAAAAACAAAAAGAAGGTTCGAAAACAGAAAAGAAAGAGAGAAGAAAAAAGATCTACCTTCGGGTTTTCGAATCTAACTTCTGGGTTTCTATATTGTGATTCTTTTGTGCTTTATTCTTGCTCTATTTGTATTTGTTTTTGAATCTAACTGTTGTATATTAAAACCAAGGTCCAACCCTTTTACACTTCTTTGAATCGGTCTTTATAACCGATTTTTACAAGTCATTTCTACTATTTTTTTTGACTTTCATGCTCTCTGTCTTGCGTGTTTATCTCGTTTGCAGGGTATGGGAGCATTAAGCAGATGTGACGGGTCTGTGGTGGTGGGTGGTCTCAGCAGAGCAGTTGGTGGCCAGGGGTGGTTACGCAAATGGAGGCCGAAAATCAAGGGCTGAAGACCCTAGGTGCGGCGCACCTAGGGTTCGGTTGCTGACCTGATTGGGGTAGGCTAGGGTTTACTCGGGTTGGGTCTGTTGTTGGGCTGGTTAGATTAGTTAGGAATTGGGCTAGTTAAAATTTGGTTGGGTTAATGGGTCATTAGGGTATTGGGCTAGTGGTTTGGGTTATGGGATTTTGATGTAACGGGTTAAAATTTGGTGTGGGTTGGTTGTTTAATGAGTTGTAATTAAAGTGGGCCAAAATTGGCCTATGACACTTAATATTATTATTTTTAAATATTACACTATATTTAGTATTATTATTTTGAATATTATGGTCTTACTATTTACTACTATTATTATTACCTATTTTTTACTATATTTACTAGTATAATTATTATTATTATTATTATTATTAACATATAATATCTATTTTAATTGTTATTTTCATTATTATCATCATGTTATTATTTACCATTATAAATATTTTATGCACTTATGTATATATATTCTCAATGTTTTCATATATATTATGTGTAGTATATATTATATACATATATATATATATATATTTGTTACATAAATATTTTTTATATATATATTTTAACTACTATATGTCTATTACTAATATTATATTGTATCTTCTTAATATCATTATACATATACATTTAGGTTTTGTATTAATAGTTTTCAATATGTATTATGTGTATATTGTATTTACATATGCATATATATTTTAATATTATATTTATACATTCTTTTATATATTTTTTAGTATTATCTTTTACCATATCTTAATATTATTATTTATATGTTCTCACATATATTATGTCTTTTAAATAATACATCCTTTTATATATCATATATTCTTTGTACACTACGTATGTAATTTTCAAATATATATATATGTATCATGTATAAACTGTCATTCGTATTTTTATCACCTCATATATATATTATACTATACACTTGTACTTTCAAATATTTTACCTTTCACGCATGTATTATACGTATTATTCCATAATGTTTCGTGCTATCTTATTCACATATATCTCTTTGTATATCATATATTTTCAGTTCCAACATTATATCTATACATATATCACATCTATATATTATGTATCGTACTTTTATAAACACGTATTTTTCATTTTATTAGCCTCATATTTTTTATATTATATTATATAAATTCAAATATTATATTCTGCGTACATTTTATATACCATCATGCATATCTTTAATATCATAGTATTCATACTCTTTTCTATCTCGTGTATATACTTTGTCCTAACCATATCATGCATTTTATTATATACATATATCTTACTACGTATATACTCTTTTAAATACACTCTTTTATCATCCTTTTACTAAATATCATTGCTATTATCATCACAATATTCCAATATTATGTTCAAACATTTTTTGCATCATTTTCAAAATATACATCTCATTCAATCCAAAATGTTTAAAAAAAAAAGAGGCAATGTTTTAGTGTTTAGAGATCCGGGAAATAGTGCCCTAACGTGCTGGGTTGCGATTTCTCGTTCGTCTAAATACCTAAAATACCCTCCTAAAATTTGCAACTCGCGAGATAACTTTAGTTTCGAGGAATTTAAGAACTTCGTGTCCAATTGTGCTGGATGTGATGCTCGTATTCTTCCGAAGCGAAGGAATCTCGATTTTTTTAACCCAAATCATCCCATTCTTATTCAAAATGCTCCAAAAATAAGGCAATATTTTTGTGTTTAGAAATACGGGAAATAGTGCCCTAACGTGCTGGGTTGCGATTTCTCGCTCATCTAAATACCTAAAATACCCTCTTAAGTAACATTTTGTAACTCACGAGACGACTTTAGTTTCGAAGGATTTAAAAGAACCTCGTGTCCAATCGTGCTGGACGTGACGTTCGAATTCTTTCGAGGCAAAGGAATCTCGATTTTCTACTCAAATTATCCCTGTTTCAAAAAAGAATCCTATTTCCAAATCTTTCCAAATTTCGACTTAAGACAGAAAATTGCTCAATTTGGTACCAATTTTGGGCGTCGCGGGGGTGCTAATCCTTCCCCGCGCGTAACCGACTCCCGAATCCATTCTCTAATCCTTCGTAGACCAAAACATTTTACAAGGTGACCCAATCACACCTAAAAAGGTTGGTGGCGACTCCCCATTTTCATTTTATTTTTAAGTCGACTTCCGTTTTTTCAAAAAAATGGTTTCGACAGCAGCTATGTAGGAGTACATGCCAGGGACTATCATTGAGTTGCAGACACAACCATACTACGGTCTAGACGACCGATTACAACTGGGAAGAAAAACTTTCTACTGGATGTTTTGGATGTTCGATCCATACGTGCAAGCCTTTCCCCACTGCAAATTGCTTGTACAGGTTGATGAGACCTGGTTATATGGAAAATATATGCAAATCCTACTTATTGCGGTTGCTCAAGACAGAAACCAAAACTTCCTCCTGATTATGTTTGCCATCATGGACAAGGAGAACATGGAATCATGATAATTCTTTTTGGCGTACTTGCGGGCATATGTTGTTAAGGATGACAATATTTGTATCATATCCAATAGATCGAAAGGACTAATTACCGCAATTAGGCGTTTCGATGTTCTGTGAAAATCCATTTACTATATTTGGCACATCGCTACTAATTTCTACTAAGACTACAAGAATGCATACTCACAAAAACAAGTTGTGAAAATAGGTAAATTTTAGTTTCAACATATGTTTTAGATGTTCTTAATATTGCCACAAATTAACTCAAAAATGTAACTTGTCTTTTCGGAATACGTATGCAGTGTACGAGCTAAAGTTACACCTTTTCAGACAAAAGCTTACTAGACTTGAGGGCGACATGCAAGGTGAAACAAATACTCCTTTTTTAGAGTGGTTGGGTACCATTGAGCCATGGCAATGGGCACAAAGCTTCGATGACATGGTTAAATATGGTAATATGACCACAAACTTGGCAGAGGTAGTTAACTTTGTGTTGAGGCAAACACGACATCTTCCAATTCATTTATTTTTATACTAATTGGTAACCTTGATGTCAAGAATAGGGCTGATACAAGTAAACCAAATCAAGGAGGGACATATGTTTGTCGAGGATGTTAGGAAGGCAATTGATGCGAATCATCAGAGATCGAGGTTGATGAATGTAGAAATATATTCTTAACAGTAAGAAACTTTTCAAGTTACAGAGTCCATCGATCGACAACCCAATATCTCACTTAGGACCTATGGAGTTGATCTCCGAAATTGACAGTGCTGTTGCGAGAAGTTTTATACACTTCGTTACCCCTATTGCATGTCATTATAGCTTGTGCTCGTGCCTTGATCAATATTGAACAATATATCGATGAGGTATACACTCTTGAGCGTACATTGTGTATTTGGGGAAACAAATCCCCCATCTTGTGTGATTTGTTTACATAGAAAATGCCTCCGTCGACTTTTGAGCTTATCTTAGACAAGGGGTTACATAAGAAGTCGAAAGGTCATCCATAAGTGTGAGTGGAAGTGAGAAGATGAGGGAATAATAGTCATAATGTTCGGGAAAGAATATGACATCCAGATAAACTACACAATTAATAACATTGTTATAGTAGCACGAGTCAAACAACATAAATAAAGTAATTACATGTAATGAATATTAGTATAAATTACCCTCTCCTCGGCGTGTGTCTCAATCATCTGGAGGTAAATCGAAAGCGTATATGACCTCCTAATATCTGGAGAAGAACTCTATCTACAAAAAAAGTAGACTTGTTAGAACAAATTTTTATAAATAAAACAAAATTCTTGTTGTAATGGTTAAATTTTATCACCTATTCATGAGTGGGAAGACATATGTTTGGTGAGTAATTGATGCCAAGAATGCCATCCTATTCTTGGCATCCTATAAAGTGCCTAAGACTGCAGCAATACCAGACACCTGCTTATGTCTACAGCATAGTGCTTTGACATCTGAAAAAGCTTGCGATACAATGTAGCTAGTACTGTTGAACCCCAACAGTACAAACGAGCAGTGTATAAATTAGATAATAGTGGAAAGTACATCAAGTGGACCTTGTTGTTATTTGGATTTGGCATGTGTACACCTTCTATCATATGCATTATATATGCTCGAGTGGCACACATCACCTTCCGTTCAATGGTAGTACTCAATAAATACTCGAAATTTGCCTTCAGCCATGAAAATATTAAACTCGTAAATTTATTGCCACCATCAACGGGCAAGCGTCCTAGTAAGTCATAGAAAAGGGTCACGGGTTTAGACACTATACTTACGTCTGTGACCCTACTACCATCGGTTGGCAACCTGAGTTGCAGTGCAACATCTTCTAGAGTGATAGTGCACTCCCTACACGGTAAATGAAATGTGTGGGTCTCCGGGCACCACCATTCGACCAAATTTAATATCAAGTTGTGCTTCAAATCAAATATACGAATCATTGCAATTGATCCGAATCCAAATGCCTCCAAGTATGGCATAAGAAGGGGATCTGATAGTAGCCTGCACCGTTGACACAACCTCTTAGTATGCGGTATGGACCCTGACCATATTAAATTACCACAATAGTTAATATATCCAAATTAAATAAAAAATTACGTGGAACTTTATAAGGGGACTCATGAATAATAAATTACAAATTTAGTACCACCATATTAATCATATCTGATGTGTGATCCGTTTCTGTAATCAAAGATGCCATTTCAATATTTGCAATTTCAAATGAAAAATTGAATCATCGCCTGAACAAATAACAAAAATCACATTTGTACCGTTTGTTATTTTTTAAAGAATTAACAATATTTTTACCCATATAAACAAATCAATGACAATATAATCTGGGATACACTAATGTAAGTCGATCACTTTCTTTAGAAACCATCTCATTTTCTTTCATTTTTTATCCCAATAACAATTTTTTTATTATGTAACAAATATTCAACATTTTTTTATCCCAATAACAACTTAATTTATGGCATATTTGAGTTTTTTTAACTACAATAATCCAAAAAAAAAACTAAATATCAAAATGGGTGACCATACAAATTTGAAGCAAAAAACCCATTTTGGTGTTTATTTTTGTAGCGAACGATCCATTTCAGTAATTCATTTGTAGGGTGACCCATTTTGAAAATTTGGTAGGTGGCACTGGCAGAACACTGTAACAAACATACCAGTTTTGTAAAAATCCTTCAGTGATGTCGAAAACAATGGTTTTGGGACCACAAATCCGACAAGTGAGTCTGTAAATATTATTATTTAATATTTATGAATCAAATATGGTGATATATAGAATTTTGATATGATAAATTTTAATTTATTAAACAAATAGTAAAAATAAGTAGTTTGTCCCTAATGTCAAGTGGTTTTAGAAAATGAGGCATCGGGACCTCATTTCTATAAACTTAGCCTTAAAAATTTACGTAGTGATTATATAGGTGTATTAAAATTTGGTTAGGTAATTTTGACATTTAGATAGTTAATTAAGTAAAAAGGACTAAATCGTAAAAAGTGTAAAAGATAAATAATATTAGTTTAATTGAGCCAAAGGGATGAAAAATCATTATGGTAGAGATTTATATGACAATTAAGCCATTTCTAATTTAGTGGATGGGATGTATGTATGTATATTTTAAATTAAAAACATGTTAGTTAATGACATTTTTGTAAGTTAGTTTAAAATCATAAACAAAATAAAAATAAAAGAAAAGTATCATCTTTATTCTTTGTCATTTGGAGAAACTGAATAGACCATTGAAGCACCTCTAAGCTTTCGATCACCATAGTTACTCTTGCATGGTAAGGAATTTTAAATAGTTTTTCATGATTTTTATGTTTTTGAGATCATTGTAATTTAATCTAGCTAGTACAGGGACTAATTCGTGAAATTACCAAAGTATAGAAAATATGCCATTGATGATTTCAATATATTTTGATGTCAATTGGTGGAATATGATGTTTGGATGTTTAATAGAATTTTTTCATTAAGTAATTTTGTATAATTTTAAATTTTGTATAATTTTAAAGTTTAAGGGTTTAATTGAAAATGAATTAAATTGGACATGATTTTATCGTGAAATTATAGCATGTGAGGGCTGATTTGGTATATTTATAAATTTAGTATAATGAGTATAAAGTTTAATTGTAGAAATAATCATGTTTTGGTCTTGGGGACCAAATTGAATAAAATGTGAAAGTTTGGGGTTAATGTGAAAAGTTGTAAATAGAAAGTTATATGTATTAAATTGAACAATATATGAAATTGAGGCTAATAATTGAAATAAATTATATTATAGATCAAGAACAAATAGATTATTGAGGAAAAGGAAAGTTGTTGAAAAGTCTCTAAAGTTTACGGTATTGTTTTGACTATTTCTTAGTAATGTTTATATTATGAATTTTATTATTTGTTAATATTAGATATATATGAAACATTACATTTAAATTGGTGAGAAATTGATTGAAATGGAAATTGTTATTTGATTTTCTATATTGAGCCTGGATAAACATAAGATAGGATACAATTGGCATGCCAATAGGTTATATTGTACATTGTATGGGTGTGACTTGAGTTGAGATGATGATTCTTAATTTATTCTTGTCCACTTAATATACCAGATTCCAACATATCTTGCGAACTTCTGTGTTATATTTACAGTGTTTCTGGTGTGTTATCAAGGGCGAATGTAAAGCCTTCGGGCATGACACTTGTTGTCGAGGTGTGTTTTTGGAGGGATGTTAGCCTATTGACTAGGTATTTGGTGCCAAGATGTGTTCTCAGTTGGTTTGGCTCGTTGGAGCATTGTGGTGTGTTACGGTGGATAACCGCGTATCCATATATGTTATATTGTTCATCGGGCAAATTTTAAATGGTTAAATGACTTGCATATTGAATTGTATAAATGTTTGATTGATTTTTGAGAATATATCATGAATTGATATTGATTGAATTCGTATTATTGAATGGATTATGCAACTTATATATTTGTATAACTCACTATTGATTGATGGTGGTTGACAGGATTAAAGGTCTATTAACATTTTTATTAAATAATTTAGTATGTTTATTTGGTAAGTTTTATCATTTTAACTTGTGAACTTACTAAGCTTATTAAAGCTTACTCATGTCATTTTTCTATTTCCTTGTAGATAACATTTTGCGGAATCGGGCAATTAGATCAATGTGAATATCACACTATCTGGATTCTTTTAATAGATTTTGAAAAAGTTTAATTGTGGGATATGTGGCATGTAATAGGAGTATCTCGTATATGCTTAAGTACTTACTACAAGTGGTATGTTTATACTTGTGTGATGAATGTATGCTTTAGTTAATATTTTGCTTGTTCATGGTTTGGTATGAAAATACAAATATGGTAGAACTTGTCATGTAATAGGTGAAATTGTTTAAGTTTTTATTGTGTCATATATGTGGTAATGGTTAGATTGATGAAATAATGTTTATGTTTTGTAATAGTTATATGTGATCATGTTCCACACATTGTGTGATTATGGTATTGTTATGCTATATGGTCACTTAGTATAAATCTTATTTAGGTGGTTAAATTATGGTACATTTGAATGAGAACAAATGAATAGAAAAAGGGTAAGCCTTGTCTTGAATGTAAGGTAGTTTATGAGCTTATGTGCTACCATTTGATATATGCTTGTGACATAATAACATATCTTTAAATTTTAGATTGTTTAAGTGTTTGAATTGTGGTGTCAATGATGACACATTGGTTAAGCATATAGGTTCATTGTTTTAGGATGATTTGAGTACGTTTGATTGTATTTTGAAGGCTTGTAAACATGTGTCTTTAGTATGTCTTGACACATAGGCAAGTGGGTTGAAAGTGGCTTGTTTTAGGAGTAATCTAGGCAGCACACGACCTGGGACACTGGCTGTCACACAACCATGTGCCACACACAGCCACCCCACAGAGCCGTGTGTCATTATTGTTTCATATGTAGGTTTCACACGGTTTGACACATGGCCTGTGACACTGTCGTGTATCTATATTTCTAATGTCTAAATGGTCTGGGTTATGTCACACAGTCGTATGACCCTTATTTTTCAAATTTTCAAGTTTTTTTTCCAAAAGTTTCTGATTTGTTTCGAATTGACTCCAAAATGTTTTCAAATTGTTTTTATGGCTTTGTAAGCTTGGTTAGGCCTATAAGTGTACTTTTATCCCGATTTAAATGAATAAGTGAATGTTACTAGTTATTTTGCATATTTGTTATGTTTTGAAAATGAATGTTCTGATTTTCTAGGTAACGCTTCATAACCATAATCCGACGACGGAAACAAGTTAAGGGTGTTACAAGTTTGATAAATAATCGCTTGGGCATACCGTTTGAGTTTTTTTTTTTTTATATTATTGGGATAAAAAAGCTAACAAATAAATACACAATAATTACAAATAAAATTTAGAAAACATCACATTTTTTGACACAATAAGCTTCTTTATACTAGTAAATAGGGGTGAGCATTTGATCGAATCGAATCGAATAAAAAATTTTCGAGTTAATCGAGTTTTCGAATCTTATTTTATCATTCAAATTTTATTTGAAATTTTCTCGAATCGAGTCGAGTGAGATAGAATTCAAATCGAATCGAATCAAATATATTTGTTCGAGTTAAATTTTAAAAAATAATTTTGGGTTCTTATAACCACTATCACCCATCGTAATAAAATTTTTTCACTATAATCAAATTTTTTATTAACTTTCATCACCTCATAATTTATTTATTAATCTTTTATATATGGGTTAGCTTTTTTATTTGCTTAGTTGTTTCAATTATCTTCAGATTCTTGTCATTATGTATTTTGGAATTAAAAAATATATTAAATGTAATAATGTGACTTTTTAATAAAAGTTATTTTAAAGATAAAATGTGAAATTAATACCAATAAAAAATTTTAACACGAATAATTTATGGCATCATTAATAATTCAATTTTAATATAAATATTCAATATGAATAAACAATTCAATAGTATAAATAATATAAAATGTGAAATTTAATTTAATAATATAAATAGCAGATATAAATAAAATTATTACTATTTATGTTTATGAGTTTTTTTTTTGGATAATTTTGATTTTTTATTTGGGAGTAAATAGTGAGAAGTAAAAGTTTAGAGGGAAAATAAAAAGTTTTGGGAGTAAAAGTTTGAGAGAAAGTAAATAGGGAGAGTAAAATTTTGGAGGGAAAATATTAAAAAAATTGAGGAGATGAGTTTGGGGTAGATGGGAGTGGGATGGAAAGAGAGTAAAAGTTTTAAGGGGAAAGTGGGAGGGAATAAAAATTTTGGGGGAAAATAAAAAGTTTTAAGGGGTTTTGGGAGTAAAATTTTGAGGAAAAGTATATAGAAGAGTAAAATTTTGGTGGGAAATAGATTTTGGGTAGATGGGGGGTTGGGATGGGAGATGAGTAAAAGTTTTGGGGAGAAAGTGGGAAGGAGTAAAAGTTTTGGGGAAAAAGTAAAAAGATTTGAAAGTTTGGGGTAAAAATGTAAAATATTATAGTTCGATATTCGAATTATTCGAGTTATTCGAATTTAAAAACTCAACTCGATTCGAACTCGAAATTCGAAAAAAATTCGAGTTGACTCTAATAATTCGAATAATTCGAATAACTCGATTCGTTTAACTCGAAATTCGAAATTTTTTTCAATCTTTTCGAGTCGAATCGAGTTTTGCTCACCCCTACTAGTAAAGGAAATAAAAAAAACTCTCAAAAATTTCAACACAATGGGACCATCTATTAAGTAAAAAAAAAAAAATAATGTTAAAAAAACAGAAACACACCTGCCCCTTTCTTCAAAACACCCTCCCTACAAAACAAACCATAAAAAAAAAAAAAAAAAAAAAAAAAACTCATACCCTTTCTATTATTTGCATCTAAAAAACAAAAAACTCACACCCTTTCTACAAAATAAAAAACTCAATAAATTCAACACAACCATTTGCAAAATAATAAATCAAAAATAAAAAAAAAATATTCATAACCTATAAAACAAAAAAAATACATGTTCCATTTCTTTCTTCCCGTTCTACCAAAAGAAAAAAAAAAAAAAAAATCTAACCACAAACCTCTTCCATATACACTCTTATATATATGCTTAAAGGAAACAAAAAAAAGCAACTGAAAAGCTAATTTCAAGCCCTCTGACCAATTGGTCTTATTCGCTGTAGGTTGTCACTGGGCAAAACTGGTGCTACCTATCGCCAATCCTCTACCCCCACCTAACACATGCATTACAAGTCCCATGACTCAAGTCCCCATAAACCTCTTTAAATTTATTATTTTTTAAATGATCACATATGGCTTATTTTCTTACTGGGTTTTTTCAAATCCCGATATTGGTGTTGCCTCTCATACGCAAAAATGGTGGTGTCCCCACCCTAACTCCCTCTAAACATACCATTTTTATAAATAAATAATGATATTGACATATCATTTAGATATTTAAATATTAATTTTATATTATCTAAGTAAAAAAGCTCAAATTTTTATTTAAAAAGTAATATTATATTTGGTATCTGTATTTTTATAAAGTGTCTAATATGGTACTTATACTTTAAAAATATCTAACGTGATACATGAACTTGTAGTATGTGTTTTATTATAATACTTGCACTTTCATAAAATGTCCAATGTAATGCTTATATCTTAAAAGTGTCCGTTATGATACCTAAATTATCAATATGTATTTTATAATGGTACCTAGTGTTAATGACGTTATGATGAATTGCTAAATCGACTAATAAAAATTCAACAAATAGAATTTTTTTTTTCCAAATCATCAAATATATATGGATAATATAAGTTCTAACATTATGTGAAAAATTAAAAAAAATAAATCAAATTAAATTTAAAATAAATAAGTAACATATGGTTAATAAAATGAAGTAAACATTAAATTTACATAAGAAAAAGAATACCATCTATTTAAAATAATATTTTTAATTTTTTAAGCAATATTTTTTATTATCCATGAAAGTACATATAAGTTTAGTATTTACTTCTCTTTTTATTAATCATATGTTTAATTATTTAGAAAAAAAATTACGTATCAAATTTTCATTTATTAGTTTAGCAATTCACTAACTTCCTTAACATCAGGTACCATAACAAAACATATATTAATAATTCAAGTACCACATTAGATATTTTATGACAATACATTTATCATAATAAAACACATATTGAAAGTTTTGGTACCAATTGAACATTTTCAAAATACATCAACTACATTAGACATTTCGTTAAAGTACAGGTATCAAATGTGACATTATTTAAAAAAAAAAAAACCTTTAACTACTTGGAAAAAACCTATTTATAATTATTATTTTAAAAATTAATATTCATTTATAAAATATTTTTATTTTTATAATAATTATTTTATAAAATTCATATTCATATTGCAACATGTTGTGACCTACTCTGATGATATGTGCAGATATTAACTTGCCAATGTGGTGATGAATTGCGTAATTCTGTCGTGTTTATCATCTTCTGTTGAACTTTCATTTTAATGATTACAGTGCTTTTTATTCATTCTATACATTTTGAACAAGTAATTTAAACGTTGAACACTAAAATTCATTCAGTTTGCTCGTTGCTAATTCTAGTATCAGTTTGATCAGGAAAATTGGGTAACCTTTTACATTTGACACTCTCATTCTTTTCTCAAAAACTCAACCCTTCATCCTTCTCCACCCGTCACACCATTCTGAAACACAGTCTCAGATCAACATAAAACAAGTTTAAGTAAATTCATTTAAACCCAAATAATTTCGACATTGAATACCCCTGGAACCATCGTGAGATTTTGAACTTCAAACTCAACATTGAATAATCTTTTGCTGAAATCACCTTCAAAATTATTCAACTTTTTGGGTTCAAAACCAGCAAAAGAATAATAATTTGAAGGTGAATAGATGAAGATGGGCTGGGTTCATAACCCCTAAATTTTTCGGAACAGAAAAATTATGAACGTAATTATGAAATCACATATTATCCTAGTGAAACCAACCGAAAAATGAGAGAGATTCATGCGATGCATAGTTAATGATATAATAAGACAAGTAAAATTATGTAGCATTTTGGGACTACAAGCAGAAGAGACACTAAGGGGTGAACAAATTATGAAGTATTGAAGCACAATAATGAGGTTGGGAGATCAAACCACACCAATGCAAGCATCGGACTCAGACCATGGTCTTATGTTCAGGCCTATGTGTAAATTCAAAATCGATATGCACAAAGGCTCGCTCAACTTCTGGTAGCTGCTCTAGCTTCTCCTGCAGTTTCTCACCAATGTTGTGTGCTTTGTTCAGCAGCGTGTCTTCAGGCAACACTATGTCAACCTCCACAAAGTAATGGGAACCAAATGTATATGCCCTTACTGTGTCAATGTGTTGTATCTCTTCATGGTGGTTCCATATCAGATACGTCAATTTTGCTAGAAAATCAGGTGGTGCACTTCTTCCAATTAGTGACCATACATTCTCAATCACTGTTCTGGCCCAGGTACTCATCGTGTATAGTGCTATCTGCAATTATGAAACAATGAGCTAATAAGCATATTAGTAGATGCATATGATTGAGAAGGAAATATTTTATTTAACTCACAATTATAGCTCCAGTTGGATCAATCCACCAGCGGAAATGAATAGCTAGAACAGCTGTTGCTAAACCAACAGAGTTAGTAACCACATCGAAGAAATGATCCTGCGCGTAGGCTCTAACGATTTCGTTTTTGAATTGCCGGCAATAGACCATGAGGACGAACTTCACCACCGTCACGAAAACCATAATCCCGATCATCCATTTCTCTTGCATGTGATTGATCTCCGGGTGGGACTATACAAAAGGAACCAAATGAGTAAAAACGTTGTGGCCAATGGCCATACCAAAATGACTTGATGGTAGCTGAGTAGCACACACCTTTGCAATCAGTTCCCTGACAGACTCCAGCAATATTTGTAATCCTAGAGTTGCCATTACTGAAGCAAAAACAATGATACCCTGGACAGTCAAAGCTTGGTTAATAGACATATTTGTGGAAACAGGAAAGAGATATATATATATATGCATTTATTTTATCGAGAAATAACTTACGACGGGCTGCATTCGTTTCTTTCCAATTGGATAGTGATATTGATTGGGGGTTCTCATGGCATGCGCAGTGAACCATAGAATAAATCCCGACAGGAGATCCAAGAGTGAATCCAAAGTTGATGCAATGACTGCCAAAGATTTGCTTTCAATAGAGGCAAAAACTTTGGCACCAAAAAGCACCAAATTGGCAGCGTTAGACACATGAACTGCCATCCTCTCACTCCTTGCAAGTTGCTTCATTTCATCCTGAATACAGCAAGGTATTCACTATTAATATGACATTTACAATGCATTGATTTGTTGAGTTGTATTTGATGTTTAAGTCATAATGAGAAGCAGATGTAAAAACCAGTGAAGAAGAACAACCTCGGTTAGGCTATCGGGCAAACAACCCATCTCATTCATGGTCTCCATCTCATTAAATCCTGCAAGGAGCCTTTCTTGCTTTTTGTAGTACTCTGAAACCTTCCGCTGTTTCTCTGAATGAAAGGGAACCCAAAAATAACCATAACATCATTACAAGAAGTCTTCATTAATTACTACATGGGAAACAACATAAGGTAATAACGAAATCAGAGTTATATGTATCATACAATATCGTCCGTATCTATCCACACATATCGATTTGAAAGGTAAAATATATCTGTAAAATTTAGCTATAAAGGTTTAAAAATTATTAAATTTGACCTTAAACCTTTTAAAAAGAGTTGAATTGTTATTTTTATGAAATATTGACTAAAACATTAAAATTTTAAACATTTTATAAATTTTAAATTATTTGTTGACATGACAAATAAGACAAATAGTGTCATATTGGCATAAAATATACTAAGATTGTCATGTGGGTTGATATCGTTAAAATTTTAATGTTTTAGTCAATATTTTTTAGTGTTGTTTGAACTAGACTGAATCGATCGGTTGGACCAATTAAATCGGGAACCGATCGATGATCAATCTAGAGAGTAACTTTGAATCAGTTAGATTAGGACCCGACTAAAATAGATTTAAAAAAAAATTAATAATAATTTTTTAATCATACCGATTGGACCGATCAAATCGTTGAAACTGACAAATCAATGACCTATTCAATTTAATCATATTTGAGTAACATTACATTTCTATTAAAAATAAATTTTAACGTTTTTAAAAGGTTAATAAATAAATTTAACTAAAAAAAGCTAAAATATCAAAAGATGTAAAGTTAAATTAAGGGTTAATATCAATAACGTAGCATTGTGGTTTTAGGTACCACCCATACCTGCTTGGGCCGGTTTATACCCGCTAGCTAGTATTAATCTATAACAAGTTTTCTTTTTTAAAGGAAATTTTAACTGTTTTTATTTATTTCATAATTACATTTAAAATAAAATATGATTTTTGCATTTAATTAATATTTTAAAATATTTTATATTTATTTAAGTTGAAAATTAAATATTTGTAAATTTAAAAATTTTATTGGCGTATTAATATATTTATACATATTGGATTGATGTATCTTTACATGAATACATATCTACATAATAATATGCGTCCAGAAAAAAAAATATGTTCATAAAATACATCAATATCTGGAATAGATGTTGGTCGGCGTCTTCCTGACTGTCTGTGTTGCAATCAGAAGATTTCCTTTACAGCTAGCAAATGCATACACAAACTCTTGAGATGCTTTTTTTTCTTTTCATGATCAAGGGAAAAAAGTATCTTATTTATTCATTTAATTTTTTTATTTTTTTAGTTTTTTTAATAATCTTATTATAGGTCCTGGTCATATTTGTTAAATTGTTCATAATCCCTCTCTAACTCATAAATAATAAAATAATGCGCTTCAGCACATTCGAACTTACATTCTTCTGTATTAGTAATAATGTCTATGTCAATCAAGTTAAAACTTTATTAACTTATCTCTTTTAGTTATTAAATTCGTATTTTTTGTTAAATTACTCCAAAATGGATAAAAAATAATGTTTGTTAACTTTGTTAAAGTGACATACATGTGGATGATGATATGTCAACATTTAATTAATTTTTTAAAATTTTAAAAATCCATAAAAAACATAAAAACTATTTTTAAAATTTTAAAAATTCAAAAAAATATAAACACTATTTTTAAAATTTTAAAATCATTAAAATTATTAAACAATATATAAAAATTATTTAAAAATTTAATTTTAAAAAATTAATTAAATGTTAACATATTATCTACATGGCAATTCACGTATATATCTTTTTAACAAAGTTAACAAATACTAATTTTTTTATTTCATTGTAAAAATTTAATAAAAAATACAAATTTAAAAAATAAAAACAACTTTATCTATAAAGTTAAAAGCGCTAAAAAAAATCATTATATATATATATATATATATATTGTATAACATTATAAAAGATCCCAGAACTAGTGTCGGCTTAGCATTTTGTTTATAATTTAATTTCATGTGTAAGAAAAATCAATTTAGGCCTTAGAAATTCACCACAAATACAAGAAATTAAGCTGGATCCTCGAATGTCTTCAATTTTGTCCTAGGTCTCATCTCTTAAGTGTTATTATTATTTCATCAAGGGCTGAATTCCCTAGAAAAGTGCGCTTAATTAATGATATTTGCATATATTGTTGGGACAATGGAGAAAAACACTTCTACCTCTATAGCACCTAATATTCTATGCTTAGGTTTTTTTTTTTCAATAATATTCTATGCTTAGTTTATTAAACAACAATGGCCCCTTCGAAAAAAAAAAAGTTTGCTATGAAATTCATGTTTTTTCTTCTTAATTTTATGTGTTAGGGGAAATGAATCTTTTATTGATAAAAGTTTTTGAAGGGTTATTTTTTGAGTAATTGATTTGAACATTGAATGATGAAAATATTGTATTTAAAGTGTTTATGGTTGATTTCATTGGTGGACCCTAGGCGCTTCGTTAAACTCCATAAACTTCTTTGAGCTCTCATTAGATTTCTCTAATGAAAATGACACTTCAAAGACTTCTCTTAATACGAGAGCTGATTTCCCCTCAATTGTAGTTCATGACTCATTTTCTCAACAATATCGTTTCCTATATTTGAATCTATATTTCCCTTTAAAATATAATGTGCCTTACCATTGCATCCAATTAATAGGAGCAAATCACTACTAACACTCAACAAGCAACACTCTTACGAATTAAACCTATAACAATTTTTAAACAAAATAAATACTCAACCAATGAATCACAATTAGGTTCAAAATAGTGTGATTTTAAATAAGGTAATTATTCCCTATATAGTTAATAAAATAAAATAAAATTATAAGTTGATTTAAGATTTTTTTTAATATATTATTTGGATACATATTTTCATTTCAAAATCGACAGTGATTGTTTTCTTTTTCTTTTTCTTTTTTAATATCCTAGAAACTTTATGAATAGAAAAAGAAGATGATGACAAATAAGGTCCCTAAAGCTTTATAAGTGCTAAGCTACATTGGCCAAACCTGACCTAAAAGTTTGAGAGACAATCTAGTAGGATTCCACTAGCTAATTAGGAAACATTGCCTGGATCGCGTACATGTATATCAGTAAGTGATAAAAATTATTAAGAATAATGCACTGATTCTACTAATATTCATCATATGGCAATTAAATCGTTATAAGACTCATCTAATCATTATTAACAAATTCCTTTTATGGATTGTCAGAAATTCAAATTTCAAGTTGCTACTTAATGACTTACCTTCTTCAATCATGGGATTTCCTTACCAAAAAGTAGAAAGATAAGCATTAATAATACACATGCAATTTAGGCAAAAATGAGGACTCGGAATTTTTAAGTATCGTTTTGTATATGACTCTTCGCACAAACAAGGACCAGCCAACAGTTAGAAATTATGCAAAAAATAAAACAAAATTCTCAATATTTCTCTCCACAGTAAAGCTGTTGAAACGAAATTCTTCAGAAATGAGCAAAAAATCTCGTTGCAATTCCATAAACCAGTATTTTATGTGTAATATTTAATTCCTCCAATCAATGTTCTTGTTTTCCTCTTAAAACAACAGAAGAAGAAAAAAAATCAACTAAAGGTTTGGTTGAAAATCAGCTAACCATTAATACGTTACGTTGAATCTAAACAACCCTTTCTTTTAAGAAAAAAGACTGGATTCATCGGACTTCTTTCTCTTCACAAGAGAAAAGAGAAATCTAATTTTGGAGTTCAATTCAATACTATTTTGAAAGCATTTGTTGTTCTTCATAGATTGCTCTCCTTTTATAGGTAGAAAGGAAGCAGAAGGAAAAAGAGAAGAAAGGAACTTACTAGGGGTACAAAGCAGGCGAGAGAAAGGATCGTCCTGAGAGGATAAGCTTTGTTGGGGAAGGCGAAACTCGTCGAGGTTGAGACGCCATGAAGACGATGACCTTTCATCTCGCTGAGGCAGAAGTTCTGTATTGTAATCATCGTTAACGTTGTGGATGCCACTCTCATTGCGCTCCATTGTTATTTTTACTCAACTACTTCCCTAAAACCACTCCTTCCTTTCCTTATTATATATTTATCACGCAAAGTAGGGGAAGAGACAGCTTACCCTGTATTTCATCCTATTTTACTCTACACATGGCATGCCCTTCTCTTCGTGGATTTTGGTTTTGTTGATTTCCCAGATATTATGGTTACATTGCTCAAGTTTTTAAATGCCTTTTTTTTTTTTTTCAGTTTTTCTTTTCATTATATCCCAATATTCTTTTTAAATTCATTTTGTGTAATATTTTATTACAATTTTCAAATAATTTTATGTCACATTAGTAATTTCATCCTGAATTTTAATATTTTAATTTGATTTAATTTTTTTCAAGATGAAAATACTGAAATTTATTATGAAAATATTGATATAACATAAAACTATTAAAAAAAGAACACAAATGACACAGCGTCATTATTTTATACAATATTTTCCTGCACTGCAACAATATATAAATATTGGTAGCCGTTTTTTTTTGGTAATAAATATCAAATAATATACCATTATTATCATTCTTTTGTGCACAACAACAAAAAGAAATTACAGTTTAGAATATTTAAGCATCACCATGCTTAGAATAGTTGAAAGAGTTATGCATTCCGAAAGATAGTAATGAATCAAATATGTATTAAACTGTGTCTAATATGAAAGTTAAGTTTATAAATTTTTAATGTGCCTCTAAATAACAGTTTTTCAACAAGACAAAACATGTGATTCATTTGAGCAATTGATTTGATGAAAAAAAATTTACAGCTTTTATTTTCCTCTCTCGGCAAGAAGTTGTCTTTTTTTGCCTTCGATTTTTTCAAGAATACACAACATTCTTGGAAAACGTATGGATGAACATAAATTAGGCAATATGTGGCTTTTTTTTAAAATATAATTTTGTTTTTTTATGTATAAAAACAATTAAGGGTTGGTTTATTTAAAAAAAACAATTGTTTATAATTTCAAGTTTGTATTTACGTAAATTATATATGTATTTTTGGTTTAAATTTTTTTCTAGTTTAAATCGTATCTGAGTTTACTATAATTTATGTTTAATTACCAATTTGATCATATTTTGTGATGAATGTATTAATTTAGAGGAACAAAAATCTCTATTTGAAGATAGTGGAAAATTAGAGATATTAAAGTTGAAATATTTGAGGAAAAAGTGCAACTTATTTGATAAGAGTTTAAAATGAATAGATATTAGGGAAATTCGTTGGGGGTGGTATGAAATTGAAAACTATTCCTACCCTCTCCTTTGGAGGGTGGTCCAATCTTCAACTTTGTTGAAGTATGATGTTGTTGAGGTACACAAATAATTTTATTTTGAGTTTAGATTTAAATAAATTACTTAAAATTTTTAAAGTTTTGAGTTTGAGCACAGTTAATTGAATTAGTATTATTTTTACTGTACTAATACGAAAATTGTGAATTTAAATATAATTTAAAAGTATAATATTTTCTTATTTAAATATTTGAAGAGTTTATAAATTATATAACAAAATTTTCCTTGAGTCCTTTTTATCAAGCCATATATGCCTCAAAATATTATGCACATTACCTCATTACATAAATGACATAACCGTTTATGGGCCATGTATTATGAAACACTTTCGTTCCAACCAACCACACTAATGCAATTAAGTTTTAAAGTCTGAAATTTTTATGAAATTCAATCTTTACATTCAAAAGTATTTTTTTATATTCCCAAATTAACTCAATATCAATTTTATTAAGAAAATAGTAATAAAAAATATTATTTTAAAAAATAAAAACATATAAAGTGATTTATGTTTTATTGCTAATATATTAATCATCAAAATAACTATTATCTCTTATAGTTATTAGTTTTTCACTCTCGTATTTTATTTTTGACTTAAAACATCATTTGGCCTTTAAAGCATATCATTTTTCTCATTTTAGTACTTAAATTTTTTTAGCTCTGATTAGTACCTAAATTTTATATATTAGAAATATATTTTTTAAAATTTTAAAAATTATTGTGAGGAAAATATTTTTAAAGTTTTAAATAATTTTTTAATATAAAACTTGAAAATACTATTAGGTAATGCCAATCAACGGTTGATCAACATCAATCAATGATCAATCAATTCTAGCCAAAATCAAAGGGTAGTGTTCTATGATTTTTTTATTTATTAAATTATTTTTTAATTTTTTTAATTTTTTAAAATTTTTAATCTATTTTTATTGTTATAACATATGGATGCTATGTGGCACTTTCTAATTGGATTGAATTGCCACATGGCGCATTCTATTGGACCACAGTTCAACCAGTTTTTTTAACGGTAATGGACTGAATTGATTAACAGAATGTAACTTTAGATAGAGACCAATTTGAGCGGAAAAAAATTATACTAAGAAAAATGCTATACTTTAAAGGCCAAATTATACTTTAAGCCCTTTTTTTATTATTATTCACCTAGTGGATGGGTCAATCTGTAGCTAGAAAGAAATTTATAGTAGTTATATTATCAAATTGGTTTTACAAGTAAATGCTTGAATTAGAACTCAACATTTTAGATGTTGCTCATATAAACGTCAAACATTTTAAAATGGTCAAATAAGAATTTAACATTTACAGAAGTGCTCAAATAAGGGCATTCTTTAGCTCAATTTATAGGAAAATTTTGGTAAATGCTGACATGTTTAAAATAAAATACATAACACCTGAACTAGATATTGCTTGAAAAGAAAAGAAAGCAACTAGAGCATAATTTGAAATCTTGTAACACCCCAAACCCGACCTAAATGTTATGGCTGAATCTGGCGATGTCACATGGAATGGGATTTGAAATCGAATTTGTCAAGTTAAAACCGTTCCGTTTATTAGCTTCTATTTATCTCTCGTCAATTTCAAAATCACTTCTTCGTTAATTTGATTCGTTTAAAAACTTATTCTGTAATGGAAGCTTTTAGAAACTATGATATTTAAAGAAAACTGTTTGCGTTTAGGAAAAATGTTGTTTTTAATTAAACAGAGTTTTCGTTTAGCTTTGTAGTTTAAAAGTCCATAAAAACAGTTAAAATCCAAAATAAAAGCAAACAGTCCAAAAGTCCCAAATTACATAAAAAATGCCCTAAAAATAATAGAGAGAAATTAATAGAAAATAAAAAACAGAAAAAAAAAAAACAGTTCGAAGTAATGGTGGTCACCGTTGAGTCCTCCGTTGTACCGATCCATCTAAGATTGGAGATTACCTATACAGAATGATCAGAAAGGGGTGAGTTTTCGTAAACTCGGTGTGTAATCCCCATAGAAAACATGCACATAGTCAAAATAACAATTATTAGTCAAATGCAGTCTCGGGCCTAAGCCCATTACAGATTTAGATACAGTTTGGGCCTTAGCCCATTTACAATTTCAGTTATAAATGCATATTCGGGCCTTAGCCAATGCCAAAAACAGATACAGTCAAATAATCAGAACAGTAATCAGATCCTACCCCCAGCCTCTACACACCATCTCCGACCATCCTTACACATCATGTGGGGTTTTAAACACCCACCCATCCCTACACACCAGGCTGTACCGAAATGTGACACATATCTGTAATATTGCAGCTGAGCTGTCAGATAATAGGCATAAAAGCCTTTCAGCACACTTCCTCTAATAATCAATCATCCCACCCCAAATGCAGATGCAAATAGACATGCTTAGTGCAAACATACAGTATAACATGCTTACATGCTAATATTGAATTATTAATCATACATACAAAGCAGTATTTTAAATCATGTATTTAACTATCATGTTTAAAACATACATCAGTCATACAGTTTATACAAATTGGGGTCTAAGTAGCCCTTACCAACCCTACAATAGGTTCACAGTCGATTTGGACGATCCTTGCAACCCTAGGAAACAATTCAGATAAATGGGCCCACACGCCCACGTGGTTTGCCCATGTGGGCCTATATGCCCTTGTGGCCCACATGCCCAGATTGGCCTTGGCCCGTGTAAATCACACGGCCTGGCCCAAAATCCCACACGCCCATGTGGATTGCCCGTGTGGCCACACAGCCTAAATTAGTCTAGCTCGTGTGTCGCACATAGCCTACCTGGCCATCACACGGCCGTGTCTAGCGCACGACCTAGCCTTCGTCAATGATGGGCGTCGAATCCACCAAAAATAATTCCTACTAAATAACTCTAAATAGTAGTAAAGAGTGGTAGTAGGGTCAAATCCACAGGGATTGAATGTCGTAATCAACTTCTGTGTTCACTTATGAACAGAATATTCGTCGCGTCAAACGTCGTGTCAAGAGTCGTGCCCATGACGCCAAACGTACCTGCAACAAGAATAAACAATTAAATCAGAGGAGTTTGTGAATGTTTAAAAAAGTAAAATAATCTAATTAGCTTAAATAAATGACTGATTACGATTGAAAATAAATGTAAATTAGAAATAAATTTAGAATTTTGCAAACAGAATTGATAAGCCTTAGCCTTAAACTCGATAAATTCCGTGTTAAGAATTGATCCTCGAAAATTGATCTTCTCCTCCAAACGATAAGCTAGTTTTAACGATTAAAAACGTCTTAACCACCAATTCTTCCTCTCGTAGCTGGTCCTGGTACGTCCTGTAGACCAACCCTTACCGATTATCTAACCGAGATACACATGTTCCTGATTGAAGATTTCGGTAGCCTTGAGTTCCGAAGAACCCAACTCGAATTAACAACCTCAACTGCGTGGGCTGTTTAAACCCGATCACTTCTTCCTCGATTTGTTCTTAGAGAATCAAATACAGCACGACCGACTCATTTCTCCAACTGTCAGCAAACACGACTCCAACCCAACGTGCACTTTGACTTGAAATCGAATTTAACCTTAAGGGATGATTAGGCTATCCTGATACTTAGAAAAAAAATGAATACCGATTAGAAGAATTTTTATCGCGAATACGAATCTCACGATTCTTGACCAGAAAGAACACTTGCCTAAAGCTAAGATGGAAATTAGTATAGCATGAAACTATTCATACTTTGTATGTTTTGAAAGGTGATGGAAATTGAGAATGAAAAGTATTTAGGAAGAAAATTAGACAAACTTTGTAAAAGTAAGACAAAAGTAATCCAATTCCCAAATGAAGTAGGAAAAGAAAAAGAGGATAACACAACTCCAAAGTGAAGTAGGAATACAAAATGAATGGATGATTTTCAAAGAACAAAGTACCCCTATTTATATACATGGGGTTTACTAAAAATAGCTTAACTAATTTAAAATAAAATAAAAATAAAATAAAATAATATCTTCCTACTTTTAACTTTTCACAAAGTCAAAATATATGATGAATCCTTAGCTTCCTCCACATTTTTTATTTGGCCTATCTCTATGATTGTGTTTCAATTTGGCCCCTTTTTAGATTGTCTTTCTTCAATTGCATCCCTGACAAGATTAGATCACAAAAACACTTAATTTAGCAGGGTTCAGTTCAACAATAAACCAAATTAAACACAAAAAATATGCAAATTAACATGTTTATCAGTCAAACACACGGCCGTGTCCTTCGCACACGACCTACCACACGGGCGACCACACGCCCGTGTGGCGTCGACAGTTTACAATTTCGGCTTTTGCCGAATCCCATTTTCTACAATTTTGGGTACACACTTGGTTTTGATTGATGCTAAAACGATCCCCGAGCACTCCAAAACCCCAACACTTCAAATTGATTCGTTTACAAAATAGTATGAGGAGAGCCTTGATCCTCACGATATGCTACACACGCCCGCGATTTACGTTGCAAAGGAAAAAGAAACGGAATGAAAACAAGAAACAAAAGAAAGGGTGAATTCAAAAAGAAGAAACGGCAGAGGAGATGGAAGGAACAGAAAAAAAAAGTAGGGAGAAGGAAGAAAGTGAGTCGAATTTGTCAGAAAGGAAATATTTGTGATAACTACCCAATCCCTCAAATCACTCCACTAACCCTATCATCTTACTACTCAGATTTCCAATACAACGCAAACTCTCAGTCACCAAATCGAGCAAAAATAATCTCTCCTGCTCACATAAGGATTCAAACACAAGACCTTCAGCCCATTGACACTCCACCTAACCATCACACCAGCGGGCCTATTCTGATAAGGTTTTACAAACAATTAAACTTAAGCCTATTGAACAAGGGTGAGGCTTAATTCAAAAAAATACCAGAATTTAACCCAAGTAAAGCTTGAACTTGGGACCTCTTACACATACTAGAACACTTAATCACTAAAGCAGACAAACATTTGTGTCAAAATTTTACAAAAACCAGAATAACAAATTTTGGGGCGTTACAAATATGATATACGACATTTGAGAAGCACTTATTTGAACAATTTTGAAAAAGTATGACTTTTATTTGAGCCTTTTCGAAAAAAGGTAGGCTTTTATTTGACTTTTTTGAAAAGTTTAACCTTCATTTGAGGACTTTTATAAATGTTATGCCCTTATTTGATAACTTTGAAAAGTTTAACTCTTATGTGAGGAACTTCTAAAGAGTTGAATCCTAATTTATGTATTTAGCATTGGTTTTTCTGATAATTTGATAGATACAAATGATAATTAATCTCATGAGAACAATTTACAACTAGCGGTTGCTATGTATTTGTGTTTATATGAATCTTAGGGCCTAAAACATACTTAGTTCATGGCCTTGTCCCTTTGGAATTAAATAAACTTGGCATCATGAAAAGAAACCGTGAAGGTTTCATATGTGCATCAAATATAACAATGGAGTTAAATAAAGTTTAAAATGTATAATTATGAAAGTTTGCAAGATTAAATTAAATTTTATAATTGTTTAATGCGGGATTTGGATTTAAAAATTTGAATTTGGGTTTCAATTATTATGTAAATGGTAAGAATGAAGTGGAAAAACCAATTGAGAATCAATATAACGAGAAGAATTGTATGAAATTGCGATTCTACGTCATCCTTATCCCTTTCCAATGAGAGAATGACAAATCAAATTTTTTTCCTGATTTTCAGCTTTTTCCTCTTAAAAAAAATTTAAATCCAACTAAAAATGCTATAAATTAGGAGGAAAAATCCGATTTATCATTCTCTCATTGAAAAGAGATAAGAATGGCATAGAATTACAGTTTTATACAATTCTTTTTCTAACATAACATATATTAGAAAAGTATTAAAACATGGATTTATCAAATTAAAGATTTCAAATTGATTACTAAACAAGTTTTTAACAAATTCATGGATTTGAGAAATAGTTATATTTCTAGATAGGTTATTACTCAATTTACACTATTGTTTAAATTCAAACTCAAACTCTAGAATACTAATTCCCAAACGCTACCTAAATGAATTTTGATGTATAAATATTGAGCTTTTTGTGCTTTCATAATTTCGCATATAAAATTAATTATTTGATTCAATTATATTTATTATATATATTATTTCCAAATGACTTGATAATGATATATTCTAAGATTATTGCTTGATGATGAAATTATTTATGTAGCGGGCCATTTTTGCCCGACCCATCAAACCCCTAAACCATACCTACTTAACCCAAAATACAAGTGGCCCAAATGGCCCAAAACGTTAAAGTTTGTGGAACCTTAGGGTTCCTTCCTACTGCACCGCGCCGCTCAAACCTTCAGCCACCCTCGTGCCTCCGTACGACCCATGTGAGCCTCGGCATGCATCACGCCCAAGGCCTGACCTTTCTCTGGACCCGTTGACCAACCCCAGCACCTGCAAAGAAGAGAAAGAACAGAGCAGAATACGCAAACAGTACGAGCAAACAGTAGAAAATGAACAGTGTATTTTCAGCTATAAAGCCATATTCAAAAATGTAACCGGGGGGACTCGGCTAGGAGAAATCGAAAGCATTTTGTAAAAAGGGATCCCCATTTTACTCAGATTTTTCCAGAAAATAAAAAAAATAGAGAAAGGTTTAGAAAGGTTGCTTCTTTTTTCTTTTATTTTCGGCTCTTTAGTTTCATTTTTTTTTTCTTTTCTTTTTCATCTTTGGATGAAAAATCTAAATAATGAAAAAAAGAGGAAGGGAACCTCACCCGAATCCCTATGGACACGTCGTCGGGAAGCCTCCTTCGTCGTCGTAGTCAGATTCGGAAAGAGACCGGATGTCCTCTTCGCTTCATCATTCATGGGTTTCCAAGGGATTGGTTTTCAAAGGGTTTCAAAGTGAGGCTAAAGGCTCACTCTCACGTTCTGTTGACCACCGAAGCCGGTGGTGTAGCGGCAAGTCGGCGATGAATGGTTATAACCCTAGCCGAATATTGATGAGAGGACATGGGGGCTGCTATCGTTGTTTTTTTTAGAAGGTGGCTGCTGTTTTGAAAACAAAAAAAGAAAAAGGGAACGGTGGAATGAGAAAGAAAGGGAAGTTAGGGTTTTAGTATAATACATGAAACGGCATAATTTCCCATTCGATCCCTGCAGCTTCACGAGCGTTGCAATCGGGCCCCGTTCTCTTTTTATTTTTCAAACTCGCCCCGTTCTTTTGTTTTTAGTTCAATTTAACCTTTTTAATTACTTTATTATTATATCCTTATAATTAGTTATCTCGGTATTATTATTATTATTATTATTATTATTATTATTATATTTATTATTAATATCATGGCTTTAATTAGTACTTTCATACACGTATATATATTTAGCATTATCAATAGTTATCCTTAATACTATTAACTTCTATTATCTTATTACTATTATTATCATTTTTATATTTTGCTATTACATTATAGTTAACTTTATTATTTTATCACGTTTTACTATATACATGTCATCATTGTTATTATATCATATTACACATATTATTTTCTTTTCATCATTTAACATTTTATATATATATATATTATTACTTCCTATTATTGTTACTAATATATTATTATTATTACTATTGTATGAGTAGTAAATTGTTACTATTTTCCTTTCATAATTATTAACGTATATATATTTTGTACACATGTTATTTTCTAAATACATTGTTTTCACACTATATCATTTTATACGTTATGTATATATATTCTTTTATATTATTTTATATATGTATTCTCAATACTAATATATATATTTTATACATTACATCTATTTTAAAGTTATATTTTGTGTATTATACACTATATTCTTATATATATATTATATATGTATTTTTTCACTTTAATAGTTATATATATTTTTATACCATTCCATGTATATACTTTAATATCATTTATGTACAAGTATTTTAAGGTATTGTATATGTATTTTAACATTATTTCTTTTTTATATTATGTATAGTATTTATGTAGGAATATTTTCATATGTTATGTGTACATTTATATTTTAATAATATTTTATATATATCATATATGTTATTTTTTTATATATTATGTATTCGCCATTCTTTTACATACTTTTTATGTTATACTATGTAAATATTTTAAATATTATGTTATGTATGTATATCCGTATTTTACAATTATGTGATTTATTTACTTTAAAAATCTTATCTTTTATTGTGTAATATATTACTCATTTAAAATTTTTATTCGAATTCTTATAGTTTTAAACCCTTTTTATAATTATTCATTCTTAAAAGCTTTTTAAACTTCACTTATTTTAATTTGTCTTTTACTTCTTTTAAATTTGTCTTAGTCTTTTAATGTTAATGTTATTATTTGTGTGTGATGATGTGTTATGTAATTGTTGTTATTTTGTGCATCATTTTATATTTATTAGTTATCATGATTCATGGATGTAATATATATGAATTCTTTTGTTACTTTGCATGTTATAATTCCATACCTGTGTCTTATAAAAGTCGTGTCTAATTCTATTTTGATAAAAACTTTCGTCTAAAAGCTTTCAAAAGAACGACTCGTGTTTGGGTGCTTTGAGGAAATCGAACCTTAACTTACTAGGTTCTGATTTCTCTCATTAAACCCGAACTATCGAGTGTGGCTTTCAAAATCAATTTATATGAGTTTTCACTCGAGGTTCGGAAGTGTTACGACCTAACTTATTGGACGTGGCATTCATTATCTCGAGATGAGAATTTCAAAATCAAGGTGATACCCTAAGTTTTGAGACTTTGAAAGATCGAACCCTAACTTACTGGGTTCCGATTTTCCATTCGACCTAGAAATAATTAAACATCCCTTTTCTGATTTAACTACGTGAGCCTTCTGAGAAAAAGAGCGAGTTCAATTTCGAGAAATTGAGATGTTGCATCCTAACTTACTGGGTACGGCATTCTTATTTCTTTGAGATGAGCGAGCTTCGACTTTCAATATGATATATTCAAATGTTTTTTTAAACAAACGATCGTATTTTAAAATCTTTTCAATCTTTTGACATTAAGACATCAATTAATCAACTAGGTACCAATTTTGGGCGTATCGAGGGTGCTAATCCTTCCTCGTGCGTAACCGACTCCCGAACCTACCTTTCTGATTTTCGTGGACCAGAATAGTCGTTTTGATAAATCAAATTGTTTATTAAAAACAACCCTTTTTCGAGGTGATCCAATCACACCTCATATAAAAGATTGGTGGCGACTCCCAATTTTCCTATCCATTTTCAAATTTCAAAGTCGATTCTCGTTTTCAAAAAATAGTTTCGACAGCTTGGCGACTCCACTGGGGATCCAAGTTTGTGAGTCAAGCCACGAGTTTATTAATTCTTGTCCTTTTGTCGAAGATTGAAAATTTGATTTTAATATACGATCCCTCTTTTGCATTTTAGCTGTTTTGAATTGCGGTCTTTATTATTTTGTTCTCGTCTCTTTAATATGTTTCAAGTTTTTCTGTATACTTGTGCATAGCATTGCATGACCGTCGGGTCACACTTTTTAAGTGGGAGCGAGAAGTTACTCCTTCGTGAGGTTTTCACCTCCGTGCAGGATAGTGAACCGCTTCCGGAATACATCCGTACCTATATGCTTCGTGAGATTTTCATCTCCGTGCAGCCATAGGGAAATGTATTCCCCCGAACTGAACTCAAACCATATGAGCCTATAATGGGTGAGGATTGAGGAATCGGCCGGTTCAGGTACCCCAACTCTAGAACTAAACATCATATAGCGAACCTTAGGAGCCCACCCTAGGTAGAGCTATGCCGAACCCCAGTGGTCACCCAATTAGATGCTTTATTTTGTTATTTATTTCTCCTGTGCTAACGTGCATTCTTTTGGTGCTTTATTTTGTTACTTATTTCTCCTAACGTGTTTTCTTTTGTTTCGATTGCATTGCATTGCATTGCATCGCATTATTATAGAAAAGAGGTGTTGATTCATATTCGATTCCTAAATAGGAGAGTTTGTCATAAGGGGACGAATTTCTTGATAAAGTGGATTATAATGCGGTCGCCCCGATAGGGTCCAAGTAAGCACAATGGAAGAAGGTTGATAGCTCAATAGGGAATACAAAACTTCACCCGAGAGATTCAAATTGATGGAGACCATACAAGGGCCGTCACGTCTCAACTTTTTTAAAGGAGCTAGTATCGCGAGGAAGAGTGAACAACGAGTCGCAGCCCGGACCAAGCGAAAAGGGGCTAATAGAGATACCTTTGGCAAGCTCGCAAGATTCGACCATAACACTCAAACATGAAGAAAGAAGCGGTGTCTTCACTTGGATTCTGAGGGCAATACCGCATAAGTAATCCGTTTTATGTAAAGAAATCTGTTTTCTAGAAAAGTTCTTCTAATGGAACTAAATATAAGGTCGACGCTTCTTTTCTTGCATTCGTTCGTATTTGTATTTCGTGCATTTGCATTCACATTTCATGCATCTGCATTACATCATTCGTATCATATTTTGTACATAAGACTTTCACAAAAGGACCCTAATTAGGTGAAATTATTTCAGTGAAGCCCGAAAAATATGGAACAAAGGTTGGAAAGATTGGAGCAAAGACAAATACAGATGCAAGAGCAATTGACCAAAATTCAACATGATATGCGAGATCAGATGAATGCAATAAGCCAGTTAACCCAGTTATTAGCCGAAAGATTTGAAGAAGGAAAAGGCCCGTTAACCAACAATGGGAATGATAATGAAGACCCTACTTATTTCGCAAGTTTTACCCCAAAAAGTATTCAGACCCAACCAGATGCGCATCCGCAAGAGGGACCCATTATTATCAGCCCTCAATATCAGATTGGTACCTCGGCATTGTTGAATCTCCCGAAGGATGCAGTTTTTAACCCAGAGGATAATCAAGTCACTCCTGTTGTTCTCGGCCCAATAGAAACAAAGAAAAGAGAAGGGTGGACTTCAAACGGCCCGAAGGGGAAAGAAAAGAAGGTAAATAATGTGAGGGGGTATAATGAGGGTCGTTCGAGGTCGATTATAGCAAGCCAACAAAAGAAGGCAGCTACCAGTCATCCGACCTCCCCAGGATAAGAACTCAATCCAAAATCAAGTTCAGAAAAACCCCAGTTCTCTCCCATCTCAATCTTGTATAGGGAGTTGTACCAAATGCTATTTGACGCACATGTTGTAGCCCCTTTCTACCCGAAACCGATGCAAACCCCATACCCTAAATGGTACGACTCAAATACTTAGTGTGAGTACCATGCAGGGATCACAGGGCATTCCATAGAAAATTGCCTTGCTTTCAGGAAGCTGGTCGACAGATTCATCAAAATTGGAATTATAAAATTCGATGATCCCTCTGGTAAAGAGAATCCACTACCCAACCGTTCTATTAAAGGGGTAAATATTATGAGTACTATGATGAATAGGGGCACGGGATCCAAGAGTGCATCAAGTTTAGGGCTCTAGCTCAAGACGGGATACGGGGGAATTTGAACAGCGATGACGCCTCTAAAAAGGGAACCAAGGGCTTAAAGGTTTCCAAAACCTTTTGTACTGGGAATGTTTTGAACAATGGGGCTGTGGAAGAAGTCCCTGTGTTTTTAGAGCTAACTTAGGGTAATACCCAGAACGCGCTTACTGCTTTAAGCCTAGAGGCAGTAAGAATCCTTTGTGAAAATAGGCTTTTGTCTAAAATTTTTATTTCAATAAGAATGCATCTTTTTGAGTAAATTTTCATTTATTTGTCATTTCATACCATACAACAATAATTCTTAGATTGTCTTATTCTTTTATTCATAACCATACTGCACAATTGTTCTTAGATTCTGTTGTTCTTCGAACTCTTTCAAATATTATTTCTTCATGATCATGACACATAAATACTCATTCTTGAATACATTTATTCTTTGAAATCTTTCTCCGTACCTATAAAAAGGGTCTCCAGATATCGATAACACGAGTAACACTGCTACCAAACTAGAATCTCCTTTGGAGTGAAATATGCACTTAGGGGAATCCCAGAACTTTGAAGATGACAAAGATTATGACCTATCTTCCGATTTGTCAAAAATGGTAGAACAAGATGAAAATGAATCCCACAAGCTCAGTGGATATCGCAAGCAAACAAAGATTGAAGCCCAGCTCATCACCGAACTAAGGCGGGACATCATTGAGTTATTTCAAGAAATATCTTCGCACAATCATGCCTAGACTACCGAGACATGGGCTCACCAAAAGCTCAAAAGAGGTTCACAAGAATATCTGTAGGACACATGCTAGTGGTTTTACAATAGCCAAGCTGATCATAAGGCTAAGATACTGCTAGCCCACTATGAAAAAAGACTACATCAGTATGTCATAAAGGTCAAATTGAGGGAGATGAGATTTATGTTTCTTTGAAGACTCTCCATGTGGGGCACGGATGTCACTGGGCCAACTTCACCGACTTCAAGTCACCTTCACGATGATCAATTACTTCACCAAGAGAATAAGGTCGCTTCGTGTGCCAAAGTTACCAAGTAAACGATCATCAAATTCAAATTCAAAAATTCAGATTCAAAATCGAATCTAAATTCAAGTTTGAATTCAAAAAAAAAAAAAAAGAGGTCATTTCCAACTGCACAATGCCAAGAGTTTGCAGTATGTTCGAAGAAAAGGCGCCATACAACAAAGGTTGCCAAAAGAAAAGAAAAAAGAAGAAATAAAAGATGACCGAGACTGGTAAAGATTGGTATAAGAAACTACCACTTACTCTTTATGCTTACATTGGAGCAAACACCTTCAAACCCTTATGATTTCAAGGATTCCAACATTTCAACTGTTCTAACTATTATCCTTGGAATGAATGTATTACATGACTCCCCTAGATAGTCTGATGTGCCATCAATAGCTGCGGTGGTTAGCTTTAGGCAATGGCTATTGATTTTCCGCTCCAGGGCATTAGTCTGTACACAGTCTCTGAAGCTGGAAATAATAGATTTTCCCTTCAAACCAGTGTCTGACAAAGTAGATGAAGGTATCATGAAGGAGGACTTCTATACAAATTTAGGGAAGAAAAAGCCTGATCAGCTCATTATCGAGTTAGCGAGTCTTAGTTCGATCAAGTTTCGAACAAAGAACTTAATCAAGTTCCTTGACGAGAATGGGAACCCCAAGTTCATGGTGTAGAAAAACCATCATACTAAGTTTCTCCAGCAGAGATTTCCTGACAATGCCCCGCCTGGGACCGTTATAGGCAACAAAGTCTGTCATCCTAAAAACAACGACTTCTATCTTTGAGCCCATGTTGGAATGATTGAAACAACAAGGCATATTCATTATCGTGATCAGATTGGGTTTTTAGCTAATGATCTACAGGAGATAATCCATTCTTTGGTGTATGTATATCAAAGGAATACCGCTGCCATACCTGTAGTTGTTCTTATTTGCTTTGGTAGCTTCACAGTTGGGGAAATCTATGAAGTTTGATGATGCTTCAAAGACATCAACGAGACATGGCGGGGCGACTACTCTGGAAAAATTTATGTACCTCAGCTTTCCAGGTTGAAGGATACTGTCAGCAACTTCATTCTTACTTGCTGAGAATCGTTGAACCATCTTTTTGTACAAGGCTTATCAAACGACAACTACGACTGTTGCTAGGGCAACCCCTTTTTCACAGGTTTATGAATTGAGATTCTTTCCTCCAGGCCTCGATAGAGTCAAGAATTGGAAATCTCTGGTGAACTTAACTTGAAAGTTTTCATCCTAATCAAACATGCCAAAATGGGCGATACGAACTTATGGCGAGAAGAAAATCAAAGTGAAAACTCGCGAAGGGCGCCTTAAGACCTTCCAAGAAAGTCAAAAAAAAAAAGAGAAAAAGAAAAATCAATCAAAAAGAAGAAAGAAAAAAGAGGGGCCAAGGTGAAAACCCGTAAAGGGCGCTTTGAGTCCGAAAGGCATTTGAGTTGAAAACCCGAAAAGCGCGGCTCAAATTTTGATCAAAAGTGGGGCACGCAGTAGTCTTGCTATACTTGGATTGACAATAAAGAAGTATGCTACGTCTTGGGGCATCGACAAAGTACTCCGAATTCCCTAGGCACATATTGAGCTTAGAGTGGTTCTCAAGAATTGGAACATGGAAGCCTAGGTTGTGATATCTGGGGCACCTGGCTTTCATCTTTTATATCTGCTATCTTTGATTCATGATGAACTATGTTCCTGATCAATTTCCTTCTTATTGATTAATTCGTGTCGAGCTATGCTCCCAATAAATTCTTTCTTGATTGCATTTTCTTAACTTGCTTGTTTCGAGTTATGCTTTCATTCAAATTCCTTCTTGTCCATTGTCATGGTCCTCTTCAAGCATTTTGTATTGAAATAATGATTAATGGACTATTAACACTTTCATAAAAAGAGTTTTACGCATTACTCTAGAAGCTCCTAAAAGTACAGGAACCTGAAACAGGACTGTTGTTTAAAAGCTCGCCAAGTGTAAAGGTTAGAAACATTTGAGCTTAAATTGAGATCTTCTATCAAAGATACTAGATATCATGTCGGTGATGTAATCTCGATGAAAATGAACGATGTTAACCTAAGCACAAAAGGGGTTATTTCTCGAGAGAAATGATATTCAACATCCATATGCGTCTGGTCAGATTACCCGATGAGTGGTTAGAACAAGTTACGAATCCTATACCTCCAAGTTACAGTAAAATAAACCCTGAAGTTACAGTGGGGCAAACCAGTTGAACAAAACATGATTGTTTCTTCGGGTTTTGGTCAAATACCAGCCAAGCGAAATGACAGCATACTACGTTTGTGATAAAGCCTCGATGAGCAACAAACGACAATACCTTAAAAAGGGATTATTCTCATTTTGCATTCATACATATATCATTATTAGCACATTCATTTAGGAACATTGATTCATCTCGATCATAGCATCCTAATCATTTTGCATAAGCATAAGCGCATAAATTGATTTTACAGGACTGGTCCCCCAGAGGACAGTATAGCAACATTGGAACAAAATACCAGATCTTGCCTTCCTGAGCGAAGCAGATCAAAGATCAACATGGGTCCCTGAGGTTGCAGGGAGCAGGTTGAAAAACCCAGATCTTACCTTCCTGAGCGAAGCGGATCAAAGATATCAACATGGGTCCCTGAGGTTGCAGGGAGCAGGTTGAAGAACCCAGATCTTGCCTTCCTGAGCGAAGCGGATCGAAGATATCAACATGGGTCCCTGAGGTTGCAGGGAGCAGGTTGAAGAACGCAGATCTTGCCTTCCTTAGCGAAGCGGATCGAAGATATCAACATGGGTCCCTGAGTTTGCAGGGAGCAGGTTGAAGAACCCAGATCTTGCCTTCCTGAGCGAAACGGATCGAAGATATCAACATGGGTCCCTGAGGTTGCAGGGAGCAAGTTGAAGAACCCAGATCTTGCCTTTCTAAGCGAAGCAGATCGAAGATACCAACATGGGTCCCTGAGTTTGCAGGGAGCAGGTTGAAGAATGCAGATCTTGCCTTCCTGAGCGAAGCGGATCAAAGATATCAACCTGACATTCTTGAGTTTACAAGGAGCAAGTTGAAGAAAGCAGATCTTGCCTTCCTGAGCGAAGCGGATCAAAGATATCAACCTGACATCCTTGAGTTTACAAGGAGAAAGTTGAAGAAAGCAGATCTTGCCTTCCTGAGCGAAGCGGATCAAAGATATCAACCTGACATCCTTGAGTTTACAAGGAGCAAGTTGAAGAAAGCAGATCTTGCCTTCCTGAGCGAAGCGGATCAAAGATATCAGTATGGCATCCTTGAGTTTACAAGGAGCAAGTTGAAGAAAGCAGATCTTGCCTTCCTGAGCGAAGCGGATCGAAGATATCAGCACGGCATCCTTGAGTTTACAAGGGGCAGAAAATAGATCTTGCCTTCTTGAGAAAAGCGGATCGAAGATATTAGCACGGCATCCTTGAGTTTGCAAGGAGCAGAAAATAGATCTTGCCTTCCTGAGTGAAGCAGATCGAAGATATCAGCATGGCATCCTTGAGTTTACAAGGAGCAAGTTGAAAAAAGCAGATCTTGCCTTCCTGAGCGAAGCAGATCGAAGATATCAACATTTCTTTGATAATTCAGCAGAGAAGATTGAAGTTACGAATCTCTTCTCTTTGAATTCTTATCTCCTCGAAGTTCTAGTGGAGTAGGTTGAGGTTACAAATCCCTTCTCCTTGAGTTTACGTTAAAGATCAATCAATATTTCTTTGAAGTTTCAGCTGAGAAGATTGAAGTTACGAATCTCTTCTCCCTGAATTCTCATCGCCTCGAAGTTCCAGCAGAGTAGGTCAAAATTACAAATCCTTTCTCTCTGAAATTACATTGAAACCATCAGCCTTATCTCCCTGAAGTTGCAGTGGAGCAAATTAAGGCTACTAATCCTATCTCCCTGAGGTTGCAATGGAATAGACTGAGGCTATTAATCCCATACCCCTGAAGATGTGGTAGATCAGAGCGAGGTTACCTGAATAAGAGAAGCGCCAATAGAAATTGAGACTCAGCAGCCCCAGGCAAAATTGGCCCTTTTATAGTCTTTGCTCTATCCCCGTTACACGGCAATGAGCAAAGAGGGGCAGCTGTTGCGGGCCATTTTTGCCCGACCCATCAAACCCCTAAACCATACCTACTTTACCCAAAATACAAGTGGCCCAAATGGCCCAAAACGTTAAAGTTTGTGGAACCTTAGGGTTCCTTCCTACTGCACCGCGCCGCTCAAACCTTCAGCCACCCTCGTGCCTCCGTACGACCCATGTGAGCCTCGGCATGCATCACGCCCAAGGCCTGACCTTTCTCTGGACCCGTTGACCAACCCCAGCACCTGCAAAGAAGAGAAAGAACAAAGCAGAATACGCAAACAGTACGAGCAAACAGTAGAAAATGAACAGTGTATTTTCAGCTATAAAGCCATATTCAAAAATGTAACCGGGGGGACTCGGCTAGGAGAAATCGAAAGCATTTTGTAAAAAGGGATCCCCATTTTACTCAGATTTTTCCAGAAAATAAAAAAAATAGAGAAAGGTTTAGAAAGGTTGCTTCTTTTTTCTTTTATTTTCGGCTCTTTAGTTTCATTTTTTTTTCTTTTCTTTTTCATCTTTGGATGAAAAATCTAAATAATGAAAAAAAGAGGAAGGGAACCTCACCCGAATCCCTATGGACACGTCGTCGGGAAGCCTCCTTCGTCGTCGTAGTCAGATTCGGAAAGAGACCGGATGTCCTCTTCGCTTCATCATTCATGGGTTTCCAAGGGATTGGTTTTCAAAGGGTTTCAAAGTGAGGCTAAAGGCTCACTCTCACGTTCTGTTGACCACCGAAGCCGGTGGTGGAGCGGCAAGTAGGCGATGAAGGGTTTTAACCCTAGCCGAATATTGATGAGAGGACATGGGGGCTGCTATCGTTGTTTTTTTTTAGAAGGTGGCTGCTGTTTTGAAAACAAAAAAAGAAAAAGGGAACGGTGGAATGAGAAAGAAAGGGAAGTTAGGGTTTTAGTATAATACATGAAACGGCATAATTTCCCATCCGATCCCTGCAGCTTCACGAGCGTTGCAATCGGGCCCCGTTCTCTTTTTATTTTTCAAACTCGCCCCGTTCTTTTGTTTTTAGTTCAATTTAACCTTTTTAATTACTTTATTATTATATCCTTATAATTAGTTATCTCGGTATTATTATTATTATTATTATTATTATTATTATATTTATTATTAATATCATGGCTTTAATTAGTACTTTCATACACGTATATATATTTAGCATTATCAATAGTTATCCTTAATACTATTAACTTCTATTATCTTATTACTATTATTATCATTTTTATATTTTGCTATTACATTATAGTTAACTTTATTATTTTATCACGTTTTACTATATACATGTCATCATTGTTATTATATCATATTACACATATTATTTTCTTTTCATCATTTAACATTTTATATATATATATATTATTACTTCCTATTATTGTTACTAATATATTATTATTATTACTATTGTATGAGTAGTAAATTGTTACTATTTTCCTTTCATAATTATTAACGTATATATATTTTGTACACATGTTATTTTCTAAATACATTGTTTTCACACTATATCATTTTATACGTTATGTATATATATTCTTTTATATTATTTTATATATGTATTCTCAATACTAATATATATATTTTATACATTACATCTATTTTAAAGTTATATTTTGTGTATTATACACTATATTCTTATATATATATTATATATGTATTTTTTCACTTTAATAGTTATATATATTTTTATACCATTCCATGTATATACTTTAATATCATTTATGTACAAGTATTTTAAGGTATTGTATATGTATTTTAACATTATTTCTTTTTTATATTATGTATAGTATTTATGTAGGAATATTTTCATATGTTATGTGTACATTTATATTTTAATAATATTTTATATATATCATATATGTTATTTTTTTATATATTATGTATTCGCCATTCTTTTACATACTTTTTATGTTATACTATGTAAATATTTTAAATATTATGTTATGTATGTATATCCGTATTTTACAATTATGTGATTTATTTACTTTAAAAATCTTATCTTTTATTGTGTAATATATTACTCATTTAAAATTTTTATTCGAATTCTTATAGTTTTAAACCCTTTTTATAATTATTCATTCTTAAAAGCTTTTTAAACTTCACTTATTTTAATTTGTCTTTTACTTCTTTTAAATTTGTCTTAATCTTTTAATGTTAATGTTATTATTTGTGTGTGATGATGTGTTATGTAATTGTTGTTATTTTGTGCATCATTTTATATTTATTAGTTATCATGATTCATGGATGTAATATATATGAATTCTTTTGTTACTTTGCATGTTATAATTCCATACCTGTGTCTTATAAAAGTCGTGTCTAATTCTATTTTGATAAAAACTTTCGTCTAAAAGCTTTCAAAAGAACGACTCTTGTTTGGGTGCTTTGAGGAAATCGAACCTTAACTTACTAGGTTCTGATTTCTCTCATTAAACCCGAACTATCGAGTGTGGCTTTCAAAATCAATTTATATGAGTTTTCACTCGAGGTTCGGAAGTGTTACGACCTAACTTATTGGACGTGACATTCATTATCTCGAGATGAGAATTTCAAAATCAAGGTGATACTCTAAGTTTTGAGACTTTGAAAGATCGAACCCTAACTTACTGGGTTCCGATTTTCCATTCGACCTAGAAATAATTAAACATCCCTTTTCTGATTTAACTACGTGAGCCTTCTGAGAAAAAGAGCGAGTTCAATTTCGAGAAATTGAGATGTTGCATCCTAACTTACTGGGTATGGCATTCTTATTTCTTTGAGATGAGCGAGCTTCGACTTTCAATATGATATATTCAAATGTTTTTTTAAACAAACGATCGTATTTTAAAATCTTTTCAATCTTTTGACATTAAGACATCAATTAATCAATATGTACCAATTTTGGGCGTATCGAGGGTGCTAATCCTTCCTCGTGCGTAACCGACTCCCGAACCTACCTTTCTGATTTTCGTGGACCAGAATAGTCGTTTTGATAAATCAAATTGTTTATTAAAAACAACCCTTTTTCGAAGTGATCCAATCACACCTCATATAAAAGATTGGTGGCGACTCCCAATTTTCCTATCCATTTTCAAATTTCAAAGTCGATTCCCGTTTTCAAAAAATGGTTTCGACAATTTACATTAAAAAAAAAGATAGTTTAGAATACATCTAATTAAGCTAGTTTTCTTTTAAAATTTCAAGATATTTTTAAATTCTTAAACGTGCACAATTTATGAAAGAGAAGAATGAAGTAGAATATTTAAGGAATTGCTTAGCATATTTGCATCCATGAAATCATGCTAGTGGAACGTCAACAAAGCTACCAAGCAACAAAAGGAAAGGGTTGCGTACCAAAATCACTAATTTTGTGTTTTGGAGGGACACTCACACGATTGATGTGCCAAATTAAATTAATGTTGAATGCTCACTTTAGTCTTTATCTATGATGGATGAGGAGGATAAAATGTCCACTTTTATCCAAGTGATGAATCCAGGATAATATATCTTCTTATCATTTGGACACACCCTCATCTTATTAGGCAATCCCTTTAAAAAGTTAACACTACTTTCTATCTAAATTATATTTCTTTTAAATTCCTCTTGGTGTTAACTTTTTTTTTTAATTTAAATTTGAATCATCATTGTATTAAAAAGAATTAATAAATTCATTTAAATATAATTTAATTAATTAACAGGACGAAATTAAAATTTATTCAACCAAACATACTAAGAACAAGTATAATCCAGATTAAAACCAACTAATTGAACTAATTGGATAGGATTAAAACCCACACATATAACAACCGCACATGATAAAACTCAGAGACCTACATATATAATTAAACATGATAAGTCTCAAATCTGGATACTTAAAACCCAAGGCCTCTACCTTTATTAACAGTACCAAGGCCTCATTGACATGTAAAGTACTTTTTTTTTAATTTAAAGAACTACTAACGTACATATAATGAATGAATTTTAATAAGTACACATTTTTAATGCTCAAAGTAGGAGTAAGGATTAACCTCTTAAGTATCACATTATTTTTTTTTCATGAACATGGATAGTTCATGCAACAAAAAAGTAAGAGTAGGACATCTCCATTAATTAACTTAGTTTTGCTTGCCACCAAATTATTTTATCTTGCATTTCAAATTGTTTAGTCGCTAAATTAGGGTTCAATCGTATGTTAAATTGATTTTTTTTTTTTTTTTGTGTCTAACAACTTGAATTCAATCCTATCTATTGTGCCTTATCATTAACATTATGATAAGTTATATCTTACAGAAGTACTATATAAAAAGTCATTCATCTCCCATTCCACTCATTCTTAATTTGTGGTATATCTTATTTGATTAAAATTAACACGTTTACAATATATGATTCGTATATTTAATAAAAAAATTTTAAGTACATGATTTTCATCATGCATAACTAGACAAAGGAAAATAATAATATGGCTAGAAATCTATAAATTTATTAATCTATAAATTCTCACTTATAAAAATTCAACATCTAGATTAGAATTGTCTAAAATTGATTTTGAATTTATCAATTTCAAATCCACTTTATTTTGTTGACATTTAAATAAAGAAAATTGAAGTCCAAATCCTTGGTTGAGTTGCTTAATCCAAGCATAAGGTAAACCATTTCGATGGGTTTTTCTAATATGTTGAATTGAGGTGGGCCTAAGTTCCTTCGCCCAAACTAAATGCTAGTAAAAGGTTTATTTTATTTTTTTGGGTTAAGTATGGATATTTTAATTATGATAAAAAATAAAAAATAATTATAAACAAAATTAACTTTTAATTATATTAAACAATTATTACTTAAATGTGTATATATTTTAAGTCAATAAATTAAAACAATATTTTAGTAATTAAATGTGTATACATTTTAAGTCAATAAATTAAAACAATATTTTAGTAACTATTTGGATTCTTTTTAACTCTTAAAAAGTTTGGTCTTCCATTTATTTTTCAAAATATTAATTAAACATATGTTAAATTTTTTTAATTCACTTATAAAATTAAAAATTATCAATGTATCAATCAATTTGATAATACGTTCAATTTACATGATTATTATGTTTAATTTTGATATTTTTTTAATGAAATATCATTAATTTTAAACTTATTATTTAATTTTTGATTAGGTACAAAAGCAGAATCCAAAAAATAAAAAAGAGTCGAAGATATGAGTTGTCGTAAAAGTTTTAGGCCAAAAAAATATTTATTTTAAGATTGTAGAAATTATACTTTTAAAATTTTCATTATGATAATATTTTAATTTTTTAATATTTTATCTTTTAAAATTTTTGAATAACTCTTTGACACTAGATTAGATTACAAAATTTCAGTAAGATTAAACTTTTATGCCGATTGAGTAATAGTTCGATTGGCATGAGTATTGTTGTCAATGCAAGAGGACGTGGGTTCAAATGCGCTAAAACGCATTATCCTCTTATCAATTAAAGGAGAAGATTTGTTATCAAGGATCAGTTCGAAACAAGAGTCAGAATTGAGCCTAAAGTTAGAATATTATCACATCGCTTTATTCAATCTAATTTTGTTTCTGTTTATCTTTACTATTATTTTGGTTTTAATTATTTTTATTTTAATCAAATTTAATTCTCATTTTTTTAGCACAAATCGTCATACGTTATAGGCACAACAGTTGCCTAGCGCTTAATTTTATTAAATCGAATGACAGTTTTAGATATCTGAGTTTCTGTGAGATTGACCCTACTCACTATACTTTTATTTATTTACTATTTAGGCATAAGAATATTGTTTTGGGTGAACTCAACACCCATCAAATTTTGGCCTTGTTGTCAGGGATTGACAAAAATCTAATTTTTGTCATTTTTTCTTTATGATTAGGTTAGATCCAAGAGAACCACTAGAGCTTGACCCCAAAATCAAGAAAATCACTCGAGCATTATGTAGAGAAACAATAAGATGCGATAAATGGCTAGATGTGTTTGAAGTTTCAGACAATGAAATTGAAGAAGGAGGTAGAGCAATGACAAAAATCGTCCACGAACTACCTTGTGAACTAGAAGTCATGGCTCAAAATCGCACCATTAGGCAACTTGCCAAGGCACTAGATGAACAACAACCGTTGGGTATTGCTTACCTGACAGTAGATGCATCATTTGAATTAAAATTGGGTTTGATACATTTATTGTCCATTTTTTATGGTGTGCAAAACGAAAATTCGCATAAACATCTTAAGGAATTCCATAGAGTATGAAAATCACATAGAATTACCCAAAACCAAATTAAACTTTGCACTTTCCTTTTCTTTTTTTTTCTTAATGCAAGACCAGATTAAACTTTGCGCTTCTATTTTTTTTATTTATCCAACTTTGCTAGAGAGCAATTATTTTAATTACCTCCAGATTTGGTTAATTATTACATCAATCAGTACAAGCATCAAATTGATTGACTTAATAATTAACTAAATTCAAATTAACTATAATTAAAATAAATCTAGAAGAGAATACATACCTTTATGACTAACTCAATGATTAATTAACTAACTAAAATGAGAATAAATTTGAAGAAAAACTTACCTAAACTTAAATTTGTAAAATTTCAACTTTAAGCTTTGTAATTGACATGCTCTTGAGTTTTTAAAAGTTCCTTTTGGGGCATTAAAAATTTGCGGCCTATTGAATTAGAGAGGTGCCTCTCCTGCTGGCATTTGGTCCCACCAATGGGCCAACCATAATAAATAAACTCTTTTATATGGGGGGATAACATAGAATAATTCACAAATATTTGGATCACGATGATACTGCTTTTCAAGGTATTTTGAACCATGCAAATATAATAGGGCTCCTTTGAATCCTCGATTAGTTCCAGTGCAGTGTGACTTGGTACAAAATTACATTTGGATGGCGAAACTGTGATGCGACTGAGGGGTGTGATCACGCCATTCTCATTGCTGTTTTTTTATCCACATAAAATTTGAAAGCTGCATTTGCAGTTTATGTCTTTCTTTCTTTTTTTTTTTTGTCCTTCTTCATTTATTATTGAATGGAATAAAACAATCCAATGATAGCCAAAAACACAATTATATATAAAAATAAATAATTATAAATAAATGTAAAAGTAAGATAATATACATATATATATATATAATTAAAATAAGTTGAAATCAGAATACCAATAAAAATAATTTTGGGTAAATTTAATAAAAAATTAAAATATTAGTTTAAATTTAAAATAACTCCGATTTTAAAATATCTGAAATTGATCAAACTTAAAAAAATGGTAAAACCCAAATAGTTCAAAATCAAAGCTTTTTTAAACATATAGCCTGTCGTAATTTTTTAAATAAATTCCTCATAATCTGATCTACTTTTATATTATTCTCGTATTCTCACACACGCATATACTGACTTGTAATATATATATAATGCATATAACTTTTTGTTATCTTAATGTTTTTTTCCTAATTTTGTTGACGTTAAATGTGGTGTTGGAGATTAAAGGTGATTCATATAAAGTATCGCTCATGGTTGTTTAGGAGTGTCTACATACCTGTGCTGAGACTTCCAAAAAGTATCTTGGATTCTATGTAAAATTTAATAAATTAATATTTATTATATCATTTCATCAAAAATAAAAATAAAAGTTAAATATAAAAATATATTTAATACTATTAATATATTAAATTTTTTGAGTTTTTTTTTTTTTTCAAATTAGCGCATAACTTTTTAAGAATGTAACTCTCTCTTGTTCTATAAAGAAATTAATGAAGGTTTCAATATATTTAATACTATTAATATATTAATGAAGACTATTTAAATTAGATATCATTAAAATTTTCACAAATTTACAGAAATATAATGATAATTGACATCTTTAAAATTCGAATTTCAGTATTCATTTTTTAAAATTTAATTTTCGAATTCTATTATTAGTTGTTAAGTACTTGATTGCTACCTATATACCCAACTTATGTCGATCGTCCATAGCTTGTGGTTGAAGATTATAGGTTAAGAGGTTGAAGAGTTAGTATTCCGAAACAAAATAAGTTTTTCGTATTTTTGTTTTACTCTTTTTACAAAGTTCAATAGAGAAACATATTGAAAGTGAGAGCATAAGAGCAAGAAGCTCAGTGGTTGACACTTCATGCAGCTCTTTTCCATACTTGTTATTAATTACTCTACTCCTCTCTAGGACTAGGCCACAACTTCTTATACACTGGATTGCCACCTGAGCTTTTGCTTCAAAGGAACTTTCAAATATTTGTGTGGCCTTTTGAATTAGAGAGGTCTTTCTCTTAGCTGACATTCGGTCCTAACCATCATAAATACCTTCTCTTATCTGGGTCCGTGGCATAAACTATCCACAAATTCTTGGATCATCATCATTCTGCCTTTCCAGGTATTTTCAGCCATGAAATTGTAATATTTCGTCACCCAACTACACTTTTTCTTTTCCACTATGATTATGTATTTAAAGTATTAAAAATACATATGTGCAATATAATTTATGAATTTTAATTTTAAGTTAATTTTTATAAATTATTAACAATATAATCGCCATAGCATCATTTTACAATTATATGTTGTATATACAAATGATTAGTATATATATATATATATATATTTTTAAAAATAGTACAATTGAATTAAATTTAAAGTTCTATTTATACGTATAAATCGCAATAAAAATTTCACATGTATGATTACACTAAATCAAAATTCATGAATCATAAACTTCTTCAATTGATTTTAGATTTTATATAACTTATTTATTTTAATAACTTGAAAAATATAAATGAGATTATACTCTATGTTACTATTAATTTGTTCATTGAGTTTAATGTGTATAACTAATAAAATTGAGAAATGGTTAAAAAATCAAAAAAAAAAATTATAAAAACCAGTAACTTGTATTATGATTGTAATTTTTACTTTTGAATTTTTTTTAAAACAAATTCTTTTAAAAAAATACTGAAATTTTATAATGTAATTTGAAAATTAATAATTTGCTTTCATTAAGAAGAAGAAAAAAATTATCATTCTCATTCAAGAACTTTTACTTCATCATTCTTTCACCCATATAATAAATATGATTTGATCTAATTTTTTTTCTTATTTTTCAAGTCCATTTTAAATATCATGTTTGATATTTATAACTACTCCTTTCAACAATATCGTCTCTAATGTTTGAACTTTAATCTAATATTTATTAAATATATATAATTCTATCAACATTTTCCTCCCAAAAGGTTATGGTACTTTTCTTGATATAATACATGGATCAATCATAAAAAAAAGAGCTGTGTACATGTACATGTATATATATAATATCGACACTGACGTAAAAGGGTGATTGGTGTAATGATATATATGGATGAGAATGAAGAATATAAATTGTCATTGTGTTGGCTATAAGCTGTCCATCCATATATTCTTACTGTGGCAGACAGGCAAAGGGTACCAAACCATCTCCATGGCTTTAACCACTTTGGAATAATTAAATGCAATAAATAAACCCCCACCCATCTCTGCCCACGTACACTGCTAATTCATTGTGTATAAATAACACTATAGCCCAAAGATGATGGTTCAAGGACTTATAGCTATTGAGAAAAAATGAGGTCTAAGATGATGGGTTGTAGAGAGGAACATCAGAGTACTCATGGTTCAGTGCTGGGTGGGAAGCCTAACCATTGTGTTATTTATCCACCAAAGTCTAGCATTGGTGCTGAGGAATTGGAAAGAAGAAACAATGACTGGTTAAATTCTTCTTCTTCTTCTGGTACATATAGGTATATGTATATATATGGTGGTGTTTATGTAGAGATGATATTAATAAGCTCCTGTTTTGATTTCGTCTGACGCAGGTTTGTTAGGACCAAAGTTGGGAGTGATTTAATGGTGCAGGTTGGAGATTTTAGCTTTCACTTACACAAGGTCAGCAACAACCATATACTTGTCTTTATTAGTGAAGCATGGGATTATTATTAATTTTGGCAGATGGAAATAAACTTATTTTTGTAAATTATTATAAATTTGGGGAGGGGATGGCTTACATAAAAATATTTTTCATATATTATGTAGGGAATCGTTTTTCCAAATATTATGCCTTTTGTTTCTGTTGGGATATATGTGGACAGATTTGTCATTATCATGTTCATATTGTGCCCAACACAAAGGCCGACTGTATTTTCGTATTATGTTTTAATTTTTTTATAATGTACCATATTAATTCAATCTTAACTTTACAATCATTTATTTGAAATTAGTAATTCATTGCATTTGTCATATCTTAAGATAATTAGCTATTACAATTTATAAACAAGTGATTATGTTGTGATCCTCAGCTTGCTATGGTTTCGAAAAGTGGATATTTGAATAGACTTGTATTTGCAAAAAGAAGTGAGGGACATGGACACAATGGAGGCAGCCTCAAGATTGTGTTGGATGACCTTCCTGGTGGAACCAACACCTTTGAATCAATTGTCAACTTCTGCTATGGATTTAAGGTGGATGTAACAGCTACCACCATTGCTCCACTCTATTGTGCTGCAAATTTCTTGGAAATGAGTGATGATCTTCACCAAGGTAATCTCATTTCCAAAACAGAGGCGTTTTTGAGCTTTGCAATTTTCTCATCTTGGAAAGACACTTTTAAGGTACTCAAAAGCTGTGAATCTGTGTCACCTTGGTCCAAAGATTTGCTTATTGTGAAACAATGCTCCGATGCCATTGCTTGGAAGGCATCAACTGACCCCAAAGCTTTTACTTTAGGACAAAATAGTAATGGGAACCTGAATGTTGGAGAATCAAGTGATACTTGGTGGTTTCAAGATGTTTCGACCCTTCGAATTGATCATTTTATCCAAGTGATCGAATCGATTAAACGAAAAGGGGTGAAACCGGAGCTTATTGGATCATGTATAGCTCATTGGACGGCGAAATGGTTTTCGGGTACCACATTTGTATTTGATGACCCAAAAATACCCAAGCATTTGACTCAAAAGCTACAAAGAATTACCATTGAAAGTTTAATTAATATGCTTCCAGTGGAGAAAAACTCAGTTTCTTGCAACTTTCTACTTTACCTTGTCAAGTTGGGGTTGAAAATGCAAGTAAATTCTGAGTTGTTGAGCAAACTAGAAACAAGAATAGCTTCCATGTTGGAGCAATGTTGTGCTCAAGATCTCTTGGTTAAGAACTATGGAGATAAGGATACTACATATGATGTTGGAATTGTGATTAGGGTGGTCCAAGCTTATGTTTTATTGGCCTTGAAAAACTCTAGGGCAAGACTATGCATTGTTGGAAGGTTGATTGATGGTTACCTTACTCTAATTGCAAGGGATATTAACCTTACACTCATTGATTTCAAATTACTTGTGGACGCATTACCGACAAATGCTCGATCGTGCGATAACAACCTTTATAGAGCCATAGACATGTACCTCAAGGTGTGTACTTCACCCCTGAATAACTTACTTTCTTTCTAAGTAATAGTAGTTTACCTAATTCAAAGTTTGTGGAACAATTGTGTAGGCACATCCAAGTCTAATGGAGGAAGAAAGAGCTAGTGTGTGCAAAGCAATGGAGTATCATAGATTATCAGAAGATGCACGCCAACATGCAATGAGGAACGGCCGATTGCCGTTGAAAATCGTAACGGAATTCATGCTTCTTGAGCAAGTAAAAATGGCTAGATCGATATCAGCTACTAAGTCAAATATTAATCCAAGAACGACGACTCAAACAATAATAAAAATGAATAATAAGAAATGTTTAGAGAAGGGATTCATACCACCTCAAAAGGAGATTATGTTGATGAGAAAAGAGGTGGACAATATGAAGATGCAACTCAATCAGTTGCAAATGTGTAAACTAAAGCTTCAAAAACAAGTTCAAAGATCATGCATCAAGTAGAACATAAAAGCTTCGTTTTCGTCAACAAATTTTATAATTCTCTCCGTTGTTTTATATAGTCACTAGATCCATAACTATGTGTGTTCAAGCATATCAACTCATTACACTTTGAAAAACTATCGTAACATATGTCAAATTTTTAACCTAATTACCAAGATTTAATAATCCCTTTCCTTATAAAAAATCAATAAAAAATTATATATACAATAAAATAATATATTTTGAATATATAATGTAACACATAATAAAGTGTTCAATATAATAATATGCAATAAGAAGAAGAAAAAAAAAACCTTAAAATTTTGGGCCCAAAAATGGCCCACTTAACCTGCTCCAATTGCATTGAACCTGGGCCATTAGACTCTTTGGATATAGACCATTAAAACCATACTTTGAACTTTAAAATTAGGCCCATAGAATTGAGTTAGAATTTAACACTGGACAAATTCAACCTTTAAACATCAGCAGAACATTGAGTTTGTACTTTAACAAATATAAAATTTAGGGTAGATTTATTTACATGTAACCTATTTTTCCTAAAATATTTTTATTATTTTATTGTGTTTATTTGATGAAAAATGAATTATCAAATGAAATCATTCTCCAAAAAAAAGATAAAATCAAGACTTTTTTTAAAGAAAATGTCTTGCCAATCGTAAAGTTGAGCTTTATGGAAAGTTACTAAATTAAAACGGTCTTGAGTGTATAACCATAAACTCAACACCTATCAAATCATCTACCACAAATAAGTCGTCTTGGGACAATCTCAATGAATAACATGTATGATTAGTTGTCCTCTATAAAAAGGAAAACTTCTTTAGTGAATTCTACATTATGACAACCCTCATCGTTGGCCACTGCCAATCGCCGCCAACTTTCGTCGGTCAGTCAACCGTTAGTCTTTTGTCAATTGTTTATGTCAGGTTTGCGTTGTTTTGACCGATTTTGGATGCATCTTAGTTTTCAAGATTCATCAAAAAATAGGTTACAAAAATCCTAAGTAGGTAGGTATATAAATCAATTTTTTCATAAAATAAAAATATTTAAATTTTTAGGAACTTTAAAAAATAAATAATAACTAAAAATACATATAAAAATAAAATTTTAAAAAATTATGGAATTTAAAACTTTCAACTAAAATTTTAGAAAACTTAAAAAAAAAAAGCCATTTTTTTTAAACTTATAAAAATAAAATAGAAATTATCGAATTTGACTGTCTTTAACTAGAATTGACCAATGTCAAAATTCGTTTTTGATGAATGACTATCGAAATTGGTTCAAAAAAATTGATCCGCATTGACTTGCAAAATATTTTGATGGTAGATCAAAGTAATTATTTTTAAATTTTGAAATTTTTTTAAGTTTCAATACAACATTTACTTTCTTTTTAACTTTTTTAAAGTTTTAGCTAAAATTTTGAATTTTTATATATTTTTGTGTTTTGTTGTATTTTATGAAATTAAATATTTATTATAATGTTATATATTTTCCTAAATTTATTATTATTTGAAATTTTCTAAAATTTTAATTTTTCAATTTTTATGAAATTTTTTTTTCATAATATTTTAAAAATATATATTTTTTATTTTTTTAATGTGTCAAGCACATTAAACTAATAACATGATAATGTGCGCCGAGTTAAATTCAAGTGTCAATTTAAATAAAAAAAATCTTTAAGTATCAATTTAAATATTAAAACTAAATTAACAAAAAGTAGTTTTTTTCTTCTTCCCTTTCTTTCACTACTAAAAACTACAGAAAAGTAAAACAAAAACAAAAATAAAATTAATGACAAGGTGCAAATATTGATCGACTTGACCCAAATAAATTAATTAAATATCAAAATGATCCATTTTTTTAATAAAATATGAAAATTACCTTAAATCTACAGTAAAAGTTGGTAGAGCCAAATTATATAGCGCCACCAACTTGCCATATCAACAAGGAGCATAAAAAAATTAATTTTTTAGTGGAGCCATGTAAAATGACGCCATCTTATAAAATACAAGGAAAATATTACGAAATCTGAAAAATCTGGGGCCTTTAAAAATAATTTCCCATTTTCTAGTAGAGCCAATTTAAATGATGCGACCAAAAATTTATGGCGTAACACCCTGTTTCTGTTTTTTTTTACTTTGTTTTTTTTTTAACTTTTTTTTAACTTTTGTCTTTTTCTTTAATTCTTTTTACTTTTTTAAGTTTTATATTTTTTTCTTATTTTATTTTGTTTATTTATTTTAGTTATTCTTCTTTTGTCCTTTTTTTCCTTATTTATTTATTTTATTTATTATTAATTTTAAATGTTATCTTAATCCTTATTTATTTTATAATATTTATTTAATTTATTTTTTATTTTTAATTTTAAATATATATTTTTGAAATTATTTTTTTAAAGTTTAAATATTATTTATTAAATATTAAATATATATTTTAATAATATAAAACATTTAAATATTTTAAAGATATGACCTTTCAAATTTATTATTAGTTTTATAATATTTTAAATGTATATTTTAAATTTTAAATTTTAAATTTATTTTTTAAATATTAAATATATTTTATTTATTTTTATTATTTTTATTATTAATTTTAAAAAACTTGAAATGTGTATTTGAAATATTGTATAATATATTTTTTAATCCTTTTTTTATTTATTTTATTTATTATTAATTTTAAATTTTAAATTTTAAATTTTATCTTTATCCTTATTTATTTATTTTATTTATTTATTCTTAATTTTAAAAAACTTTAAAAGTATATTTGAAATTTATTTATTTTATTTATTATTAATTTTAAATTTTAAATATATATTTTTAACTTATTTTTTAAAATTTTAAATATTATTTTTAATCATTAAATATATTTTTTAATAATATAAAATATTTAAATATTTTTAAGATATGACATTTCAAATTTATGATTAGTTTTATAATATTTTAAATATTTTTTAATTTAATTTAAATATTAAAATTTTATATTAAAAAAATATAAAAAAAAAGTACACTATAAAGTGATGGAGCCATTCTAAATGGCTCCACCAAATATTAATTCTTAAAATTTTAAATTTAATTTAAAAAAATATTTGAATATCTTTAGAATTAATTTTAAAATTAATAATTTATAAAAAATTATATTTAAAATTTAAAATATATTTAAAATATTATAAAAATAATAATAAATTTGAAAGGTCATATATTTAAAAATAATATATTTTAATTTTAAATTATACATTTAAAATATTATAAAACTAATAATAAATTTGAAAATTCATATCTTTAAAATATTTAAATGTCTTATATTATTAAAAAATTATATTTAACATTTAAAAAATAATATTTAAAATTTAATTTTTTTAAATATATATTTAAAATTTTAAAAAATAAGGATTAAAAAATATATTATACAATATTTCAAATACACGTTTCAAGTTTTTTAAAATTAATAATAAAAATAAATAAAATATATTTAATATTTAAAAAAATTAAAAAATTTAAAATTTAAAATGTAAAATATACATTTAAAATATTATAAAACTAATAATAAATTTGAAAGGTCATATATTTAAAATATTTAAATGTTTTATATTATTAAAAATATATATTTAATAGTTAATAAATAATATTTAAACTTTAAAAAAATAATTTCAAATATATATATTTAAAATTAAAAATAAAAAATAAATTAAATAAATAAACAAGGATATAAGACAACATTTAAAATTAATAATAAATAAATAAATAAGGAAAAAAAATTTTAAAAAAAAGGACAAAAGTTAAAAAAAGTTAAAAAAAACAAAGTAAAAAGAAAACAGAAGTAAGGTGTCAGGCGCATAGATTTCTGGTGGCGCGATTTAAATTGGCTCCTCCAGAAAATGGGAAATTGTTTTTAAAGGCCCCCAATTTTTTAAATTTCGCAGTATTTCCCTTTTATTTTATACAGGTGGCGCCATTCTACATGATTCCATCAAAAAATTAATTTTTTATGCTCTTTGCTGACGTGGCAAGTTGGTGGCGCCATATAAGGCTCCACCAGCTTTTACTGTAGATTTAAGGTCATTTTCGTATTTTATTAAAAAGGTAAGTCATTTTGGTACTTAATTAATTTATTTGGGTCATTTTAATAAAAGCCCAATATTCATCACAGCAAAAAATGCATGCCCGGAAAAGCTCCAACACCCCAAGAGTCAGCCACTGATCAACGTGCAAGATTGAAGCCAAAACAAAAATTGCTAGAAATGAGCCAGAACTAGCAAGAATCCCAATGACCATAATCATATCTGCAAAATCAGACTCTACCCCTCTAATCATTATCCACAGCCGCCTAAATCAATGTTGGTTAGGGGTGAGCAAAACTCGATTCGACCTAAAAAAATTGAAAAAAAAATTTGAATTTCGAGTTAAACGAATCGAGTTGTTCGAGTTAATCGAGTTGTTCGAGTCAACCTGAATTTTTTTCGAATTTCGAGTTCGAATCGAGTTAAGTTTTCAAATTCGAATAACTCGAATAATTCGGATCATTCGAATATCAAACTATAATATTTTACATTTTTACCCCAAACTCCCAAACGTTTTTACTTTTCCCTCAAAACTTTTACTCATTCCCACTTTTCCCCCAAAACTTTTAGTTCCCTCTCATCCAAACCCTACAATCTACTCAAAATCCATTTCCCACCAAAATTTTACTCTCTCATTTACTTTTTCTCAAAATTTTACTCCCCAAAACCCTCAAAATTTTTTATTTTCCCCCAAAATTTTTATTCCCTCCTATTTTCTTCCTAAAACTTTTACTCCCTTCCCATCCCACAACCCATCTACCCCAAGCCCACCCCCCCAATTTTTTTAATATTTTCCCTCCAAAACTCTCTCTATTTACTTTCCCTCAAACTTTTATTCCCCAAAACTTTTTATTTTCCCCTTAAACTTTTACTTTTCACCCTTAACTCTCAAATAAAAAATAAAAATTATCCAAAAAAATCACTAAACATAAATAGTAATAATTTTATTTATATCTACTATTTATATTATTAAATTAAATTTCACATTTATATTATTTATATTATTGAATTGTTTAGTCATATTGAATATTTATATTAAAATTGAATTATTAATTATGCCATAAAATATTCGTGTTAAAATTTTATATTGGTATTAATTCCACATTTTATCTTTAAAATAAATTTTATTAAAAAATCTCATTTTTACATTTAGTATATTTTTTAATTTCAAAATATATAGTGACAAAAATCTGAATATAATTGAAACAACCAAGCAAGTAAAGAAGCTAACTCATATATAAAAGATGAATAAATAAATTATAAGGTGATGAAAGTTAATAAAAAATTTGAGTAAGGTGGACAAATTTTATTACGATGGGTGACAGTAGTTATAAGGACCCAAAATTATTTTTTAAAATTTAACTCGAACAAATATATTCGATTCGACTCGATTCGAATTCTATCTCACTCAACTCGATTCGAGAAAATTTTAAATCAAATTAGGATGATAAAGTATGATTTGTCAACTCGATTAACTTGAAATTTTTTTCATTCGATTTGATTCAATTCGATCGAATGCTCACCCCTAATGTTGGTCCCTCCTCCACCCAACAAACATTTTGTCGTCGAAGGAAACCTTCACGGGCTAACAAGTGCGCTACTGTATTACTTTCTCGTTTTATGTGATGAAACTTGAAATGCTCAAAACCTAGCACATTTCACATCACAGATAATGGAACTTATCGTTTATCTGTCAATAACAGCAGCATTGAGCTTGGAGATAAGCACCGTTGAATCGCCCACCAGTTTAACTTTTTGAAACCCCAAATCCTGAGTAAAACAGATAGCCTGAACGCAAGCAAGGGCCTCCGATGACAACAGACAGGAGACATTGTCCTACCAAAAACATGCTGAGCCCAAAATCAACCCAGCAAAATCCCAAACGACAACCCTAGTGTTGGCAACTTGCAGATTCGCAAAGAACTTCGCATCAAAATTGACACGAACATAATGACCAACAATAGGCTTCCAAAGCATGGGCTCTACAATCGAAACCTCACCACTATTTGACAGAAAAAAGTCTAATTCGCGCAGATAACCCAAAACAAATATAAGTAGCATCTGAACTGATTGATAAATTCCCTTATGAATGATTTTATTTCGAGAGGTCTGGATAGTCCATATGATGAGAATAAAGAGTTATACATAGCGAGTGCCCTGAGCAAATAAATGTCCAACCCAATTAATGGGTGTATTATTAGCCGCTGGAATAAGATCCCAACTAATGCCCAAATTGTGCTAAATGTGCAGGATTTTAAGATAATCCCGACAAATATGGAGGATGATCTTAGGGCCACAACCACAACGGGGACACATACGATTTGACCCAAGTCTGCGCTGATTCAAGTTAACCTTTGTAGATAGAAAATTATTAATGTAATGCCAACATGTAATTTTCGTTTTCTCGGGCACCTCAGCCCCCCATAGATGTTTATAAAGTAGGTGTGTATGTAGTGTAATACTAATGTAACAGTCATCATCTATCCTTGAGAAGCCTCGCAACATCTTGTAGCCACTCTGGACCAAGTATTCACCATTATCCTCTAAGAACCAGCGTCAACAATCCAATAAATCATGCCCAGCCAAAGGGGAAACGCGTATGGACCGCCCAAGTGGTTCAGAAAATAAAGTTCGTATTTACTCACTCTACCACTTGTTCCTATCCACATCAATTAAATCTACAACTCTGTCAATTCCAGTAACACGATCAATATTGATCTTACAAAGCTGTGGGCCAGGAAGCCAAGCATCATCCCATACCAAGATGGAGCACTTATTCTCCACCTGCCAACCACTTCCCATTTGGATGGGACCTTTAGTAGCCCAGATACTAGGCCAAACAAATGAAGGTTGTTGCCCTAACCTTACTTCCATAAAATTGTACCTAGGAAAGTATTTAGCTTTAAGTATACGTAACATTAAAGAATCCAAATTAGTCAGTAAGTGCCAGCCTTGCTTAGCCAATCATGCAATATTAACCTTAGAGAGATTCTAAAACTCAAGCCCGTTGACCTCTTTCAAAGCACACAAGCCCTCCCAAGAACACTACTGAATCCCCTTCCTTGAGCCTAACTTTCCCTACCAATACCGACACGTTAACGCCTCCAAATCTTTGCAAAAAGAAATAGGAAGTAAAAAATTAGACATTGAATATAGCGAAATAGCTTGTAGGATTGATTGAATGAATACAGCCTTACCACCCTACGAGAGGCACCAATTATACCAACTTTCAATTTGGCCAAGAAAGAGATCTTTAATAGCCCGAAACACTTACTTTTTATTACTCCCAACAACCACAGGCAACCTCAAATAAGTCTCACAATCCATAGTACTGCGAACACCCAACACTTCCTCAACAATAGCACGTATACCATGGTCAACATTTGAACTAAAATAAATAAAGGATTTGCCAAAATTGACTTCCTACTTGGAACACTGCTCATATTCCCATAAGATGGCCACTACATTAATTGTCCCCTTGGTAGAAGCCATGCCATCCTTGACAAAGCTGAAAAGCCCTTACTACAAAATAAAAACAATAAGGGACTCAGAGGGTTTCCCTGACGAAGGCCACAATAGGGGATAATAGATCCTCTAACCTCACCATTCACAACAACCGAATATCTGACAATCTAAACACATCCATAATCAACTCAACCCAATGCTCTTCAAAACCCAACCTGATCATATCTACCCACACTAAATGCCACTCCACTCTATCATAAGCCTTAATCATATAACATCACAGTGAAATTGTAACAACCAGTTTTCAGTGAAATCAGAATAGTGGTTTCGGGACCACAAATTCGAGCCTGAAAAGAAATTTATTTTAATATTATTTTATGGTCTGCATTATGATATAAAAGTTGTATGAAAATTTTGTTAAGAAAATTTTACCGATTACATGTTTAATTGGTAAAATGACTAAATTGCATGAAATGCAAAAGTTGAGTTCTAGTAGCTATAAGTACCAAATAGCTATGGAATTCAAAGTTTGAGGTCCTTATATAGAAAATAGACCATTAAGAGAAGTTAATAGATAAGGATGATGTTTCATCCATGGAAAATTAGATAAAGAAAAGGATGAAATTGGAAAGTAAAATAATAAAAGATGATAAATGAATAAAACAATAAAAAAATCATCATATTATCATCTTTCCCAAATTAATTTCATGGAAATCCTAGCTAAGAGAAAAGAGTTCAAGTAAGCTTATATTGGCTTGATTAGGTAAGTTTCCTTGTCCCGTTTTTAGTAATTTTTATATTTCCAAATCGCAAAAGCCTAATTAAGCTGTCTCGAAGATTAATTTGCAAAGTTATCAAAGTACTAGGGTTTTTCCATGGATGAGTATGCATGAATTATGAAGTTTCATGGTAAAAAATGAAAGATTGTTGATAGATAAATAACTTTTGTTAAAGGAATTTTGATGAAAACATGATTTAGGGACTAAACTAAAAAGATGTAAAATTCATGGAAAAATTTTGAATTTTATGAAATACATGGGCTCTAAATGTTATATGCAAAATTCGGCTAGGCTTAGAATAAGGATTAAATTATATGAATTTTATTTTCCGAGCCTAGGGACGAAATCGTCATTTATTAAAAGTATAAGGGCAAAATGGTAATTTTGCCTAAGATGTGAATTGGATTGAATTGAATATAAATTGTATTAAATTGAGTTAAATTTACTCATATAGATCTGGATAGATCAAATACGGAGTTAAATCTAGGAAAAGAAAAAGTAACGGATTAGTAGCATACAAGTTCACGAACATTGTTAAGGTAAGTTCATGTAACCGAATTGTATATTTATATGTTTGAATGGAATTATATGTATGTGATTATATTATTGCCATATATATGAAAGTAATCATATATCCGATAATACCTGATAAAGCCCAATAAACGTTAAGTCCCGATTGAATAAATAAAATTTGATGGATTTAAAGTTTCCCGATTTGGTTGTGGTCCTGCATATGTTGCGGACACACCATAGCTTGAAAGAGTGTCCCGTTATAAGCCCTGTCGAGCTTTTCGTTATATGGCTCTTGCGAGCTTTCCGTTAATAGCTCTTCCGAGCATCTCGATCGGTCGTGGCCTTGCATGTGTTGTGGGCACACTGCAGCGTCCCGTATATGGTTATTTATGAGCTTCCCGATTAAAGGCTCTTTGTGATCTTCCCGTTAGTGCTCATTTGAACTTCCCGTTAAATGGCTATCCGGTGCTTTTTGATTAAGTGCTCTTCGGAGCTATCCGTTAATTGCTCTCCGAAGCTGCTTATTAAGTGCTCTTCGGAGCTACTCGTTCTAGGCTCTATGTAGCCCAGATAAGCTTCCCGTTATATAACTCTTTATGAGCTTCCTGATATATGGCTCGAAAGAGGACTTCTTGTTTATGTGCTCTGATAGGCACCCCCGAATATGAATTGACGGATTTTAGTTTTGCAAACTTCAAGTGTACTACCGGTGTATCCATTGATATTTCAAATAAATTTAATAAGTGAAGTTTCTAACATGGGATAACTCTAACTCGTGATGAATTATTAAAGAAATGTACCTGAATTATATTAAATTGATATATATGAAATTAAAATGTGAAAAGTTTATAAACATGGAAATTTGATATTTGATGAGCTCACACATGTTTCTTGAAATTCATGTGAAATAGTTAAATAACTTGTTTATGAGGATATGTGCATAGGAAATTGGCCAAGTTGGTTTGAACATATTTATTTGCTTAATATAAATATGAATTAATTGGTAAGTTAAATTCCCGTTATATGAACTTGCTAAGCATTATATGCTTACTCTATTTTATTTCTTCTGTTTTGTAGAATCCTGAAAGCTCATTAAGGTTGGAAGTTGGTTGGAGCTACATCACACTATCAACCACCCTTTTTCGGTATAATTATTAAATTAACTTTGGTATAATGGCATGTATAGGATAAATTTGGCCAATGATGGCATGTATATGTTTGATTGATAATAGCCATTTGAATGGCTTATGTTTGGTATGTTTTGATTTGTAAAATAGTCTTAAAAATGCTTAATAAAGTGGTTAAATGTTGGAAATGGTATAAGTATAGGCATATTGATTATAAGTTTGTCATAGTATAAACTGATAAATATGCCTATATGTATGTATGGTTATTTTGATAAGTTGAAATCATTGAACTTAGGTGATGATATGTCATGTTTAGGACTTGGTTTTGGCTTGATTCAAATGTTTTGAATTGGATTAGAAATGTGTTTAAACATTAATATAGGTGGAAGACAAGATTGGATGAGAAATAAGGCTTAGAAATGGCTTTATTTTGTCTACACGGGCAGAGACACGGGCATGTTTCTCAGCCATATGTGACACATAGCCTAGCACATGGGCGTGTGACATGGTCATGTGTCCCTTGCATCTTAAAAATCTATTGCACCTCCACAGGCCTAGCACATGGGTATATGACTTGGCTGTATGACACAAGTCAAAGAGTTACACGGGTAGCCACACAAGCTGGAACACAGCTATGTGAGCCACATGGTCTGACCACACGGGTGTGTGGACCCTGCACCTAGGTGAAATTTTTGAAATTTCATGAAAAATTTCTTGAGTTTCTGATTTAGTCCCGATTCGATTCTAATTCGTATTTTGAGCCTCGATGGCTCCTATAAGGGACTATATGAATAATATCTGACATGAACATGATAAACTTGTATTCGATCTGTTTATTCTGATAATGTTCTGTAACCCTATTCCGACGACAGATACATGTTAAGAGTGTTACAGAAATTACCTCAAAGGCCTCAACGTTTCTTTTTGAAGGAATGCAATAATTCAAGAGCAACAATAGCATCATTAGTGATTAATCGAGCAAACCCTTCAAAGTTAATATTTGTTGTTTAAAATATGACATGAATTTTTTTTCTTTTTGCAGTTTAAATCTAGATAAAAAATTTCATTCTTTCAAACTACAAATTTTACTACACAATGACTTTTCTAAACAATATATATTTAACTCTATTAAAAAGTAATTTACTACTTTTTTTTTAATTCATTTTAATAGTATAGAAATTAATTTGATATAATTAACATAATAAAGGGACCAACTAAGATAAGGGTTGTAGGGAAGAAAAATTAAAGGTGTGCAAAATTCGGGTAAAAATCGAAAAAATTCAGTTAACCGACCGAATTCGGTTAATCAGTTAGTTAATCGAATTTTTTCGGTCAGGTTTCGGTTAATAATTTTTTGAGTTTTCGATTAACAGTTAATTCAGTTCGAAATCGATCAGTTAATCGAATTTTTTTGATTTAACCGAAAAATTAATAAATAAAATTATAATATATGAATAACCCACTATTCACTCAAAACCAATCCAACATAAACACAATCAAACTAAAATTAAAACTAATTATCCAACGCAATTACTCAATTCAATTACCCAACCCAATCATAAAAATTACAAATAATTTAATAAACAAAAATAAAAATAAAAATAATTCAATTAATTCGGGTAAATCTAGTAATTCAATTAATTTTATACTTATTTTAATCAAAAATTAAAAAAAACATATAATTTTCTGTTAATTCAATTAACCAACCGAATTAATCAAAAAAAATTCAATTCGATTAATTTTTTTGAAAAAATTTCAATTCGGTTAACAGTTAAAGTTTTTTAAGGGTCAGTTAATTCGGTTAATAGTATTCCGAGTCGATTAATCGATTGAGCACCCCCATGAAAAATAACAATCCTTAAATCTATTAATTAATTTTTATTTATAAATAATACAAAAAATAACAAACTAACAGAACATTTCACATTCAAAATATGTTTGATGCATCAAATTTTAAAAATAACAAAACTTAATAAATTAAATACTTATTATTTGACCAAGACTAAAATTTTCAAAATAACAAATATTTATATCCACAACTCACAAAATTTGACCATTTTCATTTATCTCAAAGCCGAATCTTGTTACCTTTTCCCAAAAATAATTTTGGCAGTAACAAAAGATAAAAACTCTGGATTTTCGGCTAGTAAACTTTCATAGAGAAGGTTTCGAAGGCATTTCTTCAAGGAAAACACTGCTCATTTTGCACTCCAGTATTCCTTGAACTGCATTTGACCATTTGGCACTTACCATTCCTTGAAGAAAATAGAAGGAACAAAAGCATGAACTTAGTATTTAAAGAACATTTCAACTCATCACGTCACACTAATTCCGACATTTACCATTACCAATAAAACAACCAATATTTGTCGAAAAAGCTAAATTCTTACTAATTAAACGACCTAGATTACTTTAAAACACAAAACTGAATCAGAACTAAGTGTTCAGTGCTGGACAATCCAGTGAGAATGAAGACAGTAAACATGCAGAAGGGCAACTTCACCATACAATCTTCTATTAGAATTCAAAATTCATGGTCATAGTTAAACACCAACCACATTGGTTTCTAAAATTAAAATTTAAAAAAAAAACTCCCACATGGCGGATATACCAACACAAAAATTGATTAACACAGCCTTCGACAACAGCTCTCTTGAAATTTCTCAGATGGCAACCGCAATCCTTCCAGCTACTTGGTCCAGATCACGCTGACCGTTTGATGTGATTCTCCTTCCACTGATACACCACATAAAGATTAGTTTATCTTAATAGATAACAGTACTTGCTAACTCAATATGATACATGCCAAACAACTGTTCTGTTTACATAGTTTCTGAAACTAACCCCTTTATATCATTATAACTTTTTGTAATCTATCTTCCAAATCATTATGACAATTTCTTGTTATAATCCTAAGAAATTAATATAAAGTTTCTTAAACAGATGAGTGCTTATGTACATGTTAAACGTTACCTTCAGATGAATTTAAATCAGTGTATTTGTTTCTTGTTTTGGAAAAGAAGAAATATGCTTCAACATTTTACATTTCACAATCCATTGTCATAAACCACATAACTACACTACTCGTACTTGAGTGAATCCGACATGGATATTTGCAACATTTTTAAGTTAAATATATTCAAACAATACATCTCTCTACCCAGTCTGCATACGTCACAAATATTGAGCACATGTAGACAAATAAAGTATATTTAAGAGTAACATTGGCTTAGATTATTACAAGGATTTCAAGTATACACCTACATGCTTCAAAAAAACACATACAATAAGTAATTTTTTGAAACAATTGGTTAGAGAAGAAATGTCTATCTAACTCTCTAAATAAGGAATGATACAATCATGAATTGTTTTCTCGTTTACATTCGTTATTAGGGGTGAAGCTATAATAATACCAAAAAAAGGAATAATTCCAGCAGCAATCATATTATTGCAAAAAAAAAAATGGTAGCAGAGAAAACTCACCCTTTAGGATCAATATCAATGATGTTCACATTCTGCAATTGCTGAAGAATGTGACGGGCAACAGATCCACTACTCTTGCAGAAATGGCGTGGGCGACTTCCATTTCTCTTAGCCCCTCCATAAATCCTCCTAAAGGCACCAACACCAAGACCTCCCCTCAAGTATATCTTCCTTGCCATGGAAGCTACAAAAACAAGAGAGTAGCGATGATGAGACCATAAATATGCATACAATGACATATCAGTGTTGGCCTGGTAAAGCTATAAAACACATACCAGCTCTGATATAGTACCAATCTGGATCGTAGGGAGGAAGTTCCTTGAGTTTACCAGTCTTCACAATATCAGTCCATGAAGGAAGCTCGATCTAATTTTTTTTTAAATAAAAGTCAGATTAAGGAAAAATAATCCTTTTTAAGTAAGAAAACAATCAAAGATATCCAAATTTGTAGGTAGAGCGTTATACATGAAAATATTATATCCCAAAGAAATAAAATGAAAAAAGCGAGAAAAGCAGAGCACCTTGCCGGAACGCTTGAGATGGGCGGCGTAAGCCTTGACGAAGTCATGAGGGGAAACGTCCTTAACAGTTCTGGCTGCCTCCATTTTCTCTGCTTCTCTGACTGTCTGCCCCGTTTGCTGTTTGCGAAATAGGCTTGCAGCGGCACCAGACGGAGATAATATATATAAGATTTCAAAGGAACTAGGGTTTATGCTAGATTTATATTGCCTTTTTTTCTTCAATTACCAAAATAGCCCCCCCCCCCCCCCGGCCCCCCCCAATGGGTCTGACTCAGATCCAAACCAAAGCAAACCCATATATACTATACACATCCAAATCAGTAGTGTCCAATCCATGTATATACCCAAGTCCCACCCAACCCAAAATATTACTTCTAAATTCTTTCATTTATATCAACTGTATTACCTCAATTTTACGTAAGTTTTGATCACTTAAGTAAATAAGTTATAATTTAATTATTAATATTTTAAAATTATAGTTTTAGTAACTTCAATATTAAATGGTTAACGAATACACTTTTTTAATTGGAATAAAAATAATTTTAGTCCTTAATTTTTTATATTTTTTTTTGCCAATTTAATATTTGTTCTATAAAAAATATATATTAAAAATTTCTAAAATTACATAAAATAATTCATAAAATAATAAAGTGAGGGCAAATTATTTTTGAACCCTTTGAAATTTCTCTCTTTGTATTATCTGTATAGAAATATTCAATACCTATTCTTTAAAAAAACATAAAACTATATTATAAAAATATTTAATACTCATTCTTTAAAAAAACATGAAAAAATAAAAACATTTAGTAAAATTAATGGTCTTTGTTTTTTACCTCTTCTATTTTTTTACAAAGTTTTTTCATTATAAGAAAAGAAAAAAAATTGGAATATAGTTTGTTTTTACTATTTGGATTTTGAAAATACTTTAAATGAATTGAAATTTTGAATTGAGTCCGGAAAAAAAATTTGTAATATATTTTATATTATTCGCTTAAAAATAGCATTAGAGTCGATTTCACAAGTATCCGAGATATCAATTCTAGAATTTAAGGCTTATTCTACATCACCCAATTCATCATTTTGTTATTCTCAGACATATTAATTCTTCAGCCACAATACTTTTGAGATTTTGATATTTTTAGAATTTTTGTATTGAATTTTCTAATTTTTATTGAACAATTTTTTTATATAAATTTATATAGAATTAAAGTTAAATTGACAAAAAGAATAAAATGTGAAGACTAAAATTATTATTATACCAACTAAAAAATATCATCGTTAGCCATTTAACAGCCAAGTGACAGAAAAATAATTTCGAAAACGTTAGTTACTGAATTGTAACTTTTTTTAATTAAGTGACCAAAACAAAAATTTACCCATAATTGAGTGACTAATGTTGTGGTTTACCCTAAATTCTTTAATTAAACAAATTAATCAGTCAACCAGCTCAACTAAAGAAAGACTAAAAAATCTTTTTTTTACAAGGTAAATTATATTATTATTAGGGTATTATTATCTTTTTATGTTTCATATAAATTAATAAAAGTCTACATATGATTGGACATAAACCAAGGAAACATGGTTTTAAACATTCAATTTTACCATTGATTCTTTTTGTTGAGATTGACCAAGAACAACATCAAGAAGAGATAGACTAACAGAAACAAAAAGATCTTGTTTTATTGAATGATTTTTAACATCCATAAGAACTGAGTGTTTTCCATTTATACAATAGCAGCTAGCAAGTTAGCCGATTCAGTAGCTAAATAGCCGAATTACCTAATTGAACTAACAACTTACTTCTTAACAAACTAACTACCAACTACCTAACTACAACTACTAGCTTATTTCTTAACATTCACCCATCATTTGTTGCTCTAGAGATGCTCATTTCTGTTGAGGATTTTGAGTTGTGTCCTGAACATGACAAAACATCTAGCTGAGAGATGCTTTGTGAGCACATCTTCCACCTAGTCTTGAGTTGGGACATGGCCAATGACTAATTTGCTAGCTGGTACATTCTCTTGAACAAAAAAAAAAAAATCAAGTTCCACATGCTTAAACTTGTAATGAAGAATTGGATTAGCTAATACTACAACAGCACTTGAGTTATCACACCATATAGTTGCCTTGCTTACAGCTTGAACATGCAATCCAACTAACAAAGATTCTAGCCAGATAATTTCAGCAGTGGCAAGTGCTAGACTCCTGTATTCTACTTCTGTAGTGGACAAAGACGCTAACTCTTGTTTCTTTGAGCCCCAAGAAACAGGGTTGCCTTCTAGGAAAATACAAAGCCTGATGTTGAGCACTTATCATCTGGATCAGTGCCCCAATTGGCATCTGAGTAGCCTACAAAAGACAACTGAGAGGCTGTAGTAAGAAATATGCCATAGTCTAATGTGGCTTGCAAGTAACTTAGAATATGTTTGGCAGCCTTGAAATGTTGATCAAGAGGCTTGTGCATGAACTGACACACCCTATTAACAACATTGTCTAACAGTTTTGCAAATTGGTGCACAGACTAGCTAAATCAAGCTCTTGGAACCTTAAAAATATATAAATTATAAGAAAAGGACTTGTATACTCACCAAACTGTTGGCCAAAAGTTTGAATGTTATAAAACCCTATTTCCTTCCTTTTTAAATTGTAGAGAATAAGATGTTGAGAAAATGGTTTTCACTTTTTAAATTGTAGAGAATAAGATGTTGAGAAAATGGTTTTCATTTTCATTTTCATTTTTTGGTGAATGGTTTTCATTTTCTTTTAATTTTTCCTTTTGTACCTAATTTAAAATTAACAAGCCTTAATTAATTAAACTAAACCTTAATTAAATTAATATTAAGCTTAATTAACATAAATTTAGTGGAATTATACATCATCCTCCACCAATCAACAATACTAAATGGCGTAATTAAAAACTTGTAGCAATTAACTTTTATCATTATTATAATTTAATTCTTATACCTTAATTACTTATCTGATTGAAAAAATTAAGGGACCAATTGTGAATTAAATATTATACTAATCTCATAAATATTAAATAATAATATTTACAGACTCACTCGTCAAAAATAAGGTCTCGAGACAATGAAAAACGGATTGTTATAGTTGAAACATGAAGAACATGTTTAAGGTATAAAAGTCTATTACCAAAGACAATAAAGGAAGATCCTACATGTGAGATAGAAACAAAAGTACTATTTCCCATCAAAAGTTTGCTCGTACCTGTGTACTCAGTAGCATAATTGAGATTTGAAACATCATTAGTGATGTCGTTTGTGGCTCCTGAACCTGGATACCATATCTAATCAGCATTGTTGTTCGAGGATGTTGTAAAATGACACCTTAGTTAACCAAGGCTTGCTTGAGGAAAACTACTTGGAGATTGCCACCACTAAGTCGATGGACCAAGAGCTTTACTACAATATTAATGCATGCCACAACTTTGTGAAGAATGTGCTAACTGTCTTTAATTAGTAAACTAATGAAAATTCACAGACATTATTTGGCCCTTATCAAAAACACCTAGAAAGTTCTCATCAAATTTGTAATAACATTTCTGCATAATATGGCTAATTTTACCACATAATTGGCATTGGTGTCAATTGTGTGAAAATCATCCCCCACGTCTTCTGCCCCGATAAAACCCTCTACCATGCTGAAAACCACCTCTAAATTGTTGCTTATGCCATTTATTATAGGTCCTAGTATAGCCATTTTGAACTAGAGTTCTTAGACTGATTTGTACCCTTACTATTCTACTGACTATCTAGATTAGCTTACATAGGTACATTGGACACAAACTCTAGCTGCCTTTCTTTACAATCAAGAAGTATTTCAGCAAGAAGGTCAAGGTAAACATAAGTAGCTGAGGCCACCACCCAAATAGATTCAAATTCTATGGAGGGCCCTGCAAGAATAATGCTAACTTGCTCTTGCTAAAAAATCAGACTACTTGCTGCAATTAGTGTGTCACATATCCCTTTGATCTTGGCCAAATACTCATTAACAGTTAACTAACCCTTCTTTTGAGAATACAAGACATGCCTTAAACTCGAAATCTTGACAGTAGACTTTGTAGCAAACTTCCTTTCGATAGTTTCCCACACATCAAAATTAGTATGAGCATTAGTAAGATAAATCAAGACTTCATCATACACGGTAGACAACAATCAAGATGCTAATAACTTATCTTGTTGTTTATGTAGTACATACTCAGGATTCTCAACTAACTTCCCATCTTTATCCACTATAAACTGAGATGGGACACTAACGGTTCCTAAAACAAAACCTTACACACCATACCATTCAAGAATCAACATGATTTGATGCCTCCATAAGAGAAAGTTATTCTCACAAAGTTTACAGTATAATGCTTAGGAAATTGTTGAACTTTCTAACCAATAATAGAAGCAACTGAACTGGGCTCCGAACATGGTGAATTCATCTGCTTACCACTATTTGAGGAGTGATTCTACTTGCCTTCTTTTCTTTAAACTACTTTTGGTGCCATGATGAATTAACCACCTCGTGAACAAACTTTCACCTACTTCAACAAGAAAAATTATGGCTCTGATACTATTTGAGATTGACCAAGAACTGCAAGAAGAAGAGATAGACTAATAGAAACAAGAAGATCTTGTTTTATTGAATGATTCTTAACATTCATAAGTGTTTGCCATTTATAGAAAAGCAAATAGCAAGTCAGCTGATCCAATAGCCAAATAACAAAATTACCTAACTAAACTAATCACTAACAACTGACTTCTTAACAAACTAATTGCCAACTACCTAACTGCAATTGCTAGCTTATTCCTTAACACTTTATAATTTTAAATAAATAATTTTTTTACATAATTATTTTCACTCACATCGTGGTGTGCAATAATACGAGGAAAATGCTTATTTATTTCATATGTATTACAACAATTAGACATAAATAAAAAAAAATAGTTATACAAATTTGAACTTGAAACCAGAGAGATGAGTAAAATTCCTTGTGAAAAATAAGACGTATTCAAAAAATAAGTGAAAAAAAAATTCTTCTCTTTTCCTAAAATAAGTCACTTGAGTGGTTAAAAATTATCAATTAAAATTCGTTTATTACTAACTCATATACTAAAACATGATGAATAAACAATAGTCCTACCAAATGTAACATATGGATATGTCATCTACGCTTACATTAAGCCATTGATATCACAAACTAAATTGTATTTAATTTTACAAATTAGTAAATATTAATACAAGTGATTTTATCTTTTTGATATTTTTAAGTAAAATAATTTTATAAATAATATTTGAACTTTAGTATGATTATTTCAACTAATGCCTCGTATTTTAAGGTACATTTTTATAAATGTATTATTTAAGTAGTTTTTCCCCCACATATTATGCGGCCGATAGATTGCGATAAGCTTTGTAAAGTTTCATAGAGAAAGGAAAGTAAACAGGTGTTTCGACTTGGTTTCTCTAAATTCGTCTCTTCATATATTTTATAATTTGTTTACTAGAATTTCAACGTTTCTTCTTCTTACCTAACCATAGAGGGCAAGTGGAGGTATTGACTAGAATTTCAATACCCCATGCAGAAAAAGCAACCTTATCCGTCATTTTTTTACGTTGCTGATAAAACTATTATTGCAATTATTAGAGAGATGATAAAGTTTAAGAAACTAATTTAAAAGGTGGCTCGTGCCATCTCCTTTCCTTTATAGCAAAACTAGTTAAAATGGTAACATAAACCATTATAGACAGATTCTTATACATCAAACGTTTTCCACCAAACTTACAAAGATTGTTAGCCATAGATCAAGCCCAAGGTACAGGTGACAAAGCCGAGAGTAACTTCCCCAAATGTGGTGATATTTTACTCCATGGCTCATTGTAATATTCCTCATAGCTCACACGATACGTAATCATCTCATTTTTGTCCACAATAGACCATGACCGTCCAATGGTGTCCCCTCCTGATTTTTCTTTCCATTTGGTGGAATCTTCAACCTCTATGCCTTGCTTATCCGCTGCCACCGTATCTTCAACCTTGATATATTGATCCTTCGCTTCTAACGTTTTATAATATCTTAAAAATTCATCGGCGGCCGCCTCTTCAAGTTCGTGTGAATAATTGACCTTCTCATCAAGTTTGCGTGGTGATAGAGGAGGAGTAGGAGGATTTTCATGACCCATGAATATTATAATAACAATGACAAGATTGAGGAAAAAGAAAGCCATGAATTTGCTATTGCTAAGGCTCAAGTCTATGGATTTTACACGTCCTCTTGCACTATTATATATAAACCCAGCCACACGGAACACAGAATCGCAGATAAAAGAGGTATGGTCTTGAGGACATGTAGTGTCACCCTGAAACTCTCCATTTATGCCATTAAATTTAACTTGCTCTACGAAATGGATCATCAAATTAACACCTGATCTTAATCGGTTGAAACCCAACAAAAGGTTTGTGATGCAGAAGAAACAAATTCTCCAATATCTCGACATAAGACGCCGCCATGGCCGAGTTTTCCCATCTTGTGTATCGTACCATTCTAGTTCCTTCAACCTCTTGGAAAGATAGGAATGTTGGAAGTCGAGATCTAGAATATTTATCCAAAGCATATGGAAAGATTGTACCACTTTTTGGTCATTGTAGGAAAATCTTGAGATGATGCCATTTGAACATAGCAACTCTGCATCAGAAGGATGTCTAATGAGCTTACTCATGAAAGAGACATAAGCAGTGAAGTCTTTGGAGCTTGTCTCTGAGCAATGCTCGAACGCCACGCAGTTATTAAGGATGGCGATAAAGATGTCATTAATGGTTACAGATGGGATTTCCAGCCCTCCGTTGTTGAAATTGATATTTGTGAACCTAGCAGCTGTTGTGGACCTCAACTCTATACCTGATGCTTGGAGTTCCATTACATTCTTTGTTAAGTAAAATGGAGGCTGCTGTTCAAGTTGATCTCTCATTGTATCAGCTTGGTTTCTCGTACTGATTTTCTTCAAAAATGAGTAAACAAAATTTGGGGGGACCATTTGGGATGGATTTGATGGCCGGATAGAGTGGAGAAGCAAGTCAAGTAAATGGTGGGGTTTCAAAGGGCAGGCGATATCCATGGATAGAGGGAAAGCTAGATCGAAAAATTTCAAGGCCATAGTGCATAGAGAAAGTGTTGGTGTCCCTTCTTGGCTCTCCAATGACTCAAACAGCATTTCCAAAACAAAGAAGGGAATTTGGTTATCTAGAATGAGCAGGTCTTGAACCAAAATGGGGAGTTGCCATGGTTCAATGGGGAAAACCCAAGGCTGTTGTTCAGAGACTTCAAAATGGTGCAGAACCTCCATTATGAAGCAACCATCAAGTAACATCATTTCAACAAATTGGGGACTGGACATTGAGAAATCGTGGGAGTAGCATGTTCTGGAATGCCACTCAAGACTCATCATTTGCTGCACATAAAAGCGCAAATCTTTGCCTGTCCGAGATATAAACCTGTCAAGGAAAGAGTACTTGTATTTGTCAAGTGGGAGGTTTCGATTTGTGTAATGAAATGGGCCAATTGAAACCAATTGAGGCTCCTGGAATTGCAGGCCAGGAAAAGGAGTTTTAAAGATGCAAGGAGAGACAGAAGAGCTGGTACTATAACATAAATCTCCATCATCATCAGTTACATGGATCTCCTTAGATTTTAGCATTGGATTTATGCTCCTGAACTCCCTTGTTTTTCTTCGGAACCTTAATCCTTTTAGGTTTTCTGCCGTAGCCTGCCAACGACTTTGCCCTAAATCTCCATCATCATCAGTTACATCTTTCTCCTTAGATTCCAGCTTTGGATTTGTGTCCCTGTTTGTCTCCAGGGAAGCTTCTGAACCAATCGGAGGAACCTTCTGCGTTCTTATTCTTGGTCCCCTTCTATTTATGTTGATTTGAGTCGGAGGAACCTGCCATATTCTTTCTAGGTTTTCTGCCGTAGCCTGCCAACAACTTTGCCCTTTCATTTCCTTATTTCTAATGTAATGCAGACAGATAATTGACTTTCAAACTCTGTAAGTTTTTAAAAAACTATATGAACTGGTTTCAACTTTGGTAATACTGTACATGTTTGATGATGAACAGATAAACGGTAATAATTACCTGGATTTTAGCATCAGGTTCCTTGTAAGAGTTGTCATCGTCTTCTGGTAATCCACCTTTTTCCGTCATCGTGATATTCTCCATCGATCTTTGCAGAGACTTCTTTACTTTGAAGGTTGCAGATCTGAGTTTGTTTTTGTAACTATTGTTGACTATTATAACAAGTGGAAATCAGGCTTTTTTATAAAATTAACTTAAAAAACAATTAATTACTTCAACGATATTTTTTTTTATAAATTATCAACGCTGCATATATAAATACTAAAAAAATATTATAATTTTTTTAAATTACAGGGTTTAAATAATTTTATTTTTTTGTTAAATAAATTGGTACCACTAGTTTCAAAATAGTAGTTTATCTGTTTATTTGTCTATTGAAATAGGTAAAAAAAAAAAATTCATTCATGTCTTTTTTATGATTCTTTGTCCTTTTTCATTTTTTTATTTTTCATTTTTTTATTTATTTATTTTTTAAGTTTTTTTATTTTTCCACTATTTATTTATTTATTATTGATTTTATAAAATTCAAAATGTATATTTGAAATATTTTATAATATTATTTTTTAAAATTTTAAATATATTTTTTAAAATTTAAATATTATTTTTAAAAATTTAGATATATTTTTTAATAATATAAAATATTTAAAATATATTATTTTTAAAGATATAGCCTTTCAAATTTATTATTTGTTTTATAATATTTTAAATGTATATTTTAAAAATTTTAAATATATATTTATTTAATTTTAAATATAATTTTTTAAATTATGATTTTTAAATTGTTTTAAAATATATTCAATTTTTTTAAATTCTGTTTAAAATTAAAAAAATAATATTTCATTAAAAAAGTGAAAATTGAATTGATTGAAAAAAAATATTTGTTAAAAAAATTATGGATTTTTAAAAAAATATATTAAAAAAGTAAAAATTTATATTAAAAAATTAAAATTATATATTAAAACTGGTTACATCGTGTCAACGAAATCAATAATGTAACCAGTCGTTAGCTTAATTGTTAGCTTTTTAAAAATTAATAATAAAATAAACGTCTTATTTAAGAAGGTGGGGTTTAGTCTCCATTCAAATATTTATGTAAGGAAGGAAGGAAAAAAAAAGAAAAAAAATAAGTTATTTATAGTTTTTATTTTGTATTTTTATATTTTATAGTTATTGTAATATAATAATTAATTATATTTAATTTATGTATTTTTTTAAAATTATGCAGATATCAAAATGTCTTCTGGAGCAAATACGGATCACACTTCATCAAAGATAAAAAAACAGTAAAATTAATTATAAATTGAAAAAATCATTTTAGTTTCTCGTTTTTTCTTGTTAAGCACTATTTTCCTCAACATGTTTTTAATGCATGAAACTGATCTCTATTTGGTTGTTATTATTCCTTTTTTAACTCTTTTTTGCGTGAAATTGATCTTTATGTGTTAGTTATAATTTTTTTAATTTATGACACATTCATAAATTTATATATTAATTTTTTTAATATGACAACATTTCTGCTTAATTTTGCATTGTTATTGTGCTTGGTTCCATTTGTTGAGTACAACAAAGTTATATTTGTCTTTAACGAGTGAATATATATATTTTTATAAAAGTTATCGTATGTAAGATAAATTTTCGAGTTTGAATATGCCTAGTTTATATTATATGTAAAACTCTATGTATTATTACAGATATCGATTCAATAAAAATAAGTCTTTTTTATTTTTATATTTACCCATACCACCTATGTTTTTTCAAGACATTATTGTTTTTTTTTATGTTCTTAATGCTTAACTATGGTTAGGACATAATAATCACATTTGATTTTTACGTGTTATTATTAATATTTTATAACAAATCTTCATTCTATTATTAATATTTTATTACTTATTTAATTTAACTTAAATAAAAAAAATACTTAGAATGAATGTGTTGGTGTAACACCCCAAACCCGACCTAAACATTATGGCCGAATCAGGGAGTGTTACGAAGAAGGGTTTTGAAACTAATGTTTCTTGGGTAAAAACCTTGTATAAGTACTTGTTAAGAAGAGTCTGAGTTTTGCAAAAGTTATTCATTACTGAAACTGTCGTTAATTTGTTCATTCACCGAAACATAATTTGCAATAGAAATCTTAAAAGCTGTTATATTTTGAAAGCCCAATTTGTGCTTTCAAAAAACATTTGTTTGCTTAAAATAAGGTTTTTTGTCAACCATCGCAGTTTAGAAATTATAAACGTATCCAAATCTAAAAATTTAAAACAAACAGTCCAAAAGTCCGGAGAGTCCAAAGTTTACAAAACTCTCAAGAAAAAACGTAATTAAAAATATAACATAAAAAGATAGTTTATATACTAGTGGTCACTGTTGAGCCTCCGTTGCACCGACTCGCCTATGTCTGAGGGTTACCTATGCAGGACAAACAAAAAGATGTGAGTTTTATAAACTCAGTGTGTAACTTATGGAAATATACATGAATAGAATTTAGATTTCCAGTAATTCAAAACAGAAGCGGACATAAGTCCTTAACAGAGTTAGACCATATCATAATCAGATTTGCAGAACATACAAATATACAAAGTCCTACCATCACCCTCTACACACCATCTCTATCCATCTCATCACACCATGTGGGGTATAAAACACCCACCTATCCCTACATACCACATAGTGTCTAAATGACACTTATCAGAATAGTATGTAGACAAGATGCCAGTATATCGACGATATGTCGCCTAACAGAACACTTCCTCCATATGCAAATCTCACCCTATATCCAGATACATAATACAAATATACGAATATAACAGAATTATCATGCTCATATATAAATATCATACATACTTATGCAAATCAATCAAACATATATATCAGTTTTCCTAAACTCAATCAGTCTATCAGATTAACAAATCTCATGCATTAGGGTTTGGTTAGCCCTTATCGACCCCATGGAAGGCCCACAGTTGACTGGAACGACGTATGCAACCCTAGGGGAAATTTTAAAATTTTGGGCCCACATGCTCGTGTGGGCCCACACGCCCAAATTGGCCCTACCCATGTGGCCCACACGACCTGGCCCAAAACCCACATGCCCCCTGTGGTTCACACGCCCAAATTGGCCTAGCTCGTGTGGCTCACACGGCCACACATTCACTTTTCACACGGTCGTCTATCGCATATGGCCAGCAACACGGCCAGGCACACGCTCGTGTGGCGTAGACAGTCCACTTTTTCGGTTTTCACCAAAACTTATTTTTTTTGTGTTTTCATTACATACCTGGTTCGTTTTTGATGGAAAATCAACCCTGAAGCGAACGAACCCTAAAACAACATTCCAACACCCAATTTCAGTAAACATTGACAAAACTCAAACAAAATTATTCCACAAACGGATCCTTACAACAACAATTAACGCTTTTGCACACTTATCGCCAACGAACAAAAAACCCCCAACGTTCAATTCGTTGCAGGAGCACCAATTGATCTTGCCCTTCCCCTAACCGAGAGTAAACACAAAACCCCCCATTAAGACACTAGCCAAGAAACATTAAGATCATACCAACACAAGACTTACCAAAATGAACGCAATCAAAAGTTGCAGAAAAGAAGGCGAATTGGAATAACAACACCGAAAAACAAAGAATAGCACACTTTTGATTTGAACTCAAAAAGGAGAGGAAGAAAAGAAAATTATACAGAGGAGAAGAGAGAAAAGAAAAAGTCAAAAAGAAATGGAGAAATTTTGGGAAAAGCAAAATAAAATAAAAATAAAAATATTTAATTTAAACTAAAATCCTACTAATATCCTAACTCCCCACTAATCCAATTCCAAGTACCCTAGAATTTCAACTCCACCGGACCTCTATCAGATAACCGAAACAAAAATTAACATTCATGTTCACACAAGGATTCGAATACAAAACCTTCAACAAGCTAACACCTAACCACTCAAACCAACAAGCTCATTTTGATATAAGTTTACCAAAAGTAATATATAATCCTACCTAAAATGGATAAGGCTAGGACCAAAATAATAGAATTTTCCAAAAGTGGGGCTTGAACCCAAGACCTCAAGCATACACCCACATCACTTAACCAATGAAGCAGATACTTAGTTATGATAGAATTTACAGAAACAAAAATAAATAATTCAGGGCGTTATAGTTGGTATAGTATAAGTGTGATGTTTTTGTTTCTCAACCTTTCAATTTTACTCTTCAATATATAATTTAATGTTTAAATTATATAGATAATTGATTTATCATATTTTTATAAAAAATTTACCATACAAGATGGGTATCGGGTTTTAAGGCCGCGGTTTCATTTTCCCAAATACGATCTGGATGAGTGGGTCATGCCATACTTAAAGCTGGTGGGATTTGAGGACATCACATTGATTCGAAGGTTTGACCTAAGGGAAAACTTAATATCCGCCTTGGTTGAGCGGTGGTGTATGGAGAGCCACACCTTTATTATGCCATGCGGGGAGTGCACTATCACATTGGAAGACATCGCCAACCTTCAGTACTATGCCACAGATTGCCTGGATGATCCCCTAGTGATGGGGAACATAATTTCACATGCTTGACATTGACATGGTTGAGAACAAATTTAAAGATCTATCGAGCACTGCCACTGAGCAAGAGGTAATGTATGCTACTCGAGCCTATAGTATGAAGTTGATCAAGAGGTACTTATACTGAAAAACGCGTCTAATAGGGTCCACTTAAAGTATTTGCCTCTATTAGAGGATTTCTCTTATGTCGATAGTTACAACTGGGGATCGACAGTGTTGGTCATATTGTACCATAAGCTTTGTCGAGCAACAAAACATGGGGTTAGTAACATGGCTAATTGTCTAGGTCTACTGTAGTCTTGGGCTCTATATAAGACGTCATTTCTAGTGCTGTTAGGCACCAACCATATTCGTGGCCACTTGTAAGTAGGTAAAAATAAAATTACACTTAACATTTAACGACTCATAAGTGTAGATAATATGATGCCCTTCTAATTTTCATATTTGCCACTATTGAGTCCTCTGTATAAATGCAGCCCGAACCTACCAACCACACCCATCGCCGGCTTTCCAACATTCCCCAACATATAATTTCGGTGTAGACTTGGTAACCTTGTAATCAATCGAAAAATTCATGTTGTACTGTTTGATGGCAAACACACGGTCTGCCTTGTTCTCAAACCATTACCCAATGAAAAATTCCTCCAACAGCGAATTTGATACCAATCTATGAGTAGGTACTATATCAGCATACTTAGGACACTCGGATGCATGTGTTGCATCTGGATCTATGTTTAACATGTCGCCCCCAGGTTCATTTTGTAAAACAATGCCACAACTTGGGTTATTGAATGAAGGGTTGTGAACATCTTCAACCTCCTCTGGGCCTTCAACATCGATATCGTCCAGAACCTCATCAACATTGGGGCCACTAAAATCTTTAACATCCTGATTAGAATCTTCACCATTATTGGTCATTTCTCCGACATTTGCCTCTGTGCTTATTATCACATCTGGATGTATTTGTAGATAGGGAACGGGGGTAAGGTTGCTATACAAACTCCCACCAAAATTTGGATTTTTGGGTATCTATGATGTCCCTCCGCATTCTAACTGGTCTGTCCATCCGACATTAAGATCAAAGTCAGATTCGTGATGTTGACTTATTGGACTAACATTCTCAACAGGCTCTAAGTCTGCTAACTCAGCAAATAACCTAACTAGTTGGGGGTTCTCACTCCTAGTTGACCACAATATTTCCATCATAGTACCCAAGTCATCATCATCTAACAGTTACATCTCACAAAATTTGAACGGATTTGTAGAGATTGAAAACTTGTAAAATAATCAGGACATCGCCCTTCCACAACGGATAGCTATTTTCGCATTGATCTTCTTTTTTATTTTTGCCAGCTTCACATTTTTTCTAATCATAACCCTACGCTTTGTCGATCTTGAAATACACAACCAACATCACCTTCTACAATTTCACCATAAAACAAAGTACACCAAAACACCTCATTATTCATCTTCAACAAAATTTTGAACTCTCCTACTAAACACAATAATTTTACTATTCTATATATGCTAGAGAACCAAGAGGTGGAACCATAAAGAATGGCTCCACCAAAATAAAATTTTAAATTTTAAATTTTTATATTAAAAAAATATAAAAAAAAGACTACACTTGTAATAAAGTGGTGGAGCCATTCTAAATGGCTCTACCAAATAAAATGTTAATTTTTAAAATTTTCAATATAATTTAAAAAACATTTGAATATCTTTAAAAATAATTTAAAAAATTAATAATTTAAAAAATATTTATTTAAAATTAAAAAATATTTAAAATATACATTTAAAATATTATAAAACAAATAATAAATTTGAAAGATTAGATCTTTAAAAATAATATATTTTAAGTGTTTTAAAATATTAAAAAATTATATTTAAAATTTTAAAATAATATTATAAAACATTTAAAATATACATTTCAAATTTCATAAAACCAATAATAAACAAATAAATAAAATAAATAAATGACAAATAAAAAATTGAAAAGTAAATAAATAAAAAACTTAAAAAAAAAGGAAAAAAGACAAAGAATCAAAAAAGTAACGTGAATGAAAAAAAATTTACCTGTTTCAATAGGCAGATAGGTAGACAGCTTACTGTCTTAGAATTTGGTGGCGTCAATTTATTTGGCTCCACCAAAAAAAGGTAAAATTACTTAAACCCACATACTTTCAAAATTACAGTATTTCCCTAGTATTTATAAAAGTGGCACCATTTTACATTGCTCCACCAAAAAATTAATTTTTTAATGCAAATTATTGACGTGGCATGTTAGTGGCGCCAAACACTTTGGCTCCATCAACTTTTATTGTAGATTTTAGGTTATTTTTGTATTATCAAAAAATAGGTCATTTAAGTAATTAATTATTTTTTTGAGATTATTTTTATAAAAAAACCTAAAAATCACGGCCCATAAGTTCCAATTGAATTAAGGAGAATGTTTTTTAAATTCAACTGATTTCTTATTCATATTTGAAGTTCAAAGTTGAATCTTTCAACAAAATTATTTCTACATTTCCAACTTATATTCTTACATGATGATACAATTTACCTAACTTTAATTTAAACAAGTTTTTTTTTTAATATTTAATATTTGGATCTATTTGTAACAGTCTGATTTTTTTAGTGGTGTCGGAAACAGTGGTTTCGAGGCCACCAAATCCGACAAGTAAGCTCGTAAATATTAAGTAACAATATTTACAAGTCAAATATAGTTTTAAAAAGGTTTTTGATTTGGTAATTTATGTTTTATAATGATTTATTGGGTTCGAGTGGTAATACCCTAAGATCAAGTGGTTTTAGAAAGTAAGGTATCGGGACCTCATTTCTATAAACTGAGCCGTAAATATTTTTATAAATATTTATGGAGTGTCATTAAGATGGTATTAAAGTTTCGTTGAAAAATTTTAACGTTTCGATAGTTAATTAATTGAAAAAGACTAAATTGAAAAAGATGTAAAACTTGCTAATTATAATAATTAAGTGATTAAATAGCTTGATTAATAAATAAGGAAGAACTTAAGTAATAAATATACCTAAATTAATGTGGTGGGATGGCATATTAAGGTAAAATAATAAAATAAAGTAATTGAATGGCAAAATTATAATTTACTTGAAATTAAAACAAACAAATTGAAATTTTAAAAGCTTCCTATGCATTCTTCTTCAATTTTTGGCCGAAACCACTATAGAAGGGAGCTCTAAATCGGTTTATTCATTTTTTTAATGTGAGTTAAATTCTTACTCATTTCTTGTCATTTTTATATTTTTGAGATCGTTGCAATTAGGTCCAGCTAACTTGTACCTTCGTTTTTTATTCTGTTAAAAATTTTGGAAGTTTCCATTGATAAATATTAGATGTTTTTTTATGAATAACATGGATTTGGGGCTTTGATTGTGTTGTGTGATTTAAATATTCATTTTAAGGTTAAATTGTAAAAATGTCAAAATATTAGGGTTTGATAGTGAATTTTGGGTTTATTAAGGGATGTATGAGGGCTTAGAATATTTGGATAAATTATTTATTGAGAAAAAATAGTTAATTTGATAGATTAACTAATTAAGGGATTAAATTGCAAAAAATTAGTTTAGGGTAATTGTGTAAATTCAAAAAATAAAAGGATATTAACTATAAAATGAATTGGAAATGAAATATAATCCAATAAATGAGTAATTTTATATTCTAGATCAAGACCCCGTAGATACTCGTGAAAATGAAAAAATAGCAGAGTATTCCCTGAACTTCTGCAATTACTACAATTCAATCTAGGTAACTTCATACGATTAAAATTTAACATTTGTATAAATTGATGATTGGTATTATGTATATATATTCTATTGTTGGAGGTAATCTATTGTTTGAATTATAATATTGAATTGGATATTCAGTTTGAATTGAACGCGGGATTTGAGTACATTCGTAATTTGGTGTATAATGGAGGTTTGGAGTGAAGATGGTTTTGGAGGGAGATATCGACATTTTTCCCAAGTGAACTGGGTTCAGCATTTGTTGCAAACTCTCGTGTTTTACTTTCTTTTTGGTGTAATTAGGTGGATCAGCTCTTATGAGCTTCTGTTCAGCTATTATGAGCTTTTGTTTAGCTTTCAAGCTTCTGTTGATGTATTCGGGAGGACCAGATCTTATGAGCTTCTATTGACGATGTACTCTTATCCATAAGTCATTCTTCGAATGGAAAAATCTCAGTAAGCTGATTTATTTAAGGAATTTGAAAGACATGTTATTTATTTTTGTATTGATTTGAATACGGATGTATTTATCGATTGAAGTTGTAAATGACAGGGGGTTGTCATGGATGATTTTTATTATTTAATTTATTATAGTTAGTTCGGTAAGATTTTTGTTTAACTTGTTTAACTTGTCGAACTTACTAAGCTTCATTAAGCTTATTTGTATTGTTTAATGTCATTGTAGATTTTCGAAAAGTTGGATGATTGGATCGACACTCAAGTCACACTATCCTGTTTATCTTGGTAGTTTTTGAAACTTTAAATTCATATTATATGGCATGTATAGGCTTTTGTGCAATCTTGGTCAAAGTTTGGCTTATGTAAATAATATGAATAATATTTTGTTTGTGTAACCAACTTATATATTGGTATGAGAATGAGATATATTTGCGATTTTAGTATGAGTGGTATATATATGTATAAGTATTTGAATTGCGGTGAATTTTGGTAACTTTGTTAGGTAAATTGATTAGGTATTGTTTGAAAGACTTCATCAATTGAATTGATGTTTATTTTGTTGTGAAAATGTTATATACTTGTGGTACCATTAAAGGTAAATTGGTTTGACGTGTTTAAGGCTCAATTATTGTCATTTTGAATTGGTATTTTTTATTGGTATTTGAGTTTCTTAAGGTCTAAGAATTTATGAAATGGTAAACTTGTATTTTAAGGTTTATTCTGGGGCCACACGGCTTGAGAAACAAGCTTGATAGGTTGCTTGGAAAAATGAATGCAATTATGGGCCAAAATCGAGATGGAGGAGTCCTTAGTTTTCCTACAAACAGTGAAGATTGTAAGTCCAATTTGGTCAAAAATTTTGGACAAAAGGGATTAATGTTTCTGGGCAACAAAAAAAAAAAGAGAAATGGATTTGTGTTTAAGGTTTGTTTGGCATGTAGTTAAGGCTTTGTCCAAAGGTGGCGGTCCAAGAGGTGATGCAACTAGGCTTATTTCTGTTGGGTTAAATTCGGCTAAAAACCCACATGAAAATTCTGTTGGAATTAATTATGGGCTAAATGTGTAACATATTGAAACGAAAATGAAAGTGGTTGATTTGGTTTCTAATAAGCAATTTGGAAATTCACTTAAACACCGTTCAAATTCTTCTAATTCATCAAGTGACCCTGACATGACTACTACACATTTTAATCCTATTTTTGAATAGTCAGAAGGAATGGTGGTCGTCTTAGATGGAAATGTATTGGATCTAGTGAAGCACTTGATGGTCGTTTTTAAGGAAACTTCTAATCCTAATAAAGGTGAAGTTCCTAGGGATGAAAGAGATGATGAGGCTTTGACCTATTATCGACCTTTCGAGCTTCTGAGCACTATAAAACAAGGAAAATAAAACAGAGTAAGCACTTAGTGCTTAGTAAGTTCATGAAACAAGAATTTAACTTACAACATGTTCCATTAAATGAAATCAAACATATATGCATCCAAACAAATGGACCTTTCATCCTATCATACAAAACTTCAACAGATAGAGTTAGTCAAGCAATTTTATGTAATACCATTACATAGATGAATAATGAGCTCATCTTTCCCTAATTTCCATATACTTATCACTTCCATGTCACTTATATCTTTCATGGAGCTTATCCCGTTAAAATTTATTGGAATTTCAATGGATACTCAATAGTACACTTAAAATGTGCAAATTCATAATCTGTCAATTCATATTCACCCTTATAAAAAAATACACTCCCAAGCCACATTTCATACTGTGAGATTACTAGTCCAGGCTAAATTTCTTGTAACATATGCTCAAAGAGTTTTGTTAGGATTACCAGTCTAGGTAAATCCTTCCAGTGAAAAATTCTCTATAGAGCTTAATTTGGATTACCCGTTCACATCAGGAGGGCTTATTTCAGGATTACTCGTCCGGGCTGAATTCTATTTACAATACATGCAGTATCCCTTTTTCATGGACCTATCGAATTTCCTTTATTCAACCGGGACTTTCTCCTTTTTCTCAAATAATATCAAACATTTCATCACATCCATACATTGAACATTCAACTGATATTCTCATCATATAAAATTCATTTCAAGCATTTCAGATTCAGTAGTAAGTTACACGAACTTACCTCGATGCTTGTTCGTTCGTAAAATTCAATAATCCGAGACTTTTTCTTTGCCTCAATCTAACCTCGCATTTGAGTCGTCCAGATCTATATAAATGAATTTAATCATCAATTTCAATCCATTCATATTCAATTGAGTTCAATTTACTCCTTAGGTAAAATTACTATTTTGCCCCTAAACTTTTCATTAATTTTAATTTCGTCCTTAGGCTCGGAAAATGATATTCATGCAATTCAATCTTTTTTCCAAGCCTAGCCGAATTCTGTATACATCATTTACAGAACTTATATTTCACAAAAATCAAAAATTTTTCTTTGAATTTTAAAAGTTTACAATTTAGTCCCTATTTCACAATTTCATCCAAAATCACTTTGTAAAAGTTGTTTATTTACTAAAAACCTTTCATTTTCTACAATAAATTTTCATTTTCCAGCATATTCATCCATTCAACAATTTCTATACTTTGATAACTTTTCAGTTTAATCCCCAAAATGAAAGAACTAGTTATATCGATCTCAAAAATATAAAAATTACTAAAAACATGACATGAAAACTTACCCAATTAAGCTAGAAAGTTTCTTCTCTCTCCTAGGGTTTCCATGGAAATATTAGGGGATGAAGATGAATAAAAGATAATATTTTCATGTTAATTAGTTATCATCTTTTATTTTTACCAAATTCCAATTTAGTCATTTTCTTTTTCTCAAATTTCATGGATAATTCAATAAAGATATTTTTCCATCTTCTGATTGATGGTCTAATTACCATATAAGGACCTCTAGTTTTGAGTTTCATAGCTATTTGCTCCTTCTAGCTTCCAGCACTCAACTTCTACATTTTATGCAATTTAGTCCTTTCTATAATTAATCACTAAATCGGTAAAATTTTCCTATCAAAATTTTCATACGACCTTCCTATCATAATGTAAACCATGCAATAATATTAAAATATATTCTCTTTCCAACTCCAACTTGTGGTCACAAAACCACTATTTCGATATCACTGAAATTTAGGCCGTTACAACTCTCCCCCTTAAGGATTTTCGTTCTAAAAAATCTTACTAGTAAAGAGGTTCAAGTATTATTTCCTCATTTCCTCCTCCAGTTTCCCTGTAGCCTCTTTTATTCCATGTCTTTGCCAAAGAACTTGATAAACCATAAATACAACATATTTTTATTCCATGCTTGGCATATTTTTTGGATGATCTTCCTTATAATTTAATGAATTTGATACTCCTAATCTTTTAATTTCATGTTTTATATTTAGGTGAGTATAGGAAAGTGAAAAGAGCAAGAAACGGACTAAAAATAGAGATAATGGGACAAAATCAGCATTCAACACAGCCCAAACACTTCCACACGAGTAGGCTACACACCTGTGTGTCATAGCCATGTCGACCCAAAGCTAAGTCAGTATTACACACGGCCTGAGCACCTTCACACGGGCTAGTCACAAGCCTGTGCCCCTGTCAAGCCCTGTTTCAGTTTCACACAGAGAAGGCTAATTTTTAGGTATTTTGGGCATTCTAAAGTCTATTTAAACACCCTAGGAGAGGATTAAAGGGACACACACAGAGTAGAAAACAAGGAGTTACTCGAAGAACGCCGATTGATTCATCTCAGGAGCAGGATCTTCATCAAGACTGAAGATCTCCCTTCAATTTCTTTCAGGAGTTTTTGGGTTTTCTTTATGTTTTGTTGTTTTCCCAATTTTGAGATGTTTTCTTTTACAATTATAAACTAAATCCCCTAAATACCTGAAGGAGATGAAACCTAAGACGGATCTTGTTATTATTTTCTGAATTATTTAATAAATACTAGATTTGTTCTTAATTGTATCATTAATTCTTGTGTTAATATTTCAGAATATTAGTTCAAGTTGAATGTAGAGGTGATCATGGGCTGGGCCAGGCCGGGTTCGGGCCGGGCTCAACTAAAAATCTAGGCCCATTCATCGGGCTCGGGCCGGGCCAGGCTTAAAAAATGGGCCTAAAATTTTGCCTAAGCCCGACCCATATAAAAAAGCTAAAACCGGGGCTCGACCCGGCCCAGCCCGCCCATTTTAATTTTTATATTATTTTATATAATTTTTAAATATATATAATACATCAAAAAGATTAAAAAAATCAAAATAAATATTTTCCAACAAATTAAAAATTAATTTTAAAAAATATGTAGACTTAAATAATACTAAGATAGATGCAACTTAACAAGCACATACCTCTAAAATAATAATAAAATTAACAAATGCCTTTAAAATAATAACAAAATTAACAATAAAATAAATTTTATACAATATCCAAACAATAACAACAAAATAGTAGCAACATAATAGTAATATGGTATCAAAATACGGAAAAACATCAAGAAAATAACATTCAAAAATAAAAAAAATAGCATATTTTTTTCATTTAGTAAATTCGGGCCAGGCCGGGCCGAGTTCGGGCCAAAAAGACCTTACCCGAGGCTCGGCTCATTTTTTAATTGGGCCTTATTTTTTTGTCCAAGCCTATTTTTCAGGCCTAAATTTTTGCCCAAACCCTCCCACATTTCAGGCGGGCCTTCGGGCCGGGCAGGGCCGCCCGACCCATGAGCAGGTCTAGTTGAATGTGCTTATTCAGTAGAGCAAAAGTCCCTTTCTAAGAGTAGATCCAACATAATTAAGCGGAGTTGATTGCAATCCTAGAGATAGGACGACGAAAATTTCACCGGATTAGAGTCAAATCTAATAAGGAAATCCATAGATCGAGTTAATGCAACGCTAGGGGTTTTAATTAGAAATAAATTTCAATTAATCAACCTAGGGTTAGTTGTTCTTAGTCTTGAAAGAGATATTAACATAAATTATGGATTTCTACGAAATCAAGTCAAGTGGATAAATCGTCTAGTTCAGAGTCGTATAATAAGTGAAGTCTAGGTGGATTTTTCCATGGGTATTGCCTTAATTAATCGATTTTCCAAAAGTATTTTCCCCAATTCATTCTTTGTCGCATTCTTAGTTAATTAATTAGTTTAGTTTAATTAGTTTAAAACAAATCCCCTTTATTTTCAGGCTAGATAATAAAAAGAAAGTTAATACTAGTACTTTTAGTCCCTGTGGGTTCGACATCCTGGTCTTGCCATAAGCTATACTAATGTTCGATAGGTGCGCTTGCCTTTATCGTGATAATAGTTTAGTTTTGGTAATGATCATATCACTTATATCACATCAGAACTTTCACTAGATTTATCTTTTTATTTTTGAGGTCTTTCGTCTCTCTTACCAGAATTTTGATCGGCTCTTCACTATAAGTCATGTCAGGCTGAATTTCAATTTCTGCCAGTGAAATAACATGTGAAGGATCTAACCGATATTGCCGTAACATAGACAGATGGAAAACATTATGAATTTTCTCAAGTTTTGACGGTAATTCTAACCAGTATGCAACAGATCCAACTCTTTCTATGATTTCATACGGCCTAATAAACCGTGGGCTTAATTTTTCTTTACAGCCAAACCAGAGAACTTTCTTCCATGGTGACACTTTCAAGAATACCTTATCGTCAACCTAGAATTCAATCTCTTTTCCTTTAAGATTAGCGTCGGACTTTTGTCGATCTGAGGCTGCTTTTAAACTATCTCGGATTACTTTTACCTTTTCTTCAGTTTCACAGATCAAGTCAACCCCGTGTATCTTTTCCTCAGTGAGCACTATCCAATATAATAGAGTTCTACACTTACGATCATACAAAGCCTCACACGGAGCCATTTTAATACTAGATTGGTAGCTATTATTATACGCAAATTCAATCAAGGGCAAAGACCTTTCCCAATTTCCTTCAAACTCCAGTACACAACATCAGAACATATCCACCAATACTTGAATTTCACGTTCAAATTGGCCATCTGTCTAAGGATGAAATGTAGTGTTGAAAGGCAATTGGGTACCCAGAGCTTCTTGCAATTTGTCCCAGAAACGAGACGTAAATCGGGGATACCTGTCTGAGATAATAGAAACTAACACTCCATGTAATCTAACAATCTCAGATACATACAATTCAACCAATTTATCTAAAAAATCTATACATACCGAGATAAAGTGTGCTGACTTTGTTAATCGATCGATAATTACCCATATAACATTTTTCTTCTTCAGAGACAACAGTAATCTCGATACAAGTCCATAGTGATTCTTTCCCATTTCCATTCTGGTATTGTGATTGGTTATAATAATCTCGAAGGCACTTAATGTTCAACTTTGACTTGCTGAAATACCAAACATTTAGATACAAACTCAGGAATGTCACGTTTCATTCCTGGCCACCAGTACATCTTTTTCAGATCATTATACATTTTATTACTTCCCAGATGAACAGACATAATACCACTATGTGCCTCATGTAAAATCTTCTGTATAAGCTCTATTCTTGTTGGTACACAATTCTGCCTCTGAATAATAAGCAACTATCGACCCCAATCTAAAACTCTGAGTTAGAAATTGATTCACACTGTACCCGTTTAGCTTGTAATTTATCATCATCTTTCTGGGCTTCACAAATTTGCTACAGAAATGTTGGTTTAGCCCTCAATTCATCTATAATTGAACCATCATCAGATAGAGGTAATGGAGTATTCATAACCTGTGAAGTAAATAGAGATTTTCGGCTCAGAGCATTAGCAACTACACTAGCCTTACCCGGATGATAATCAATAACCAGATCATAGTCTTTAATTAACTCAAGCCACCTGTGTTGTCTTAAATTCAAATCTTTCAGTGTTATCAAATACTTCAAACTCTTGTGATCAGTGTAAATATGACACTTTTCACCATACAAGTAGTACCGCCATATTTTTAGTGCAAACACAATAGTAGTTAATTCAAGATCATGTACCGAGTAATTTCTTTCATGTGATTTAAGTTTTCTTGAAGCATGGGCTATTGCTTTACCTTCTTGTATCAAAACACAACCTAAACCATTTAATGATGCATCACTAGAAATAATAAATTCCTTACCCGGTTCAGGCTATACTAGAATAGGCACTTTCGTCAACAAATCTTTCAATCTATCAAAGCTTTGCTGGCATTCATCTATCCACTCGAAATTTACATCTTTTTACAGTAGACGAGTCATCGGAGAATCTATCATTGAGAATCTCTGTACAAATCTTCGATTGTATCTGACTAATCCCAGAAAACTTCTAACTTCAGATACATTCTTCGATGGATTCCAACTGATAAGAGCTGAAATTTTGCTCAAGTCAACCCTAATGCCTTTAGCAGAGACAATATGCCTAAGAAAACTCACTTCTCAAAGCCAGAACTCACATTTACTAAATTTAGCATACAATCGTTTTTCTCGCAAAGTTTGCAGTATAATTTTCAAATGATCTGCATGCTCCTTTTCATCTTGAGAATAAACTAGAATATCATCAATAAATACTACCACAATCCTGTCTAAGTACGGTCTAAATATCATGTTTATCAGGTACGGTCTAAATATCATGTTTATCAGGTCTATGAATATAACAGGTGCTTTCGTTAGTCCAAATGGCATCATAAGAAACTCATAATGTCTGTACCTAGTTCTGAAAGCTATTTTAGGCACATCCGGCTCCTTTAATTCTGTAGGAGTCATTCTATAATGTGCTATAGATATTGGAGTAGTTCTCGGAATAAGATCTATAGAAAATTCTACCTCTCTTTCTGGTGGTAACCCTGGTAACTCTTCTAGAAATACATCAAGAAATTCACATACAACTAGTACAGCCTGAATCTTTGACTCAGATACCTTGGTGTCTAACACATATTCAAGATAAGCATCACATCCCTTTTTAACGTACCTCTGTACTGTCATAATTGAAATCACATCAGACAACCCATCCAATTTATCCAATTCAACACAGAATAACTCACCATTCTGACATTTTAACACAATATATTTCTGCTTGCAATTTACCACTGCATTTTGCTGGGTTAGCCAATCCATTCCCAAAATCACATCAAAATTATCAAAAGCCAGTAACATCTAGTCAGCCGAAAAACAATAACCTTTTACCATAAATGGACAATTTTTACAGATTTTATCCACCATAACATACTGGCCCAGGGGTTTGAAACTTTAACCACCAATTCAATGGATTCAACGGAAAAATTTTTAATAGTTACTAGCTTTATGCATATATATGAATGTGCAGAACCAGGATCAATCAAAGCAATAATATCAGTATCAAGTAAAAAAAAATGTACCAGTGATGACGTCTAGTGCCGAAGCATCCTCTTTAGCACGGATAGCATATGTCCTGGCAGGTGCCCGTGCTTTAGATCTAACTGTGGAATCCTTCATAGCTTCTCGGCTACCACTGACATTTTTAGAAGATCGAGGTGGTCTACCTCTCGAAACAGGATTACTCAGCTTTGTAGTCTGATCAATGTCTTTTTCAATCCTTTCTGGACAATTCTAAGGACCGCATCTATAACAGGCGCCACTTCTTAGTCGATATTTCTCAAAATGAGATTTATTACAATACTTGCATCTCAGTTTAGGATTAACAATACTACCTACACTAGCCACAGATGAGGTAGGAAATCTCAGATTAGAACGTTGGGAGCCTCGTCCTTTTCCAGAGTACCCTGTAGCTAAGGAAGAAAAATCTTGGTACTTCTTTGATTTCTTTGACACAAAATATTGTGATTTCCCCATTAACCTTGTAATGACCTAAAATTCACGGGCACCGGAAAAACGAGTCATAGGACCTCTGTCTCAGTAAACCGAATTAGAAAATAATTATTAGGAAAAATTTATGAGCTTAGAAGTGTGTCTAATTAAGTTCTAATTAAGTGAATTTAGTCTGATTAAGAGTAAATATGAAAAAGGATTAAATTAAATAATGGGTAAAAGTTGAATTATAGATTAATAGAAAGTAAAAAGGGCTAAAATGACAGTTATGCCAATTAGCATAGTTGAAGCGGTAATTGATAATTAAAATTTAAGTTTTTAAGTTTTTATTTATATAAAATTATAATGAATATAATTATTTTATTGTTATGGTTTTATATGAATGTTTATTAATATTATTATTGTATTATGAAATAAAATAAATTAAGACAAGTGTAGGATGATAAATGGTACATGTGTAAAATAAGTATTTATACACTTGTATAATAATTATGAATTTACTTGATAATTAAGTAACAAGATATTTATTAATGAAATAATAATATTATAAGATTTTTTGTTTAATAAAATAATTAAAATATTGAATGGTAATGATATTGGACAATTGTAAGGATAAAAACGTATACAAATGTAAGAATAATATTTGCTATTAAATAGATATTTGATAAAATTATTATTATATGAAGTTATTAAAATGTTATAATAATAAAAGAAAAACAAAAAAAAAAAAACAAAACAAAGGGAAGAAAAGAGTTACAAAGAACAAAACGAAAAAGAAAGAAGAAAAGAAGAAAGAGAGAAGAAAAAGGAGAAATTAGAGATTTGAAGCTTGGAAGTTTGAAAGGTAAGTCAATTAAGCCCTTTTTTCTTAAGTTTTGATGTTTTAAAGGCTTTAGAACTAAGTTTTGATGAAACTAAGTTGAAGGTTTGGAATTTTATAGGTTTTTGAGTAAAGTTCTTTTTGAACAAATGTTTGAATTAGAGGCTTAATTGATAGAATTATAGATTAGAATTGATTAAGGGATTAAATTGTAAAAAGAATTATAAGTTTTGTGTTTGAGGGACTAAGTGGAAAGAAAGCTTGAATTAGGGTTCTAATATGAACATTTGATAGTCAAGTGGAAGATGGAAGGAAATCGAGTAGAAATAACGTGGTAATTAAACTAGAAAAGTAAATGAGTTCAATTAGATTAAATTAAAAATTTAGGTAAAAATTGAATAGAAATTCTATTATTTTGTAACACCCCAAATTCGGCCTAGAAGTTAGGCCCGAATCCGACGTGTCATATTGAAGTGTTTTTGCGAAAACCTTATTTTCATTGAAAACCCTCCTAAAGAAAATTAAGTAAAATTCAATTTGTCAATAAATTCGGAATAAAGTGTATTTAAAAAAAAAACTTTTCTTTATTACCTCGTAAAATTCCCTTTTAATTGCGGAAGCTTGATTTTAAAATAACTATTTTCAAAAACTTGAAATATGTTTAAAAGAAATAAATCCAGGTTCCGTTGCAAAAATTCAAAGCGTAGCAATAACAATGAAATAAGATCTAGAGGATAGGCCTTATTACAATTTGAAATAAAATATCTTAAAATTCCAGATCTATATATATATATATAAACAAGTCTAAATCATCTTGCTAATTGGCCACCTCTAAGTCCCTCCATCGGTCGAACCGCTTACTGAGGATCATCTGAGAAAAATAAAAAAAGGAGGTGAGTTTTCGAAAACTCAGTGTGTACAACCCTCGACAAACATGCAGCATACAACATTCCATTGGCCTAAGCCCATATCATATCAATAAAATAGTAATACATGCAATGCTATGAAACCCTCCCCAAATAATAATTCATCCGCTACACAATATCTCTGTCCCCCGTTACATATCATGTGGGGATGTATACATCAACCAACCTATCCGATACACATCAATGGTAGATCGATTGTGGTACTACCTAACATTGCAGCAGAGCTGCCAATCATATAATAGGCTTAAAAAGCCATCGGTGGATCCACAGTCGTCAAGCGACCATGCGACCCTCATATACTTTATCTGTTCCATAATTCCTAACCCATATGCAACCTAAACAGAATATCATATGAATTTAGCAATCATACATGTAACATAAATCCTACATTTAACACATAAGGGTATTTTAGTCATTTCACAAATCTAGGGTATTTCGGTAATTTTCCAAACTAGGGGTATTTTGGTAATTATGCTAATCAAGGGTAATTCAGTAATTCTACCCTACAGGGGAATTTCAATAATTTCTTATTAGCATGGGTTTTAAATTACAAACTTTGGCCCTTCAACAAGTTCTCGTTGGCCAAAATGAACAGACACTATGCACCAGGTAGGATTCCAAAGAAGATGAGGTGGGTCATTAAGACCGCTTAAGTACCAAGCTCTCCCTAGATCCAATCCTAGACATGCATATGCCCATTGCCACACTCTAACCTTGTGACTTGTCCACAGACGAAGTTGATAAATTAATTAAGTTTTATGCTGCTTAAGGATTTATTAGAAACTAGGCCTACAAGTCCATTACAAAACCCTAGCAAGTTTATAGGCTTTCATACATTCATATGGCCCATCAGGCCCTATCACATTCATATTCATGCAATCATATGCTTATTCCATCACTTAGTATCAAATTGTCGATTTTGCCTATTATGGGCCCAATGGCCCATCAGGCCCATTTAGCCCATTCTGGCCCAGTTGGCCAATACACTGCCTAAGTCCATGAGATCGCTAATGAGGCCTATGCTAACGTATCGATTACCCTCGTTCAAGTGTTCGTGCACTCGCGAGACTGCCGTAGCCAAACTTTTGGATTTTGCCGATCTACTATGTGTATAGTGTATGTACACATCTGGTAAATGAGACGTGTTTCACTATCCTCAGCCTTGAACTTACAACCAATACCAACCTTCAATTAATCACACACTTACCCACAATATTTACCAAAAACTGAAGCCTTACCATAACCTTACCATGTGCCCCAAGTCCTAATAGCCCTTCCTTAGCTACTAATCATGAATATTCCCTCGATTTGCATTACTCTTAATCATTAAAAACAAAATAATAGGTGACTTGTATCCAAATCAAGTCACCATTTTCCTCACCATAGACCATTCGACCAACTTAACCCAAAATATGGAACACTTACACAAAATCCGAAACGTATGGATAGCTTTTTGGTAGAGATCTGGAGATCCAAGCTTGATTCCAACTCTCCAAGATTCGATCTACCAAAATTGAAGGAATGATGACAGCCCAACAGAGATTCGGTCACTAGAGTATTCGACACAAGGTCTTGGAATGATGAGGAAATCGGCTCCAAGAGCAAAGGTTTTCGGCTTTTGAAGTCACGAATATTCGGTCTCCAATAATTGAGATGAAGGTGGGACGTCACAAACAATGGAGAAAGAAGAGAATGATATTCGATTTAAGGCTTTAGAGAAAAGAAAAGAAAACACAAAAGGAAGAGGCGAGGTTTAAAACAGAAAAAGTGAAGGAGAATTCGGCAGAGCACTATAGTTGCCGAAATAGCACAAAGGGAATTCCAATTGCTGAAATAGCACAGAAGGAATCCGGCACCCCCTATTTATACACAAAACCAAAACTCAGCCTACCCCCAAAGTCCCAATCGGCTCCAACTCTTCCCCATCTCATCTCCTCGTTTTTCTCCTTGATAACTCCCCAATCCCTTTTCCTAAATTTTCTCTTCTGATCACTCTCTTTAGAGTCCATCATCACACCACTTCCAACCTTCTAGAAGGCCAAAATTAAACTTCTAAAAAAATACTAAGCTAGGATCTAAAACTTAAGGCCTAATACTTCTAGGCCCAAAATTCGGGGCGTTATATATTTATCGTAAAATAATGCTGAAATTAATAGTATAAAATATTATTTTCGTAGCTAACAAAGAAATCGAAGCATCGGCATCAGAAGGCAAGGAGAAAATAAACGACGAATAAATACAAGGAATTTAGGTTAGCATTACCATAATTCAAGTTATTTCTTAATAAATGTTTAATTTCAATAAATGTGTATGGAAAATGAAATTGAGGTAAATATTGATTTTTGAATTAAATGTGATTTGAATTTGTTTGATTATATATATGTATGTGATCAATAGAAATGTATATTAGATTGAGTAATTGATTTGAATTATGAATTGAAAGTGATTGAATTGAAATATGATTTAGAATCCTTATTAACTAGTCAGGCTAGGGTGGATATAGTCGGTACGCATAGGATTGAAAGAGTTTAGAGATTCTTTGACCTCGAGTCGATGAGGCACTTGGTGAGTCATTATATTGCTTCGGATAGATTCGATGAGGCCTTGGTCACCACTTTACTTCGGCTCAGCCAATGAGACGTTAGTCGTCACTTATTTACTTCGAACTATTCGATGAGGCGTTCGTCACCATCTTGGTGTGTTTGGTTGGATCCGTGTATCGGCCAAGGTCTGAGTCATGTTAATAGGGGTAAATAAGTAAAATGAGAAATTTTGAATAAATGTGATTGAACTATTGAATGAAATGAGAAAGTGAAATTGTGAAATGAAGTATGAAATGTGATTTGTGTTATGAGATTGAATGCATGAACCAAAGGTTCATGAAATGTTTAAAGTTGATTTGGGATTTGAAATGTTATATGAGATTGAGAAAGAAACCAAAGGTTTCTAAATTGTCTGAAATTATATGGATGATATGTGAAATTAATTGAAGAGAATGATATAAGTAAATTTTAAGTATAAATTTATATGTAAAAAATTACTAATTTTCTATGAATGTTTATGTTATAATATTGTCGTTATAATTTGAATTATGGTAATACCACTGAGTATTTCCAATACTCAGTGTACGGTTGTTTTCGTGTGCAGGCTAGGTAAAGTAGAGTGTTGTCCAGCATTTGAGTCATTCCGACCTCAGCTGCAAATTTTGGTGATGTAATCTAACTTTGAGTAAATGTGGCATGCACTAGGCTATGTGATAGTCACTTGTATATGTTTTGTGTTTTGGTTGTAAATGTAGTACATAACACTTAAGGAGAACTTTGAAATAAGTGAATGAAATATTTGTTAATTTTGAAAGATGTTATGGATGTTATTTGATCAAATTTATAAATCAATGTTTAAGCATAATCTAGATGTATTAAGAATATTATTAAATAATTTTATAATTTAAGGTTTAGATATGATTCGAATGTATTTAGTGTGCAATTGCATTGGTTGGAATATTGTTATTGGATTGGTTTTGATTTGAAATATGTGGGGAGGTTAGTTTAGGGTTTAAGACTCATATAGAGTCTACACGGCCTGGCACAGGACGTGTGGCTAGACCGTGTGAAAAACACGGCTAGTACATGGGCGTGTGATCTGACCGTGTGTCCCTTACATCTTAAAATGTGAAATAAAAATATCACACGGGCTAAGCACACGAGCGTGTGACTTGGTCGTGTTGGAAAAATTCTTTAAAGGATTCAAGTCAAAGAATTCCACGAGTAAGGGACACAGGCGTGTCTCAAGTTACCCAGGCCGTGTTGAGCCATAAGGTTCAACAAAACAGGCATGTCACAGGGTCACACGAGTGTGTCCCCAATCCACACGGGCGTCTGAGCCCTGCACTTGGGAAAAATTTTAAAAATGTTCAAAAATTTCTCTAAGTACCCGAATTCGTCCCGATTCACTATAAACTCGTATTTTGGCCCTCGAGGGTCCATATAAGGGACTATATAATTGTTTCATATTATGTTTAATATTTATTTGTATATTATTTGTAAAATGTTTGACAGTTTCGGTAATGCTCCGTAACCCTGTTTCGACGACGGTTTAGGGTTAGGGTGTAATATCCTAAATTAGGGCCTAATCGAAATAGTAGTTTCATGACCAAAAATCTGAGATAAAAGTAATTATTTTATAATTATTTTGAGGTTTATGATATGATTGCATGATTGTGTGAAAATTTCGTGAAGAAATTCTATGCATAAAGTGCTTAATTTGAAATTAAGGGCTAAATTGAATAAGTTGCAAAATTTGCATTCTAGAAGTTTTTAGTATAAAATTGCTTTGGAATATTAATTAGGAGGCCTTGAATAGCAATTTGACCAATTTCTAAGTTTACGGACAAAAATTAGACACGTGTGGAATTTTTGAAAGTTTAGTAAGGAAGGGCATTTTGGTCATTTGGATATTAAATGAAATAAAAAGGGAAAAATAACACAAAATTGATTATCTTCTTCATTAGTTGCTGCCGAATGCTCCCTCTCTCCATAGCTAGGGTTTCTTCAACTTTCAAGCTTCATAGTAAGTGCATCCAAGCCCTGTTTTTAATGATTTTTATGTTTTTGTGATCCCGATAGCTCGAGTCCTAAAACTGCTTTTAGAACAAGGTATGGTCATTATGAATTTTTAGTTATGCCGTTTGGGTTGACAAATGCTCCTGCTGTGTTTATGGATTTGATGAACCATATATTTCGGCCATACTTGGACAAGTTTGTTGTGGTATTTATTGATGATATCTTAATTTATTCAAAAGATGAGACAGAGCATGCCGAGCATTTAAAGATAGTTTTGCAGACTTTGAGAGATAAGCAGTTATATGCTAAGTTTAGTAAAAGTGAATTTTGGCTTCGGGAAGTTGGATTTTTGGGTCATATTGTTTCAGGTGATGGTATACGGGTTGATCCCAATAAAATTTCAGCTATTGTTGATTGGAAACCACCGAAGAATGTAACCGAGGTTAGAAGTTTCTTGGGGCTAGCTGGATATTATCGACGGTTTGTGAATGGATTTTCTATAATTGCTGCTCCTATGACTAGATTACTCCGAAAGGATGTTAAATTTGAGTGGACGAAAGAATCTCAACAGAGTTTCGAAGAATTGAAAAAGTTATTAACAGAGGCACCAGTGTTAGTACAACCCGAGTCAGGTAAAGAATTTGTGGTGTATAGTGATGCTTCTCGAAATAGTTTGGGATGTGTGCTTATGCAAGAAGGAAAGGTTACGGTTTATGCTTCGAGGCAATTAAAACCTCACGAGAGGAATTATCCGACTCATGATTTAGAATTGGCTGCGGTGGTGTTTGCTTTGAAGATTTGGCGACATTATTTGTATGGTGAAAAGTGCCGAGTATATAGTGATAAAAAAAGTCTTAAATACTTGATGTCACAAAAATAATTGAATTTGAGACAGCGAAGATGGTTAGAATTGTTGAAAGATTACGAGCTTGTGATTGACTACCATCCAGGAAAAGCAAATGTAGTTGCCGATGCATTGAGCAGAAAATTGTTGTTTGCTTTGAGAGTTATGAACACTCAGTTGGAAATGTCAGATGATGGTTCGATTCTAGCCAAGTTGAAAGCAAGACCGATGTTTTTACAAGAGATTTGTGAAGCTCAGAAAAGCGATGAAGACTTGCAAACTAAAAGGAAACAATGTGAGGTTGATACAAGATCAGATTTCAGAATCGATTCTGATGGGTGCTTGATGTTTAAAGATCGAATTTGTGTACCGAAGGATGAAGGATTGATTCAAAAGATCTTACAGGAAGCACATAATGGTTGTTTGTCGATACATCCCGGCAGTATGAAAATGTATAATGACTTGAAGAAAATGTACTGATGGAACGGAATGAACAGAGATATATCTAAGTTTGTATTGAAATGCCTAATTTGTCAACAAGTGAAAGCTGAACACTAAGTACCTTCAGGGTAGAAGAGACTACAAGGGTGCTCGAGGAAACTATGAGAAATCAATACCCACATCTGTTTACCGGTAAGATTTTCGAGGATGAAAATCCTTAAAGGGGGGAGAGTTGTAATATCCCGAATTAGGGCCTAATCGGAATAGTGGTTTTGTGACCACAAATCTAAGATAAAAGTAATTATTTTATAATTATTTTGAGGTTTATGATATGATTGCATGATTGTGTGAAAATTTCGTGAAGAAATTCTATGCATAAAGTGCTTAATTGAAATTAGGGGCTAAATTGAATAAGTTGCAAAATTTGCATTCTAGAAGTTTTTAGTATGAAATTGCTTTGGAATATTAATTAGGAGGCCTTAAATAGAAATTTGACCAATTTCTAAGTTTATGGACAAAAATTGGACATGGGTGGGATTTTTGAAAGTTTAGTAAGGAAGGGCATTTTGGTCATTTGGATATTAAATGAAATAAAAAGGGAAAAATAACACAAAATTGATTATCTTCTTCATTAGTTGCTGCTGAATGCTCCCTCTCTCCATAGCTAGGGTTTCTTCAACTTTCAAGCTTCATAGTAAGTGTATCCAAGCCCCGTTTTTAATGATTTTTATATTTTTGTGATCCCGGTAGCTCGATAAAGCTTATATTAGCAATAATTTAAGTTAGGGTTCATATTTGGAAAAATACCCATAGGTGAAATTTGTGTATTTTGATGTTTCATGATAAAATATGAGGTCTTAGATTATGTTAGACAACTTGTGCCACTCGGTTTTGAGTAAAAACGAGTAGAACGGCTTAATCGGTAAAAATATCAATTGTTCATAAGTGCATGTTGTAGTTGGAATTTGAGCTTGCTAATGGTAAATAAATGATCAGCATGTCCTAAAACATAAGAATTTAAAATAAAATTTAATTTCCGAGCCTTGGGGCAAAAGTGTAAATATACAAAACTTTAGGGGTAAATTCGTAATTTTGGTAAAGTTGGGGTCAAGGACCGTTGTGATAAATGTGAGTATTAAATAATCTAAATGTGTTATTTTAGATCAAGAGAAATGAGATTCAAGTCGTGATCGAGGGAAAAACAAAGTTTACGAGGAATAGGCCGATTGTTGATATTTTGGTATCGAGGTAAGTTCATGTGTAAATAATGTAACATAATTGCTATTTTAAGTGATTTAATGCTATTTATATGATATGATACTTGTTGTTATGAACATTATGCTTTGTGAAATATTATGAATTGGTATGAAAAGTATGTGATTAAATTGATAAGTATGAGATGTAAGCTATGTATTGGTTCCGATATTCCGAGGAAAACGACTGGGAATTGTGTGATTGAGGAAAATCCCGTTTGAACCTTGGGAATAGATTAGGATACAAGTGACATGTCACTAGGATGGTTGGGCATCCGAACTCGTTGAGTTGAGTCTGAGTTCACTTATGGATGCAAATGTTCGAACTCATTGAGTTGAGTCCGAGTTCGTGAGATGTAACTAGGCATCCGAGCTCGTTGAGTTGAGTCCGAGTTCACTTATGGATGTGAACGCCTGAGCTCGTTGAGTTGAGTCTGAGTTCGCTTATGGGCGGGTTACATGGTCACTTGATTACATATATGGCACTTATGTGCAAATTATTCATATATCCGAGTTATATTCCGACGTGTTCAACGGGTAAACTTCTAGCGAAATGGAAGAACACTCAAGAGGCAAGTGTCATTTTGAAATGTGTTGTGAAATAGACACTTTGGACAGGTATGTACTTAACCCTCGGGTTGAAACTTGATACAACAACAATAATGTGGTAAGATGACAAATGATGATTAGAAATGTGATATATGTTTTGGTGATACTATGTTAGTGTTGTTTGGAAGAATTGCTTTATTATGTTACTTGTTATTTGCATGTGAACTTACTAAGCATTTATGCTTACTCCCTCTTTTCCATTCATTGTAGTTCTGGACAAGCCGGCTTGGGAATCGGGATAGGTCGAAGGCTCGCTCACACTATCCGAAGAACTATTTTGGTAAAATGGCTTGTATGACTCGAATATGGCATGTATAGCAATATACTTGTTTTGTGTAATTAATCTTGCGATGTGGTTGTGGTTTGGTTGAGAAAATGTCTGATAATGATTAGTCCTTGGTAGGGTTAATTTAGATCATGTATGAGACCATGTATGTTCAAAGTGTTAATAGTTCATGAATTTCCATAGAAAAGTGAAAATTTGTCATAAAATAGAATGTTGTAACAGCAGTGACGTGAATTTGAAAAATCACTAAAAATAGTAGAAACTGAATTAGGTGATGAATTAAATATAAAATTGAAGCTTATTGTGTCTACTTTCATATGGAAGAAGAGAAATAGGTAAAGGAGTTATATGTTATGAGATATTTGAGTTTTAGTGAAACAGGGCCAGAGCAATTTCTGGATCCCCTGTTCCAAATTTGGAAATTCACCAACAATTGTACAAAAATGATTTGCAGGTGTACTTTACATGTACAGAATCCTTATTGAGTCTAGTTTTAGGATAAATAAACGATATAGTCATATGTATTTTTTATAGAGAGAAAATTGGTTTGTAGTAAGTAGAGGTCAGTGCAGTCGAGTCCTGAAATAGGGGTAATTTTAACTAATAAACTGTACTAATTGGCTTGACCAAAAATTCTAGAAAAAAATTAGTAGATAGATGTATGAGTCTAGTTTCATGGAAAATTTATGGATATTAATTTTGAGTTTCGTAACTTGAGATATGATTTTTTAAGAGACCATGACGCAGAAAGACAGCTTGCTACGAAAATTTAATTGGTTGATTTCAAATTTAAAAAGTGATGAAATAAGTTTAGTAACACCTCAAGCTCGACTCCGGCGACGGTCTCGGGTAAGAGGGCATTACATAGGGGGTGTTACAAATCTTTTTTCAGAAATTTGAGCTTCTCTTTTGGTTTGTTTATTCCCTTTACTCAATTCTTTCGCTTTATATGCTCGATTGGCCAAGACTGTAAATTCACGTAATTCAAGAATTCCAATCAACAGTTTAATATCTTCATTTAGCCCCTTTTCAAAATGTTTGCACATTTCTGCTTCAGTTTGAACCTACTTTTTAGCATATTTGCTCAAACAAACAAATTCTCTTTCATATTTAGATATAGTCATATTCTCTTGTTTGAGCTCAAGAAATTCTTTCCTTTTCTAATCGAGGAATCTCTGGCTGATATATTTTTTTTGAAACTCTGTCTCGAAAAATTCCCAAGTAAAATCTTCTTTCGGTACCACAGAAATTTTGGTATTCCACCAATGATAAAATGTATCTTTTAACAAAGACACTGCACATTTTAAACATTCAATTGGTGTGCATGATAATTCATCCAAAACCTGAATAATATTTTCTAACCAGAATTCAACCTTTTTTGGATCATCTTCAGCTGTTGCTCGAAATTCTTCAACCCTATATTTACAAATTTTGTCTACCGGAGCCTTACCAGTTCTGACAAATTCAGTACCTGTACCCTGTGGTATCTCGAGAACCGGTGGAGGAGCAAGAAGGGGAGTTGTTGTGCTGCATGATTAGTTCTCAAATACTGATTAAACCATTCGTTTATTATTTGAAAGAAGGTTGTTTTCGTCTTCTCTCTGCAGTCCTCTAATTCGGGCCTTCTACTGCTAGTTGTTTTTTTTTGTATTGAAGCCGAAGCATGACTCCCAGCTTCCTTGGATTAAGCTCATTCGAATGACATTACTATAAGAAAAACACGTTTTAAATGGTTAGGAGATATCACACTATCAAAAACATTATAACGGCATGTATAGCTATTCCCGTACTTGCCATGTTAGTCTAGGAATTGATTAAACTGTAGCTCTGATACCAACAAATGTAACACTACAACCCATATCTGTCGTCGAAACAGGGTTACGAGGCATTACTGGAGTTTGCATAACATTTACAGTTAAACTGAGTCAAGTACTATTCATTTCTTGAAATTTATCATAACGTCCCTTAGATAGGTGCTCGAGGCCCAAAACATGTATTAGGATCGATCTGGGACTAAATCGAGATTATAGGAAAATTTTCGCAAAATCTCAAAATTTTCCTCAATATTAAGGGTCACACGCTCATGTGGTTCAAGGACAAGCTCGTGTGGTTAGGCAGTGTGGCCTACACGACCATGTGACTTACCCTCGCTCTAGGCCGTGTGGCTTCACACGCCCATGTCCCCAGGTCGTGTAACTCTCTGACTTGTAACTCATGAACAAATCGATATCATATGGTCAAGGCACACGCCCGTGTCGCTAGCCTGTGTTGTTAATTTTAATTTCAAATTTAGGTGCAGGTTTCACACGACAGTATCACACGTCCATGTATCCAGGCCGTATACCTCACACGGGCAAGGCACACTCCCGTGTTTAGCCCATGTGCTCAATTTCAGGGCATTTTGTTTCTCAAATTTTTGAATGCAGGGGACACACGGCCTTGACACCCGCCCACGTACCAGACCGCGTGTCACATACGGCCTAGACACATGCCCGTGTGGACAAAAACTAGGCTATATCCAAGCCTCATTTCTCACCCATTTCCATTCAATACCTGTACTAAATCATACCAATACCAACCAAGCAATTCCAATATAGTTTCAAACCATTTTAAGCATTCATCATGATGTATTTATGTATAACCATAGCTTAGTTTATCAATATTCCAAAACCAAGTCATTAGCCATTCCAATGGCTAATTTTACAATCATCCAACCAAACATCAACCTTAATATAATTAGCATATACATGCCATTTTTACCAAAATGAAAACATCCTTTATACCAAAAAGAGACGGTTGATAGTGTGATGAGGCTCCGACCTATTAACGACCTTCCGAGCACTATAAAATAGGGAAAATAAAACAAAGTAAGCACTTAGTGCTTAGTAAGTTCATGTAACAAGAATTTAACTTACCACATTTTCCATTAATTTAAATAAAACATATATGCATCCAAACAAATGGATTTTTCATCCTATCATACAAAACTTCAACATATAGAGTTAGTCAAGCAATTTCATGTGATACCATTACATAAATGAATGATGAGCTCATCTTTCCCTAATTTCCATATACTTATCACTTCCATGTCACTTATATCTTTCATGAAGCTTATCCCGTTAAAATTTATCGGAATTTCGATGGATACTCAGTAGTACACTTAAAGAGTGCAAATTCATAATCCATCAATTCATATTCACCCTTATAAAAAAGTACACTCCCAAGCCAAATTTCATACAGTGGGATTACCAGTCCAGGCTAAATCTTTCAGTGACAAATTCTCTATAGAGCTTAATTTGGATTACCGGTCTGGGCTAAATCCAATCTATAACATATACATCGGGAGGGATTTTTTTAGGATTACTTGTCTAGGATAAATCCTATTTACAATACATGTAGTATCCCTTTTTCATAGATCCATCGAATTTCCTTTATTCAACCGGGACTTTCTCATTTCTCAAATAATATCAAACATTTCATCATATCCATACATTGAACATTCAATTGATATTCTAATCATATAACATGCATTTCAAGCATTTCCAATTCAGTAGTAAGTTACACGAACTTACCTCGATACTTGTTCGTTCGTAAAATTTACTAATTTGAGACTTTTTTCTTGCCTCGATCTAACCTCCTATTTGAGTCATCTAGATCTATATAAATGAATTTAATCATTAATTTCATTCCATTCATATTCAATTTAGTTCAATTTACTCATTAGGCAAAATTACTATTTTGCCCTTAAACTTTTCATTAATTCCAATTTCATCCCTAGGCTCGGAAAATGAAATTCATGCAATTCAATCCTCTTTCTAAGCCTAGCCAAATTCTATATACATCATTTACATCACTTATATTTCACAAAAATTAGAATTTTTTCTTTGAATTTCACTAGTTTAAAATTTTGTCCCTATTTCACAATTTCGTCCAAAATCACTTTGTAAAAGTTGTATATTTAGTAACAACCTTTCATTTTCTACCACAAATTTTCATTTTCCAGCATATTCATCTATGACACAATTTCCATACTTTGAAAACTTTTCAATTTAATCCCCAAAATAGAAAGAACTAATTATCCCGATCTCAAAAATATAAAAATTACTAAAAACGGGATATGAAAACTTACCCAATTTAGCCAAGAAAGTTTTTTCTTTCTCTCCTAGGGTTTCCATGGAAATATTTGGGGATGAAGATGAATAAAAGATGATATTTCATGTTAATTAGTAATCATCTTTTATTTTTATCAAATTCCAATTTAGTCATTTTCTTTTTCTCAAATTCCATGAATGATTCAACAAAGATATTTTTCTATCTTTTGATTGATGCTCTAATTACCATATACGGACCTCTAGTTTTGAGTTTCACAGCTATTTGGTCATTCTAGCTTCTAGCACTTAACTTCTACATTTTATGCAATTTAATCCTTTCTCTAATTAATCACTAAATTGCTAAAATTTTCTATCAAAATTTTCATACGACCTTCTTATCATAATATAAACCATGCAGTAATATTAAAATATATTCTCTTTCCAAATCGGATTTATGGTCACGAAACCACTGTTCCGATATGACTGAAATTTAGGCTGCTACAGCTTAATAGGGTTCGACTGAAGGTAATAAAAAAAATGGCCCTTGTTAGTTGGAACTCGGTATGTCAGCCAAAGATTTGTGAAGGGCTTGGGATTTGATAGGTGAAAGATCAGAACACCTCATCTTTATCAAAGTTTAATTTCAACATTCTATTGAATTCAATGCCTTTTGTGGGTTCGTGTTCTACGTGCAAAGTACGAGATCAACGATGGTTTACCCTTCAGTATCTCTCACAGTAATTTTTTTTCCTCTAGAGAGCTCTATCTAAGGTATGACCTTTGCTTAGAGAAAATATATTATGGTTAGTTGGGAATGATAACATCATTAGGTGTTGGAGAGATAGTTGGATTTCAAAGATTTACCCACTAATTAATCTTATCCTAGTAAGTACCAACATTGCCACGGATTGTTGTTTAAAGGAGATGACTACAGATGAAGGAATCTTGAACTTTTTCGGGTTTGGCTATCAAACGATATAATTAGACATGTTAATAACATTCCACCTCCACATCTTTTAGTAGGGCCCGACAGAATTGCTTGGTTGGAAACCTCATCAGGTTGTTTCTCTATTAAAAGTACTTATCATAAGATTAAGGAGAGTTTGTGGAATCCTGAAATGAGGCTTGAAAACTGCCTTAGAAGGTTAAGGATCCTTAAAGGGTTCAAGTTTTTCTCTAGCCGGCTCTCAAACAACGGTTTCTTACTCAAGTAGAGCGGCTAAGGTGTGGTGTGGATGGTGACACAAGATGTCTAATCTATGGCCATGAAATAAAGGACATATTACATGCTATAAAGGATTGTGATGTAGTAAAGAATGTATGGTACTAGATCATCCCACCTCATAAGCTAACCTTTTTTCTTTTTAGGTAATTTGTAGTAGTGGCTTGAGTTTAATTTGGAAAATCAACTCAATATCGCCTAGAGGAATGTCGATTGGTTGTGCTTCTTTGGTCTTGTTGCTTGGCAGATATGGAAGAATCGAAATATTTGCACCTTTCAAGGGGTGTCGTAGGGTGCAGAGGAGATTGTCAAAGGTGTGCACAATTGAGCTAACCAATACATTTTTGCTTATAAGGGAGAGAGTACTGTGAGACTTATCTTGAGAGCGAAGATGGTGGAAACAGAAAGGTGAATTCGCATAAAATTTGGTGGAGCTGTTAAAATCAGTATAGGTTACGCTGCTGCAAGTGGAGTATTGAGAAATCATAATGGAAAATAGATACTTAGCTTCAACACATGTCAGGGAAATGTTCTATTTTTGAAGCTAAATTGTGAGGTACTCTTGATGGTGTGACATTGGTACAAGGAAGACAACACGATAGAGTTTTGGTGTAAGCAAATAATATGGAAGTTATTGGAGTTATCAAGGAGTCCTTATCGAAGAGATCAAATTCTGCATTAATCAGGTATATTTCGCAACTTTTGCAAAATGAGAAAGATTGGTCAATTGAATATGTTCCTAGAGATAGTATTACCAAGCTGGCTTTTGGTAGGGAAGAGGGTTTACAGTTATATACAGCTTCTCCTCTTATTTCTTTCTAGTATTTTGTAATGTTTTCCTTTATTTTCACACACACAAAAAAAACTTATACCCTAAAATTTTAAACTCTAGCCCCTAGACCTTAAATGCTAAATTTATTTATAAATCTTAACGTTGCATTTAAAAAGTTAAAATATATGCCATCAGTCCTTATACTTTTCACAAGTTTAGAATTTAATCTTTATACCTTTATTTTCAAGAATTTAGTCTCTCTATTTTCAAATTTCAAAATTCTAGTCAAATTCTTTAACACCATTAAATTTTTTTGTTAAATTTGTTGATGTGACATTTTAAAATAATAATAAAAATCTCTCTTGGTTAAGATGTCACTAAAAAATAACATTGTAATGAACTTAAATTTAACAAAATAATTTTAACAGTGTTAATAATTGAATTTGAATTTTGAAGACCAAATTCCTAAAAATAAAAGTATAAGGACTAACCTTTAAATTTATAAAAGTATAGGGACTTGTGGGTAGTTGTGGCATATTTTAAACCCCCCAGAAAATGTGTTGTCCATGAAACTCTTCAAAGTTACAGAATGTTAGAAAAGGTTTTCCAAATTTTTATTGCTATTATAGCTGGGTGAATTACCTAAAAATGCTTATTTTGAACTACACTTATTGGATTAAGCCGATTTTTGCAAAATTTATCAAATTAGGCCGATGTTGGAGAGAGAAAGAATCTAAACACGTTTTTAGTGGATACTACAGGAAAATGCTTCCAATTGGATGTATTTTTAGCTTTGGCTAGATGGCTAAATGTTAGTGCTTTTAGCCTTGAGTCCCGAGTTCAATTTCTTTCCTACTCACATTTATATATATATATATATATATATATATATATATTTATTTTATGTTGCTTCAAGCTTTTTAAATTTTTAATTAATTTTATTTAACATATTAGTTCTTTTGTTAGATAGTTGCAATTACATCCTTAAGTCTTGGGTTTGATTCCTTTCCTGCTCATATTTGTATTTTTTATTTCATGTTACTTCAAGTTTTTTAAATTTTTAATTAATGTTTTTTAACATATTAGTTCTTTTGTTAGATGGTTAAATAGTTGTAATTACATCATTGAGTCTTAAGTTTGATTCCTCTACTATTCACATTTTGTTTTCTTATTTCGTGTTGCTTCAAGCCTTTTTTTTTTTATTAACATGTTTAACATATTAACTCCTTTTGTTAGATAATTAGATAATTACAATTACATACTTGAGTTTAAGGATCCATTATTTTTATAAGCATATTAATGTATTTTTTATTTAATATTGTTTCAAACTTTTTTATTTTTAATTAATTTTTTGATGATGTTTTTAAATTAATTTTATTTTTAATTAATTTATTTTTATTTTTAATTATTTTTATAAGCATATTATTATTTTTCTTTCAATAAATGATATTTGAAATTATTATTTGATTTTATAAATAAAAGAGTTAAAAATAAAAATACATTAATTAAAAAATAATATCATCAAAATATTAATTAAAAATAAAAAAGCTTAAATCAATATGAAATAAAAAATATATTGTAACGACCCAAAATCCGTGGGCACCGGAAAAGTGTATTGTCAGGCCTCCGTCTTAGTAAATTAAATCCTTAAATAATTATTGTAACACCCCTTAACCCCAAACCGTTGCCGGAACAGGGTTACGAGGCATTACCGGACATATCAGACAACTTACGAATAATTCATAAATAAAATAATATTCAAATTATAATTTAATAATTAATTCCAATATTGAGCTCTCAAAGTCTAAATATGTATTAAAGTGGTTCGAGACTTATTCGTGTAATCCAATTTTTTTTTTATAAAATTTTTTACAGCATTTCTGCTTATTTTCACATAAAACCCCCTGCAATTTCAAACCGAAAATAAACCAACGCCAATTTTCAACCAAAGGTTTTACACATTAAACACTTTTAACCAAGCTCATAACATTGGTTTAATACTTTAATCAAATATCATAACAAATAAAGAAATAATTTATAACTTCATTCCTTATCCAATTTAGTATCAAATTTTACCATTTATATAACTAGTATTTCATTTAACATTCAAAACATTTTAACCATTATTTACAACTCAAAATCATATAGCATAATTACATAATTCACATACTTTCACCTAGTACATGCCACTTAATATAAAGGAAGAAATACATCACCAAAATCTTCATGTTAGAGTCGGGATCGTTCTGGATGTTGAACCTGACCTTGAGCTCTAATGACCTACGCACGGAAACAACCGTACGCTGAGTATTTCATACTCAGTGGTATTACTATAAATCAAATAATTTAACATTAATAATTTACGAACATCAATCATAAGCTTATGAATAATTTAAACTAATTATATATAATTGACTATCACTTCATAAATTTTTCACATACTAATTCAATTCATAATTTATCTTATGCATTCTTTCTCGTACTTCCAATAGTGCCAAGACAATCAATCTCATTTTCAAATTTTCATTTCAATTGTTTACCCTATTAACAAGGCTCGGACTCTAACAGATACGCAGATTCCACCCAAACACACCAGAATATCCAACCCAAACACACCAAAATAATAAAATTCTCCATAACACACCAGTATAATATAGCCTCCCAACACACCGGTTTATCATATCCTCCCAAACACACCAATAAGGCATGAAATGGCTATTCGGATAAACCGAAGCATATAATAACATAATCATCTCCTCGGCCGAGCTATAAATCTCCTCATCACATCACAAATCCAATGGCATGCTATTTGTATCAAATCTAGTCCGACAAGTTAATAGGGTATTATTTTTACTTTTTCAATTTCACTTTCATTTCCACAAAAATTTCCAATACTCAATCAATTCAACATCTATTATCTTAATTCATATACAAATTAATTTTCTCACATACTCATACTTAATTTCAAATATAATACTTACCTTATCTTAATTATTCCATAACCATAAATTTAATATACATTTAATAAATAGTTTGAGTTATAGTAATACAAACCCGGAATACGCGTTCACTCCTCAACGATCTTTTCTTTTCCTTTTGATGGCGATGCCTCTTTTTCCTTGTTAGCAATTAACTTGAAATCCCAAAATCCCTAATTTTCCTTTCTTCTTTTCTTTCCTATTCTTTCCTTCCCCTGCTTCGAAATGCTCTTTGTTTCTTTTCTTTCCTTTTTAATTTATTTACTTTATTTTATATTTAAGTTAATAAATAATTATAAAATATCTATTTTAACAACAAATATAATTAATACATTTGTACCATATCATAACCCTACATTTGTCCTAATCTAATTAATTTATCAAATAAAATCTTATAATATTATAATTTGATTAATAAATATACTTTCACTTAAATTTCAAATAAATACATAACTATAGTACAAGTGTTTTATACACATTATTACACATGTATTATCTCATTATCCTACATTTGTCAACTTATTAATTTATTCACTAATATAATATCAATTAAATAATAATAATCAATAAATATCTTTTACTTATTATTTAAGAAAATATACAAATATATTACAAGTGTACAAATACATATACTACACATGTAAAATTTATTATCACACATTTGTCTTTATTTTAATTTGTTTAATAACAATAATAGTAATAATAATAATAAAAAATTATATATATATATATATATATTTTAACTTAATAAAAACTTTTAATAATAATACTTAAATATATTACCATCTCAATAAAATCTTAGATTTTATTTCCTTATGCCGCTTTCTAATTTCAAATGTGGCTTAATTGCCCATTTGATCCTTTTTATTTTCTATGGTTTTAGAATTAAATTTTTAACCTTTACTCAATCTAGTCCTTTTTACTAATTACTCTAAATTAAACTTTCACCTAATTAAAAACCTAATTAGACACACAACTAGACTCATAATTATTCCTAATAATTATTTAAGGATTTAATTTACTAAGATGGAGGCCCGACAATACACTTTTCCAGTGCCCACGGATTTTGGGTCGTTACATATATATATTAATATGCTTATAAAAATAATGGAACCTCAGACTCAAGAATGTAATCACAACTATCTAACCATCTAATGAAAGGAGATAATATGTTAAAAATATTAATTAAAAATAAAAAAAGTTTGAAGTAACATGAAATAAAAAAAACAAATGTGGGTAATAGAGGAATTGAACTTAAGACTCAATGATGTAATTACAATTATCTAACCATCTAACAAAAGAACTAATATGTTAAATACAAACAAATATGAGTAGGAGAGTAATCGAAGCCGAGATTCAAAGATAAAAGCACTAGCATTTAACTATATAGCCAAAGCTAAAAGCGCATTTAGTTGGAAGCATTTTCCTAACATATCCACTGAAAACGCGTCCAACTGGACGCGTTTTCCCTTTCTCTGTCCAAAATTGGCCTAATCCAGTAACTTTTGCAAAAACCAATCTAATCCAATAATTATGGTTAAAAATCAGCATTTTTGGGTAATTTACCCATTATAACTTCTATTGTAACTATTATTTATGGGTAAATTACAAAAATAATCATTCAACTATGCTTTTGGTTCTATTTTGGTCACTCAACTATTATTATTTTTTAATTAGTCACTCAAATTTTTGAAACTAAATATTTTAGTCACTCTCCCTTGAGGTTCTGTTAGATGAGTGATGGAAAGCTGAAAACGCATTTAGTTGGAAGTATTTTCCTAATATATCCATTGAAAATGCGTCCAACCAAACACGTTTTCCCCTTCTCTGTCCAAAATTGGCTAAATCAAGTAACTTTTGCAAAAACCAGTCTAATCCAATAATTATGGTTAAAAATCAACATTTTTGGGTAATTTACCCATTATAACTTCTATTGTAACTATTATTTACGGGTAAATTACAAAAATAATAATTCAACTATGCTTTTGGTTCTATTTTGGTCACTCAACTATTATTTTTTTTGAATTTGTCACTCAAATTTTCGAAACTAAATATTTTAGTCACTCTCCCGTGAGGTTCTATTAGATTAGTGATGGAAAGCTGATATGGGTCTTTTAGCCTAATAATAAATTTGACCTTCCAATATTTACACATTCTACTAATTTGATCTTAAATCTAAAAAAATCAATAAATTTATCCCTCAATGTCTACAAAATTTTTAATTTTAGTTTGAATTTAAAAAAAAAAAGATTCATTAATTTTAGCCCTCAACATTTATTAAATTTATCAATTTAAATCAATTTCTAAAAAAATTCAAAAAAATTTAAGAAACTACATTTTTAATATTTAATGTACCTCCAAAACTCGCTAAACAAGAAAAATATTTAGCACAATTCGTGTTGTGCTCATTTTAAACTAATGTCACTTTTATAAATATGGTAAAAAATTAAGTTGGTTTAAATTCTACTATCTAAGTGTCATATTTTAGATTAATATTATATTATTTAATTAAGTTTCTCTAAAAAAAATTAACAATTTTTTAAACTATTACAAAAAATTATTTTGAATTTTTTTATATTTTAAAAATATATAAAAACCCAATCTTCAAGTATAGAAAACAATGCAATGGGAACTCTTTCGTAAAATGAAAAACCTAGAAAAAAATTGTATTGTTTTTTTCAACTTGAACATGTCACGGTCAATTCCAAACTTAGGTAGTCTAAGTACGTCAATTGAACGACCAAAGTCTCAAAAAATCTAATTTAAGAAATGAAAATACGAGTTGAGTTAAACCAATGTAATAACTTTGTTGATTCCATGTCTTATGGGGATGTCCAACTTCATCTCTCTAATACCCATCAATCCATTTAGTATTTATTTCTTTTTGAATAATTTGATTTTTATTTTTTATTTTTTAATATATATGTTTTTGTCTATTTATTTATACTTTTTAGATTTTAAATTATTTTTATAATTTTTATCGAAAAATAATTTTTTAATAATTTACCTTTTTTCAATCTTTTAGAATTAGAACTAAACTGACAAATTTTTGTAAATGTTGAGGATTAAATTTATTAAATATTTTTAAATTTAAAATTAAATTGATAAAATATATAATATTAAAAAATTAAAATTATTATTAAACTAATAAAAAAAACTCACATTAACTTCACCTCAATCATTTAATAAAAAATATTTAATATCAAAAATTAAGTAATTAAATCAAAAAAATTAAAAGTTGAATAATCAAAATAAAATCTAAAGCTGTTCTTGCAGTTTACCCATCATTAATTGGATATTACTAATAATTTAGAATAAGCCTCCTCCCTCTCTCTAAGCATCTCCTTTGCTCGGTTCTCACCGTTCTTCTTTTCCCTTTTCCCTTGTGTTTTTTTCTCTGCTGACTCTCCTTTCTCTCCATCTCCGTCTTCTAGTTTAAAGGTTTGAGTTCAGTTTTTTGTTTGGGTTATGGGTTGCTCATGGATTTTCCATTCCTTTGATCGAAGGCGCCTGGAATGGATCATCTGTTTCTTGACCTACTCATAGATCTTTTCTGGCCGTTTATTTTTATATGTTTGTCAAGCTTTTTAGTTTTGTAGCTCTTGGTGGTTAATTTGAAGTTGGTTTGTTTTGGAGCCATTAAATCTCTTGCCCGGAATCACTGACACTTCCCTGAGTACGGGGAAGACTGGCTGGCTCTTGCCAAAGCTTCAGATCCCTCTGGTGATTGGTTTTTCACTTTTCCAGATTTAAAACCTTTGTTTGTACAGTTGGTTGTTGGGGGTTTAATGGTGTGGGTGTGCGTACACTACCCTTTATAATGGTGTGCATCCTGCCATGCCTTTAACCTTCATCACAAACTCATCTATTGTATATTTTTGTAATTAAGGGAGTCATTTGTTAGCTTAGCTTAGTAATGTTTTTATAAAATTCTCTTCAGAAAAAAATTATTTTTGAGGAAAATTTAAAATTTTTAATTTTTTAAAAATTATTTTTAGGTCAGTTTTTGACTTAATTAAAAATTTTTTTTTTGCTTAAGAGTATTTTTGTCTTAAAAGTGTTTTTTAGAAACAATGCTAAACACACCCTTAATATAAAATCTTATGGTGAACATGAACGTTTTAGGTAATCTCGAAAAATATGATATATATTTTCTTTTAAAAAAATATTTAGTGGGGTTAGGCTGTTTTTTAAGGTTAAATTTGTTAATTGATTAAATAGATCAGTTTTTTTAATTTAAAAAAATAAATTATTTTTGGAGAGAGTATGTGAAAGTTCGTCCAGTTGGACGAGCTTTCTGTTGATATGTCGGAAAAGCGCGTTCAGCTTGTCGAAACCATTTTTTTGAAAAACGGTCGTCGACTTGGACTTTGAAAATGAAAATGAAAGTTGGGAGTCGTCACCAATCTTTTTATGAGGTGTGATCGGATCACCTCGAAAAACGGTTGTTTTTAATTAAACAGTTTAATTTATTAAAACAACAATTTTGGTCTACGAAAATTCAAAAAATGGGTTCGGGAGTCGGTTACGCACGAGGAAGGATTAGCACCCTCGATACGCCCAAAATTGATACTTGGTTGATTAATTAATGTCTTAGTGTCGAAAATTAGAAAACTTGAAAGAATTTAGAATACGATCCTTATTTGTATTAAAAAACTTGAATAAAAACGAATGTTAAAGACTCTCTCGTCTCAAAGCAATAAAATGTCACGTCCAGTAAGTTAGGATACGACATCTAGAGCCTTTGAGAACGAGCTTGCCTTTTATTCAAAAATTCATGTATTTGAACTTCAAAAGAATATTCGATTATTTAGAGTAAACGAGAAGAACTCGAAACCCAGTAAGTTAGGGCACGTTTTCTCGTATTCTCAAACACCGAATATTGCCTTTATTTGCAAAAAAATCTTATCTCGAGGTAACAAGATGTCATATCTAGTAAGTTAAGGCACAACACCTCATATCTCCGAGAATAAGTATTTCATTCAAAACTCGTATTGCAATTTTAAAAGAATATTCCATTATTTAGGTTAAATGATAAAGATCGAAACCCAGTAAGTTAGGGTACTATGTCCTCGCATTTCCAAATACGGAATATTACTTTTATGAAAGAATTATTTTTTTGTCGAGTAAAGGATAATATAACACAAATTTGTAAAAACAAAAAGAAATAAATCATGATATTAACAAGCATAACGAAATGATAATAAATGAGTAGTGTGAATGATAAAAGAAATAATAAATGAGTAGTGTGAATGACAAAAATAAAAGAAATAAAACAACCAACTATATAACTTAAAAAGGAAATAATAGGTAAAAATAATAAAAATGAAAATAAATAAAAATAAATAAAAAATAAAAAAGGAAATTTAATAATAAACCGATAAATAAGTAAGTAATATATAAAATAGTAAAATAATAATAATAATAATAATAATAATAATAATAATAATAATGACAAAAGTAAAGATGTGTTAATAAGGATAATAAATAATAAAAAGAAAATAGTAATAATATGCTAATAATACAATTGTAACGATAATAATGGTAAATAATGACAAAAGTAAAGATAATGGTAAATAATGAAAAAAGTAAAGATGTGTTAATAAGGATAATAATAATAAAAAGAAAATAGTAATAATATGCTAATAATATAATAGTAACGATAATAATAGTAGTAATAATATTTATTCATTTTGAATAACATAATAATGACAATATAATACTAATAAAATAAAAATAAAAATAATACATTAGTAAGAATAACAATAATATGCTACTAATAATAAAAAAAATAATAGTAATATGTTAATAGTGATAATAATAATAATAATAATAATAATAATAATAATAATAATCAAAGTAATTAATTTGAAAATATAAAATAAAAAAACATGAATAACGAAAAAATGACTAAATTGATCCTTAAAAAGAAGTTTGGGGGCGAATCGAAAACAAAAATAGGAGAGAAGGATCGAATTGCAATGCGCGAAAACATGGAGGGGCCAAAATAGGCAATAAACCTTCCCTCCAAAACGCGCAGCATCAAGCGGGATCAAATTGAAACGCGTGGCAAATTACAAGGCACAAATTAAAAAATGAAAAGGCTTAATTGCGAAATAATAAAAAAACAGAAGGACCGCGCGCGTAAATATCCCATTTTTCCAAAACACGCGGATCCTGCTTGCGGGTTGGGTCGGGTCGGATCGGTCCATGGCAAAATGACGTCGTTTTGGTGTTTACAAGGGGAGACCAAAACGACGTCGTTTTGACTTGGTATTTAAACCCCAAAAATTTCTCTTCCTCTCATTTCAGCCCCCTATTCCCAAAAAAATAAAAATCTCTCAAAGGAGCTCTCTTTCCCACCCTTGAGTTCGGCCAAGCCTGGTCACCAGACCGTCGTGGATCCGTCGCCGGCGACCACTGTACGCGGTGGTCGGAGCTCCTTTTCTGGCAGAAATCAAATAGGGTAAGTTTCCCCTTTTTTAAACCTAGATCTATGTTTTAAAATGAAATACACAACAAAAGAAGAAAGAAAAAGAACACGAAGGGTCGCCGGAAACTCTTTTCGACGATGACGGAAGATGAATCGATGGTGAGCTTTTTGTTTTTTTTTTTATTTTCGCATGAAAAATATATATATAAAAAACCTAAAGATTAAAAACGAAATAAAAGAAAATCACCTTAAAAATGTTCAATCTTTTTTATTTTTGTATTCGAAAATCGGAAGAGGGTCCCCTTTTACAATTAATTTTGTGTGGCTTTATAGCCATTTTGAATACAATATTTTACATTATTTAGTATTGTTTCTTTGCTCTATTATTGCTCTGTTCGCTGCTATTATTTTCATGTTGTTTCTCTACTACTTTCGGTCTTTGTCCTTGTTTCTGTTGTTTTCATCCTTTTGCATGTACCCTTGGAGAGTCAATGAGCGTTGGAATACGAACCCTTGCTATTCTGGTGCAAGGTCTGCAGATGGTGCTGAGCCTCGAGTGCCGAGCGTGCTACGGAAGCACCTAGAGTTGTGGCGCGGCTAGGCTACTAGGGTTTTTTTACTGAAAATTAGTTTAGGTTGTGGGCTAACAGGCTTAGGGTTTTAATTTGGGCTTTCATTTGTAAATTGGGCCTTTAGTTTGGACCTTGTTATTATTTTTGTTTTGTTTTTGGTTTTGTTAATGTAGGCTTGGGCCCAGGCAAATTTAGGCCCGTACAGCTGCCACTCTTTGCTCATTATCGTGTAATGAGAATAGAGCAAAGAATTCAAAAGGGCCAAATTTGCCTGGTCTTGTAGGATCTCTACTTCTTGGTACTCCTCTTCTTCAAGTAGCCTTATTCCAGCCCACTGCATCTTGTTTATCTTGATCCACTCCACTGCTGCTTCAAAGAGATGGGACTTATAGCTTCAATATGCTCTGTTGTAATCTTCGAGGATATGATACTTGTAGTTATGGTAGATTTAATTTGACCTACTATAACTTCAGAGGTATAGGGTTCGTCATTTTAATCCGTTTCACTGTAACTTTCAGGGAGATAGGATTAGTAGCTTCAATCTGCTCCACTGAAACTTCAGGGAGATAAGATTGCTATCTTCAGTCTACTCCACTGCAGCTTCAGGGAGATAAGACTTGTCGTGGTAACTTCAATCTGCCCCACTACAACTTCAGGGGGATAAGATTTGTTGATTTTTTTTAACCTACTCTACTGCAACTTCAGGGAGATAGTACTTGTTATTATCTGCTCTACTGCAACTTCAGAGAGATAAAATCTATAACTCATAGCTTTAATCTGTTCCATTGTAACTTCAAGGAGATAAGACTTTAACTTCAACCTGCTCCACTGCAACTTCAAGAAGATAAGGTTTGCTTCAATTAGCTCCAATGTAATTTCAGGGAGATAAGGTTTCAGGGAAAAGAGATTTATAGCTTTAATCTTCTCTACTGAAATTTCAAGAAAATAGGGATTTGATCCTCAATGTAATCTCAGGGAAGAGGGATTTGTAGATTCAACCTACTCCACTGGAACTTCAAGGAGATAAGAATTCAGAGAGAAGAGATTTATAGCCTCAATCTTCTTTGTTGTAACTTCAAGGAAATAAGGTTTGATCCTCAATGTAATCTCAGGGAGGAGGGATTTGTAGCCTCAACCTACTCCATTGGAACTTCAAGGAGATAAGAATTCAGAGAGAAGAGATTCATAACTTCAATCTTCTCTACTGAAACTTCAAGGAAAAGGTTTGATCCTCAGTGTAAACTCAGGGAGAAGGGATTTGTAGCCTCAACCTACTCCACTGGAACTTTGAGGAGATAAGAATTGAGAGAGAAGAGATTCGTAACTTCAATCTTCTCTACTGAAACTTCAAGGAAAAGGTTTGATCCTTAGTGTAAACTCAGGGAGAAGGGATTTGTAGCCTCAACCTACTCCACTAGAACTTCGAGGAGATAAGAATTCAGAGAGAAGAGATTTGTAACTTCAATATTCTCTGCTGAAACTTCAAGGAAAAGATTTGATCCTCAGTGTAAACTCAGGAAGGAGGGATTTGTAGCCTCAACCTACTCCACTAGAACTTCGAGGAAAAAAATCTAAAATATTCAGTCTGCTTCCTCGCTATCTTAGGAAGATAAGATTACAATCTTCGATCTGTCCCACTACTATCTCGAGGGGACAAATCTGTGAATTCACCGATATTGCTACACCGTTCTCTGGGGAACCTATTTTGTAGAATCAGTTTTATGTGCTTATGCTTATGCAAATGATTAGGGTGCTATGATCAGAATGAATCAAATGCTCCTAACTGAATATGTTATGAATAATATGTGTATGAATGCCACATGTCATGAGAGTGGTTCTTTTAATAATTAGGACGTCATCACTCGTTGCTTATCAGGGCTCTATCATTGACGAAGTACGCTGCCCTCTTGCTCGCTTGTTATTTTAACCAAAACTCGAAGAAACAATCACATTTTTCTCAGTCAGTTTGCCCCACTACAACCTTAGAGTCCATTCCACTGTACCTCGGGGACATAAGGGACATAAAGCTTGTACCATCTTCAAAATCCCACTGCGATTCAAGATTATAGGATTTGAAACTTTTTCAATCCATTCCCACTACAATTCCCAGGTATAGGATCTGTATCAACTTCCATCCATCTTACTGTAACTCAAGGGTATAGGATCTACATCCTCTTCAATCCATCCTACTGTAAATCAAGGGTATAGAGACTTGTTCCATCAACTGGTCACGCCCTAGGTGACCTGACAAGATGTGTATGCACGATACTCACGTGGATGTAGAATATCTTTTTGAGAATGATCTTAATTACTCGTTTTTCATCGGGATTGTATCACTGACACAATATCTTGTCTTTTTGTTCAATCACTATTTTTGACAGAAAATCTGAAGAGATAACATCAATTTGGGTTCAAATATTTCCAACCCTTAAGCTTGGTAAGTTCTAAACAATAATCCTATTTCAAGTTCTCATACCATTTAGAAACTTCTAGGATAATATGCGAAACTCTTTTGATGAAGGTATTATTAGTCCACTAATCGTTATTTCAATGTAAAATGCTTGCAAAAGATCATACTAATGGACAAGAAGGAAATTGATTAGGAGCATAGCCCGAAACAAACAAGTTAATCAAAGGTAGCAAATGTAATTGAGAAGAAAGTTTATTGGGAGCATATTTGAAAAGAATAAGGTAATCAAAGATAACAAATTCAAAATGGGTAAGATGGAAACTAGGTGCCCCAATATCGTAGCCTGAGCTTCTCTGTTCAAACTTCTCGAGGACCATTTTAGGCTCAATATGTGTTTAGGGATTTGGAGTACTTTGTTGATACCCCGAGACGTAGCATACTTCTTCATTACCAATTCAGGCATAGCAAGACTACCATATGCCCCACTTTTGATCAAAATTTGAGCTACCCTTTTTGGGTTTTCAACTCAAATCCCCTTTGGTCTCAATGCGCCCTTTGCGGGTTTTCTCCTTGGCCTCTCTTTTCTTTTTTTTTATTTTTCGATTGATTTTTTTCTTTTTTTCTTTCTTTTTTTTGATTTTTTTAAGGTCTCAAGGCACCCTTTGCGAGTTTTCACCTTGTTCTCTTCTTTTTGGGTGAAATACTTCCTAACGGAATTCACCGAATTGGGCATGTCGTTGCCATCGTCCTTGGTCAATATTGATGATTTTTCAGAATAGGCCTTATTCACTATATAAGGTCTTTCCCAGTTTGGCATGCATTTTCCTCTGAAGTCCTTTTGTATATGAAGGATCTTCTTCAATGTGAGGTCACCCTTTGGAATTTTCTAGGATGAACCTCTTTTTCATAAACCAGCATCATCTGACCATAACGGATAGTTATTAACTTTTCTCCTCAAATTCGATTGACCATATCAGAATTAGATCCATTCTACCTCATCCAGCTTCAGCTCTGATAAAACTCGGAGAAAAGAATCTCAACTTCAATGGGCAAGACCAATGAGAAATGTGTTGCCCCGGTAAAGGTCCTGACCAACGTTTGATAAGTATAGAGGGTAAATGGTAACTTCTCTATGCCAACCTTTACAAGTATCAGTCATCTTTCAAAATATTTTTGGATGGTTTTTTGGTTGCATTTGCTGCACTGATATGGTGTCTAATCTTTGAACATATTGTAAATTGCCATTTTTTTAATTCAAATTTGAATTTGAATTTTAAATTTTAAATTTTAACTTGAACTTGGATTTGGATTTGGATTTGGATTTGAATTTGAATTTGAATTTGAATTTAAATTTGAATTTGAATTTGATGACTATTAACTTTGTAGCTTTGGCATATGAAGTGACCTTCACCCTCCTAGTAAAGTAATTGACGACCATGAAGATGAATTGATATCGGCGAGATTGGCCCCAAAACATTCATGCCCCAGAAATAGAGGAAGCATATAAATCTTGTCTTCTTCAATGGCATACTAATGCAATCCCCTTCCATGGTGGACCAGCAGTGTCCGAACCTCATGATTAGCCTACCATATTCTTTAAACACTCTATAGCATTCTTACGTCTAGGCATATCTTGATATGATTATGCAAAGATATCTTTGAATTCTTGGAAGGACATCTCGTTTCATTTCTGTGGTGAGCTAGGCTTCGATCTTCATCCCTTTCCTTGGCTCGTAATGTCCACTGACCCTTTGTAAGGTAGGATCCATTTTCATCTTGTTCTACCATCCTTAACAAATCAGAGGATAGGCTACAATCTCTGTCATTTTCAAAGTTCTGAGATCCCTCTAGATACATATCTCACTCGAAAAGGAGTCAATAACAGAGTCGCTCATACCATTGATATTTGGGGACCTATTATAGGTACGAAAGTAGATTCCAAAGAATAAATGATTCTAAATATAATTATTTGTGTGGTATGATCATGAAGAATGAAAGAATGGAAGTCCAAAGAATAAAAGAATTTATAAATAAAAAGAATAGAAGAAAATTTGCTCAAAAAGATGCATTTTATTAAAATAAAAACTTTGGACATAAGCCTATTTCGCAAAAGGATTCTTATTACTTCTAGGCTTAAAGCAACAAGCGTGTTTTAAATATTACTCTAAATTAGTTCTAAAAACATAGGGATCTCTTCCACAGTCCCATTGTTCAAAACACTCCCAAATATGTAAGGGCAGAAACTTTTATTCCCTGGTTCCCTCTTCAGATATGTCATTCAGAATCCCCAATATTCTTTTCGACTTTTGACTTGTTCAAGGCATCACAACTCTTTTCCCCTACTTTCAACTATCATATTCACTACTTTGTCTGAGCGATTAGGTTCTGAGGAATCATCGAACTTTACAATTCCCATTTTAAGGAACCTTTCGACCAACTTTTTGAAAGCAAAGCAATTTTCTATTGAATGCCCTGTAATTCCTGCGTGGTACTCACATTGAGCGTTTGAGTCATACCATTTGGGATATGGAGGTTGCATTGGTTGCATGTAACGAGGAGATACAACATGCGCATCAAATAGGTTTTGATACAACTCTCTATATGTTACCGGGATGGGCGTGAACTGGAGCCTTTCTATATTTGGCCTCGAGTTGGATTCTTGCCTTGAAGAGCCTTGATAGCTAGTGGTTACGGCCCTCGGCTGACCTATAGTAACTGGTTTGGAATACCCTTTGCTCATAATATTCACTTCGTCTTCTCTTCTCTTCGGGATCGATCTTTTGACGGTCTCGCGTCTATTTTCCCACTCCTTACTGCATTTTCAATCATCTCACTAGACATTACTATATCTGAGAAGCTCATTATAGTACTTTCCAATATATGGTTAATGAACAGGGCTTTCAGAGTGTTGATAAAAAGTATTGTTTTTTCTTTTTCCAAAAGAGGTGGTTGGACTTGTATTACCACCTCTCTCCATCTTTGGGCGTATTGCTTGAAGCTCTCACTCTACTTCTTTTCCATATTTTGTAGTGTGATTCTGTCGGTTGCCATGTCTGTAACGTGGCCATATTGTTTCATTAAAGCTTGTGCCAAGTCCTTCCATGAATTAATTTGGGCACTGCTTAGCTGGTTGTACCATTTAGTCGCGGACCCGATCAGATTGTCCTAAAAGCAGTGAATTAACAACTGATCATTATTGACGTATCCTGTCATCCTTTGACAAAACATCGTAATGTGAGCTTCAGGACAGCTAGTCCCATTATACTTTTCAAACTCTAGAGTCTTGAATTTCGGGGGGAGTACTAGATCGGGGACCAAACTCCGATCCTTGACATCAATCCCACAATAGTAGTCAGCATTCTCTATTACCTTAAATTTTTCCTCTAACCATTTATACCTATCCTTGAGTTGTTTTGGCATTCCATCTTTGCTTTTTCCATTTTTGCCATTTCGTTCAGATCAGGAACTTCAAGAGTGGTTGGATTGCCCCCCTAAATTAGAGCCTGAGCCTATCGGGTAATCGATTAGTGCCGAGGTACTGACCTGATATTGTTGGGGTCTAATAGTACCGAGTGCTCCTTGCAGATGTGCGTCTGGTTGGGCCTGGATGGTTATCGGAGTAAAACTTAGGGGATAAGTAGGGTCTTCATGATCATCCCTAGAATTGACCACAGGGTTCTTTCCTTTATCAAGCCCTCCAGCGAACAGTTGTACTAATTGGTTCATCATGCTTCTTTGGGATTCTAGCATTTGATCCCTCATGTCTTATTGAATTTTGGCCATTTGTTCTTGCATTTGCGCTTGTAGTTGATCTTGCATCTCTTTTTGGAGTTGTTCGAGCCTTTCTAATCTCTGGTCCATATCTTTGATCTTTTTTCGTGTACTATAAGACACTTAGTCGATCGACTTTTGTCAGTCCCCAAGTTAACTGAAATAATTTTACTTAATTAGGGTCCTTTGTAAAAATCCAATGTAAATGATGCAATGCAAGTAATGTAATGCAAATGATGCAATGCAAGTAATGTAATGCAAATAATGCAATGCAAGTAATGTAATGCAAATGATGAAATGCAAATGCATGAAATGCAAATACATGAAATGAATGCAAGAAAGAGAGGCGTCGACTTTATATTTAATTCCATTAGAAGAACTTTTCTAGAAAACAAATTTCTTTCCATAAAACGGATCACATATGCGGTCTTGCCCTCATAGTCCAAGCAAAGACATCAATCTTTTTCTTCATATCTGGATGCTATGGTTGCCTCTTGTAAATTTTCCAAAAATGTCTCCATTAGCTCCTTTTTGCTTGATTCGGGCCGCGACTCATTGCTCACTTATCCTCGCGATACTCGTTGGCTTCTTTAAGAAAGTTGGGATCTAATGGCTCTTGAATAAATCATTGTCTGCTTAAATCCTCTGGCAACGAAGCAAAGTTATGTATTCTTTCACGAGCTATCAACATTTTCGTGTTGTGTTTACTCAAATCGTATTATAATCCACTTTATCAAGAAATCCGTTCTCTCATGACAAACTCTCCTATTTAGCAATAGAATATGAATCAACACCTCCTTTCTATGATGATGCAATGCAATGCAAATCAAAACAAAAGAAAACACGTTAGCATAGGAGAAATAAATAACAAAATAAAGCACCTAATTGGGTAACCACTAGGGTTTGGCACGGTTCTACCTAGGGTGGGCTCTTAAGGTTCACTATATGAGGTTTGGTTCTAGAGTAAGGGTACCTGAACCGGCTGATTCCTCGATCTTCACCCATTATAGGCTCATATACACCAAGTTCAGTTTAAGGGAATACATTTCCCTATGGCTGTACAGAGATGAAAATCTCACGAAGACATAGGTACGAATGTATCCCGAAAGCGATTCACTATCCTGCACGGAGGTGAAAACCTCACGAAGGAGTAGCTTCTCACTCCCACTTAAAAGGGTATAACCAAGTGGTCATGCAGTGTGATGTGACAGGATATATAAAAGCTCGAAGCAAATAAAGAAAATCTGAATAAAATGATGAAGATTGCAACATAAAACAGCTAAAAGGCAATGAAAAGATCGTATATTAAAACCAAATCTTCAATTTTCGACAAAAAGAAAAAAATTAATCAACTCGTAGCTTGACTCTCTTTTTTGAAGTCCCCAGTGGAGTCGCCAAGCTGTCTGATGTATGCGTTCGCGATACTAAGTAATAAATTTATAAAGAACTTGATCACACCAAAACTAACTAATATCACGACGTTTAAGGCAAGCGCACCTATCGAACAGTAGTATAGTTTAGTGGCAAGACCGAGTTATCGTACCCAAGAGAACCAAAAGTACTATTACTTACTTCCTTTCTATTATCTAGCCTAAGAATAAAAGAGGGGTTTGTTTAAACTAATTCTAAAACTAAACTAAAAAAAGCACAAAGAGTAAATTTGGGAAAACTTTTTAGGGAAAAGCTGATTGATATGGACAATACTTAAGAGAGAATCCACTTAGACTTCACTTGTTATTGTTTCCTTGAACTATATGATTTGTTTACTTGATTTGATCTGTAGAGATCCCTAATCTATGCTAAACCCTCCGTCGAGGCGTAAAACAACTAGGCCTAAGTTATTAATTAAAGTTCCCTTATTAATTAACTCCCTAGGTTGTATTAATTCAATCTATGGTTCCCCATATTAGGTTTGACACTAATCCGGCAGATTTATGTCGCCCTATGTCTAGGGTTGCATGCAACTCCACTTAATTATGGTAGATCTACTCTTATCACAGGGACTTTTGCTCCTCTGCTCTAAGTACATCCAATTCTTTGAAATAGTACCTAGGATTATTAATTCAAGAATGAAGAACACATAATTAAGAACAATTCAAGTATTTATCATATAAATCAAGAATAGATAACAAGATCTGTCTTAGGTTTCATCCCCCTCAAGTATTTGAGGGGGTTAGTTCATAATAAAGAAAGAAAACATCTCAGAAGATATAAAATAACAAAACATAAAAGAAACCAAAAACCCCTGAAGAAATTTAGGGAGATCCTCTATGTTGCTATAGAATTCTGGCTTCTGAGATGAATCAATCGGCTTCTCCTTTAGAGTAATCCCTTGCTTCTACCCTCAGTGTGGCAGAAAGACGAGAGGGAAAGTATCTAAAAACGTGTATATGCGCCTCCCTAAGTGTTGCCTCATGAGGTCTTTATATAGAGAGCTTTTGGAGAGCCTTTCTTAGCCTCTAAGCATTCCAATTCGAGTGAAATTCCCCTTCCTCATGACTAGAACACGCCCATGTGCCACGCCCGTGTGACTTCGACAAAGGTCGTATGATTTGGCATGACCGTGTGGTCTGACCGTGCTTATCGGGGCTTTGACCGTGTGATCTTCATGTGGCACGCCCGTGTAGCATGACTGTGTGGCATCTCTTGGCCCGTGTTGTTAGCACATTTTGGCCCATTTTTTACCATTTTTGGCCCGTTTTCCGTTCTTTTCTCTTCCCTATGCTCTCCTGAGTATAAGATGTGAAAAAGGAAGATTAAGAGCACCAATTCTCACAAAATTGATAAGAATCTATCCAAAATATAGGCTAAACATGAGGTAAAAATATGTATAATTTAGCGTTTATCACTGTCGAAACCATTTTTTTGAAAAACGGTCGTCGACTTGGACTTTTAAAATGAAAATGAAAATTAAGAGTCGCCACCAATCTTTTTATGAGGTGTGATCGAATCACCTCAAAAAATGGTTTTTTAAATAAATAGTTTAATTTATTAAAATAACAATTTTGATCTACGAAAATTCAAAAAACGGGTTCGGGAGTCAGTTACGCACGAAGAAGGATTAGCACCCTCGATACGCTCAAAATTGGTACCTGGTTGATTAAAAAATGTCTTAGTATCGAAAATTCGAAAACTTGAAAGAATTTAGAATACGATCCTTATTTGTATTAAAAAACTTGAATAAAAACGAATGTTAAAGACTCTCTCGTCTCAAAGCAATAAAATGTCACGTCTAGTAAGTTAGGATACGACATCTAGAGCCTTTGAGAACGAGCTTGCCTTTTATTCAAAAATTCATGTATTTAAACTTCAAAAGGATATTCAATTATTTAGAGTAAACGAGAAGAACTCAAAACTCAATAAGTTAGGGCACATTTTCTCGTATTCTCAAACACCGAATATTACCTTTATTTGCAAAAAAATCTTATCTCGAGGTAACAAGATGTCATATCCAGTAAGTTAGGGCACAACACCTTGTATCTCCGAGAATTTCATTCAAAACTCGTATTGCAATTTTAAAAGAATATTCCATTATTTAGGTTACATGAGAAAGATCGAAACCCAGTAAGTTAGGGCACTATTTCCTCGCATTTCCAAATACGGAATATTACTTTTATGAAAGAATTATTTTTTTGTCGGGTAAAGAATAATATAACACAAATTTGTAAAAACAAAAAGAAATAAATCATGATATTAACAAGCATAACGAAATGATAATAAATGAGTAGTGTGAATGATAAAAGAAATAATAAATGAGTAGTGTGAATGACAAAAATAAAAGAAATAAAACAAACCAGCTATGTAACTTAAAAAGGAAATAATAGGTAAAAATAATAAAAACGAAAATAAATAAGAATAATAAGAATAAAAAAATAAAAAAGGAAACTTAACAGTAAACCGATAAATAAGTAAGTAATATATAAAATAGTAAAATAATAATAATAATAGTAGTAGTAATAATAATAATAATAATAATAATGACAAAAGTAAATATTGTGTTAATAAGGATAATAATAATAATAAAAAGAAAATAGTAATAATATGCTAATAATATAATAGTAACTATAATAATAGTAGTAATAATTTTTATTCATTTTGAATAACATAATAATGACAATATAATACTAATAAAATAAAAATAAAAATAATACATTAGTAAGAATAACAATAATATGCTACTAATAATAAAAATAATAATAGTAATATGTTAATAATAATAATAATAATAATGAAAGCAATTAATTTGAAAATATAAAATAAAAAAACAAGAATAACGAAAAAAAGACTAAATTGATCCTTAAAAAGAAGTTTGGGGGCAAATCGAAAACAAAAATAGGAGAGAAGGATCGAATTGCAATGCGGGAAAACATGGAGGGACCAAAATAGGCAATAAACCTTCCCTCCAAAACGCGCAGCATCAAGCGGGATCAAATTGAAACGCGTGGAAAATTACAGGGCACAAATTAAAAAATGAAAAGACTTGATTGTGAAATAATAAAAAAGTGGAAGGACCGTGCGCGTAAATATCTCATTTTTCCAATACACGCGGATCCTGCTTGCAGGTCAGGTCGGGTCGGGTCGGATCGGATCGGTCCATGGCAAAACGGCGTCGTTTTTGTGTTTACAAGGGGAGACCAAAACGGTGTCATTTTGAGTGGGTATTTAAACCCCAAAAATTTCTCTTCCTCTCATTTCAGCCCCCTATTCTGAAAAAAAAATAAAAATCTCTCAAAGGAGCTCTCTCTCCCAACCTTGAGTTCGGCCAAGCCTGGTCACCGGACCGCCGTGGATTTGTCGTCGGAGACCACAGTACACGGTGGTCAGAGCTTCTTTTTTGGCAGAAATCAAAGAGGGTAAGTTTGCCCTTTTTTAAAACTCTTTTTTAAACCTAGATCTATGTTTTAAAATGAAATACACAACAAAAGAAGAAAGAAATATAACACGAAGGGTCGCCGGAAACTCTTTTCGACGATGACGAAAGATGAATTGACAGTGAGCTTTTTGTTTTTTTTTTTTTTTTTGCATGAAAAATATATATATAAAAAACCTAAAGATTAAAAACGAAATAAAAGAAAATCACCTTAAAAATGTTCAATCTTTTTTATTTTTGTATTCGAAAATCGGAAGAGAACCCCTTTTACAATCAATTTTGTGTGGCTTTATAACCATTTTGAATGCAATATTTTACATTACTTAGTACTATTTCTTTGCTCTATTATTGCTCTGTTCGCTGCTATTATTTTCATATTGTTTCTCTACTGCTTTCGATATTTGTCCTTGTTTCTGTTGTTTTCATCCTTTTACAGGTACCCTTAGAGGGCCAACGAGCGTTGGAATACGAACCCTTTCTATTCTAGTGCAAGGTTGGCAGATGGTGATAAGCCTCGAGTGCCTAGCGTGCTACAGAAGCACGTGGAGAAGTGGCGCAAATAGGCTACTAAGGTTTTTTTTACTGAAAATTAGTTTAGGTTGTGGGCTAACAGGCTTAGGGTTTTAGTTTGGGCTTTCATTTGTAAATTGGGTCTTTAGTTTGGACCCTGTTATTATTTTTGTTATGGTTTTGGTTTTGTTAATGTAGGCTTGGGCCCGGGCAAATTTAGGCCCGTACACAGCTAGCAATATTTTTTGAAAATTTCAAACAAAACACGTCCCGCTGAGCACGCTTTCCTTAACATGTCAGCAGAAAGCTCGCCTAGCTGGAAGAGCTTTCCTGCCAACTATGCAAAAAGCTCACCTAGCAGTAAGAGTTTTCTTGCCAACTATGCAGAAAGAGCGTCTAGCTGAATATGCTTTCACGCTTTCTTCAAAAAATGCCAACTGTGAAGAAAGAGCGTCTAGCTGAATATGCTTTCATGCTTTCTTCAAAAAACAGCCTATTTCCCTAAATTAAAATAAAAACGGGTCTATTTGACCAATTAACCTTTTTTTCCGACATATATGACTAATTTAATTATTTTTAATATATATATATATATATATATATATCAAAATATCTAAAAGATAATTATTTGAAATTTGATATACTAAGTTTATATCAATTCTTTTAAGGAAATATCAAAATTACAACAAGCATAATTTTAGATATTTTGATATATGCTAAAATTTTTAAGAGAATACTAATTTTTCTATGAAAAATTGTTAAAAAATTTGGTATATTAAAATCTCATTTCACAAGGGTCTACCAAAATTTTTAATAGCATATTTCTAAATATTTTGGTATATGCAAAAATTGTCAAAGGAAAATCATAAGAACTTTTAGTATAGCTTTCTCAACCTATACCAAATTTTCTAATGAAAACCCAAAATTTCGATTCTTTTCAACTAATTTTCTTAAATTTAGTTAATTTTCAAATTTTTAAATACATTTGAATTAATAATAAATTGAAAATTATTTTGGTTAATAAATGTTATCAAGATAATCTGTAATTTAATAAAAAAATTAAATTTTGATAAAAAAAATTAGTACACCCATTTATACAATACCAAAATTATTAAAACATATCCTTAGAAATTATGATATATACCAAAATATTTAAGGATATGCATTTATAAATTTTGATATATTACAATCTTTAGCGTTTTAAAAATTGTGATATCACCTTAGAAATTATGGTATGAAAATTGTGATATCACCTTAGTAATTTTGGTATATATCAAAATATTTAAGGATATAAATTTAAAATTTTTATATTTTATTAAAATTTTGGTATATCAAAATTCTAACGATTATCCTAAAAATTTTGGTAGATACAAAAATATTGAATTATATAATCTTTAAGATTTTAAAATTTCGTTTTTGAGTCATACCTAGAAATTTTTTAATATTAAGATATTTTGTTATATAGTAATTTAATTTTTAATTAATAATCAGTTTTCTTGATAACATTTATTAACTAAAATAAAATAATTGTATTCGTTTTATTATTAATACAAATATATTTAAAAATATTAAAAATTAACTAATTAAAGAAAATTGGTTGAAAATATTCAAATTTTTTTTTGTGTCATTAGAATTCTATTGTAACTAGAGAAACCGATACCAAAATATCTAATTATATGAATTTTGGTAAATGACAAAACTCTGTTATATACCAAGATTTCTAGTGAGATGTCATAGCAATATTGGTACTTTATTAGAAATTTTTGTATAGTTTTGTAAACTAGAATTTGGTATATTAAAATTTCTAACTATTGGGAAATGTGCTCATATTGTAGTAAATATTTAACTGTTTACTATTTATTTGAACGATAAATAAATAAAGTTAATTTCATTTTTCACTATTATTTTTTTTTTTTTGTATTTATGTCTTTTATATTTTGCATGTATAGCGAAATTGTGACAAGCAAATATTAGCTTATTGATTGTCTAAAGTTCAAATTGAAGATAAGTGGCATTTTAATGAACTTTTATATTGGTAAAAAGACAACTTACTTCAGTAGGTAATCTAAATGAGTCCGTAATCCCATAAAAGAATGAAAATGAGCATTTGATTCAAATATTAAGAAGGATTATTATGTCGTCCACAATTTCAATTAAGGAGATGACTAGTTTTGGCTATCGAAGTGGTTGACTCTACGAGTAAAGACATAGATGTATTCATTGGTAGAATGATACATTGGACTGGACCCAAGATGTATTAATTCTGAATCCGTTTGCGAATTAATTCACTTGTGACATTTATGGTGTGATTTATTTAAATCCTGAGTTAGTCACTGACTATACGTATACAACTCACGTGCTTTGATATAAGTGGAGGCTTATACTCTAAAGATGATCAAGCTCATAGTCGTTATGTTAGGTACATGACTTATGTATGGTATGACTTTACTAGCAACAGTGGAATTCATAGCTCAATTAAAGAGTTAATGATATCCTCTCATTGGCATTATATGGATTGATAAATATGAAACGTGGCCACGAGTTACTTGTTCTTGAACAAGTAATGTATCACAGTCATCTGTTGATAGTGATTACATTAATCATTAAGAAGACACAACAGTGACAATGAGATAAAATAGGATTGTATTGAGTTAAAGCCCGTTCACTCAATACAATCAAGGATTTCATATGCAGGTAACACACACTGACGAGGCCATTGGACAAAGCAGTTGGATGAATTGTTTTCGTAAAGAGTATACAATAAAGAGTTTTCAATCATGGTACTTCTTGTGGACTAATTCCATGATTAGGTAATTGTGAAATATCGGAATGATACTTCTTGACATAATTGCAATCACTAGAGCCTAATTGTATATGTTCGATTGGTCCATCCGCTAACTCAACAAAAGCTATATCGAAATTAGAAGAAAATTCTACGACTTTGGGGATAATTTAATTGAGTCGATTTATTCGATGTGGAATTAAATTAGGTGGTCGTAAGAATTGTTCAACTAGAGGATTTGATTAAACAATTTTCTTGAAAATTTAATTTTTCCAAATTAATTTTGATCAAGTAAAAAAATTAATCAAATCAATTAAAATTAATATGATATTTTTAGAAGTTAATTTTCAAGTCAGACAATTGGCTCAATGTGTAATTGTACTTGAAAATTGGACTTGATATCGTAAATTGGGCCCAGGAGCCCAAAACTAAGACCAAGACCGAAAAACTGGTCGAATTGGGCCCGGTATGTGAAATCGAGCCGACGGTCCAACCGATGGCTAGACTAAACTGATCGGGTCGTCATTGACCCGGACCAAACTAGCAGTTGCCAAACCGGCTCGGGTGCCTTAAGGGTTTCACACCTGCATCGCCAAACACAGTGGTGCCGATGGTTGTGACAGTGGTGTCCCGGTGGTTGGCGGTGGTTGGTCATCGGTGGTTAAGCAGTGTAAGAGTTACACTCCTATTGTGACTCTACCAAAGAATTTGATTTTAGATTAATTAATACAAAAATAATATTATTTTAATAATTTAATATTAAATTTAATTTAATACTTATCTTAATAATATTTTATTAATTTGATATTAAAAATGTAATGTGTATATTGTAGAAAAACATTCTATTTTTTTAATAAGATTTAATATAATATTTTAATATAATATTTATCTTGATAAATATTATATTAATTTAATATTAAAGTAATTAAGTTTAATTATAGCTAAACTCTCTAAACTCTCCCTATATAAAGAGAGACTTGAGTCATTATTTACACACAATTAAATTCAAGAGAAATCTAGGTATAAGTATGGGTAACAAGGACTCATAAAAATATTAATATTCCCTTATAAATTGTGGAACATGTCAAAATATCTAAAGATGCTCTTAAAAAATTTTATATTTTGTTAAAATCTTGGTATAAGATGTGTGACATGATTTTGATATACTAAAATTTCTAACGAGGTCCCATAAAAATATTTATATTCCCTTAAAATTTGTGGTATATAAAAAATTCTAGAGATACGCGCTTACAAATTTTGGTATTCTGTTAGAAATCTTGGTACAACTTTGTGTAATTATGATTTTGGTATATTCAAAAACATCTAAAGACATGTGCTTAAAATTTTAGTACATCACAATTTCTAACAGTTACTTTGGAAATTTTGGTATCACATTAGGGTTTGTATTATATACCAAAATACCTTAGGGTATAATTTTGAAATTTTTAGATGATATCGGCCAAAATATTTAGTTATATAATTGTTATCTCATATTTGGGTTACATCAAGTTTTTTTCATATTCATATTTAACTTTTAATTAAATTAACAGATAACACTTATTTAATAAAAAAACATAATTTTCTTTGTGGCCTTGTCTATGCAAAAATTTTGATATTTTCAAATATTTAAAGAAATTATCTAATTAATGAAAAATATTTTAAGTGATTCGGATTTCGATATTTTGATTAAAAATTATATAATTTGAGTAACTTATATTAATGTTTTTCAGAATATAAATTTTAGTATTTCGTTAAAAATTTTAGTAAACATTTATAAATTTAGATTTTAATATACCAAAATTCATAATGAGGTTTTATAGAAATTTTGGTACTTTATTATATATTTTGGTATTATTACTAAGCTAATAGCCTGTCGTATCGTAGCTTGCTTCTTTTTGGGTGTGAAACAGTGTCAAGTCAAAAACCCAACAAGCATTAACTCCTTGAAAATGAGGTGATCTAGCAGCACCTTCCAATCAGGGGCGAAGCTAGAAATTTTTTTTTTTGGGGGGAGGTCGAATGAATTTTTAATTTTAAATAGTCTATATATTTATAAATTTTAAAGGATTAAATCAATTTTTTATAATTTTAGGGAGGCCAAAGTGTAATTTTACCTTTACTAATATAAAATTTTAAAATTTTTTAAAGGGCCTAAATAGTAATTTTTCATTTTAGGGGGGCCGGGGCCCTTACTAGTCCCCCTAGATTTGCCTCAGCTTCCAATACACTACCTTGTTATGACTTCACTCCAGTCACTAGCGCTGCCTTCGGCATCCTCCTCATTGCAGTTAAAGTAACAACTTTGGGCATGGCCAGTTCCCATAGTGTGATGGGCGGTTTGTACAAAGCCAGGGAATGGATTCACCATCATATGGCTAACTGGCAATTACTAGCGATTTTGGCCTTATGTAGGCAATTTGCAACCTACAATCCAATTGAGGATGAGTTTTTGAAGTTAGCTCACTGATCACAACCCTTTGTCATGTCCATTGTAGCATGATGACTTGATGTCATCCTCACATTCCTCCTGCTTACCACAAGTAGTCTACTAAGGGTTCCAAACTCCTCCAGCTTACCACAAATAGTCTACTAAGGGTTCCAAACTCTTGGTATTTTGATATACCAAAATATATAATGATATGCTATTAAAAATATTGGTATTTTGTTAGAAATCTTAGTATAAACTTATAAATCTAGATTTTGGTATACCAAAATTTTTAATGAAGTTCCATAGAAATATCAATATATACCAAAATTCTAAGGATAAATACTTGGAAAATTTAGCATTTCATTATAAATCTTGGTATAAGCTTGTATAACATAATTTTGATATACCAAAATTTCTAATTGGAAATATTAGTATTCCCTTAAAATTATATCAAAATATCTAAATTTAAACTCTAAAATTATTTGGTATTTTATTAGAAATCTTGTGTACCACTATTTTGGTATACCAAAATTTTAACAATTATCAACAAAAATGTAAGCATTTCCTTAGAAAGTTTTATATATACCAAAATTTCTAATTATTTTCCTAAGAAATTTTGATATTCATTTTGAAACACCAAAATATTTAAAGATATGCTTTTAGAAATATTAATATTCCCAATTTTTTTTGGGAAGCTCACACTAGAACTGCGAATTTATTAATAATATTGAATTCTTTTTCTACATAGAACAAGTACTTTCCACAACTATTTAACCAAAAACAGAAGGAAACATCAAACCAGATCATTCATAGATTTTCATATAAAAGATACTGCCCAAATAAATATATATATTGACAAAGATAAAACCCTCCTAGATTTGCCACAAATAGCAGTCTTAAGGTTGCTCGATTCTTCATTATTTCGCAATTTCATTATGGGACGCCCAACTCTTACATGGACAAGCAATCCAAAAAGAGAAAAAAAACATACACTTCGGGTACTGTGGAATTTATGCCTATTCCCTGAAACCAACTTCTAACCCACACAAAAATGACGGTACAAATCTCTAAATATTTAGTTGTGTGTTGCTAACACCAGTGAAATGTGCTCTATTAGGTCAAGAACCCGATTGCTGCAACAGAATTTTAAGAAAACCGTCAGACAAGATGATTCGTATTTCATGTAAGAACCCCATCATTCAAACATATGCAGCACTCTTGTGTTTGCTTATCTCTGTGCCTGCATCCATACACATGTAAGTGCAGGAGAGAAAGAGAAAGAGAGGAAAACATACCTGTAACCCCACTCATTGTCATACCATGAAACAAGCTTCATGAAAGAATCACTCAACCCTATTCCAGCTTTTGCATCAAATATGCTCGACCTGGATTAAAACAATCCCATTTTACATTTCAGCATAAGGTATATGGAGGATGAATGTGTACAATTGCAAGAGACTGACAGTACCTCGAATCACCCACAAAATCGTTCGAGACAACATCCTCTTCCGTGTATCCAAGAATGCCATTAAGTGGACCCGCTGCAGCATACCTTTATTAAAAGGAAATAAGAATATCAGTGAACGTAGTATATACTCAAGAAAATGAAATGGAAAAATGATCAAGGCGGATACTTCAGCCACACGTTAGAAAACTCACTTTATGACCGCTTTGACATCTTCATAGGAGGCACTCTTCTGAAGTCGACAAGTTAAATCAACAACAGAAACATTGGGTGTTGGGACACGGAATGCCATTCCAGTAAGTTTTCCATTTAGTTGCGGAAGAACTTTTCCCACAGCCTAAAAGGATACTTACAATTAAAATTTTCCATCTCAAAGTTTATCGTCTGAAATTTGGTCATATAAATCTAATACCTTTGCGGCACCAGTTGAACTAGGAATGATATTTTGCCCAGCTCCTCGACCCCCTCGCCAATCCTTCATTGAAGGGCCATCTACAGGCTTTTGTGTTGCTGGATTTCATAAATTACCATGTTATCATAACAATGTAACATCATGTACTATCTAATGAATGAGCGGTACATAATATCCACATACCTGTAGTTGCATGGACAGTCGTCATTAAACCCTCAATGATACCAAATTCCTCATGAACTACCTGCAACATGTTATGACAAAAACTAAGGAGAACTGCCAGAAAGAAAACAGACATCATCCACCATGAACTAAAAACAGGCATATGGGATTGTCTACCAGCTACAGAGAATCAAATAAAGGTCGATGGAATTGTCAACCACCAAGAAGTCCAAAACACACAAAAGCAGAATCTTACAAAATAAACACAATTTCCCATTCTTTGCTCATAGCACAACTTGTAACCATTAACAGTTAACAGTGCGAAAATAAAGCTTAAAATATAAGGATGCAACTAGACCTTGGCAAGTGGAGCAAGACAATTGGTGGTGCAACTAGCATTAGAAACTATGTCCATGCTTGGCTTGTAGGTCTTCTCATTTACTCCCACCACAAACATTGGTGCATCAGCTGAAGGAGCTGAAATTACAACTTTCTTGGCACCACCCTGAAGAACACATTCATTAAAGTTCAATTTGGAGCATTCTGCATGATGCACGCACTCACAGACGTGCTTGTACTATGTGTTTCCATTAATGTGATTATGCAAAAAGGGAGAAATATAAAAAAAATCCAAGGACATTAGACGACTAACCTTCAAATGTGCTGAGGCCTTGGCTAATGTTGTGAAAACACCAGATGACTCGACAACAAACTCAGCCCCATAATCACCCCAAGGGATCTCTGCAGGGTCCCTGGTGGATATTGTTTAAATGCTAGTCCAAGTTGAGATGGTTTAATAGCAAAATTTTAAATATTTAATCAAATCAACTATATTTCAATTTGTTTATAATGAGAATAACACATCTTAGAGTAGCTAAATCAAACTCCAATAAATCATTCAAGGAAAATACTCCAGAACAATACCTTTTGTTTACAACCTGTATTTGCTTGCCATTAATTTCCAAGGTGGAGTCATCCACAACTCTGATGGTTCCCTTGAAGCCTCCATGAGTAGAATCGTATTTAAACATGTAAGCCTGGAATAAGAAAACAAAAGATAATAGTAAATTGCAACAAATTTCTAATGACAAAAAGAATAATAAGGGCAGTTTTCAAGGCATGTAATAAACAAAACAGACAAGAGCAGCCCTGAGCCCAAACACAACCACCCAACACCCAGAGCTACACAGACAAAATAAGCATAATGGTAATAATGAGTATTGATAATAAAGTTGTTTTCATTGTGACAACAAGAGAAATATCAGAACTAAAAAACAGAAGCCTAAATATTTCAATTGCTAAGAAAAGCTTCAGAAAGTGTGCATGTTGAACCCATTTTGCTCCAACTCTTTTTCTTTATGTACCCATGTCCAACGCAAATTCAGACTTGAATGGAGATATTACTCTTCAGAGACACTACAAATACATGGGAGAGCCTAGAAAAATCTAACATACCCGTATCCCATAGATTCACATCACAAGTCCAGGTAACATAGTGTTGAACCAACAAAAATCAAGCTACTGGTTAAATTTCCAAAGTATGAAAAGATAAAATATCATAACCAGCTAGTCTTTTACATAGCTCCCTGCAGACATATCCTTCTCTTGAACTCTTTTATTCCATATGTCCGTAACTTAAGTTCAAGGCAATTGACGAGTCGGAGTTAACACATTTGACATGCCAAAATCCAGTATTCATATCCAAGCCCAAGCAACATAAGTACTTATTATATTGAAAAAATTTTGGCAACAAGAAAGCGGGGACATAAAAACCTAAAAGGCATTTGCATGGATGCCAAAACTACTAAAGGACATTATAAAATCTACTAAGGTCCACATCGAGGCATCCTTTTCTAATAGCTAAGCTTCTCAAAGGTAAACAGAATAGAAACAAAATGCTTACTTAATAACAGTAATACTTGAAAGACAAAATACTGCATAGTTTCAGAACTGTTAGCCTCTTTGATAAACCAAGATACAGATTCACGAAAGAGATATATCTTTAAAGGAACTATGGGTCAAACCAAAGAGTGCAACTGAACATGCTTACCATATAATTAGCATCAATAAAAGGATCATTGACTGCTACCACATCGAAATCATCCCTAGCGATTGCTACCCGTAAAACCAACCTTCCAATCCGACCAAAACCTGTGAAGGTTCATTGTGAAAAATGAGTTGTTACAAGCATCTAAACTAAAGGTCAAAAGCTAATTGAACCTAACGATATTGTAAAGTATCAAACTCATAACAGTAGTGTCAGCATCAAATTGGGTTCCAATTTGCACATATGTAGCTTATGAAACTTTACAACCATACATACTATAATAGCATATAAGGACTGCCGTTTTCACAACTTTGTTTTCCAAAGGGGTGAGTACCTTACCCCCATCCACACTAACGTAATAAGCTAAGCTCAGTAAGCTAGTTCTCTGCTATTTGCAATAGCACTAGCATCAACTTAAAATATGCACACTAACTGAAGGTGAAGTAATTTTCTATGGAGATCAGTGAAGTAACAAGATGAAGATACATACAACTACCAAATAAAAGCATGACTATAATCAAAACAAGGAAACATACCATTGATTCCAACCTTTGTCCTGCCACTGCTCCGTGACCCTAGTCAAATTAAATTAGAAATAAGTCGAAAGCAGAGAATCAGTCCATACAAGTTCTGAATTAATTTGAGCAGAAATAAATTAAGCCGCTTTCTCCTTTTCAACCTTCCCTATCATATAAAACGCTTACTTGCAATTGTAGGAGGAATTTCCGTAGCAGTGGCTTTGATAGGTTGAATACTCCTTGAATTGAATTTCCTAAACAGACAAATAGTTCTTTTAAAAGAAACCTTAAATGGCAGAGTAAAAGACTAATAATAATGCAGAGTAAAAGACTAATAATATGGAATAACTCAACTGTAAGGAAGAAGACTTAGTTGAAACTGCAGCACCAAAAAAGGAATTGAGATTCCCACCAAAACCAATGCTTGAAACCTGAAAAAGCATTACCATTTAGATTGTCACAGAAGTAAGCTGAGACTGGTCGCTAAATATATAGCATTAGTAACATAAGAAAATGTGAAAAGAATATAGGATTAAATTTAAAGTTAATTTAAAAAGCAATAATCTGTCGCACACGAGTTCTTACAGATTTCCTTTATATTCATTATATTAACGAAAACGAGCAAACAATGTTTACTCACCAACCAAACAAACGAAATGTGACTGAAAAAACCAATATATATATATATATATATATACAACTTACAAAACAAAACATGCATTACAAGGTATTGTAATTCTTAAGACTCAGTTCGGTTACCAAGAAAAGTAGCAGGAAAAGAATGACGAAGCTACAAATTTCAGTCGTTCAGTTTAAGTTTAGCTCAGATACTATCATTTTTCCTTTAAAAACACATAAAAAGAAGAAAAGAGAAATAAAAGAATAAACTATGCAACTAAATTAAAAAAGGAATAAAAAAGGCTCTACGGCGTTGATCGGGGGGGGGGGGGGAAGCGAAGAACCTTGAGGCGATGGGAGGGTGAAGGAGAGAGGTCGGAGCGGGCGGAGGCTTCGAGGAGAGGGGAGGCGGCGGCAGTGGATCTGATGAGAGAAGAGAAAGCCATTCCAAAAGCGCTCTTCCTCCGAGAATAAATTAAAAAAAAAAAAAAGGAACACAGAGGAGAGAAAGCTTAGGGGTTGGGGGAGGCAGCAGCCCGAGTGAGGAATAAATAATAAGAAATTATGGTGAAATGTTTGAGAAAACGAAAGTGTTTTTCGTTTTTTTGCGTCCTTATTATTATTATGTATTAGAAGAAAGAAAACAACTGTTTAAGAAAAGAAGAAAAATGGAAGAGCGGAGCGGAGATTCTTAAGAAGAGTGGAAACTGGAAAGGTAAAATAGCAAAAATGAATACCAACAACTCTTGAGTCCACATTTTAGCTTTCTTTTATAATGATTGGAAATATGGAATGAAAAAGAGCTGGCTGTTTGGTAAGTAGCAACTACCAACCTAACCTCAGCCTTGTTTGTTTTCTCCTGTATTAAAATTATGTTTAATATAACTTTTACTCCTTTTAACTTGGTAATTAAATCCCTTTTAATCATTGAAGTTGTATTTCTTCAAGATTTAACGATACGGCAGTCTGATATTGTACTATATTGTCATCTAACAATTTTTAAAATAAATATATTTTAATTTTAAGTGATGACTTGGCACAATTTTAAAATACCACATCATATATTTTTTATATTATCAAATTCATGTGTCAAAATGAATTTAGTTATTAAATTTAAGTGCTAAAATAAAAAAAATAAAAATACCCAAATACACTTAATTGCTAATTTTAGAGACAAATTTATATTAACCCTTAAAAAGATATGTGCAATAGTTGGTGCAATGGTAAAATATTTTATTAAAACTAATACTTTTATCGCCCAAAAGAATTTTGTTTTGTTTGGTTATTAGTGTAATAATACGAATAAAAAACTTATTTATTACAAATAATTAGATATAAAATAAAGAATAGTTAGTATAAATTTAAACTTGAAATAGATATTACTCCTATCATAGTATATAATCATATTTATTAATTAATTATTATATTTTTAAAAATAAATAAAATGTAAATTATTTAATTATTTTAAACGAATGATAAACTTTTTGGAATAATGACAAGATTTAACCTTTTACTTTAATAAAATTGTCAATGTGGTACTTATACTTTCAATTTATCTGATTTGGTACTTGCATTTTTGTTCCGTTTGTTAAAGTGGTACATACCCTTAACACTGTTAATGACATGGCATGAGACTAATAGGAAGATGACACATGGCAACTTTTTGCCACGTCATTTAAAATGTTATCAATCTCTTGTGCCACCTATAGGGACTTAAAGTAATTTACCCAATATTTATTATTAATCAAATTATAAAAAGAACATCTTTATTAATCAAATAAAAAAAAAATGCCTGTCATCATCTTCAATTTTCTTCCCAGGAACCTGCAAGATCTAGAATTTTCAACTTGGTCAAGTTTTTGTCTTTGAAACCATTGTCAGAATCTTTTGGAGGCTCGTGGGGTGGGGTTTTTGGTAGAGGTAGAGGTAAGGCTATGGATATATCATATCAGCAACAGAGAGATGAGGCTCTTCTTTGAGTTTACTAATTTGATCAATTTTCATTCCATGCTTGGAAGATGGTTCCTTCATATCTTAAGTCTTCTTCTTTTTTAAGGTAATTTGCCAGTCATCCTTGATCCATATTGGTATGCTGTTACCAATAGAAAAAAGCAGTTTTTTTTCTTTCTTTTTGGTCAATAAAAGGTGCAAGTAAAATTGAAGTTAAGAATAATTAGTAGTAATCAATATTGAAGCTTCTATTTTAACTAGTGATTAAAATCTGCAATATTAATCACTAAAAGAAATATTGAAGTTATATAAAAATATCAAACTTGTAATGATTGAGAATATTGAATGATTCGGTGAGATTCTTTTAGGGAAAAATTAAAATATGAATAAATTAAGAAGAAAACGAAATAGAAAGGGGAGAAGAGAAGGACGCTGCACGAAAACAAAAACAAAAAAAAAAAAAGAACTGATAGAAAAGACAAAGTGAGTTTGTAGCGTAGTGGGGGAAAACTGAGCCTCGAAAGCCACGTTGGATGAACAAAGTGGGGGCCTTATTTAAGGTTTTTTCCCCTTTTAGATTTCCCCGGTGTGGTTCTCTACCTCGCCTCTTGGCTTATAGTGGGTAGGTAAGGCAAGGCTGGTTTTAATTTTTTCCTTTCGATAAATTAATTAATAATAATTGGGATGGAACCATTGGTCTATTCTCTCCCACCCTTGCGGATGCCAGGAGTGGAGACGGTCTATTCTATGATACAGTTTTGCTTACATACGACGCCACTTCTTATCGGAATGGGTAGCATGGATCAACACCTTGCTTTCCACGCGCATATTTTGGGAATAATCCTTCAACTTGATAATTCCTTTTAACTTAGTCCCAATACTCTTTTTTTTTTTTTTTTTTTTTTTTCTAGATTGGCTCTATTCCATCTAGGGGTGTTCAATCGGTTAACCGACCCGAAACACCATTAACCGAATTAACCGACCCTTCAAAAATTTTAGCCGTTAACCGAACCGAAATTTTTTCAAAAAAATTAGCTGAACTGAAATTTTTCGGTTAATTCGGTCGGTTAGCTGAATTAACCGAAAATTATATATATTTTTATTTTTGGTTAAAATAAGTATAAAATTAACCGAATTACTCGATTTACGCTAATTAACCGAATTAACCGAATTACCCGAATTAACCGAATTAATCAAATTAACCGAATTATTTTTATTTTTATTTTTATTTTTGTTTTTGTTTTTGTTTTTATTTTTATTTATTAAATTATTTGTAATTTTTATGATTGGGTTGGGTAATTGGGTTGGATAATTAGGTTGGGTAATTAATTTTAGTTTGATTGGGTTTATGTTAGATTGGGCTTGAATAAATAGTGGGCTATTTATATATTGTAATTTTATTTATTAATTTTTTCGGTTAACCGAAAAAATTGGGTTAATCAACCGGTTTCGAACCAAATTAACCGTTAATCGAAAACTCAAAAAATTATTAACCGACCCCCGACCGAAAAAATTCGGTTAACCGACTGATTAACCGGATTCGGTCGGTTAATCGAATTTTTTCGGTTTTACCCGAATTTTGCAGACCCCTAATTCCACCAAATACTTTACTCTATTTTTGTAACATCGTTAATGGGTGATATCGTGTCACTTTAAAATTATACTACCACATTATCACTTAATTTTTAAAAATGTATATAATTTTTAAAAATATAAAATTATAAAAAATTATAAAAATATAAAGAATTATAAAAATTTATAAATATATTACCATTGATTTTTTGTCAAAATTCAAATATTTCTCATCTTAAACTGATGCACACTAAATGTTTCAATTGCTTCATCACAACACTAAAAATGTTGTAGAATCAATTTTTATATTTTATTTTTATCTATATAATAATTTTTCATTTATAACAGTAACCATAAAGTATGAAGTACGTTTTTTACTAGTTTACTTCTTGTTAAGAACTCCTTATCTAAAATTTTAGTAAAATTAGTTCTAATTCTAAGTGAAAGAATAATAAAAAATTAATTAATTAAATTTCTATTTCAATAAAATGTTTAAAGTTTATATAAAAATATATTAATTATATTTTATTAAATGAAAATAATCTTTAATAAAAAATGATATCTATAAATTTTATTAAATATACAATCTAAATCATACAAATTAATGTTATTAATATATTATAGTTTTAATTTAAAAATTAAAATATGATATAAATCTCAAATGTTGTTATAAGTATATAATAATCACCTCCTGTAACATTCAAAATTTTACAAATAAATGATATTGTTATAAAGAGAATTGATTGTATGTTGAACTAAGTACAGGAAATCTGTTTACAACATGGTTTGTGGACACTATCATTTTGATGAAATAATGTTCCAAAAATTAGGAGGAGAAAATAACCGCCTGATAAATACATGAGATGAATCATTATTATCTTATATAGATCCCCAAACAAACCAATGTGAAGTAGAAGTTTAAAATGTAATTCATCCTAAAAAAATGCAAAAAAAATTGTTGGATGCTTTCACTGACATTAAAAGAGTTACAAAATCTAATTTACCAATTCATATTGGTGTCCTTGTAGGACAATTCATTAGTGCAAATGAAAATAAGTCTGCCTGAAACATGGTAGATAAACAGGTACCAAATAAAAAAATCTTCATAAAATAAAATGAGTAAACACTTTAGATGATCATATTATGGAAGCAAGTGCCCCAAAAGAGGCCAAGGACATAACCAATTATAAAACCCCAAAAGAGTTCTAGATACCTAAAAATATTGATAATTAAAATATTTCGATAAATTATGTCTTTGGAGGAAAATGATGAAACCGAAAAATATGGTTGAGTGACAATATTTTTGCTTATAATATTATTATCGAAAGAACAATAGAAAACGAGGATCTTGAACTGTAACACTCCTTACCATTTGAGACTAGTATGGATAGGTGGTGTTACCACGACATTAACTCTAGCAACTTGACACTCAAGAAAATACAACTTTAAAACCAATATATAATGTCCAAAAATTGAGTTTGAGTTAAATGAGAAGCTTTGAAAACACTTGTAAACCATTTCAAATTAATATGAAGGTGTTTGGAGGTGTTGGAAACATAAAACAAGCTCTTGGAGTCTTAAAACGATCAAAACAATATTTTTATAGAAGTAGGGGAGGATGTATTGATACATGCTTGACTTGTATCAGTATATATATATATATATATATATATATAAAATTGTAACATTTAAGCTATTGACTTGGTTGTATCGATACAACCAAGAGAGATTCCAATACTTTGGACCCCTGGAGTTGAAAATTGACTATTAACTTCATTATTCCAATACCTTTAAGGGATATGCCAAATCCTTGATGCAAGGGACCAAAAATTCACTCCCAAAACACTTAAAAATCACCTCCAAACACATCCCAAGCATACATAGACATATCACATTAGTAGAATAACTGAAAACTATTGAGATTCATTCTCAAAACATGCCATAACCTTAAATTCGATCTAGTATACCATCATATTAAGTCATAAAGCAAGATATAATCATATAACCAAGAAGCATACATCCAAAACAAGTCAAGTAATCATTCAGTAAAGGCCTCAAGGCCAATCACAATATGCTCAATAAACCAAATCACTCAATTAATACTTGAGCACAAAACCTCCATGTAGCCATGAAACTAATATATATACACACATACATACAAAAAGGTAAAAGACTCCCTAGTATATGCCGCAAGAGTCACTATCACATATATATACACTAGTTTAACACTCTTCAAGGCTTGGGGTTGGTATGATAGTCTAGATTGTAACACCCTAAACCTAGCCTAAACGTTATGACCGAATCTGGAAATGTTACAAAGAAGGGTTTTGAAACAAACTTTTATGTTAAAATGTCTCATATTAATTGTTACTATAAGAGTTAACATTTTCGGAAAAACTTATTATACTCTTAAAATGAACCTGTCATTTATTGCCCTTTGAAGTAAAACGTAAATTTACAGTGGAAGCTTGCAAGTTGTTATAGTTGAAACACGAATTTTATGTTTTCAAAAAAAACATTTGTTTTTGTAAACCGTGATTTTAGTCAACCGTCGCAATATAAAAGTCAAAAACACATCCAAAACCACAATAAAATTCAAATAGTCTGGAGAGTCCAATAATTACAAAACTTTCAGAAATAATCCATAATTTAAATAAAAACCATTATTTAAGACAGTTCAAGAACTTGTGGCCACCGTAGAGTCTCTGTCGCACCAACCCCCCTATGTCTAAGGGTTACCTGAACAAAACAGACAAACAGATGTGAGTTTTTATAAACTCAGTGTGTAACTTAATAGAGGCATACATGCATAAAATTCAGAATTTTAGTATACCAAAATAGAAACGAACATGGGTCCTTATCAGGATCAGCTTATCAGATACACAAAGATATACAGAGTCTTACACCCATTCTCTACACATCATCTCTGTCTATCCAACACACTATATGGGGTATAAAACACCCACCCATCCCTACACACTACATAGTGTCTATACGATACTTATCAGAATAGTATGCAACCAAGCTGCCAGTATATCGGTAAAATGTCGCATCACAAAACACTTCCTCCATATATACAATCCCACCCTATGTTCAGATACAGAATACAAATATACGATCATATTAGAATAAACATGCTTAAATACAGATATCATACATACTTATGCAAATCAATCAAACATACATTTTAGTTTTCATATACTCAATCAATCTATCAGGTTAACAAATCTCATGTATTAAGGTTTAATTAGACCTTACCAACCCTACGGAAGGCCCACAGTCCATCGAAACGATATGTGCAACCCTAAGAAAAATTTTAAAAATTTGGGCCCACATGCCCGTGTGGCCTACACGCCCAAAATGGCCTAGCCCAGCCCACACTGCCACACACTTACCTGTCACACGGTCGTGTGTCACACACGACCAGGCACACGCCCACGTGGTGTGGACAAGCCACTTTTTTCTTGTGTTTTCGTTACATAGCTGGTTCGTTTTCAACGCTAAACGACCACGAGGCTTCTAAAACCTGGAAAAACTACATAAATGATCAATGCCATGAATTGAAACACCAATTTACCAAAACCCCAAACAGCATACTCAAAGTATTAGCCTTATTAAAGCACCCGACGTAAACACCTACCTACCAACAACGACCAGTAGCCGCACAACGCCTAACCCACTGAAGGAACACCACACGGCTCATGATTCTCCATTAATCGAGCATTAAAAAGAGTAACACAGTTAAACGACCCTTCTAAACTAACAAAAATTAAACCTGTAACACCCCAAACCCAGCCTAGATGTTATGGCCAAATTTGGCGATCCACATGATAGAGTGTTTGAAAACTAAGTCGTTACAATAAAATCATTACCGTTTAATTACTCTTTTATATCTCTTATAAATTCCAAAATCGTTTACTTATTTAATCGATTGTTTTAAAACATAATCCGTTGTGGAAGCTTTAGAAACCATTTATTTTAAGAAAAATTGAGATAATTAAGTAAATCCGTTCATTTTAGGAAAACTCATTTGTTTTAGTGAAAACTGTTTGTTTGTTGAGTTTGCGCAGTTATAACATCCATAAAAACTAATAAAACCCACAATTAAGTAAATAATCCAAAAGCCCTAAAATTACATCAGAAATCAACCAAATAAAAATCTAAAACCATAAATGTGGATAAATCAATCTAATAACTGTGTGGTCACCGCTGAGTACTCCGCCGCACCGATCCATCTGAGACTAGGGATTATCTGTACACAATAAATAGAAGGGGTGAGTTTACGTAAATTCAGTGTGTAATCCCCACAGAAAACAAGCATACAATCAGACACAGTAAACAGTCAATGCAGTCTGGGGCCTAAGCCCATTACAGTTTCAGTAGAAGTTTGGGCCTTAGCCCATTTCAGTTACATTATCAGATATACATTAGAGCCTTAACCCATCACAATAACAGTTATGCATAGAGTAATCAGTGAATAGAATCCTACCCACCAGCCTCTACACACCATCTCCTTCCATCCCTACACTCCATGTGGAGTTTAAAACACCAACCATCCCTACACTCCAAGTTGCACTGAATGTGGCACATAAGAGTAAATTACAACTAAGCTGCCAGATAATAGGCTTAAGAGCCTTTCAGTACACTTTCTCCAAATATTAGCATCCCAAACCAATGCAATGCAACATATAGTATATGGCATGCTATTACATGGTTATCAGTTATACATACAGTTCAGTATACATGCATATAATTGTCATACTCAATACATACATCATACGTTCAATTCATATTTAAAGGTCTAAGTAGTACTTACTGACCCTACAGTAGGTTCACAGTCGACTTGGGCGACCCGTGCAACCTTAGAAAACATTTCAGTTAAATGGGCTCACACATCCATATGGCTTGCTTGTGTGGGCCCACACACCTGTGTGGCCCACACGGTCCAATTTGGCTTTGGCCCTGTAGATCACACGACTTGGCTCAAAATTTCACACGTCCGTGCAGACTATCTATATGGACCCACATGCCCGCATAGCCTACACGGCCCAAATCAGTCTAGCTCGTAAGTCGCACACGGCCTACCTGTCTATCACACGGCCGTGTCTTACGTGCATGACCTGGCCTCGTTAATCATACGTCCATGTTCTAGTACACAGCCTACCACACAGGCAACCACACGCCAGTATGGCATCAATAGTGGGGTTTCTGGCTTTCACTGAAACCCCGTTTCTGTGGTTTCGGGTACACACCTGGTTTCGATTGATGCTAAATCGATCACCGAGCACTCTGACCTAAAATTGACAATCTAAAGCCCAATTTCAGTAACATAATCAAAACTTAAACGAGATTGTAATGAGACGTTCATCCATTAACTATCGAAACCCATACCTTCGATCGAAACGAGAAATCTATGCACAAAAATTGAAACTTACTAATAACGCACAAAAGCCGAATTAACAAACCACAGAAATTTGAAAGTAGATAGGGAATCAAAAACAAAAGAAACAGTAGCAAGAGAATAGAAGGGGTGGCGACACACGGCCTGAGCATTTTACACACAGGCTGGGCACACACCTGGGTGAGCCACATGGGCTGGCCACACGCCCATGTGTCAGCCCTTGTCGATAACGTACCCTACTTCCCAATTACATGGAAAACCCAATTTTTAGACTTTCTGAGTATTCTAAAGTCTATAAATATAGACTAGAAGAGGAACTAAAGGAGGACGCAAAGAAGAACGAAGAAAAGACTCTAAAAACGCCACAGGATCATTTCAGAAGCAGATCTCCCTCAAGATTGAATATCTCCATTCAATTTCTTTAGAAGTTTTATTGGGTTTCTTTATGTCACAGGCTGTGTGAAAACAGGGCATACATACTAACTTGCATCACACTGCCGAACGCAACCCGTGTGCTTGGCCGTGTGAAAACTGGAAGGTATACTGATTTAGGTCACACGACCAGTCACACGCCTGTGTGTCTAGCCTGAGTGCCTGTTCGAAATAGCATCACACGCCCGTGTTTAGGCCGTGTGCTCAGCTGTGCCCGAACCTGTAGGGTATACTAACTTATGCCATACGGCCAGTCACACGCCCGTGTATAAGACCTTGTGGAGCTTCCTGACTTAATTTGAATTGCCATACCAAGGGAGACACGGCCGTGTTCCATGACCGTATGTCACACACGGCTGAGACACACACCCTTGTCTTTGCCCGTGTGGACAAAAATAGTCCATTTGTAAGGCCAATTTGCCACACATTTCTCATATCCTACAAGGACACCAAAATGCAACTAAGCTAAACACAATTGGCAGTCAATTTATTCCCAAAATATGCACATTTTATATCATAACAACATCAAACATTTCTATACATATTTACCTAACCAAAGCATACCAAAACTACATGCTGTAATCATCAATTCAACCTAATCTTAATATGCATTTTCTCAACATTCAAACAACCAAATCAAGTCTCAAAATCATACCAATTCAACATCTCAATTTCATATCAAAACATACCATTTCTGATCCAAAATACATCATCAATACCTCACCACATAATCCAACCATTTAATCATCAAAACAACCATATCAAGTTGGCCAAAATCACAAGACATAATATATACATCACATACCAAATATTAACTCATAAATCCAAATTCACTTCCATTAACAACACAATTTACAAACCAACTCACTTGGCTAAATTCATAGCTTAAAAACATACTAAAATGGCACTAACTTCTACATGTCATATATCATATTTACAAGCTTCAAAGTACCAAATAGAATATCGATAGTGTGATGACGTTTCCTGACGATCCCTAAATTTGAGCTAGCTTTGATTCTCTATAAAACAAGGAAAGCATAAACAAAGTAAGCTTTTAAAGCTTAGTAAGCCATATACAAATAAAGTTATCACATAAAGCAATATCAATTCAATTCAAATATGCAAAATATGACTAAACACAAACATAAACACCAACTTTTCTCATGTTATACATATAACCACATTTAAATTCATCATTTACCTTTCTCAAATGAACTTTATACCTACCTGAGTCATTTAACTCATGTACACATTCTTTATTATTTTGACTTTGCCAGTTGAACCATTTGGAATCGTTGGATACTCAAAAATCACATATAGCTCGTACAATGCCATATCCCAGATATGGTCTTACATGTTATCACATATCGATGCCAATAGCCTAGCTATGGTCTTACACAAAATCACATAACAATGCCAGTGTTCGAGACATGATCTTACACGTATCACATCTCGGTAATCCTAATGTCATGACATTTGTATCCTATTCTATTCCTAAGGTTCATACGGGGCTTTCAGACGTCGTAACTTTGTCGAATCTTACTTGTTTTCATTCATTCAACATTTGATACAATTCCATGATAAATAAACATATATAACTTAATTTAAGTACATTTATTTCCATATGAACTTACCTCATATTCGGAATTAACGGATCGGATTGACTATTCGATAACCTTTATCCCCCGATCTAAATCTGATTTCTTTCTTTCTTGATCTATATAAATCCAAATTTAACTAATTAAGTCATTTATTTATTCAACTTAATCTATAATACACATTTAGGCATTTTTGCATATTAACCCCTAAAATTTCATATTTTTACAATTTAGTCCTTATTTAATAAAAACATAAATTACACACAACTCAACAAGAACCATGTTTGGAAAAATTACCCTTATGCCCCTAACTACCCATATCTTTCATTCATTTTGCATTTCAACCCTTCAATTTAAAAATTTCACAATTTAATCCATAATATACATTTTTACTCAACATCACTTTATAAAACATGCATATCTATCAACAAATACTCATTTTTTCATCATCTAACATTGAAGAGCTCAAGATTCATCAATAGAAACTTTCAAAATATTAATCAATTTTGCAAAATAGTCCCTGGGCTAGCTAGTACTCGATGCAACAATCACAAAAACATAGAAATCATTAAAAATTGAGAAAAAACAAACTTACAATTGAACCTTAAAGTAGACGAATGATTCAAGCCCTAAAATGGCTTTCTTCCTCCTTCAAATTTTGCAATAAGAAGTTGAATGGCTTAAAGTTATGTTATGTTTTAATTAAATTAACCTTTATTAATCAAATACCAAAATTAACCTTTAAATTAATTCAAAATTTCATTTACACCTTGCCAATATCATCCACTATCATAATAGTGGTCTAATTTCTACTTAATACCATAACTTTCAGGTTCTATAGCTATTAGACACCTTTAACTATTAAAACTCCACTTTTACACTTTACGCGATTTAGTCCTTTTCTCAAATTTCACGAAACTTTCACACATATATAATCACATGCTGTAAACACCCAAAATAACATTAAAATAATTTTTTGACCTTATATTTGTGGTTCCAATACCACTGTTCTGATTTAACTAAAACCGGGATGTTACAGCTCTCCCCTTTAAATATTTTCGTCCCAAAAATCTTACCAGTGAATAGGTTCGGGTATTTCTTTCTCATAGCATCCTTGGGTTCTTGATAAACGATAAATTATACATATTTCTACCTCATGCTTAGCCCAATTTCTGAATGAATTAACCCTTAATTTGTGGAATTTGATGCTCTTAAACATTTAATTTCATGTTTTATACTCAGGAGAGCTTAGGGAAGAGAAAAGAGCAAGGAACGGGCCAAAAACAGACAAATTAGGCCCAAATCAATAATCAACACGGCCTGGAGATCCACCACACAGGCGTGTCACATGGCCGTGCCACCTTGAGCTCGAGCACGGCCCAATCTCGATTCACACGGGCAGACCACATGCCCGTGCCACACTCCACAGTCTTGAACACGGCCTGACGACATACCACACGGCTGTGGCACAAGGACGTGTCCCTGTCATGAGGAAGTACAATTTCACTCGGAAAAGGCTACTTAGGGGGTTAAGAAAGGCATTCTAAACTCTATATAAAGACCCTAGGAGGCCACCATAACGAAGAGACAGAGGAGAAGCAAGGAATTACTCCAAAGAAGGCCGATTGATCCATCTCAAAAGCCGAATTCTCCTTCAAGACTGAAGATCTCCCTTCAATTTCCTCCAGGGGTTTTAGGGTTCTTTATGTTTTATTATCATTATTCTTCTGAAATGTTTTCTTTTATAATTATGAACTAAATGCCCCAAATACTTGATTGGGATTAAACCTAAGATAGATCTTGTTATTATTTTCTCTTGAATTATATGATAAATACTTGAGTTGTTCTTAATTATGTGTTATTAATTCTTGCTTTAATATTCCAGGATATTGATTCAAGTATTGATGTGCTTATTCAAAGGAGCAAAAGTCCCTGTCTAAGAGTAGATCTAGCATAATTAAGCGGAGTTGCAAGCAATCCTAAACATAGGACGAGGAAAATCTGCTAGATTAGGGTCAAACCTAATAAGGGAATCCATAGATCGAGTTAATGCAACACTAGGGGTTTTAATTAGAAAGAGATTTCAATTAATCAACCTAGGGTTAGTTGTTCTTAGTCTCAAGAGAGATATTAACATAAGTTAAGGGATTCCTACGGATCAAGTCAAGTGAATAAATCGTCTAGTTTAAAAGTTGATAACAAGTGAGTCTAGGTGGATTCTCCCTTGAGTATTGTCCAAATCAATCAGTTTTCCTAAGAGTTTTTCCCCAATTCACTTTTTGTGCATTCTTAGCTTAGTCTAATAGTTAGTTTAGTTTAAATCCCCTTTTATTTCTAGGTTAAATAATAGAAAGAAAGTTAGTACTAGTACTTTTGGTTCCTTTGGGTTCGATATCTCAGTTTTGCCATTAAGCTAACTACTATTCGATAGGTGCGCTTACCTTAAAATCGTGATATTAGCTAGTTTTGGGTACGATCATATTTTATAAATTTTATAAATTTTATTACTTCATATCACGCATATCAGTTCCCATGTAGCTTCTTCGACCCCGTGCCGATGTCATAATATTTTTACTAATGTGATTGTTTTATCTCTCAACTCTTTAATCTCACAAGCTAAAATCTGAATTGGTTCTTCATTATACGACAAACATGCTGAATTTCTTCCTCAGTAGAAGAAATAACATGTGAAGGATCGGATCAGTATCGTCAAAGCATCGATACATGAAACACATTATGTATTTTTTCAGGCTCAGACGGTAAGGATAGTCGATAAGTAACAGCCCCAATTCGCTCGATAATTTCGTACGGTCCGATGAATCTCAAACTCAACTTTCCTTTCCTACCGAATCTGAATATTTTCTTCCATAGTGAGACTTTTAGAAAAACGTCATCTTCGATCTAAAATTCAATATCTTTTCGTTTCAAATCCGCGTACGATTTCTGTCGATCTAGCGCTGCTTTTAAGCTATCACGAATTACTTTCACTTTCTTTTCAGTCTCTCTAATCAAATCGATCCAGTGAATCTTATTCTCGCTAAGCTCAGTCCAGAATAATGGCGTTTGACACTTACGACCATATAGAGCTTCGTACAGTGCCATTTTAACACTCGATTGAAAGCTATTAGTATAAACAAATTCAATCAATGGAAAATAATTTTCCCACTTACCTTCAAACTCAAGAATGAAACAAAGTAACATATCCTCGAGTATCTGAATAACTCGCTCAGATTGATCATCTGTCTGCGGGTGAAATACGGTACTAAAATATAGGTTTGTATCCAGTGCATCTTGTGTTTTCTTCTAAAACCACAATGTGAACCTCGAACCTCTATCTGAAATAATGGAAATAGGTACCCCGTGCAATCTCACAACCTTGAAAATATACAACTCAGCTAACTTGTCTAGTGAATAATCCATACGTACCGGAATAAAATGAGTTGATTTCATCAATCTTTCAACCACAACCCATATCACATTTTTCTTTCTCAGAGATAGGGGCAAACCTGACACAAAGTCCATCGTCATTCTGTCTCATTTCCACTCAAAAATCATAATAGGCTATAATAAACCTGATGACACTTGATGCTAAGCTTTAACTTGCTGACAAATCAAACATTTTGATACGAATTCAGGGATATCACGTTTCATACCAGGACACAAGTATAACTGTTTCAAATCATTATACATTTTTGTGCTTCTCGGATGGACAGATAAACAATTACTATGTGCTTCGTTCAAAATTGTCTGAATTAACTTTGAATTCATCGGAACACATATTTTATCTCTGAACCTCAACAGTTGTCGAAATCAACTTGAAACTCTGAATCAGGGTTCGAATCGCATTGAGCTTTGCTAACATTTCATTATCGACTTTCTGAGCTTCACAAATCTGTTGTAGAAATAACGGTCTCGCTTTCAACTCGGCTACAACCGAAGCATTTTCAAATAGATTTAATTGAGTATTCATCGCACATAGAGCAAATAAAGACTTCTGGCTCAAAGCATCAACAACAACATTTGTTTTTCCTAGATGATAGTCGATCATTAACTCATAGTCTTTTAGCAATTCAAGCCATCTCCGCTGTCGCAAGTTCAAATCTTCCTGAGTCATTAAATATTTCAAACTTTTATGATCAGAATAAATATGACATTTCTCACCGAACAAGTAATGGCGCTAGATTTTCAACGCGAACACAGTTGCTGTTAACTCTAAATCATGTGTCGGGTAATTTTTTTCATGTAGTTTTAACTGTCCCGAGGCATAAGCTATAACTTTGCCTTCCTGCATCAAAACACAACCCAAACCATTTAACGACGCATAACTGTAGATCACAAATTCTTTACCCAATTTTGGCTGAACTAACACTGGAGCTTCAGTCAATAGAGCTTTCAATTGATCAAAACTTTTCTGGCATTTATCTGACCGCTCGAACTTAACATCTTTTTGGAACAATCTCGTCATCGGAGTTGCAATCATTGAAAATCCTTTTACGAATCATCTGTAATAGCTGGCTCTAGTCCCAAAAAATTACAGGCTTCGAATACATTTCTAGGAGGCTTCCAATTTATAATCGTAGAAATTTTGCTCGGGTCGAATCGGACACCCTCAGCTGCCACTATATGCCCTAGAAAACTAACCTCTCATAACCAAAACTCACATTTGCTGAACTTTGCAAATAATTGCTTATCTCGAAGAGTCTGTAGTACAATTCTCAAATGCTCGGCATGTTCACTTTTATCATGCAAATAAATCAAAATATCATCAATGAACACAACGACGAATCGATCTAGCTACAGTCTAAAAATTCGGTTCATCAAGTCCATAAAGACTACAAGAGCATTTGTTAGTCCGAAAGGCATAACCAAAAATTCATAATGCCCGTACCTAGATCAAAAAGTAGTTTTCGGCACATCAGAGTCTTTAACTCGCAGCTGGTAATAACCCGATCTCAAATCTATCTTTGAAAATACGGTTGCCCCTTTCAACTGATCGAAAAAATAATCAATACGCAGTAGAGGATATTTATTCTTGATAGTCACTTTAATGAGCTGTCTGTAATCTATACACATTCTCATAGTGTCATCTTTCTTTTTTACGAATAATACCAGTGCACCCCAAGGAGAATAACTCAGTCTAGCAAACCCTCTATCAGTTAATTCTTGCAATTGGGCTTTTAATTCTTTCAATTTGGTCGAAGCCATTCTGTACGGAGCTATCGATATAGGAGTTGTTCTCGGCATTAACTCAATACCAAACTCAACTTCTCAGATCAGTGGTAATCCCGGTAGCTCTTCGGGAAATACATCTGGATACTTGCACACCACGGGCACTAATTCAATCTTCTTTTGAATCACTTTTGTATCAAGCACATAAGCAAAATAGCTTTCACACCCCTTTCTCACATATCTCTGAGCTAATATCGATGAAATCATTGCTGGTAAACTATTCAAATCATCTGATTCGATCCTAATAATCTTATTGTTCTGACATCTCAAATCAATCGTATTTCTTTTACAGTTCACTATCGCATCATGCAGCATTAGCCAATCATACCCAGAATTATATCAAATTCATCAAACGGCAACTACATTAGATCAGCCAGAAAATAGAAATAACGAATCATCAATGGACAGTTCTTGCATACTTTATCAACAAAAACACATTTACCTAAGGGGTTCGATACTCTAATCACAAATTCAATAGACTCTACAGGCAAAGTCTTACTGGATACTAAGTTTATACATATATATATATAAATGAGTTGATCCTGGATCTATCAATGCAATCACATTAGTATCATAGAGAGTGAAAGTACCAGTAATAACATCTGGAGATAACGCTTCTTCGCGAACGTGAATAGCATAAGCTCTAGCAGGTGCTCGGGACTCGGATCTCACAGCAGAGTCTTTAGTACCTCTTTGGCTACCACTCACATTTCCCGTATTTCTGGGTGGCCTTCCTCTTACGACCGTGTTACTCGACCTCGTATTCTGTACTATATCTTGCTCAGCCAACTTAGGACAGTCATAGATAAAATGATCAAATTATCTATATTTAAAATAGGCCCGATCATTCAATCTATAATCACCGGGATGTCATTTACCATAATGTCTACACTCGGGTCGATTTTTTCTTATACTACCAACACTGGCAGTAGATGTAGCTTGAGCTTTAGAACTCGCAGGTTACCTTTCACGATCTCTGCTTGAATATCTCATTGATGCATTAGAACAATTAAACGAGTCTCAAAATTTCTTCAATGCTGACTGATAAGATTTACTAGTCGATCTCTTTCTCGAATCCCTAGCTTCAAAGTCAGCTTTTCTCTTTTCTTTACCAAGCTCTTTAGTCTTGCTGGCACGTTCAACAAGTATCATGAATTCTTTGATTTCTAAAATCTTGACTAGAAGTTTGATGTCTTCATTCAGTCTGTCTTCAAATCTTTTACACATGATAGCTTCTGTTGACACACATTCCTGGGCATACTTACTGAGTCTCACAAATTTACGTTCGTACTCTGTTACAGTTATTTAGCCTTGTTTTAACTCGAGAAATTCTTTGCATTTTTTATTAATAAACCTCTAACTAATGTATTTTTTTTGAATTCAATCTAGAAGAACTCCCAAGTAACTCGTTCTCTCGGCACTACTGATATTAACGTGTTCCACCACTGATATGCAGTGTCTCTCAGTAAAGATACAACACATTTAATGCACTCCTCAGGTGTACACGATAACTCATCAAACACTCGAATGGTATTCTCGAGCCAAAATTCAGCTCTCTCTGCATCATCATCAATAGTCTCCCTAAACTCTTCAGCTCCGTATTTTCTAATTTTATCAACTAGAGGCCTACTCAAACGTATCAGATCAACAACTTGAGGCATCACAGGTATTTGTTGAGGAATAAGCGGGGGTGGAGGTTGTTGAGCAGCCAGATTCGTTCGAATAAACTCCATGAAACACTCATTCATCATTTAGAAGAAGGTTTGCTTAGCCTCTCCCTCGTGGCTACTTCATACGAGTCTAGAATCAGATAGCACTGCCCCTTGAGTAGGAGCGGGTGCATTACTTTCCACATCGTCAACTACAGCTCGATCGGGATCCATTACTATACAAAACACATTTTAAACTATCAGGAATCATCACACTATCACAAGTTATATATATGGCATGTATAGCTAGACTCTCACACGCTATGTTAGTCCTAGAATCGACTAAATCGTAGCTTTGATACTAATAAAATGTAACACCCCTAACCCATATCCGTCGCTGGAATAGGATTACAAGATATTACCGATCAAACCACAATATTAAATTAACATTTCATTTTCAATAATAAAACATAATCAAATCACATTCAATCACATTCACCTTATCCTTTAAAAAAGTCTACGAGACCTTAAACGTGCTTTAGAGAAGGTTTGGGACTAAATCGATCATATATAAAAATTTTGAAAACTTAGAAAATTTTCAAACATACATGGGTCACACGCCTGTGTGAATAGGCTATGTGCCTCACACGGCTATAGACACGCCCGTATCACAGGCCGTATGAAAACAGGGCATACATACTGACTTGCATCACACGGCCTACCGTACGTCCGTGTGTCTAGCCCGTGTGCCTATTTGAAATGGCCCCACACGTCTGTGTTCAGGCCGTGTGCTCAGTCGTGTCTAAACCTGTAAGGTATATTGACTTATGCCACACGGTCAGTCACACGTCAGTGTGTGACACCGTGTGGAGCATCCTGACTTAATTCAAATTGCCACACCAGGGGACACACAGCCGTTTTCCATGACCATGTGTCGCACATGGCTGAGACACATGCATGTGTGGACAAAAATAGGCCATTTGTAAGGCCAATTTGCCACCCATTTCTCATATCCTACAAGGACACCAAAATACAACTAAACCAAAAACAATTGGCAGCCAATTTATTCCCAAAATATGCATATTTTATATCATAACAACATCAAACATTTCTATATATATTTACCTAACCAAAGCATACCAAAACAACATGCCATAATCATCAATTCAACCTAATCTTAATATGCATTTTCTCAACATTCAAACAACCAAATCAAGTCTCAAAATCATACCAATTCAACATCTCAATTTCATATCAAAACATACCATTTCTCATCCAAAATACATTATCAACACCTCACCACATAATCCAACCATTTAATCATCGAAAGAACCATATCAAGTTGGCTAAAATCACAAGACATAATATATACATCACATACCAAATATTAGCTCATATCATAATCCAAATTCACTTCCATTAACAACACCATTTACAAACCAACTTACTTGGCTAAATTCATAGCTCAAAAACATACTAAAATGGCACTAGCCTATACAAGCCATATACCATATTTACAAGTTTCAAAAGTACCAAATAGATGATTGATAGTGTGATGACATTTCTTGATGATCCTCGAATCTGAGCTAGCTTCGATACTCTATAAAACAAGAAAAGAATAAACAAAATAAGCTTTTAAAGCTTATTAATCCATATACAAATAAAGTTATCACATAAAACAATATCAATTCAATTCAAATATGCAAAATATGACTAAACATATTCACAAACACCAACTTTTCTCATGTTATACATATAACCACATTTAAATTCATCACTTACCTTCCTTTTCAATACTCAAATGAACTTTATATGTACCTGAGTCATTTAACTCATTTACACATTCTTTCTCGTTATCACTTTGCCCATTGAACCATTCGAAATCGTTAAGGATACTCAGAAATCACATATAGCTGGTACAATGCTGTCGATACCATTTTCATAAAAACAGAACGGACATCGACTTAAGAAAAAAATGAATTGGAGTCGCCACCGATCTTTTTTTAGAGTGCGATCGGCCACCTCAGAAGGGGTTTGTTTTTGATAAACCATTTGATTTATGAAAACAACGATTTTGGTCCACATACCAGAAAAATAGGTTCGGGAGTCAGTTACGCACGGGGAAGGATTAGCACCCCCGATACGCCCAGAAACCGGTACCTCGTTGATTAATTGATGTCTTTGAGGTCAATAATTTGAAAACTTGAAAGAATTTAATATACGATCTTTATTTGCTTTAAAACCATTTGGGCAGATTGAAGACGTAAATCAAAGGTTGATTTGCCTTAAGGTAAAACATCATATCCAATACGGTAGGACACGATATTTTGGCCTTAGAGGCTAGACTTACTTTTTATTTAGGATTTGAGTACTTATTTTGAAAGGATATTCAAATACTCGGGATAAACGAAGAAAATTGAAGCCCAATACGTTAGGGTACTATTTCTTGAATTCCTGAATACCGAACATTGCCTCGGTTTTAAAAGAAATCTTATCTCGAGACAACAAAATATCACATCCAATACGTTGGGACACAATATCTCGAATTCTCGAAAATAAGTTTTTATATTTAAATTATACTTGGACTTTAAAAGGCTATCCGGTCATTTAGACTTAAACGGAAAATCGAGACCCAATGCGTTAAGGTACAGTTTCCCGAGTGTCTAAGTACGAATGTTGCCTTTTATGAAAATCATTTTCACGGCGGGTAAAAAGGTAATTTGTAAGACGCATAACGAAGGATAATGCAAATTTGTATGAAACATGACAATGTAAATAAAAGCGACGATAACATGCAAAAATAAAAATAATAGGGTTTTAAACATATGTTTTAAGAAGGATATTCGGATATTTAGATTTAGACGAGGAAGTCGAAACCCAATACGTTAGGGCATGGTTCTCGAATTTCTAAACACTGAACATTGCCTCTATAGCAAAAATTTGTGACGGGTAAAAGAAATTTGAAATACATAGGATAAAGGTATAACAAAATGAAATACGGAAAGGGAATACATAAAAACGATTAATAATATGCAAAAATACTAGTACTTTATAAGCTTTTTGTTTGAATTTATTTTGAGAAGGTTATTCGAGCATTTAGATTGAGAAGAGAAAATCGAAACCCAATACGTTAGGGTACGGTTTCTCGAATTTCTAAACATCGAAACATTGCTTTATTTATAAAAAGATTGATAGGATAAAAAGTTGTAGAATTTGCAATGAAAATATTAAATACAAATGATAGTAATGAAAATAATTGTGCAATAATGAAAATGATAACGGTAAATAAAAATGATAAAAATAATAATGAGAATGATGAATTATTGGTAAAATAGGGATGACAAGGTGATGTTAAGTAAAATATGATGATGGGGTATATGTACATGATATATATACAAATTAAAAATATACATACAATACATGAAAATATTTATACATAATAATATTAAAGTATATGCGGGAAATAACAAAATAAGAATTAAAAACGTACACATACTACATATATAATAACATACAAAAAACAATTATTAATGCAATATATAAATACATATAAAATATATATATATATATATATAAGATAGATGTATAATATATATAGGAATGTAGCATATATAAAATGTACGACTTAAAATAGATGTAATATACAAAATATATATGTATTAAAAATATACGTATATTTAAAATAACGTAAAGGAATATATACAACATACATATAAAAGTATAGTATATGAAATGTATTTTTAAAATGTATAGACGCAATATATGAAAGATATACCATAATAGATAAAATAACATAAAACCTACATATAACCATAATATTAAAAATATACATAAATACAATAAAAATATTAGTAATATACGTATGCCTAACATATGGTTAAAATAATATTTATAAAATATGTGATGTATATATATATATATATATATATATATTAATAATATTAATAATAATAAAATGCAGTTTAATTATGAAGATAACAAAATGATAAAGACCAAAATGAAAACAGAATAGGAATTTAGGGCCAGATTAAAAGGTTAAAAATGGTCAGAGGACCTATGCGAAACACGGACGTAAGGTTTAGGGACCGAATCTGGAAATAAGCCGGTCCTCTGAACACTGCGTTTAGGTATGGACTGAATTGCAATGGTTCGCAGATCCCAGAACCAATTTAAGAAGGAAAAAAAAGACAGAGAAAAGGACTCAATCGGATACGGGTGTGTGAATGAGGGGCTTAACGTGCAAATAACCCAAAGCGCCAGAACACGCGGGTTTACCCTGGGTACGGGTCGGGTCACGGTTCTGGTGCCTTATGCGGCACCGTTTTACGTTATACTAAAACCCTACTTTTTTTCTTCTTTTTTCATTCAGCCCTCACTTTTTCTTTTATTTTCATAACAGTAGCAGACACCCTCCCTTCCTCTTTTCAAACAGCAGCCGAAAGCCCTCCCCCCGAATGCTCTCTAAGTCGCTCAGCTAGGGTTCAAAGCCTCTCATCGCTGGTCATCGAGGCGTAGCCAGTGGCGTGCGAAATAGGGTTCTTCCGACCCCGTTCGAAGCCTCCCCGATGGCCAGGCCCTCGGCACTCAAAACAAACGAAGAAAAGGAAGCCTTCCATGCACTGATTGAGACCACCATCGTACCACCACCACGTTCGCTGGCCAACAGTGGTCACGGTGCATGCTTGGTAAGTCCTCCCCTTCTCCCTTTTTTGTTATTTGTTTATAGGAACTGTAAATAAAAAAAACTAAACAAGATATAAAAAGACCTTAAAGTTTCGAATATTTGGGTATTCTTTGCTGAAATCTTCTTCCTTTTTTGTGTTTACTGATTGTTGGTAAAATCCTCTGATTACAAAGCTTCTTTTCTAAAAAATACTCCCCCCGATTATACTGTTTTTCGAATATTGAAAAATCCCCCCTTAAACATTGATTGCATTCTCGGGTTTATAGCCGATTTACTACTATTGCTGTTCAATGCTTCTGTCATTTGCGTGTTTCTTTCTTCTTTGCAGGGCAGTTGGTGGAGGAGTCAGCGATGAGACGGAGTAGGTGGTGGCCGAGGCAGGTGGGCAGAGGGCAGGTGGCTAGGCATGCGGCGCTGGAGGCTTAGGAAGCTAGGGTTTCGTGTATGGTGGGCTGATTCAGGTATTGGGTAGGGTTGTGATTTTGGGTTCGGTTAATGGGCCACTGGGTTTGGTTTAGGGGACTTGGGTAGTTGTTATTTGAGTGGGTTTATGTGCTGGGCTTTTGGGTAATGAAATGTAAATGGGTTGTGGGTATGGGGATTTGGTTAATGTAATGGGTATTGGGTCAATTTGTAAAGGGACATTGGACTTTTTAATTTGATTTGGTTTTATTGTTTAATGTTTATTTTGCTTAATTGGGCCCGGGTATGGTTTTGAAATGGGCAAAATTGGGCTATAACAGCTGCCCCTCTTTGCTCATTGTCGTGTAACGGCAATAGAGCAAAGAAAGGCCAATTTTGCCAGATCTTGTCGAGTCTTGACTTCTTTTGTGCTCTTCTTATTCAGCTCCCTTTCCAGTCTAACCCACCGCCTCTCATAGCTTTAGGTTCAATCCATCGCGATTTCTGAGCTTCGACTTGTGGCCTCGTTCTATTCGCATCCTCAAAGGCATAAAGTGATTTGGTTCTTCTGCAACTTCGGAGATGAAATCTTGGTATCTTTGATTTGCTCTGCTAGAACTTCAAGAAGATGACTTTTGATCTTCGATCAACTCTAACCTTCATCCTTTGTTGAAAAACAAACATCGAAACTAGCCCAACCTGCGAATTCTCGCAACATGGGTTAATTCTTTTGGAACATAAGTTAAGAGTGCCCCGGTGTATGGCTTGAGACTCAACTCACCTCTTGCAATATGAGTTAAATGAACAGAAATTTAAAAAGCAGAAATTGAAAAAGATCAACTCACCTCTCGCAATATGAGTTGATTTTTGAAAAACAGGAATTGAAAATACCTCAGCGTGTCCTGAGGCTCAACTCACCTCTCGCAATATGAGTTGATTTTTTTTTGAAACATAGGAATTGAAAATACCTCAGCGTGTCCTGAGGCTCAACTCACCTCTCGCAATATGAGTTGATTTTTTTTTGAAACATAGGAATTGAAAATACCTCAGCGTGTCCTGAGGCTCAACTCACCTCTCGCAATATGAGTTGATTTTTGAAAAAGAAATTGAAAATACCTCAACGTGTCTTGAGGCTCAACTCACCTCTCGCAATATGAGTTGATTTTTGAAAATATAAATTGCAAATACCTCAGCGTGTGACCTGAGGCGCAACTCGTTTCTCGCAATACGAGTTGACTTTTGAAAATATAAATTGAAAATACCTCAACGTGTCTTGAGGCTCAACTCACCTCTATGAGTTGATTTTTGAAACATAAATTGAAAATACCTCAACGTGGCTTGAGGCTCAACTCACCTCTCGCAATATGAGTTGATTTTTGAAACACAAATTGAAAATACCTCAACGTGTCTTGAGGCTCAACTCACCTCTATGAGTTGATTTTTGAAAAAGAAATTGAAAATACCTCAACGTGTCTTGAGGCTCAACTCACCTCTATGAGTTGATTTTTGAAAATATAAATTGCAAATACCTCAGCGTGTGACCTGAGGCGCAACTCGTTTCTCGCAATACGAGTTGACTTTTGAAAATATAAATTGAAAATACCTCAACGTGTCTTGAGGCTCAACTCACCTCTATGAGTTGATTTTTGAAACATAAATTGAAAATACCTCAACGTGGCTTGAGGCTCAACTCACCTTTCGCAATATGAGTTGATTTTTGAAAAAGAAATTGAAAATACCTCAACGTGTCTTGAGGCTCAACTCACCTCTCGCAATATGAGTTGATTTTTGAAACACAAATTGAAAATACCTCAACGTGTCTTGAGGCTCAACTCACCTCTCGCAATATGAGTTGATTTTTGAAAAAGAAATTAAAACAAATCAGAATAGCAAAACATATCATCTGGTAGGACTCAGGTGTCCTTATCAAAACTTCTTGCTTTACTGGAGTACCTGCATATGTCATGCATGATATTATCGTGATATGCATATGTTAGCCCTAAATGCCGCTATGCCTACATGATTATGCCATGAGTTTAAGGTATGCTGGTCATATGTGCCCTTTCGTCATGATTTTTGAAAATCTGTGTTCAGTGTTTCGACTCTTGGTTCTCTTCAGGCTTTGTACTCGTCTTCCATCTTTGCGAGTAATCTGTATTTTTCGGACATTGCTCTTTTGCCCCTCGTTGAACTTTGTTCTTGCTTTGAGGCTCTTGTGTTCATCAAATTCTCATCCAAGTGATGCTCTGGATACTCAGCGCATGAACTCTTCCATGTTTCTCGATCAAGAACCTTTTTGAGCATGGCTTCTTGCATAGAAAATCTCAGGCTTCTGAAAATGTTTGGAATACGGTATTCTTGCCGTTTGACTCATTGATCGAATCGCTTTACTCTTTGGGCCCAGATATTTCATTAGGATGCATTCTCGGGTTTTTATCCTAATCCTTTTCGCGTTCATTAAGACACCCTTTTCGGGCTTTCATTTTGATCTTCTTCTCTTTTTCAACTTGGGGCGCCCTATTATTTGACTGGTAAGTCGACCCAAAACTCGAGGGAATGTTTTGCTAACCCAGCTTGCCCCACTGCGACCTTAGGGTCCCTTCCATTGTATCTCAAAGGTACATGATCTGTAACTTGTTTCATCAAGATTATATCACTGACGCGATATCTAGTTTCTGTTCAGCTAATACCTTTGATTTAAAAATATTAAAGAGATGAACTCAATTAAGCTCAAATATTTCCAACTCCTACGCATGGTGAGCTCTTTAAACAACAGTCCTGTTTTAGATTCCTATATTATTTAGAAACTTCCAAGGTAATACACAAAACTCCTTTCATAAAAGTGTTGTTAGTCCACTAATCATTATTTCAATACAAAATGCTTGAAAACGGATCATGACAATGGACAAGAAGGAAATTGAATGCAAGCATAACTCGAAACAAGCAAGTTAAGCAAAAGCGATTAAAAAAGAATTTATTAGGAGCATAACTCGACACAGATAAGTTCATCAATAAGAAGGAAATTGATCGGGAGCACAGCCCATCATGATTTGAAGATAGCAAAAACGCTAAGAAAGATGAAAGCTAGGTGCCCCAGATATCGCAACCTAAGCCTCTCTGTCTCAATTCTTAAGAACTCTTCTAAGCTCGATGTGTGCTTAGGGGATTCGGAGTACTCTGTCGATGCCCCAAGACATAGCATACTTCCTCATTGTCAATTCAAGTATGATAAGGCTACTGCGTGCCCCACTTTTGATCAGAATTTGAGCCGCCCTTTTTGGGTTTTCAACTCAAATGCCCTTTGGACTCAAAGCGCCCTTTGCGGGTTTTCACTTTGGCCTCTCCTTTTTTTCTTTTCTTTTTTTCATTTCTCTTTTCTTTTTCTTCCTTTTTCTTTTTTTCTTTTTTCTTGATCAACTTTTTAGAAGGTCTCAAGACGCCCTTTGTGAGTTTTCCTCTTGATTTCCTTGAGAAATTCTTGTGGACGAATTCTTCTCGACATAAGTTTGTATCACCCATTTTGACACGTTTGATCAGGATGGATACTCTCAACAAATCTTGATTCTATCGAGGCTTGAAGGGAGAGATATCGATCCATAAACCCATGAGGAAGGGGTTGCCCCAGCAGCAATCCTAGTTGTCGTTTGACTCGCCCTATACAGAAAGATGGTTCAATGATTCCTAACAGATAAGAATGAAGTTGCTACCATTATCCTTCAACTTGGAAAGCTGAGGTACATAAGTTGCTCCCAGAGCAGTCGTCCCACCATGGATCGATGATGTCTCTTAAGCGTCCTCAGACCTTAAAAATTTCTCCAACTGTGAGGCTGCCAGAGCAAATAGGAACAACTACAGGTGTGGCAGTGTTGCTCATTTGATATTCATATACTAGAGAATGAACTATCTCTTGTAGATCATTAGCCAAAACCCGATCTGATCCAAGAGAACAAGATAGTGAATATGCCTCTTGGTTCCAATCATTCCAGCATGGGCTCAAAGATAGAAGTCATTGTTCTTAGGATGACAGACTTCGTTGTCTATAACAGTTCCAGGCGGGACATTGTCAGGAAATCTCTGTTGGAGAAACCTAGTATGATGGTTTTTCTGTGCCATAACGACCATGACCTTGGGGTTCTCATTCTTCTCTAGGGGCTTGATCAAGTTCTTTGTTCAAAACTTAAATGAACTGCGGCTCACTAACTCGACCCTTGAACATACTGAGCCGATCAGGCTTCTTTTTTTCTGAATTTGTATAGAAGTCTTCCTTCATGATACCTTCATCTACTTTGTCAGACACTGGTTTGAAGGGAAAATCTATCATTTCAAGCTTCAGAGACTGTGTACGGACTGATGCCCTCTTGGCTGAATTCACCGGATTGGGTATGTTCTTGCCTTTTGTCTTGATTAGTGCTTCTAAAATGAGCCTTCTTCATTGCGTAAGGTCTTTCTCCATTTGAGCTTCTTCTTCTTTTTTTCTTTTCTTTTTTTTTTTTTTTGCCTAAGTACTTGGGCATATGAATGATATTTCTCAATATGAAGTTACTCTTTTGAAATTCTCTAAGATGGACCTCATTCAGCTTCGAATCTGGCAAAACTTGGAAGAAAGAATCTTAACTTCCATGGGCAAAATCAATGAAAAAATGTGCTGCCCCGGTGAATGTCATGGCCAACATCTTGATAAGCATGGAGGGTAAGTGGTAACTTTTCCATGCCAACCCTTACAAGTCTCAGTCATCTTTCAAAATCCTTTTGAATGGTTTTTTTTTTTTTTGCTGCGCCGGTATGGTGTCTAATCTTTGAATAGACAGTGGATTGGCAACTTCTTTTTTCTTCTCCCTTTTTTTTTTGAATTTTTTTTTTTGAATTTGAATTTTGAATTTCAGATTTTGGATTTTGAATCAGGATTTAGATCTGAATTTGGGTTTGATGACCGTTACTTGGTAACTTTGGTACACAAAGCGACCTTACTCTCTCAGTGAAGTAATTGACCATCGTGAAGGTGACTCGAAGTCAGTGAAGCTAGCCCAGTGACGTCCGTGCCCCACATGAAGAGTCTTCAAAGGAACATGAGTCTTATCTTCCTCAACAACACGCTGATGTAGTCTTCTTTCATGGTGAGTTAGCAATATTTCAGCCTTATGATCAGTCTGGCCATTGTAAAACCACTAGCATGTGTCCTGTGACTATCCTTGCGGACTTCTTTTGAAATTTTGGTGTACCTGTGTCTCGGTAGCCTAGGCCCGTCTTGATATGGTTGTGCGAGGACACGTTTGAAATGTTTCAAAGATATCTCGCCTTTTTGGTAGTGAGCTAGGCTTCAATCCTTGTTTGCTCGCGATATCCACTGATCTTGTGGGATTCATTTTCATCTTGTTCTACGTTCCTTAACAAATCAGAAGATAGGTCGCAGTCTTTGTCGTCTTCAAAGTCCTGAGACTCCCCTAAGCACACATTTCGCTCTAAAGGAGATTCCAGTTTAGTAACAGTGTTGCTCATGTTATTGATATCTGGAGACCTTTTTGAGGGTACAGAGAAAGGATTCAAAGAATAAATGGATTTATGAATGATTATTTATGTGTCATGATCATGAAGAAATAATATTTGAAAGAGTTCGAAGAACACCAGAATCTAAGAACAACTGTGCAGTATGGTCATGAATAAAAGAATAAGAAAATCTAAGAATAATCGTTGTATAGTATGAAGTGAAACTTTAATCAAAATGATGCATTTTTATTGAAATGAAGATTTTAGACAAAAGCCTATTTTCACAAAAGGATTCTTACTGTCTCTAGGCTTAAAGCAGTAAGCGTGTTCTGGGTATTACCCTAAGCTAGCTCTAAAAAGACAGAGACTTCTTCCATAGTCCTATTGTTCACAAAACTCCCAGGCATGTAAGGGCAAATGCTTGGTAAATTTCATTCCTTCGTCACTGCGTTCACATTCCCTTTAACATGGTCAGGGAATGGATTCTTGGTCGCATTGCTAACATTATCAAATCGCAGAATGCCCGTATCCATGAGTCCTTGGACCTGTCTTTTAAAGGCGAGGCAGTTCTCAATTGAATGTCCTGTATTTCCCGCATGGTATTCGCATCGAGCGTTCGAATCGTACCACTTGGGATATGAAGGCTGCAACGGTTTTATATAAACCGGGGACACCATGTGCGCATCATATAGCCTTTGATATAACTCCTTATACAACATTGGAATTGGCGTAAAAGGGGTTTTTTCAGTTTTTGATCTAGCATTGGATCCTTGCTTTTGAGGACCCTGATGGCTAGGGGTTGTCACTCTTGGCTGGCCTATGGTAATCGGCTTCACCTTAATTTCCTTTCCCTTTATTACCCTCGAAGTACCCTCTTGCGAGCTCTACTCTTGCTCTTTAAAAGCCTTGCACTGTTTGGGGCATTCTATACTGGCCTGGGGTTTAGTGGTAACGGGTATCCCTTGTGAATGTGCGTCTGATTGAGTCTGTACGCTTTTTGGGGTGAAACTTGGGGCATAAACGATGTCTTCGTTCTCATCCTCGATATTATAGACTGGGTCTTTTCCCTTTCCGAGCCCTTCGACTAATAACTGCCTTAGCTGGCTGATCACATTTTCTTGGAACTCTAACATTTGGCTCTGCATAACTTGTTGAATCCGGGATAATTGCTCTTGCATCTGTATTTGCCTTTGCTCTATTCGCTCTAGCCTTTGCTCCATGTTTTTAGGTTAACTGAAATAATTTTTATCTAATTAGGGTCATTTTGTAAAAAACCTGAGGCAAATGATGCGATGTAAGTAATGCAATGCAAATGATGCAATGCAAATGCATGAAATGCAAATGCAAATGAATGCAAGAAAAGAAGCGTCGACCTTATATTCAGTTCCATTAGGAGAGCTTTTCTAGAAGACAGATTTCTTCACATAAAACGGATCATATATGTGATCTTGCCCCCATAGTCCAAGCGAAGATGCCGATCTTTCTTTTCATGTCTTGAATACTAAGGTTGGCTCTCGCAGACTTGCCAAAGATATCTTTATCATTGCCTTTTTGCTTGGTCTGGGTCGCAACTCGTTGTTCACTCTTCCTAGCGATACTCGCTCGCTCCTTTAAGAAAGTCGAGACTTGACGACTCCCGCATAATCTTTATCAATTTATGTCTTTCGGGTAAAATCTTGCATTCTTTTACGAGCTATCATCTTTCTTCCGTTGTGCTCACTTAGACCATATATGATCAACCGCATTGTAATCCATTTTATCAAGAAATTCGTCCCCTTATGACGAACTCCCCTATTTAGGAATCGAATATGGATCAACACCTCTTTTCTATAACAATGCGATGTAATGTAATGCAAATGCATGAATGCAAAAAGGTATCGATCTTGATTCTGTTTCCTTTAGAAAACTTTACTGAAAAAAACGAAATCCTTTGCATAAAACGGGCTACCAATATGCGTTTGCCCTAACGTTCGAAGTCTTAACAAAGCAAACTTTTGACCAAGATCGGATTGTTGCGCACATTGGTATTTAATGTGCTTAATTTAAGCTATGTCTTCACCCGTGAGGTTATTCCTACAGCCAATGACACATTCTCTAATGTCTATGAAGTTGTTCTGATCATCTTGAGAGAGATTGACGAACAAGTAGACATCTCTGTTTCACAGTATGCTACCTTTAAAAGATATCCAACACCTTCAGTGCTTCTTAAGGGTCTTCAGATTCTCACTCACACAGAGCATTTTGGAATGCTTGCAGGGGTATCTTCGTAGTATAGCTAATCTCCACTTTAAAAGTCCTTGAACGAAATAATCTTCTTTAATCTCTTTCTTCCATGCCCATTTGGGCTGTCTAGGCCATCAGGGTTTGCATTTCCGTGGTTTCTAATAGGTGCAACATCTTATAATGCCACAGTAGGTTGAAACTTGTTGTTTGGTATCAATCTTATAGTAAAAAACTTCTTCACCATCTTAAGCAGAATTCTTTCCAATCAACTTATTTTTGTAGGCCTTATGGACTCTGTCAATCATTTTCCTTCCTACGCCCCTACTATCTATAGGGTGACCATCCTCATGGAAATGCTGTAACGGTAGAAATGTCCCTCAGTACTCCCCATACTTATTTGTTCAATCATCTTCATGTTAAGCAAATACTGCAAGTCCCTATAGCTGTCGTAGAACCACTGCTTAGCTACTTTACTCTATTAATCCTATGTTGCCTTTAACTTTCGAAGATTATTTTGTGCCGCATCGATGCAAGTGTAACCCCATAATTCTGGCAAATATCCCTCAACTAGACAATCTCCTTTTGCTAGTTGTATTTCCTCTGACCGTTTGCAGACAGTCGTATTGTTTCCCATTTTATCAAGGATCCCGTTTTCTATAATAAAACTCTCTAAATTAGAAATTGAACGTGAATCGATACCTTCTAAATGCGACATGATATGCAAATTATAGAAAGAATACAGAATGTCAGTACAATGTGTAAGATGAAATTCAAAACACGTATGAAAACAGAGAAACAATCAAGGACCTATCAGGGTAATCACTAAGGTTCGACGTGGCTCTACCTAGGGTGGGTTCCTAGGGTTCGCTACATGAGGTTTGGTTCTAGAGTAAGGGTACCTGAACCAGCGAATTCCTCGATCTTCACCTATTATAGGCTCATATGGATCGAGTTCGATTCAGGAGGACACATTTCCCTATGGCCATGCAGAGGTGAAAACCTCACGAAGACATAGGTACGGATGTGTCCCGGAAGCAATTCACTAGCCCGTGCGGAGGTGAAGACCTCACGAAGGTAAAGTTTCTCACTCCCACTTAAGGGTGCGACCCCGACGGTCATGCAAATGGAATTTGCAGAGATGTAAAAAGCTTGCAGTAAATACGAAAAATAATGAAAATCATGTTATAAAATTGATAAAATGTAATGAAAGGATCGTATATGAAAAACAATTTCCAAATTTTGACTGAAAGACAAAAGTTAATCAACTTGAGGTTCGACTCTCGTTTTAGCGGTCCCCAGCGGAGTCGCCAAGCTGTCGATACCATTTTCGTAAAAACAGAACGGACATCGACTTAAGAAAAAAATGAATTGGAGTCGCCACCGATCTTTTTTTAGAGTGCGATCGGCCACCTCAGAAGGGGTTTGTTTTTGATAAACCATTTGATTTATGAAAACAACGATTTTGGTCCACATACCAGAAAAATAGGTTCGGGAGTCAGTTACGCACGGGGAAGGATTAGCACCCCCGATACGCCCGGAAACCGGTACCTCGTTGATTAATTGATGTCTTTGAGGTCAATAATTTGAAAACTTGAAAGAATTTAATATACGATCCTTATTTGCTTTAAAACCATTTGGGCAGATTGAAGACGTAAATCAAAGGTTGATTTGCCTTAAGGTAAAACATCATATCCAATACGGTAAGACACGATATTTTGGCCTTAGAGGCTAGACTTACTTTTTATTTAGGATTTGAGTACTTATTTTGAAAGGATATTCAAATACTCGGGATAAACGAAGAAAATTGAAGCCCAATACGTTAGGGTACTATTTCTTGAATTCCTGAATACCGAACATTGCCTCGGTTTTAAAAGAAATCTTATCTCTAGACAACAAAATATCACATCCAATACGTTGGGACACAATATCTCGAATTATCGAAAATAAGTTTTTATATTTAAATTATACTTGGACTTTAAAAGGCTATCCGATCATTTAGACTTAAACGGAAAATCGAGACCCAATGCGTTAAGGTACAGTTTCCCGAGTGTCTAAGTACGAATGTTGCCTTTTATGAAAATCATTTTCACGGCGGGTAAAAAGGTAATTTGTAAGACGCATAACGAAGGATAATGCAAATTTGTATGAAACATGACAATGTAAATAAAAGCGACGATAACATGCAAAAATAAAAATAATAGGGTTTTAAACATATGTTTTAAGAAGGATATTCGGATATTTAGATTTAGACGAGGAAGTCGAAACCCAATACGTTAGGGCATGGTTCTCGAATTTCTAAACACTGAACATTGCCTCTATAGCAAAAATTTGTGACGGGTAAAAGAAATTTGAAATACATAGGATAAAGGTATAACAAAATGAAATACGGAAAGGGAATACATAAAAACGATTAATAATATGCAAAAATACTAGTACTTTATAAGCTTTTTGTTTGAATTTATTTTGAGAAGGTTATTCGAGCATTTAGATTGAGAAGAGAAAATCGAAACCCAATACGTTAGGGCACGGTTTCTCGAATTTCTAAACATCGAAACATTGCTTTATTTATAAAAAGATTGATAGGATAAAAAGTTGTAGAATTTGCAATGAAAATATTAAATACAAATGATAGTAATGAAAATAATTGTGCAATAATGAAAATGATAACGGTAAATAAAAATGATAAAAATAATAATGAGAATGATGAATTATTGGTAAAATAGGGATGACAAGGTGATGTTAAGTAAAATATGATGATGGGGTATATGTACATGATATATATACAAATTAAAAATATACATACAATACATGAAAATATTTATACATAATAATATTAAAGTATATGCGGGAAATAACAAAATAAGAATTAAAAACGTACACATACTACATATATAATAACATACAAAAAACAATTATTAATGCAATATATAAATACATATAAAAAAAATATATATATATATAAGATAGATGTATAATATATATAGGAATGTAGCATATATAAAATGTACGACTTAAAATAGATGTAATATACAAAATATATATGTATTAAAAATATACGTATATTTAAAATAACGTAAAGGAATATATACAACATACATATAAAAGTATAGTATATGAAATGTATTTTTAAAATGTATAGACGCAATATATGAAAGATATACCATAATAGATAAAATAACATAAAACCTACATATAACCATAATATTAAAAATATACATAAATACAATAAAAATATTAGTAATATACGTATGCCTAACATATGGTTAAAATAATATTTATAAAATATGTGATGTATATATATATATATATTAATAATATTAATAATAATAAAATGCAGTTTAATTATGAAGATAACAAAATGATAAAGACCAAAATGAAAACAGAATAGGAATTTAGGGCCAGATTAAAAGGTTAAAAATGGTCAGAGGACCTATGCGAAACACGGACGTAAGGTTTAGGGACCGAATCTGGAAATAAGCCGGTCCTCTGAACACTGCGTTTAGGTATGGACTGAATTGCAATGGTTCGCAGATCCCAGAACCAATTTAAGAAGGAAAAAAAAGACAGAGAAAAGGACTCAATCGGATACGGGTGTGTGAATGAGGGGCTTAACGTGCAAATAACCCAAAGCGCCAGAACACGCGGGTTTACCCTGGGTACGGGTCGGGTCACGGTTCTGGTGCCTTATGCGGCACCGTTTTACGTTATACTAAAACCCTACTTTTTTTCTTCTTTTTTCATTCAGCCCTCACTTTTTCTTTTATTTTCATAACAGTAGCAGACACCCTCCCTTCCTCTTTTCAAACAGCAGCCGAAAGCCCTCCCCCCGAATGCTCTCTAAGTCGCTCAGCTAGGGTTCAAAGCCTCTCATCGCTGGTCATCGAGGCGTAGCCAGTGGCGTGCGAAATAGGGTTCTTCCGACCCCGTTCGAAGCCTCCCCGATGGCCAGGCCCTCGGCACTCAAAACAAACGAAGAAAAGGAAGCCTTCCATGCACTGATTGAGACCACCATCGTACCACCACCACGTTCGCTGGCCAACAGTGGTCACGGTGCATGCTTGGTAAGTCCTCCCCTTCTCCCTTTTTTGTTATTTGTTTATAGGAACTGTAAATAAAAAAAAACTAAACAAGATATAAAAAGACCTTAAAGTTTCAAAAATTTGGGTATTCTTTGCTGAAATCTTCTTCCTTTTTTGTGTTTACTGATTGTTGGTAAAATCCTCTGATTACAAAGCTTCTTTTCTAAAAAATACTCCCCCCGATTATACTATTTTTCGAATATTGAAAAATCCCCCTTAAACATTGATTGCATTCTCGGGTTTATAGCCGATTTACTACTATTGCTGTTCAATGCTTCTGTCATTTGCGTGTTTCTTTCTTCTTTGCAGGGCAGTTGGTGGAGGAGTCAGCGATGAGACGGAGTAGGTGGTGGCCGAGGCAGGTGGGCAGAGGGCAGGTGGCTAGGCATGCGGCGCTGGAGGCTTAGGAAGCTAGGGTTTCGTGTATGGTGGGCTGATTCAGGTATTGGGTAGGGTTGTGATTTTGGGTCCGGTTAATGGGCCACCGGGTTTGGTTTAGGGGACTTGGGTAGTTGTTATTTGAGTGGGTTTACGTGCTGGGCTTTTGGGTAATGAAATGTAAATGGGTTGTGGGTATGGGGATTTGGTTAATGTAATGGGTATTGGGTCAATTTGTAAAGGGACATTGGACTTTTTAATTTGATTTGGTTTTATTGTTTAATGTTTATTTTGCTTAATTGGGCCCGGGTATGGTTTTGAAATGGGCAAAATTGGGCTATAACAAATGCCATATCCCAGATATGGTCTTACATGTTATCACATATCAATGCTAAAAGCCCAGCTATGGTCATAGACAAAATCACATAACGATGCCAATGTCCCAGACATGGTCTTACACGTATCACATCTCGGTAATCCTAATGTCATAACATTTGTATCCTATTTTATTCCTAAGGTTTGTACGGGGCTTTCGGACATCGTAACTCTATTGATTCTTTCTCGTTTTCATCCATTCAACATTTAATACAATTCCATGATAAATAAACATATATAAATTAATTTAAGTACATTTATTTACATATAAACTTACCTCATATTCAGAATTGATGGATCGGATTGACTACTCGATAACCTTTATTTTCCCCCGATCTAAATCTGATTTCTTTCTTTCTTGATCTATATAAATCCATATTTAACTAATTAAGTCATTTATTTATTCAATTTAATCTATAACACACATTTAAGAATTTTTGCACATTAACCCTTAAAGTTTCATATTTTTACAATTTAGTCCTTATTTAATAAAAACACAAATTACATACAATTCCACAAGACCCATGCTTGGTTGAATTACCCTTATTCCCCTAGCAGCCCATATCTTTCATTCATTTTGCATTTCAACCCCTCAATTTATAAATTTCACAATTTAATCCTAATATGCATTTTTACTCAAAATCACTTTATAAAACATGCATATCTATCAACAAATACTCATTTTTTCATCATCAAACATTCAAGAGCCCAAGCATTCATCAATGGAAACTTTAAAAAAATTAAGCAGTTTTTAAAAGTAGTCCCTGGGCTAGCTAGTACTCGATGCAACGATCACAAAAACATAGAAATCATTAAAAATCGAGCAAAAACGGACTTACAATTGAACCTTGAAGTAGCTGAATGATTCAAGCACTAAAATGACTTTCTTCATCCTTCAAATTCGGCAATAATAAGATGAATGGCTTAAAATTATGTTTTGTTTTAATTATATTAACCTTTATTAATCATATACCAAAATTAACCTTTAAATTAATTCAAAATTTCATTTATACCATGCCACTATCATCCACTATCATAATAGTGGTCTAATTTCTACTTAAGGACCTTAAGTTTAAGGTTCTATAGCTATTAGACACCTTTAGCTATTAGAACTCCATTTTTACACTTTATGCGATTTAGTCCTTTTCTCAAATTAAGCACACAAACGATAAAATTATTTCATGAAACTTTCACAAATATATAATCACATGCTGTAAGCACCCAAAATTATATTAAAATTATTTTTTGACCTTGTATTTGTGGTTCTAAAACCACTGTTCTGATTTAACTAAAACCGAGCTGTTACAAAAAATCATTGTTTAAGAGTAGATCTAGTATAATTGAGTGGTGTTGTATGCAATCCTAAAAATAGGATGATAGAAACCCACCGGATTAAAGTCAAATCTAATAGGGGAATCTATTGATCGAGTTAATGCGACAATAGGTGTTTTAATTAGAAAGAGATTTCGATTAATCAACCTAGAGTCAGTTGTTTTTACTCTCAAAAGAGATATTAACATAATTTAGAGATTTCTACGGATCAAGACGCAAGTGAATAAATGTTTTAATTCAGATTCAGAATAATAAGTGAAGTCTAAGTAGATTCTTTCTTGGGTATTGTCTATCTCATTGGTTTTATTCGATAATTTTTTCCTAATTCATTCTCTATTGCATTCTTAGTAATTAGTTTAGTTAATTTTAGATTAAAAAAATTCCTTCAATTTATCGGCTAGATAATAGAAAAATAGTAAGTACAAGTACTTTTAGTCCTCGTGGATATGATATTCCCGACTCACCATAACTATACTATTATTCGATAGGTGCACTTACCTTTGTTGTATTTTTAGTTATTTTATTGACACATCAAGAAGTTCGACGGACCACAAATTTTAATTTATGGTAGTTTCGGATAATTATGAAGGTAGCTGATGTGGCTGAGGACAAGGGTGATCATTCGTTGTTCTCTACACATAATCAGGTTGAAGGTGGAGTTGTCTTAAATGTTCAGCATGTGTCTAATTTAGAGAAAAATCTTACCCACTTTTGGTTTTAAGGACTCGAATGGTTCATAGAATATTTGAGGCAAGGTTGGTCGTTGAGGGTTATAGTCAAGGTGGAGAGAGTTAATGCTTTCTTTCCTGTTTGAGTATTTTTGGCCCTTGTTGCATTATACATATAAAGCCCCAAAATTCTTACTTTTATTTTATTAAAATATGACACAACCATCTGTTTGCTTCAGTGGTTAAGTGTTCTGGGTGTGTGTGAGAGGTCCCAAGTTCAAGTCTTATCTTGCGTAAATTTTGGTATTTTTATAACTAAAGCCCTGTCTTTAGTTAGTAGGCTTAAGTTTATTTATTTGTAAAAATATGGCAGAATGGGCCTGTTAGTCTGGTGGTTAAGTGGAATGTTGGTGTGTTGGAAGTCCTGTGTTCGATTCTCAGCATGGGTAAGGGAGATTATTTTTTTGCTCGGGTTGGTGGTTAAGAGTTTGTGTTGTAGTGAAAATCTGAGTAGTGGGATAGTGGTGAGAGTTTTGAGGAGATTTCAAAAGGAAGTGATCAGAATTTTTGCCTAATCTGATTTCTTTTCTCAAATTCAGTGTTCACTCTTGTTTCTCTAGTTTTGTTGTCATTTTGCTCTTCCGAAATTCCCCATTGCTACCAAATTTTTTTCTTTTTTCCTACGTAGAATCATTCCATTTTTACTGTTAAGTCTTCACAATCAATTATTCTTGTTTCGCGATTGGTAAGTACGTTTAGTGTTTATTGCTAATTTTAGATTATTAAATTGTTACTAATCGGGTCAATTGGTTTAGGAGCTAATCAAAGGGCTGGAGATCTCTGATTGACGTTCTAAGTGAATGAAACCCTAATTGATCGACTGAAGGTAACATTTTTAAAAGTTTGGCAATTAGTCATCTTATGCGTTTCGTTAAAGTTAGCGATAAGTAACTTAATTAGTATGGTAATGGTCAATAATAGGTCCTGGAGTGCTCGTACTGCTTTAGCTTCGAATCAATATCAGGTGTGTACCTAAATCGTAGAAAATGAGGTTCAACAAAAAGCCAAAAAAGTAATTTGTCGATGACACACGGGCGTGTTGTTGCCCGTGTAGTAGGCCGTGTGAGGGGACACGGCCGTGTGATCAACGAGACCAGGCCACGTGTGAAAGACACGGCTGTATGATGGCCGGATAGGTCGTGTGTGACACATGGGCTAGACTGACTTGGGCCGTATGGGCCACATGGGTGCATGGGTCTACACGAGAACTCCACACGGGCGTGTGGGATTCTGGGCCAAGCTGTGTGATCATACGGCCAAGGCCAATTTGGGCCGTGCAAGCCACACGGGCGTATGGGCCCACACGGGCTTGCCACATGGGCGTGTGAGCCCAGTTTCATGGAATTGAATGCTAAGGTTGCATGGGTTGCCCAAGTCGACTGTGGACCTACTATATGGTCGGTAAGTACTACCTAAACCCATATATGTTTAAATTGTCTGTCTAATTTCTGCATTAAGCGTGAATAGATATCTGTATGTATAGACTGTTGACTGCATATTAGCATGACATTTATAATATGTTGCATTGCATCGGGGTGGGTTGATGAAGTTCGAATGAAGTATCTGAAAGGCTTTTAAAGCCTGTTATCTGGCAGCTCAGCTGCATATATCTGATTATGTACTACATTTCGATACAGTATGGTATGTAGGGTTGGATGAGTATTATAAACCTTATATGGTATGCAGGGTTGGGTGGGTGTTCTAAACCCCACATGGTGTGTAGGGATGGTCGGAGATGGTGTGTGGGCTGGTGGGTAAAAATTCTGAATTCTGTTACTGCATGTTATATCTGAAACAGGCTAAAGCCCTATTAAACATCTGAGACTGTATTTGTATCGGCTAAGGCCCGAACTGAATCTGTGATAGGCTTAAAGCCCCAGATTGGATATGACTGATTTATGTTTTTAATCTCTGTGCATGTTTTCTATGGGGATTACACACTAAGTTTGTGAAAACTCTTGTCTGTTTAATCTGTTCAGGTAATCCCCAGACTTAACGGGTTGGTGTAGCGGAGGACTCGACAGTGGCCCCATGTAATTTTAAACTATTTTCTGATAGTTTCAGGTTTATTGTTTGTTTGGGTAATTTTTATGTAATTTGGACTTTATGGACTGTTTGCTTTTAATTTTGGGATTTTGACTACTTTTATGGTTTGACAATTTTGATCACAAAAAAATACGATTTTCTAAATAAGTAAAATCAAGATTTCATCAAATGGTAACGACTTTCTTAAAATCAATGGTTGTCAAAGCTTCCACTAGAAAGAAATGATTTTGACTTAACAAATCATATGCGTTTTTATCCAAATTAAGATAAAAGCTAATTAAATAGAACAGTTTTAAACTTGACATCTCGCTTTCAAATTTCATTTCATGTGACATCGCCAAATTCGGCCATAATGTCTAGGCCGGGTATGGAGTGTTGCAATACAACTTTGATTTGAAGACTAAGAGTCTTTCAGTTTCCAAGTTCGGGCATGGTTTAGACTTGGTTGACATTCTGTAAAATTCGAGTTTAGCCTATGATGAGGCACGAAAAAGGAGACGTGATAAATACGAGTCAAGGTGAAATTTTGTGAGGTGTGCCTCGTATTTCCAAAAAAATAGATGGCGACGTCGCGGCAGGTGAAAATGACATCATAATGTGTTCTCCCATTACAGCTGCATTTTAGACTTCAAGCAGGACTTCTTTTCCCAGTTAGACTCTAATTATTCTAGGGATGTTTTAATATGATTAGAACTCCAATCTAAGCCTATTTAAAGGGGCCATTGTATCCATGTTTTTAGACGCCAATCAGAAAAATGACTTTTCTTTGGTGGCGACAAGATGTAGTCACACATGAGTTTTGGTGAGAGTTTCGTGGTAATTATGGATAATATTTTATACCCTTTCTGTGGGTGCCATATGAGATTTAACGTTTTGTTTACTGAATTGCTCTTTGGAATTTTGAGCTTTGTAGTTTGGGTTTTGGATATTGTACGTTTAATACTTTTAGGTTTATTTTCTCTATATTGTACTCTCATTTGTTTCCTCATTTAGTGAAAAGCTGAAGCCTCTTTTGCCCGTGGTTTTTCCTCTTTGAAAGTTTTTCACGTAAAATATTTGTGTTCTTGATCTTCTCTATTTTTTTCTATTTTCTTGTTCATTGTTTATACGGATCGATCCCCAATAAATATTTATTGAAAATTTGTTATACAAATGATCTAATTTGTCCATGTATTTTTTTAAAGCATGTGATAAGAATTTGCGATACTTTTTGTTTATGTTGACAATTTAAATTTATCAACTCTTGTAGAGCTTTAAAATGTAATAAGATGTTTAATGAAAGAATTTGAGATGAAAAATCTATAAAAAATAAAGTTTTGTCTTGACCTACCGATTGAACATTTAAAAAATGGGATTTATACTTATTATTAATTTTACACAAAAAAATATCTTAAATTTTTTTACATGAACAAAGCACAACCATTAAGTACTTCAATGGTCATAAAATCACTAAATGTGAATAAAAACTCATTTTATTATTGTGAAAATGATAAATAATTCCTCGGTCATGAAATACCATACCTTACTGTCATAGGGACATTATTGTAAGTTTGTAATAAGATTTAGCTCTTCTCTAAAACGCAAACATTGGAATAAAATTAAGCATATATTTAGATATATTAGAGAAATAATATGTACGATGTTATTTTATTCAAATGATTCAAAATCCCAACTAGTTGACTTTGTAGATGCTGGATATTTATCAAATCTACATAGTGGTCAATCTGAATAAAAAAATTTATGTATATGTAAGGGTATAACCATATTATTGTGTTCGACAAAATAAACATTAACTAAAGCATCTTTAAATCATGAAGAAATAATTGCAATGCATGAGTCAAGTTGAAAGTGTGTCTGACAAAGGCTATTAATCCAACATATTCGAAAGATGTGTAATTTACCTCTATAAGAAAACACATCAACTATCTTCTACATATATAATGTAGCATGTAAAGCTTAATTAAAGGGAATATATATCAAAGGAAACAAAAGCAAACGTATTTCACTAAAACTATTCTTCACTCATAATATTGAGGGAAAAAAAGAGATGATATCAAAGTTTAACAAATTTGTTCTAATGATAATTTAACAAATCTATTTACCAAGATATTGTCAACTATAACATTTGAAAGGTCAGTATACAAAAATGGAATGCATTGACTCAAACATGTTAAATAATGTCGTTATTAGGATGATTCCAAATTATGTTGTACTCTTTTACTTTTAGTTAAGGTTTTGTTCCGTTTGATTTTAAGGTTTTAACAAGACAACAGAGAGTTTGTATATTAATTTTCCCCATTAGATTTCTATCCCATAATATTTTTACTAATAATTTTTTTAACGATACAAAATTTTTTCTTGAAGTACTACTAAGATGGAGTATTTCAAATTCTATTAACTGTGGACATCCATAACTCACCAAATCCCTATAAGAATTTGTAGCAAAAAAGTTCTGTAAGTCTCTTATGTACAGTTACATCTCTACTTATCAATAGAGACATGTACAAAGTTTGAATATGATAATTCATACCTTGTAATTCCCTCTTCTCTCACGTTGTTGTTATGATTTCCTTCAATTTTATAACCATGCCTAGGAGACGTTGATTATTGATATGGGCCTATCAATTTTTTAAAAATGTTGGGTTGCTTCAAGTTCTAGCTCAAAGTGTTGTGTTGCGTCTTGATTCTCACACTAAATTTGTAAATGATCAAATTTATAAGTTTAATTCAAAGTTTTCACATGGTTAAATTGATTAAATCATAAATTTTCGATTTAATTGATTTAACGTGCCTATTCGATTTAATTAAATAAATTATTAAAAAATTATAAAAAATTATTGAAAATAGAGAGAATAATTTCAACTAATTAAACAATTTTTTTAGTTCGATTTAATCGGTTATAAGCAGTTCACAAGTCAATCAATCTAACCCCTCCATTCAGACGATATTTTGACCGATTTAATTTCTTTATCAGTGAACTTAACTTACCGCACACTAGAAAAAATGAAACTCGCAAATTTACCTTCAGGTATCACCTTTTTTAATGATTTTTTTTAATCGGAATGAATTGTTTAAATTTAAACACAAAAATTTGATATCAAGCAACACAAATCATTTAACATGACATTAGTGATTAGTTGGCACTTTTTCAATGACTTGGTTATGCTAATGAATCAGTTACACCCCATATTTAGTATCCAAATCATGACTTATGACGTTCCCTATCATAATTATAAGTCTTAAAAGGCATGTTGTTGTTTAGGCAGCCTAATGGTATATCATAAAACCTCAACCAAAATCAAACTTGTAGAATCTTTTGCTAGAGTGGCAGAGTAGGATACTGAGGGCAAGTTAAAATTAGAAGTGCTATATAATAGTCAGTTTAAATATATAAATAATTAATTTAAAAGAAACAGTATTTTAATATAACAATCGATTTAAATATATAAAAAATATATATTAAAAAGAAGCAGTATTCCAACAATTAAGACGAAATAGCTATCATAAAGAAAAATATACACATTTCACTTAATTTTATAAGCTTTCAAGTTCCATCAATATCCTTTAATGACAACTTTGAATATACTTGATAAAAAAAAAAAACTATTGGTACATATATGTAAAACAAGTTTCAAATATTCAAAATCTATGAAAAGTAACTTAATACTTCAAATTTGGAGGAAAAATGATAAAGAAATTTTTTTTCTTCTTTTCTTATTAAGCACCAATATGAAGAAGAAAGATGATAAAAGTTTATTCATCTTTTCTTTTCTTTTCTTTTTATATATATTATTATATTACTTATAAAATATTATTATGTTAAGTAGACTATTAAATAAATATTAATTTATTATTATTTGACAAAAATACTATTCAAAAGTTATTATGAGTAATTTAACTTCTTAAGAAGATTTTCTCTCTGTTTTTATTAAAAACAAATTTTTTAATATTTTAATCCTATAAAAATATTAGAGCAGCCTATTTATATTTTTAAGAAGACTATAATATATTATAAATGAGGAAATTACAAAAATCTTAAATCTTAGGGAACCTACTTATATTTTTGGAGGGTCATAATGTAAATTTAAAAAAAAACTAAATTAAAAAGATTTAAACTTTGGGGGGAGATGGGTTTGGCCTCAATTTTGCTTCATATGGTTTGAGGAGCGGTAGAATTAGGTCGCATCTTTGAAATCATTGAATATCATCCCAATCAATAAGTACCCTCTATTTGCCAATTTCATAATCCTGAGCGCACGTTGAATTTTTTGAGCTTTAGCCTTTCATTTCAACTTCTCATTTTTTTTTAGCTATTAATTTATATTTTTTATTAAATCACACTAAATGGATAAAAAATAATAATATTTGTTAACTTGTTAACGTGGCATATATATAGATTATTATGTATATTACATGTCAACATTTAATTAATTTTTTTATAATTTTTAAATTTTTAAAAATTAATTAAATGTTGACGTGTCATCTACGTGACAATCCACATGTATGATACGTTTGCAAAGTTAACAAATGTTAACTTTTCTATTCATTTTAGGGTAATTTGACAAAAAATGCAAGTTCAAAAAAATGATTTTTTTTTTTTTGTAAAGTTGGAGGGCAAAAAAAAGTGTTGAAAAATTAAATATTTGAAAATTTTAAGTATTGAATTTAAGTTATAAAATTGTTTGGTATATTACTTAAAATTAATTACCAAACATAATTAGATTGTTTGATAAATATAAATTTGAAATTTAAAAAAAAAAATTCTACATTTGATTCTTAATTTTTATACATTTCACCATATTCTAAACAAAAATCAAAATTTGAAGGTAAAATTTTTATAAGATAATATAATATTAAAATAAATAAAATAAAATTAATTGTAATTTTTTTCTATTAAGTGATAAGCAACTCTTATCTAATTATTTTCCACATTTTTTATAAAAAAATTCTATTAAATTATTTTTATTTTAGATTATCAAAAATATGTAAAAAATTAAATCATTGAAAATATTAATTTTTAATTTATTTAATTTTTTCAATGTGCTGTCAAACATGATCTTATTAAATGTTGAATATTTAATAATGAATTTTATATGTATCAAATTTATATTATAAAATCACTTTTATATTACTAAAAATTAATTACTAATTTTGATTGAGTTGCCCAGTATAAGATAAATTTTGATTTTTAAAAATTATTTATTTTGTAAATTTAATTTTGTTAGTATAATATTTTTATTATTTTGGATAAAAGTTAAATAACAATTTAAAAATTGTTTTAAAAATAATTTATTTTAAACATAACTTTTTATCATATTCCACATTAACAGTTAAATAACTACCTATCCATTTATCCTATTCAACATTTTTTTTTGAAAGATTTGTATTAGGTAAAAATTAAATATAATTATTAAACACATTTAAAAAATGAAAAGATTTTTAAATAAAACAAAAAAATTCACTAATTTATCAGAGTATTCCCTTCCCTTTTGGCACATGTTAATGAATTTTATTAATTATCATCAAAATATCAAAAAGAATATTGCACAGTTTCTACTTTAACGAACTAAAATAAGAAAAATGGATAAAATAAGTAGGTGGATAAAAGATGAAGATGACGATGGAATTTTTTATTATTTTTTGTCTACCATTTAGGTTGAGTATCAGAAAGTCATGTTTGCATATGAGGTGGATACATGGCACCAAAGGATCCACTGTGGCTTAAGATATTAAAGCTAAAACTGCCCCAACGTAGTGATGCGACAGAAATTGGTAATCAATGTTGAACGATGTCGAAGTAACCTGATGGATGATGATTGCTGCAATTTATGTGAAGTTGGCACCAAATCTAATCTTCATGCCCTTACAGACTGTTGTAGTGCTAAAGCACTATGGGTAAAGCTCATCCTATGACACTGAGAAGTACATGCCAGTATTTCTTTCTTCATTATGTTGGAGAAGTTGAAGCAAAGCAATTCCATGCTGTTAACCACAAGTTGTACTGATCAAGGCCCTCAACTCTCTTATTATTAGTAACATTTCTTGTCTTGGCTTTGAATCAGTTTCATTAGATTTTAGTGCGTTGAATCGTCTTTTCTTCGTTCGGATTTGAGTATGAAAGGCCCACCCCAAAGAGTGAATAGTCCTTTGTTTTTGTGGGTATCGCCACGTAGCTTAACCCCAATCACTCCCTCAAGAATAGGATGCAATAATAGAGCAGAATAGGAGTCAATAATAAAGTGCACTTCAGAGACTACTTTTTAATACTAAGGCAAGGTTTTCCAAAGCCTCTTCCTTAACAGATAGAGCAATCCTCACTCGATAGCTCAAATTTTAACAAGTACAAAATCATGTGATCCTTTCTTGTTCACGTACCCCATTGGCTGCATCCTATTTTTACCACTCCTCGTTCACTAGCTTCTACTAGTCTTTTAATTGCTTATTTGTACCTAGCTACATGATGGAACTCCCCTTGGCCAATCCTCACACACTCAAAAAAAAAAACATATTTTGGCTGAGCCTCTGTCTCTTGATAGATTTGATTAGACGTTTGCTTTTCTTGCGTACTTGTTCTCTTGATATTATTTCTACAACTATAGATTTGGAGCCAATAATAAATATATGACAAATAATAAATATATTATGTGGAGATTTGAAATTAAGTGGTGTTGAAAAATACGATTTCAGAATTTTATTTTGGTAAATTAAATTTGTAAATATTAAATAAAAATATTTACAGAGTTATGATATAAATATATTGAAGTTCGATTAAGTAATTTAGTTGAAAAAGTAACTAATTAAAGCTCAAGAACTAAATTATAAAAGTTCAATTGCTATTGAGTTTTAATTTAAAAAAAAAAAGATTAAAGACTTAGAGAACAATTATCCAAAAGACTCAAATGGTTAATAAACCAATTTTAGTTAACGGATAGTAGACGATGATGATTGTTTCCATTAAGTTTAGTTAATAACTAATTAAATTATGTTAATTCATTAATTAAACTAATTAAACAAATTTAATTAAATCTAAACTAAGTATAAATAATAAGGTAAGTGGGATGAAAACCAAATTGCCATCCTTTTTTTCAAGCCACCACCGTAGCTATTAAAGGAGAAACACTAAGCTTCCAACTCAAACTTTCAACCAAAAATTGTTTAAGGTAATCAAGTCTTTTTCTTGAAATTTTTATAGATTTATAATCATGGGAGCTTGATTTAGCTAACCCACGTATCAATTTGATAAATTGTTAATGTTTTAGAAAGTTGTGATTGTTGATTTATTGATGAATTAGACTTAAAATTGATAGATTTTGAGGTTAGATTATGAAAAGGACTAGATTGTAAAGTTAATTTAGTTTAACTTTGTTACATTAGGGACGAAATTGAATAAATGTAAAATCTATCATGAAATTATGTTAGAAATAGAAAATATGTAGTCCTTAATGAGAATATGTGAAATGGAATTTTAATTTGCAGCTAGGAATTGAGAGATATGTTTATCTCAAGTTTAGGGACTAAATTGAATAAAATGAAGAATATGTGTGGCTTTGTATTTGGATGTGGATTGAATAAAATCTGATATGTTCTTATTTATTAAATTATCAATTGTAGCGAATGACAACTTTAGGTCATTGAAAGGGAAAGAAAAAACGAGAGTTGTTGACGAGTGACGTGAGATATCGATTTGTGCTTTTATGATTGGAGATCAATTTATTCTTTGCATATTCATGTCATACTGCGTGATTGAATATCGAGGTGAATTAATAGTGATATTATGAATTGGTTTGCTATGATTAATTTTGATTGTCGAGACGAGATAGTGGACTGAATTGAATAAAATAGAAAGTACTATGATTTATTAGGCAAATGATGCATAATATGAAAATGGATTGAATATGTTATATAGTATGAGTTAATTGTGTGTTGATGATGAATTGGAATGAAATTGTGATATTGAATGTGAAATTATATATATGATACATATATATATATATATAAATTGGATTGAATTGAATTGAAATAAAATGAAATAAGTGATTTTTGTGTGATAAATATAGTGTACAAGGTATGAAAATGCAAGCATAACTGAATACAGGGTATGACAGGTAAATATGAAAGTTTACAGGGTATGAAATGTGAATATGGATAATTACAGGGTATAATCATGTAGAAATGATTGATTACAGGGATGAAAATAAAATATGTGTAATTGATGCCCATGTGAACTTAATAATATGTTAGGATACGGTTGGCATGTTAATAGGGTCATATGCGCGCTTGTACTAGATATATGTCTCTATGGAGAACTTGATATAAGTTTAGCTCAAATAAGTAACCTAACCAAGGTATAATGAACGATTTATTTAAATGCATCCTTAAAATATGTTCGGTAAGAGTTAAGTTTAAAGCCAATGAACTTACTAAGCTATGTATAACTTACTTGAGTTGTTAAATGTTCTTTGTAGATTTTCAAAGAGTTTGGAGGATCGGATCATCACATTCAAGCCACACTATCCAGATTGCCTGGTAGATTTTAGATCTATTTTATGGTTTATATGACATGTATAGGTATTTGAATGATAATGTAAACAAAGTGATAATTCCATTTTGGTTATGTTTTGTATTAACGTATAAGTATTTTTGTCATATTTAATATAGGTATTAGTAGGAGTAATAAATGAACTAGTAAAGTATGTTCTTATAGTAGTTACATGTGATGAAAAACTATGCAAATGACTTGGTTTCTAGCTTGCATTAATTGGTTTCTAGCTTGTATTGGTTGTTTGGTTGAGTTAGATTGGTGTGTATTAATGTTGTGTACAGGTTGATTGTGTAAGGGTGAGAAAAATGGCCTTAAAATGGCCTATTTTCATCTACACAGGTAAACTTACGGACATGTGTCGTGACCTTGTGTGACACACGGTTCGATACATAGGCATGTGGCTTGGCCGTGTGTCCCCTGCATCTTAAAATTGAGAAATAGAACACTCAGAATTGAGCACACGGGCGTGTGTCTCAGTCGTGTGAGGTACACGGCTTAGAACATGGGTGTGTGACATGGCCGTATGAAACCTGCATCTAAATTTTGAAAATTGAATTAACCACACGGCCTAGCACACGGGCGTATGACTTGGCCATGTAACTTCTATTACTTCATGATTTACAAGTTAAAGAGTTACACAGGTTGGGGACACGGGCGTATGAAGCCACACAGCCTGAGACATGGGCATGTTACTAGGTTGTGTGAGCCACACAGTCTGACCACATGGGTGTGTCCCTTACCACATGGGCGTGTGTGTCCTGCATCTAGGGAAAAATTTTGAAAATCTTACAGAAAATTTCTTGTGATCTCGATTTAGTCCTGACTTGTTTCTAATGTTTAAATTGGGCCTCGAGGGTCCAATCAATGGACGATATGATTAGTTTCAATTATGAATAGTAAAAAATATAAATTATCTGTGTTTGTCTGGTAAACTTCGATAATACTTCATAAACCTGTTCCGATGACGAATATGGGTTAGGGGTATTACAGAAACAAATTGACTTACCTAATGGGACATACATACTTACCTATATAAATATATATAATTATTACCTCTTAAATGATAGAAATGCTACTAAGTTTATTACTCAGCGTACAGTTTTATTTTTCGGGCGTAGGTTAGGTTAAATACATAAATCCGAGCATCGACTTCAACATCCAGATAGAATCTTGAAATCAACCAGGTTGGTGATTTCCTTTTGTTGATTAAATGGCATGTACCTAGTACAGTAATTTTGGGTATCTTGTTATGTTTAATAATGAGGAATTGGAAGGTTGGTTTAGCATGTGGATTTAGTCATATGAAGGCTAGTATTTGTATGTCAACTATTTTATGGTATGTGATGAATGAAAAGGTACCTTTGCAAATGATACATATTGTTTAACATATGTGTTTGTATGTGATTGAATGGGTTGTGCTTGATAAATAGAATATGGTTTATATAAATGCAACTTGAACTTGTTATAAATCTCATTAGGGCACAAAGTATGTATAGATGGAATATTGAAAAGTGATATATAGATATAGGTAGGCGTTTCTCTTGTTGTGAAGTAAGATTTGTTGTTAATAATTGAAGGGAGAATGTTGATAAGGTTGAAATGTTATACGTTGGATGGTGTTTTATATTATAATTGAATTTGTTATAAATGTATATATGCAATGCTAATATATGGTTGAGTTTGGTATTGGTTAGTTTGTTGAAAAATTTGCAAGTTTGTATATTGTAATTTTAGAAACAGTTTGTGATGTTGCAATGACAAGGTCACGTTGCAACGCCAAAGGTATGTCGTCGGGACGAGCTTGAACTCCAAGCCACTGTATAATGAGGAAATCCGTCGCCATGAGAAGAAGGCCATTTGGCTAATTCAATATGTTACATTGTAATGAGAAACCCCCTCACATCGCAACGTCAAGTCGAAGTTTAGAAAATGTTACAAATTGGTCCTTATTCGATCTCTGGTTAATTTTAGGGCATTTATAACTCGTATAAGACTCGAAAAATGGTTGTTTATGATATGTAATGTTTGTAATGTTGTTGTCTGCCTGAATGATGAAATTTGAAATAATTATTTTTCTATGTATTTGAAAAAAGTTACTCCGGCAACGGATGTGACATCTTGTAACTCGAACTCGACGATCGGGTCGGGTAATGGGGTGTTACAATGGAACTTGTGTACTATTTTGTTAAATGCATGTATGTTTGAAATTGAAATGGATTGTTGTATACATGCTAAAATAAGACAAGGTATTGACTGTTTTAAATGATCATTTAATGAATGGTACATATAATGGCATTTGTTAAATTGGTATAATGATATTTAGCATTCAATTGAATGAATAACTGTGCATATATATATATATACATATAGATGATGCTATGAATTGAATAAGTAGGATATGAAATGAACGAAAGTGGTATGGTAAGTATTAAAAAGTATGGTATAATATAATCATATGAATTTGTCAATGAGAATATATTTTAATTTGGTAAGCCACAATGAAAAAAATGGTATCCAATTGTTGAATGATATGACATGGTAAGTTAGGTACAAAGGTGTTATGAATTGATATGAAAATTTCTCTCTCTCTCTCTATATATATTTATGCCATATGTAAATGGAAACTATTGACAAAAAAGTATTTAGGTGAATAAGTTAAGCGTTAGAGTTAAATTTGATTGTGTGGATTTGCTATTATAATTTTGACTTGAATCATGAAAGTATCATTGAGCGTTATCGCTCAATATACGATTTGTTTATTTCATACGGAGGTATAGGTGGAACTCGAAGTTCTTGTAGGTGATTTTAACATCCAGTCTATGATCCTTGACTCGACAATGTTAGTAGTCCTTTTTCGTTTTGACATACAACGGGTACCTAGGTTATGAGTCGAATTGTATAATATATGAGTATACAGATTGTTAATGCTAGAAATGGTTAATTTTGGTATAGTTAAATGGTGAGTTGTGTAATTGAAATTGGTATATTATTTGAAAAGTTAAGTTTACCTATATATATAATGCCTAAAGTTTGAATGGTTTAAATGGTTGAATGATATTGTATGATAAGGTTTATTATTGAATTGAATGGTTAATTGATGATTTGGTTAGTGATGAAACTTTTAGTGTAATATTTGAGGTATTGAATGTATAGGTTATATTAAAAGCAGGTTGAATATGTATTTGGCTAACTTGTTAAGCTATTGTGAACTGGTACCATTTGAACTATTTGAAATCAGGCAGTCACATGCGACTTTAGGCCTTTAACATCGTGAGGAGGCCAAGGTAGTGAGTTGCATCGCGACGTCAGCCTGATATTTTATAAACTTTACAATTTGTGTAGTACCCCAAACTCGGCGTTGACGTTATGGCCGAACCTGGTGATGTCACATGAGAGTGTTTCTGAAATTGCCTTACTACATTGAAAAATCGTTCCAGTTATTATCTTTTACTTAAGTCAGGAAAACTTGAACTAATCGACTTGCTTAAAACCATTTCTTTAACGTGGAAGCTTTGAGAACATATACTTTTCGCAAACGTGTTTACTTAGAAAAAATTTAAGTTAAATTTATGGAAAAACATACTTTAGTTGCGTCGCAGTTTATAAATGCATATTAAACAGTTTAAGATCCCCAAATTAAAACAAAAACAGTCACAGTCAAAAATTACACCAAATATTCCCAAAAATAATATTAAAAGTAGTGAAAGCATAAAAACCCGTAAAATTGAGATAAATGTAGCAGTGATCACTGTCGAGTCCTCCGCTGCACCGATCCATCTACTGATGGGGATTACCTGAACAATTAAAACAGAAAGGGGGTGAGTTTTCACAAACTCAGTGTGTAAATCCCCGCAGAGAGTATGCGTACAGAACATAATTCAGATATCATAAATAAACAGTCTGGGCTGAAGCCCTTTACAGAATTAGTTAGGGCCTTAGCCCACTCAGATGAAGAATTAGAAATATAATAGGGCCCTTAAGCCCAACCAGATACAAAAAATAGAACAGATCAAATATACAGTATTATACCCACCAACCATGCACACCAACTCCGTCCAACCCAACACACTATGTGGGGATAAAATCGACCCGCCCATCCCAACACACTAAATAGGGGAATAAAATTGATCCCTTCATCTCTACACACCACATAGTATCAAAATACGGCACATATAATAGATATGCAGCTTAGCTGCCAGAAAACAGGCTTTAGAAGCTTTACAGAATCTTCATTCATCTTCATCAATCCCACCCCAATATAATGCATCAAACATAAATGTCATGCTTGAATGCAGTTAATCAGATTACCAATCAGACAGATACACATGCTCAGAATATCATGTTTAATACATACATCATATATTCAGATGACAGAAACAAGGGTCTAAGTAGTGCTTACCGACCCTATAACAGGTCACAGTCGACTTGGGCGACCCGTGCAACCTTATAGTTCATTTTAGAAAAATGGGCTCACATGCCCATGTGGCCTAGCCGTGTGGATCACACGGCCTGGCCCTAAAATCCCACACACCCGTGTGGCCTACACGACCCAATTGGTCGAGCCTATATCTCGTACATGGCCTCTTTGGCCATCACACGGCCGTGTCCCGCACCTATATCATGCGCGCATGGCCTGGTTCGTTGACCATACGACACACGACCTACCACATAGGTAATCTACACGCTTGTGTAGCATCGATAGAATGCCTTTCAGCTTTCGCCGGAACTCTATTTTGGTGCAATTGGAGTATACACCTAATTTTGATTGAAGCCTAAACGATCTCTGAGCACTTCAATACCTATAATCGATCAATAAACCCTTAAAATCACATTTTTAACATGCTTTAGAATGAACTTAAATCAAAGTTTTTACCCAAGAAGTGACCACACTTACCTTCGATCGAAAACGTACAATATTTGCAATCCCACCATAACGATTGAAATCCTAGCTGCTTAACAGTCTCCTAACCAAAATAATAGAACCCCCTTTAGACAATAAACGATAAAAAGGTTGACAATTATGTCAATAAAACTTACCGAAAGCGCGATCCAAAGATGAAGCAAAACTATCGCAAAGAAGGAAGAACGGTGGGAAGAAGAACAGTGAAATTTAAGCAGCAAAAGAGGGTTCAAGAAGGGAAAAAATTGGCAGCAAAAGAGAGGAAAAAAATAGGGATAGTCGAATTTGCAACAGGAAGAAACTGTACTGAACATAAGTTACTAACTCCCCTATCTTTCCTCTATACTTCACTCCACATGACTCTCCACTACTCAGTTCCCTACTCAAATTCAAACTCTTCTGGACCAATAAGCAAAAATAATGCTCCTGTTGCAAATTCTATCATATTTTAACCAACTTTTACCTATAAGCCTAATTACCAAGAATTGGGCTTTACTCATAAAAATGCCAAAATTTTACCCAAGTTGTGGCTTAAAATTGAAACCTCTCACACACTTCCAGAACACTTAACCATTAAAGCAAACAGATATTTGTGTCAAACAATTACGGAAACATATTTATAAAATTTGTGGTGCTACAACTCTACCCCCTAAAAGAAAATTTCAGCCTCGAAATTTTACCTGATCAGAAAAGGTGATGATATTACTGTCGCATCGAATCCTCTAGCCCCCAAGTAGCTTCCTCAGTGCTATGATTCCTCCACAACACCTTCACTAAGGGGATAGATGTAGAACCTTAACATTGCGATCGAGGATCTGAACTAGCTCCTCCTCGAATGTTAGATCTGGTCTAACTTCAACTCCTCCACAGAAACAATGTGCTTAGGGATTAGAGTGGTAGCATCTCAACATCGAGACGTAAAACACATCATGTATATGATTTGACTATGGAGGTAGCTCCAACTGATATGCGACTGGCCCCACTCATTTCAGAATCTGATATAGCCCAACAAACCGAGGGCTCAGCTTGCCCTGGCGATCGAACTTCAGAACCTTCTTCTAGGACGAGACATTAAGGAAAACCAAGTCCCCCACAAAATATTCGATGTCCTTCCTCTTCAAATCAGCATAGGACTTCTGTCTATCAAAAGCCATTTTTAGTCGCTCTCAAATCAGATGGACTTTGTTTTCAGTCTTAGAAACCAATTCCAGACCCAGAATATGTCGCTTACCCAACTTAGTCCAGCATAAGGGAGTGCTACACTTGCAGCCATACAGTGCCTCGTACGATGCCATTTGTATACTAGACTTATAGCTGTTATTGTAAGCAAACTCTGCTAAAGGCAAATACTTCTCCCAACTACCGCGAAAATCTATGACATAGCTCCTCAACATGTCCTCCAGTATCTAATCACCTTCTCGACTGACCATCTGTCTGACGATGGAAAGCAGTACTGAAATCTAGCCTTGGTCCTAAAGCCTTATGAAGCTTCTGCTAGAATTGAGACGTGAAATGAGGATCCCTATCAGAAATGATCGAGACAGGTACCCTATGTAATCTCACTATTTCGAAAATGTAAAGTTTAGCCAGTTTCTGTAGGAAGAAGTCTATCCTGACCGGAATGAAGTGTGTAGACTTGGTAAATCGATCCACGATAACCCAAACAGAATCTTTCTTAGTAGGTGTTAGAGGCAACCCATTAACGAAGTCCATCGTTACTCACTCCTATTTCCACAACGGTATCTTAACCGGCTATAGCAACCTCGAAGGTAACTAATGCTCAGCCTTAACCTACTGATAAGTCAAACAGTGAGCAACAAAGTCGATAACCTTACATTTCAACCCTGGCCACCAATACAACTCTCGCAGATCTTGGTGCATTTTGTTCCCGTCGAGATGCATAGCATAAGAGCAACTATGCGCCTCCCTCAGAATCGACAATCTCAAGTCCTCATTATTTGGTACACAAATTCGCCTATGGAAACACAATACCCCATGACTGTTAATCTCAAAATCCGTAGTAGCACCAGTCTCAACCTGAGGGAAACGCAACTCAAGAGACTTATCCTCCATCTGTTTATCCCTGAACCAATCAATCCATGTCAGTTTCACTTGCAGCTCTGCTAACAAGCTCCCATCATTGAATAAACTGAGTCGAGCAGAACATTACTCTCAAATCGATTATAGCCCTATGGCTTAATGCATCGGCCACCACATTGGCCTTACCAAGATGGTACTCAATATTGCAATCATAATCCTTAAGTAGTTCAACCCATCTACGTTGCCTAAGGTTTAACTCATTCTAAGTGAAGAGATATTTGAGGCTTTTGTAATCAGTGTAGATAGTACACTTCTCACCGTACAGATAATGCCTCTAGATTTTTAGAGCGAAGACTACCGCTGCCAACTCCAAATCATGCGTCGGATAATTAACCTCATGAGTTTTAAGCTGTCATGAAGCATATGTAACCACTTTACCATATTGCATTAGAACACAACCTTTACCCATATGTGGCGCATCACTGTGTACCACGAAGTCCTTACCGGGCTCAAGCTGCATCAGAATAGGAGCTGGAGTCAGAACAGTCTTAAGCTTATCAAAACTTTCCTGCTGTGTATCAGTCCAAACGAAAGGAACTCCCCTACGCAAAAGCTTAGTCAACGGAGCGATGATCAAGGAAAACCCTTCTACAAAACATTGATAATATCCTGCCAGCCTGATAAACGATAAATTATACATATTTTTACCTCATGTTTAGCCTATATTTTGGATGAATTATCATTAGATTTGTGAGAATTGGTGTTCTTAATCCTTCTATTTCATGTCTTATACTCAGGAGAGCATAGGGAAGAGAAAAGAACGAGAAACGGGCTAAAAACGGAGAAAATGGGCCAAAATGAGAAAACGATACGGCCTAGGGATTCACCACACTGCAGTGGCACACGGCCGTGCCACATAAATTCCAACACGGCCCAACCCCAACAAACACAGCCAGACTACACGGCCGTGCCACCATCAACAGGCCCGCACACAGCCTCTTATCGATTCACACGGGCGTGGCACACGGGCGTCTCCCTATCATGAGGAAGTTCAATTCTACTCGAAAAAGGATACTTAGGGGCTAAGAAAGCCATTCTAAAACTCTATATAAAGACCCTAGGAGGCAACTTCAAGGGTGTACTTATTCCCCGCTAAGGGAACACTCTTTTCTTCCAAGAAGGAGCGCCATATTTCTGCCAACACCAGGAGTGAAAGCAAGGAATTACTCCAAGGGAAGCCGATTGATTCATCTCAGAAGCCAGAATTCTACATCAAGACAGAGGATCTCCCTAAATTCCTTCAGGGGTTTTTGGGTTTTTTATGTTTTGTTATCTTATTTCTTCTGAGATGTTTTCTTTATTAATTATGAACTAAACCTCTCAAATACTTGAGGGGGATGAAACCTAAGACAGACCTTGTTATTATTTATTCTTGAATTATATGATAAATACTTGAATTGTTCTTAATTATGTGTCCTTCATTCTTGAATTAATAATCCTAGGTATTAAGTCAAGAAACTGATGTGCTTAGGTAGAGGAGCAAAAGTCCCTATTTTAAGAGTAGATCTACCATAATTAAGTGGAGTTACATGCAACCCTAGACATAGGGTGACATAAATCTGCCGGATTAAGGTCAAACCTAATAGGGGGATCCATAGATCGAATTAATGCAACCTAGGGGTGTTAATTAATAAAGAAACTTTAGTTAACCACCTATGATTAGTTGTTCTTATCCTCGATGGAGGTATTAACATAGGTTAGGGATCTCTACGGATCAAGTCAAGTGAAGTAATCGTCTAGTTCAATAAGCTAATAACAAGTGAAGTCTAGGTGGATTCTCCCTTGAGTGTTGCTCATATCAATTAGCTTTTCCCAAAAGTTTTCCCCAATTTACTTTTTGTGCACTTTTAGTTAGTTTTAGAATTAGTTTCAAACAACCTTTGTAACACCCCTTAACCCTAAACCGTCGCCGGAACAGGGTTACAAGGCATTACCAGACAATTCAGACAATTTACAGATAATTCTTAATAAATAAGTAACAAGAAACAAGGAAATTATTCTTTAACAATAAATTATAGTATATTCATAAATGCATATAAATTATATTTTAGTTTACTAATTGAATTTCATTCATACATTTTTGTTTTATAAAAATTTCGGCAGCATTTCTGCCTGTTTTCACATAAACCTCCTGCAAGTTTAAACCCAAAATAAACCAGTCCAAAACCAATGGCACAATAAAAAAAAACAATTTAAACTTAATTACACCTAAATTATAATCAATTAATTAACATAGTAATTTAATGTCTAACAATCATAATATTAATCAAAACTAAAATAATTTCATTTGTTTTCCATTCTAATTTAAGACTAATTATATACTATAATTTTTACCATTTTATCAAGCTAATAACAAAATATGGTATATCATTCTTACAACCAACATTACAAGCATACCTAAATAACTTATACAATCCTAGTACATGCCACTTTCAATTAAGAAAAGAAAACATCACCAATATCTTTTTGCTGAAGTCGAGATCGTTCGGATGCTGGATCAGGAAATTAGACTCCTATTAACCTGCGCACGGAAACAACCGTACGCTGAGTATTCCATACTCAGTGGTATTACCATAATTCAAATTATAATGGCAATAATTAAAATTAAATAAAATATAACACTAAGCATCAAATAACAATTCTTTTTTTTTTTTTTTAACTTTCATTAAATAGCAATAATAATACAACATTTAGCTATTCTTCAATTCTAGTCACAAATCACATTCATCAAATTTTAATCACCATATTAATTCTAAATTCATGCATTTCATTCCCCAATCTACATTTCCAGTCCACAATTTCAATTTCTTTCATATTCACTGGTACAGTCGATCAAATTCATTTGATCTTCTCATTTCAATTATTCACCCTATTAACATTTCGGACTTTAACGGATATACGGATTCCAACCCAAACACACCAGTACGGCACATTGTGCCTAAAACGGTACATAGTACCTAATCAGTATACGACACATAAAGTGCCTGAAACGACACACAAGGTGCCTGAAATACGACACATAAAGTGCCTGATGTACGACACATAAAGTGCCTGATCGGTAAAGCCGGCAAATCCCGTACATTTTCAGATCCTATGGCATGCCAATTATATCCGACTCCGTCCGACTAGTTAATAGGGTATTTCAGTTCTCAATTTACTTGCATTTCCAATCCAGAACACTTTTTAATTACAATTTCACCTTCAAATAAATTTATAATTCAATTATACATACACATTCACCATTCGATTCAATTTTCATTCAACTCAAATATCAACACTTACCTTATATCTCACTTATTAATTATAGAATTTATATAAAACATTTAATAAAAAGTAATTTGAATTATAGTAATACAAACCGTGAATTTTTCGTTTTAATCCTCGATAGCTTTCTCCTTTCCTTTGTGCGCCGCTGTTCCGGGTTCTTTGTTAACTACGAAAATAATAATTTTATAATCATCAATATAACACAATTCAATTTAATTCATGAGCCTAAACATGCAAATTTAACCATTTTTAAGGTATATATATTTTCACCATTAAGCTGTCTATTTGAGTCATTGTCACTAAATTATTTATATCTTGAGCTACGAAACTCCAAATTAATATCCGTAAATTTTTCTTGAAACTAGACTCACATATCTTCTCACCATAAAATTTTCAGAATTTTTGGTCCAGCCAATTAGTACAGTTTATTCATTAAAAACTCCCCTGTTATTCCATTTGACAGTTCTGACCTCTCTCTACTAAAAATCAATTATCTCATTGTACAGAACTTGAATAAGGTTCTTGTTTATTTCTTTTGAAACTAGATTCATTAAGGAGTTCACACATATAAATTACAATCCATAATAATTTTTGTACAATTTTTAATGATTTTCCAAATTCAAAACAGAGTATCTCGAATTCATCCTAAACCAGTTTCACAAAATTTCAAATATCTCTTGATTCATAAATTCATTTCCTACACCGTTTCTACTATAAGAAACTAGACTCAATAAGCTTTAATTTCATATCTTATTCATCCTCTAATTCAATTCCTACAATTTTTGGTGATTTTTCAAAGTTAGGCTTCTGTTGCTGTCAAAACTGTTTCTTATAACTTATTTTACCATTTAATCCTAATTAAGTTTACTTACTTTCTTAACTTAATTCATACCCTTTTTCTACTCAATTCCTTGCTAAACTCACATTTAACTATCAAATTTTTATCATATTTTCATAATTTCGAATTTATTTCAATTTAATCCTTAAAACTCAAAACTTATACCTAAGTTTTCAATTCAATCCTTTATTCAACTCCAAATCAAAATTTCTATCAAATAAACCCCAATTCCATCATTTTATTCAACATGAACTTTGTTTAAAAACCTAAGAACTTCCAAACTAACAACTTAATTTCATCAAAAACTTGTTTTAAGACTTCTAAAACATCAAAATTATGAAAAAAAAGGACTTGATTGAGCTTACCAATTAAACTCCAAGCTTCAAATTCCCTATTTCCCCTTTTCTTTCTTTTTCTTTCTTTCTTTCCTTTCTTTCTCTGTTTCGTGAGCTTCCCTATTCTTTTTCTATCTTTTTTTTTTCTTTTATTTCTTTTATTTAGTTTATTAGTTAATTAATATAAATATCTAATTAAATCTAATTATTTTCACACATTTGTACACATACATATACACACACATGTTACCAATTATTATCATACACTTGTCTCCATTTATTTATTAAATAAATTATAATATTTAAATAATTAAATAATTAGATATTTACTTAATTAAAATCAAATAATTAAATAATTAAAATTACTTAAATTCTAAGTAAATACACACATAAAATACAATTGGACCAATAGTACACATACACATGTATTTATTTCTCTTTTATACATATGTCACTTACTTTGGGTTAATTGCCAACTTAATCCCTTAATAATTTTTCTATTTTATAATTAAACTTTTGCACTTTATTCAATTTAGTCTTATCTACTAATTATTTCTAATTTAAACTAGTTCCACCTAATTGAAACCTATTTAGACACACAACTAGAGTCATGATTTTTCCTAATAATTATTTAAGAATTTAACTTTCTAAGACGGAGGCCCGACAATACACTTTTCTGGTGCCCACGGATTTTGGGTCGTTACAACCTTCTTTTATTTTTAGGCTAGATAATAGAAAGGAAGTAAGTATTAGTACTTTTGGTTCCTTTAGGTACGATAATTTGGTCTTACTGCTAAACTATATTACTGTTCGATAGGTGCGCTTGCCTTTAAAATCGTGATATTAGTTAGTTTTTGGTGTGATCAGTTTTTATAAATTTTATTACTTAATATCGCGAGTATCACAGCCCTAGAAAGCTACGGATGTCAGACACATTCTTTGGCTGTCTCCAATCCAATATAGCCTCGATCTTACAGGGATCAACATGAATCCCCTCAGCAAATACCACATACCCCAAAAAGGTTACTTCTCAAAGCTAGAACTCACACTTACTGAACTTCGCATACTACTATTTCTTACGGAGAGTCTGTAATACCATCCTGAGATGTTCATCGTGCTCATCCTTAGACTTAGAATACACCAAGATGTCATCGATAAACACTACCACGAATTGATCCAAGTAGGGCTGAAACACACAGTTCATTGAGTCCATAAATGCCGCTGGTGCATTAGTTAACCTAAAAGGCATAACAAGGAACTTGTAGTGTCTATATCAAGTCCTAAATGCTATCTTATGCACATCAGCCTTTTTTACTCTCAACTGATGATAACTCGACCATAGATCAATCTTAGAGAACACAGAAGCTCCTCTGAACTGATCGAACAAGTTATCTATCCTTGGAAGTGGATACTTGTTCTTGATCGTTAACTTATTCAACGGATGGTAGTCGATGCATATCCTCCTTGTCCCGTCCTTCTTTTTCACAAATAAAACAGGTGCTCCCTACGGAGACACACTGGGACGAACGAATCCACGATCTAACAGCTCCTGAATCTAAGCCTTAAGTTTTGTCAACTCTTTCGGTGCCATTCGGTAAGGAGTGATGGACACCAGAGCTATACCAGGGGTAACTCAATACCATACTCCACCTTTCAGCTCGGAGGCAATCCCGGTAGTTCCTCTGGATGAACATCTAGAAAATTTCTCACGGTTTTGATGTCCTTAACTAAAGAGTCCACAGAATCCAAAACACTAATGTAGGCCAAGAATGCCTCACACCCTTTCCTTACTAACTTTTCTGCTACCAATGCAGATATCACGTTAGTCAAGTAGTCTTGTCGTTCCCCAATCACGACTATCTCGTTATCCTTCTCGATCCTCAGAACAATCCTCTTTACAGCACAATCCAGACTCACTCGATGATTGACTAACCAATCTATACCCAGAATCAAGTCGAACTCTCCAAATAGAAGCTTCATCAGGTCAGCCAAGAATACTGTTCCTTGGACCTCTAACAGAACGTCTCTTTACAACTTATTTACTCGAACATGCTGCCCCAATGGGCTCACCATAGTTAACACTATCAGTAATCTTAACCGGAATTCCCAATGTTTTAAACACATTACTAGCTACATATGAGTGTGTAGAGCCTATGTCTGTTAGTGCAAGATAAGGTACATTAAAGATTAAAAATGTACCCATAATAATGTCCGAAGTATCTCCGTCTTCATGGCGACGAGCAGCATAAACTAGCGTAGGTTGTCCCGCCTCAGTCGGCCCAGTACCTCTACCTGGTACTCTCTGTCCTTGACCCATGCCATTATCACCTCTGGCCTGTCCTCGACCCCTAGGTGGCTGCTGGACTACTTTCAGCGACTGTGCAGTCTCAGTAACCAGAATTTGTATCTGATTAACCCGTAAAGGACAATCCCTAACACGATGTTCAGTAGACCCACATCTCAGACATACCCTAGTGGCCCTTCAACACTCATTCGAGTGATGTCTACCACAGTGTTAACATAGTGTCACCCCAGCAGGTGTAACAGAAGGCCCAACTCTCACTAGCCCATCAGATCTAGCATTTTTCTTAGGCCTCATCCCAGAATTTAAAGGCTCTAGATCCCTCTTAGCCTTCCTTTTCTCTCGATTCTGGCACTCAGTGTGCTTCACCTCATCGGTTATCTTTGCTTTTTCAACCAGAGCTGAGAAATCACACTACCTCTGCGGAGCTATTAGAACTCGTAAATTATCTTAGAGACCATCCTCAAATAGGACACAGCGCTCATACTCGGTCACCACCATGCCTCACGTATAACGGCTCAGTCTCGAAAACTCGGCCTCATTCTCGGCCACAGAATGATCCACCTGAGTGAGATTAAGGAACTTACGTTTCCTAGCATTAATGTAGCTGGCCTCACATATTTACCCTGGAAGGCCGTCTTAAATAAATCCTATGTCAAACGCTCAGGCTAAGTGTCCTTCCTAACCGTGAGCCACCACTAGTATGCCTCGTAACGAAGTAGTAAAATAGCCCCCATAAGCTTTTGCTCATAAGAGAAATCCAAGTCGTCCAAAATGCATTTCGTGGCTTCTATCCAATACTTAGCCACGTTAGGAGCAACTCCAGTAATACCCCTAAATAACTCAGTCCCATTAGACAGAGTCGTTCCGTAACTAAGCCACGCCCCTAGAACCAGTATTGGGTCTAGTGACCCTCTCTAATATCCGTAGCGTGGCTTGGGACAGTACGTCATCCTTAGCCATACGATCATGAGACCCAGACAGTCTCAATAACAGGTGACACCGGTGTCACACTAGTATACAAATTCGAAATCACATCAGATGATATGAACTCAGCTCGAGCCCCTCTACAGCATTTACCTCGACCTCTAGTACTCCGTCCACGAGTACCACATCTGCTCATTGTAAATTTTGAATTAATCTGTATTCACAGCGTTATGCAAATTAGTTTATAGTTCTGATAATTGTTAACAAATATTTTATGCAGTACAGTATTAGAAGTTTAAAGTCTGTTATCGCGAGAAATAGTCTCACTACAGTTTTCAGTCAACACTACCTAGAGTGTTTCAGTAGGGTGTACTACCTATAGTAGTTTCATACCATACTAGCAGTATTTTCAGACAAATCCAAACAGAGTTTCAGAATAAACTAATCATGCTTTCAGACAATACTCATCAGAGTTTCAGAAAACTTACAAGAGCGGCGCAGGGGACTCAGTGTACCACTCACTCGTTCTAAAAATATTTTAACACATTTACAAATTATTCCTTAAAACCAATCTTTAAAACCCAATTCACAACTAAGTTTTGCAACCTAGCTTTGATACTACTAAATATAACACCCCAAACCCAGTCTAGACGTTATGGCCGAATCTGACGATGTCACATGAGAGTGTTTTTGAAATTGCCTTGCTATATTAAAAAACTGTTCCAGTTATTATCATTTACTTAAGTCAGGAAAACGTGAACTAATCAACTTGTTTAAAACTATTTCTTTAACGCAGAAGCTTTAAAAATAGATACTTTTCGCAAATATGTTTACTTAGGAAAACTTTTAGTTAAATTTAGGGAAAACTATACTTTAGTTGCGTCGCAGTTTATAAATCCATATTAAACAGTTTAAAATCTCCAAATTAAAACAAAAACAATCCTAGTCCAAAATTACACCAAATATTCCCAAAAATAATATTAAAAGCAGTAAAAGTATAAAAACCTGTAAAACTGAGGTCAATGTAGCAGTGATCACTGTCGAGTCCTCTGCTGCACTGATCCATCTATTGCTGGGGATTACCTGAATAGTTAAAACAAAAAGGGGGTGAGCTTTCACAAACTCAATATGTAAATCCCCGCAGAGAGCATGCATACAAAACACATATCAGATATCATAAATAAATAGTCTGGGCCGAAGCCTTTTACAGAATCAGTTAGGGTCTTGTGCCATACAGATGTAGACTCAGAAATATAATAGGGCCCTTAAGCCCAATCAGATACAGAAAACAAAACAGATCAGATATCCAAACTCTGTCCAACCCAACACTCCATGTGGGGATAAAATTGACCGACCCATCCCAACACACCAAATAGGGGAATAAAATCAATCCCTCCATCCCTACACATCACATAGTACCGAAATATGGCACATATCATAAATATGTAGCTTAGCTATCCAAAAATAGGCTTTAGAAGCATTATAGAATCAATCTTCCTTCATTTTCATCAATCCCACCCCAATGCAATGCATCATACATAAATGTTATGCTTGAATGCAGTTAATCAGATTACCAATAAGACAGATACACATGTTCAGAATATCATGCTTAATACATACATCATATATTCAGATCACAGAAACAAGGGTCTAAGTAGTGCTTACCAACCCTATAACAGGTCATAATCGACTTAGGCGACCCGTGCAACCTTACAGTTCATTTCAAAAAAACGGGTTCACATATCAATGTGGCCTGCCCGTGTAGGCTCACATGCTCGTGTGGCCCATACGGCCCAAATTGGCCTTGGCCGTGTGAATCACACGGCCTGGCCCTAAAATCCCACACGAACATGTGGTTTACCCGTGTGGGCCCACACGGCCCAATTGGTCGAGCCCGTGTCTCACACACAGCCTTTTCGACCATCATACGACCGTGTCTCGCGCTCGTGTCATACGCGCACAGCCTGTTTCATTGACCACACGACCGTGTATCACTACACAACCTACCATATGGGCAATCCATATGCCCGTGTAGCATCGACAGAATGCTTTTTGGCTTTCGCTGAAACTCGTTTTTGGTGCAACCGAAGTACACACCTAATTTCGATTAAAGCCTAAATGATCACTGAGCATTTCAATACCTATAATGATCAATAAACCCTTAAAATCACATTTTTAATGTGCCTTAGAATGAACTTAAACCGAAGTTTTACCCAAGAAGTGACCACACTTACCTTCGATCGAAAAGTCTCAAAATTTGCAATCCCACCATAATGATTGGAATCCTAGCTGCTTAACAGTCTCCTAACCAAAATAATAGAACCCCCTTTAGACAATGAACGATAATAAATGTTGACAATTATGTCCATAAAACTTACTGAAAGCGCGACCCAAAGATGAAAGCAAAACTATCGTAAAAAATGAGGAACAGTGGGAAGAAGAACGGTGAAATTTCGGCAGCAAAGGAGGGTTCAAAAAGGGGAAAATTGGCAGCAAAAGAGAGAAAAAAACAGGGATACCCGAATTTGCAACAGAAAGAAACTGTACTAAATAGAAGTTACTAACTCCCTTATCTTTCCTCCTTACTTCTCTCCACATGACTCTCCAATACTCAGTTCCATACTCAAATTCAAACTCTTCTGGACCAACAAGCAAAAATATTGCTTCTGCCCAGACTCAAACATAGGATCTCAAGCATAATCCTTCGCCACTTACCACTAGACCAGCAAGCCCCTTCTGTCATATTTTAACCAACTTTTACTTATAAACCTAATTACCAAGAAGTGGGCTTTACTCATAAAAATGCCAAAATTTTACCCAAGTTGTTGCTTGAACTTGGGACCTCTCACACACTCCCAGAACACTTAACTATTGAAGCAAACAGATATTTATGTCAAATAATTACGGAAACATATTTATAAAATTTGAGGCGTTACAATTTGGTCCTAATTCGACTTTAGGTTAACAAAAAAGCTTTCATAAGCTCGTATAAGACCCGAAAATGATTTTGTAACATATAATGAATATGTAATATACTTATATGTATGTGTAAATGGTTACACTGTGTATAATTTATTATAATTGCTCCGACAACAGATATGGCATCCTATAGCTCAGATCCAATGACCGAGTCTGATATAGGGTGTTACATATTAAACCCTAGATTTCACTTTTAACCCCCATATAAATAACTAAAATTTACTTTTTGCATGTGTTCACAATAAGTTAAATTCACAAATTGCTTTCTTTCCTATAGTTGCATATGATGGAAGACAAGTTATATTCTAAAAAAAATCATGTTAGGGGTATGCAATACAAACAAGAAATAAATTTAACTTGGCCAATAATAGTAAGAAGTCAGTAAATTATAGGGTGATGATATTGTTTGTAATTATTAATAATATATTATGCACTACATGTATATTACATATATATTTATAGAGAATTTATTGAAGGTGAATCTTAAGAAAAAGAAAAATATAGCCTACTTTGATTCAGTATCAAAATATTGTTATGTCTCAAATTTCTTTAACAATGTTAAAAGAAAAAAAACTTTAATATCCAAATAAAACGGCAATAAAAGTTTAAACTTGTAACAACATTTTCATATATGCCACGAGCTTCTACCATTTTATGTATTTTTAGTAGTGAATATACTATTTAATTTCATGCATTTACCAATTAAATACAATCAATATATAGTATCAAGGAATATAAAATTTCAAATATATAAGATATGGCAAGCTCAATTTACTTTAAAAAATATCAATCAAATGGTTATTCCAATAATCTCGTTTATAAGAATCAATCTGAATTTAGTTAATCACAAATATTTAATATTGGCAACTATAATTAATTTGTTCTTAATTTCAATATAATTTATAGACATTTTAAAAATAATGTTACTTTCTTTATAAAATATTTGTAACACCCCTAACCCTTAACTATCACTGGAACAGGGTTACAGAGCATTACCAGACTTTACGAACTATAACACGAATATTTCACAACATTTAATATACATTTTAAGAACCATTCGTAACACACTTATATTGTCCCTTATATAGGCTCTTGAGGCCCAAAATATGCTTTAGAAATAGATCAGAAACAAATTAGAAACTCAAAGAATTTTTCACAAATTTTCAAAATTTTAATATGTGCAGGGGACACATGCCCGTGTGGGTAGGTCGTGTGGCTCACACGGAGCCACACAGCCAAGAAACACGCTCGTGTCTTAGGCCGTGTGGGCATTAGATGTGAAGCACATGGCTGTGTCCCAGCCCGTATCCTTACCCATGTAACTCTCTGACTTGGATCACACGACCAAGCTACACACCCGTGTGCTAGACCGTGAAGAAGGTGCAAAGGTCACATGGCGAAGCCACATGCCTGTGTGCTAGGCCGTGTGCAAAAACTTGGGTATTCTATTTCTAAATTTCAAGACGCAGCGGACACACGGCCAGTCCACATGCCCATGTGCCAGGCAGTGTGTCACACATAGCTAAAACACACACCCGTGTGGATGAAAATAGGCCATTTTATGGCCTCTTTTCTCACCCACTCTTGACCTCAACCTACACACTTCAAACTTCACACATATAGGCCATACCAAGATCTCTAAAACAATCAATTTCTAACTCTAATATGGTCATATTATCACATATATACCTATGAGTTGTTCAACATCTAAAATTAACTCAACACTTACATCAACATGATTAAACTATATATACATAAGTTGAATTGAGAGTATAACAAAATATAATTCTTAACTTTTACACAAACCCACTCAACCATATATATGCCATATAAACCAAAATGTACATTGTGAAAAACTACCAGAACGAGTTGGATAGTGTGACTTGATGTATTGATCCAATCTCCCGACCTCTCGTCAATCTACAAAGACATTAAACAGCACAAGTAAGCTTAATGAAGCTTAGTAAGTTCAATGGTTTTAACATAAATCTTACCGAACCATAACATACAATACACATCAATTTACATACTTTATGTAACACCCCTTACCCGTATCCGGCACTAGAATAGGGTACGAGGCATTACCTCACTAATATACATGTAATCTTTCAATCTTAAACCACCAAAATACATTCTAAATTGAAAAATTTTCAAACATTGTCCTACAGACCTTCATATGGGCTTAGGAGGCCTAAAACGTGGTTTAGAAACAATTTGAGACCGTTTCGAGCACTTAGAAAACTTTTAAAAAATTCTACTAAAAACAGGGCACACGCCTGTGTGGAAGGGTAACACGCCCATGTGGCTTCAAGACATGGTTGTGCTGATGGCCCGTGGTGTTCACACGACCTAACAACCTAGGGACATGCCCGTGCAGATTTAATTTCTAACATCAACCGACAAGGGTTTTCACACAGCCTGGCGCACGTCCGTGTGCCCAGCCTGTGTCCCTCACAAGACCTTGACATGCTAGTGTCGTGGGCCGTGTGCAAAAACTTAGGTATTCTATTTTTGACGTTAGCAGACATACAACAGTGGCACACGCCAGTGTCTCGACCGTGTCTCTCACACGGTTGAGACACATGGCCTTGTCTCATGTCCGTGTGGAACACTGATGAGTATTTAATTCTATCCATGCAAGGTGCAGGTGACACACGGCCTAGTCACATGCCCTTGGGGTGACCATGTGTGACACACGGCCTAGGCACACGCCCATGTGCCTACCCGTGTAGACGAAAATAGGCTATTTACCAAGCCTCTATGCCACCCTAGAACAAAACTAAATACAAAGCCCAACATACCAAGATTTTCATACTTAACCAATAGCCATACATTGGCATTCCATCTTAGTCACATACATCAATCTAACAACATCTCACACAAAGTACATGCACAAATAATCTAAACAACCATTTACAAACCCCATGAACTCATTCTCATTTCATTAAAAGTAACTACAATAATTTTTTTGGCCAATTCTAATGGTCATTTACAAAATGAGCTTTAAGAAATAAATGGCCAATACAATTAGTTGGCTAGAGTATCATATGCCAAACCGACCTAAAAAGCCCTATACATGCCATTATACAAAACACGAAATAAAACTATACCAAGTGCTTCAATCGATAGTGTGAGTGATGCCTCCGACGTCCCTTGGATCCTCGAATTACTTAGGCGGCACTACAAGGAAAAATGGAAAAGAGAGGGGGTAAGCATAAAGCTTAGTAAGTAGTATGCAAATATTAACAATTGGATATCGTAAATTAACATTATTAAAATCCTTACACAATATAATGACTATGAACATAACTTACTCATCATATTTTCCTTACTGATCATACAATGTATGGACGGCTCGTATATTATACATAATATATATACATAGGTACATGTACCACTCATAACAAGGTCATAACTTTCTTTAGACATATTTATATATACATGCTCAACTATAAAATCCTTTCCCATGGAACTTAGTAGAATAGAAGAGGATACTCAATGGCCTCAAACGTGGGTTAAGCATCGATGCCATGTCCTCGACATGGTCTTATACTGGCACTCATCTCATCGCCAATGCCATGTCTTCGACATGGTCTTACAATGGCATTAAACTCATCGCCAATGCCATGCTCTTGACATGGGCTTACAATGACATTAAACTTATTGCCAATGTCATGCTCTCGACATGGGCTTACAATGGCATTAAACTCATCGTCAATAGTCTCTCAGCCCCATTTATCCAATCTATTCCTACGGTTCCATCGGGAAATTACCATTATAAAAATTCATCCTCGTTCTATTGCTACAATCAATATATCATGTAGTATAAATACATAAACGGATATGCAATAGGTAAATTGTAATATTTACACCCCACTTACCTCGGTATACAAAATGTGGTAATTCAATCGAATTTACTCCGTTAGCTTAACCTTCCCCCGATCTAAGTTCGAATTTTGTTGTTCTTGATCTATAATAAATAAAGATTCACTAATTTAATCACCAAATAAATCTAAGCATTTCAAAATTCACAAATTTGTAAAATGACCATTTTGCCCCTAGACTTGGGCAAAATGATCGTTTTACCCCTAGGCTCGAAAATCGATTTTTATCAAATTTCCTTAATGACCAATCCTAATAGAAAATTTTTTCCTCTTGTAACAACTCCAAATTATCACTATTTCATACTAATACCATCTATTTAGAGATATCTACATATTGGCCCTTTTTGAGTGTTTTTCATAAACACTCTTTCACAAAAGTTGTTTAGTACTCAGCTATAACTCATTTTCTCCCATAAAAACTCAGCAAACCATACATGTGTTCTCATGGCAAAATTCTAAACTCTTAGCCCTTTTACAAAATAGTCCCCTCATTTGATAACCCATGTTATAAGGGTCCTAAAAGTACAAAAATCATGAAAAGAAACCATTAAAATCACTTACTTGAATGAGATATAGATGGCTGAGTTTTTCAAGCTTTCAAAAGCCCCAAATTTGCTGAAATTTTTGATAGAGAAGAAGGTGAATAGGAATAAAACCTTTTTGTTTTATCTTATTAGAAATCTAGTCAAATTAAGTCACCTAACACCACCCACCTTTTTTACTTTTCTAATTTCCTTGACCCTATGGCTGGCCACCACTTATTGGAGGGCTAATTTGCTCTTTAAAACCCCCAAATTTTAATTCTCTAGCCATTTAACTCAATTTACTAGAAATTTGCAACTTTTTCCTTTTATGTGATTTAGTCCTTTTTCGCGATTAAGCCTTCAATCGCGTAAATTAATTCACCAAAATTTTTATTCATACTTATAAAAATACTAAAACACATAAATTAACACTAAAATAATTTTCTTAAACCTCGAGAAGTGATTTCAAAATCACTATTCTGACTAGGCCCAATTTCGAGCTATTACACTTTAATTCAATATAACTTCCTTGTCAATCACAACTTCAATCAATCAATTCACTTATATCATATCATTATCAATAATAACAAAAAATCTTCCATTAGTAGTTTCATAAACTTCACTTACCAATCCTTACCAAATTAGAGAACAATTTACGGATATGAGTACATCATACACAGAAGCCCAAAGGTTGCACAGAAGCACTTAAGAGCTAACAGAAACCCATAAGGGTCTTTTCATTTGAATGCCATAGCCCAGCTATGGTCTTACATCCAAACACTGCCATGGTCCAACTATGATATTACGTTCATAGTGCCATAACTCAGTTCTGGTCTTTTCTTCAGAATACCATAGCCCAACTATGGTATTACATCCATATACTACCATGGTCCAACCACGGTCTTATTTCATAGTGCCATAATCCAGTTATGGTCTTTTCCGTCAATTCATCTTTTGCACTGAACAACTGTACTCAATTCGGCGTTCCATTCTTTTCGAACATTTAAATTCAAATTTTATAGTTTCAACAATAATTTATTTTTAACAATAAAGATGAATAAATATATATTACCATTCATCAATTTAACATATAAACATTAAGGTTTAACCATACAAACTTACCTGGGGTAAATTGCAGAATTTGTAGTAGTTCAAGGACTATTTTCCCAATTTCTCTTTTTCACGATTATCTATAGGCTCTTTATCTAAGATATGAAATTGCTCATTTATTAACATATATCTCAGTTTCAATTCAATTCACAGTTAATACCCCTTAATTTTTGAAATTACACAATTACTCTAAATTTTATAATTTTTGCAATTTAGTCCCTCACTAATTTGCCTAGCAAATGAGCTAATTTTTCTCAATTGACAATTTATATAAATATTCTAAACTATTACACAATCTTTGATAAACAAAATTTATTAGTAAACCCTAAGATTTAATCTTTTTCACAATTTGGTCCTAAAATCAATTTCCTTTGAAATCACTTAATAAAATCATCTTACAACAAAATTAAAGCTCTAAATCCATATTAATTCATCATAAAATTTCACCACTCATCAATGGTAACTTTCAAAAATTACCCATAAAATAAAAAACTAATGAAATAGATAGTTGGACCTAAATGTAAAAGTCTTAAAAACACAAAATTTACAAAAGAAAAGCAAGAATTAAACTTACATGAAGCTAAAATACGAACACTAGCCCTAAGAGCTCTTCAATGGTGTTTTTAGACAGAAAAATGGAGAAGAAATGCTCTAGAAACTATTAAAGTCTCATTTTAACTATTTTAATTTTATTTTATTTCTAATTTTATCCTTAAATCACCTAACCCTTTGATTTTTTTTCTTCTCCTGCTGTTTCAGCCAGTCATTGTATGGCATTTTGTCCCTTTAGTCCTTCCTTATTCATCACTTCAGCTATTTAACCATTATTTCTCTAATTAACAAGTTTTGCACCTTTTACAATTTTATCCTTTATAATCAATTAACTACCAAAATGTTAAAATTTTCTAACGAAACTTTAATATTAATTTAATGACACTCCGTAAATATTTATAAAAATATTTATGACTTGATTTGTAAAATCGATGTCTTGATACCTCGTTTTCTAAACCACATATCATAATAAATTCTAATAACACAAATTACTATTGTAAACATTCTCCTAAAATTATTTTTGACTCGTAAATATTAGATAATAAAATTTACAAGCTCACTCGTCGGATTTGGTGGTCTCCTACCACTGTTTCCGACACCACTGAAAATTGGGTTGTTACAATATTAGGGTAAGAGATAAGGTCACATGGTTTGAACCGGTGCGAAACAAGTGTTTAACAAGAGCTTTAACCACTGCTCCATACTGTTGGGAAATGTACTCATATTGTAGTAAACATGTTATTAATTTCTATGTATTTCAACAATGAATAAATAAATAAAGTTAATTTTACATTTCACTATTATGTCTTTTGTGTTTATGTCTTTCATGTTTTGCATGCATACTGAAATTGTAACAAGTAAATATTAGCTCATTGATTGTCTATGTTCAAACTGATGATAAGTGGTATAACACCCCAAACCTAACCTAAAAGTTATAACTAGATATTGAGGAATTACATCAACTTGTTTAGAAGCTTTTGTTTTAACCAAACTCAATGCATGTTTCGAAAGAATAAAAAATTGGCAAAACTCTCATAGATGTTTAGCAAAACTAAAGTCAGAAAACACTTATTTAAAACCCAAAATTTGAATTCAAAACCATGTGTTTTGGAAGTACTAACATAGGCATATCATTTCCAATACTAAGGTAAAATTCGTTAAAAATCATATATTTATTTTTTGAAAAACACTTAAGTGATTACTTAATCATTGCAGCGGAAATTCCAGATTTCTTAATTTTGAAAACCAAATTTTAATTTGATAATTTCTACGATTTTGTAGTTTAATGTTAAAAATATCAAATCCAACAAAAAAACGATAACCAAAAACCTAGTCCAAAAAATTTAGAAAAGTAATAGATGTAAACCATCTTATTTATTTAACCGAGAACACAATCCGAGCTCCCGTACGTTGTCTGATTCTAACTTACTGATTACCTAAAAAGTCAGAGATTAAAAAAAGAGTGGGTTATAAAACCCATTGTATAATAAAACTCAAACATAGAACACACATATTACAACACACAAGTTAGGGTATCACAGAGAATTTCATCAAGAACAATTGAGAAGAACTGAGAATGCATGATTATGTCAATGCAATATTTTTTTAGAAATCATAATATAGATTTTTTTCCAGAAAACTTCCTACTCAACTCCACTACATACCAAAAATAAAGTTCCCCATAACTCGTCCAACCAAATCACACAAACAGATAATTGTGGACATTGCTGCCAGAATTGCAATTAAAACCGTCATATAAGATATATGTGGTAAAGCCACTATATTGCAGCCAAGCTATCAAAGCAGAAGTATTTGGTTAAACCACCAGATAGTATAGATTATTAAACTGCCACAATCTTCCTCCTTTCAACATCATCCTAAACCCCATGCAACGTGTCATGGCATGTATATACAAAATCTGAATGATAAGCATGTAGGACATGCTGACGTATAATAACAAAAAACAGAAGGCATGGGAGTCCACGCTTTGCAGAATAGATTTATTAAACCTCATTAAATCATATCAGTTTTGCCATGAAGTCACATGCATGGTTATATAACAGATTCAAAAATACAAATTAACATAATCACACATTATACACACATATATAGACATTGCAAATCAGAACATACCATCAGAACTAACAGTATCAAATTATGCAAATATATTTCACATACCTTAAACACATCATACACAAAAGCATATTAACAAATACCTTGTTTCCAAGCCTTAATTAAGCAATATGGACCTTATAGAAAGTTTAATTACGAGTTTCAGAGTCAAACAAGCCTAGGTAAAATTTTCAGAAAATGGGCCCACACGACCCAATGACCCAGACCGTATGGTTCACAAAGTCTAGCACAAGTCTTATCACACAGCCGTGTGGTGTTAATAGTCCAGTTTTTGGCTTTCTGCTATTTGTTATTTTTCGAGTTTTTCAACACGCACCTGATTAGTTTTTGATGCAAATTCAACGGTGATATATCTAGTACCTAAACCAACACTTCAGAATGTAAGATTGGATAATGATATTCTAAAATTTTGAGTACTTAATAATCACTTACCCTGAATGAAATAGTAACCAAAACAAATTTCTCAGTTTGTAGGAATGTTAATCGCAACCAAATCTTCACCTAAAGAGAATTTCACATGGTTAAAAGCTTTGGTCACACAATGGAAAAAACATAACTCAAAACGTGACAATCCCTAACTAAATTCGAAACTAAAAATCACAACCTTACCACGCACGGCCCACGGTGATGTAGAAGGAAACGTTGATAAAAAATCTCAAAAGTGAAGATCGTAACAAAAGGAAGAAAAATGGCAGGGAAAAATCTTGTGGCAAAGATTGAATTGAAATGAAAAGAGGAAAATCAAACAGAAACGTACAGAAAGAAAGAAAGCAACATGAAAGTGGAAGGGGAAGAAAGAGAAAGCATAGACGGTAGGAAGTGTAATGGATTTTAGGAGAATTTTTGGGAAACTTTTTAAAAAATAAAGAACTTAAAAACTTCCCACTACCCCTCACTAAATTTGATTAGTTATGCTATCTGATTTTACCTTAGATTTCAAAAGAGAAAATAATTTTTGCTATGCACACATAAGGATTCAAACACAGGATCAAAGGGTAAGTTGACACCTTACCACTGAACCAGTAGACTCATTTTATCAACAGTTGCGTGTGAATTAACCTTAAACCAAATATATAGAGATAGTGATAGAGACAAAAATAACAAAAATTCCAAAGAAGGAGATTTGAACATAGGACCTTAAGCACACTCCAAAGCACTTATCCACTAAAGTAGATCACTTAACTTGACAACAAATTCACAATCCCAGCTCAAAATTAGGACGCGATCACACTTGGTTTCACTAACCCAATTTTTTTTAACCCGATTTTTGGAATGTGACAAGTGGCACTGTAAGAATGTTTATATTATGAGAAAGACAACTTACTTTAGTAGATAATCTAAACGAGTCTGTAATCCCGAAAAGAATCAAAGAAAGCACTTTATTTAAATACTTAGAAGGATTATTATGTCGTCTACAATTCCAATTGGGGAGATAGATAGTCTTTGCTATCAGAGAAGTTGACTCACGAGTAGAGACATAGATGTATTCATTGGAAGAATGATACATTGGACTGGACCCAAAATGAATTAATTTTGAATCTGCTTGTGAATTATTTTACTCGTGACGTTCATGGGTGATTTACCTAAATCCTGAGTTAGTCACTAACCATGTGTCTGTAACTCATGTGTTTTGATATAAGTAGAGGCTTATGTTCTAAAGATGATTGAGTCCATAACCAGTATGTTGATAAATGACTTGTGCATGCCATGAATTTGCTAGCAACGATGGAATTCATAGCTCAATTAAAGAGTTAACAATATCCTCTCATTGGCATTATGTGGATTGATAAATATGGAACATGGCCACAGATTGCTTGTTCTTGAACAAGTAATTTATCACAGTCATTTGTTGACAGTGATCATGTTAATCATCAAGAAGACATAATTGTGACAATGAGATAAAATATGATTATGTTGAGTGAACGAATTTAACTCAAATGAATCAATGATATCATATGAGGGTAGCACATATGACAAGGTCATTGGACAAAGAGTTTGATGTATTGCTTTAATAAATAGTATGAGTTTTCAATCATGGTACTTCTTGTGGATTGAATCATGATTAAGTAAATTGTCAATTATTAGAACGATGCTTCTGGACATAATTGTAATTATTGTAGCATAATTGTATATGTTTGATTGGTCCCTCTACTAACTCAACAAAAGTTCTATTAGATTGCACTTTGGAAATAATTTAATTGAGTTGATTTATTCGATGCGGAATTAAATTGGGCGGTCCTAAGAATTGTTCAACTAGAAAATTTGATTAAAGAATTTTCTTAATAATTTAATTTTGGAAAATCTCAGTAATTTTTGGAAAAATTAATTTGGATCAAGCAAAATTAAATCAATCAAATTAATTAAAATAAGTATGATATTTTTGGAACTTAATTTTCAAGTCAGGCAATTGGCTCAATGGATAATTGAACTTGAAATTTGGACCTAAGATTGAAAATTGGGCTCAAGAACCCAAAATCGAGACCGAGACTGAGACCTAAAAACTGGTCGAATCGGGAGGATGTCGTACTTGCGATGGCACCACCTGACACAACGGTGTCAGCGGAGACGAAAGCGACATTTTGATAGCCTGTGACGACGACAACGACATTCTAGTGGCCAGCGGGTGGTCCTTCGACGGTTTAGCAGTGGAGAAATCACACTTCTACTAAGACTTTACCAGATAATTTAATTTCAGATTAACTATTCCAAAAATAATATTATTTTAATTGATTTAATATTAAATTTAATTTGGTACTTATCTTGATTGTATTTTGTTAATTTAATATTAAAGTGATTATCTTAATATTAAATTAAATTTAATATTTATCTAAATATTTTATCAATTTAATAAAATTTAATATTAAATTTAATCTAATATTTATCTTGATAAATATTATATTAATTTAATATTAAAGTGGTTAAATTTAATTATAGTTGAACTCTCTAAACTCTATTTATATAAAGAGAGTCATGAGAGAAAGTTCTAGAAAAAAATTTATCTGAAGAATTTTTAAAGATATTTTTCTTATTTACAATTTTACTTTAAAGTTTAGAGAAATTATGAAATTGTCTTACTGGTAATTTTGTAAAAAAAATTTTGATTCGAAGCGAGCCCACACTCGGCAGACATGAGCTTCAGGATAGTGGAGAAGACTACTAGGTTGAAACATTTATCCTAGATGAATAAAAAATGTATAATTTTAATTAAATGTTTATTACTTTATATATCACAATCAAGTTCTAATTTTAAGAAAAAAATTAAAACTCTATTTTTATTAAACTTATTTTACACTACATTTTCTAAACTCGATTTTCTAACATACAAATTAAGAAAATGTTAATGTTAATGTTAATGGTTTTTTTTTTTTTTTTACTTTTTCCAACCATACATAATTTCAATTATATCGCTAATTAAGTAAATATTTTATTATAATGCACATTTTTTTAACTTCGTTACTCTCCATCATATTGTTTTCAAATTTCAAGAATGTTAATTTTCAAATTATACAATTATCGCCAAAAATATTTATATATTCATTATCATATTTCTATAATTCAATTCATTAATTGTTGATTGACAGAAAGGCCAGTGTGATGTTGGTATATTCAAGTAGCATTGACACCTGGTCCATGGATTTTGCTCACATATCCCCATTTGAGATTAAGAGTTTCAATATTTACTTTTGTAAATCGAGTTTTAATTTGGATAAACTATCTCACTTTACTATGGGTTTAGAGGTCAAACAGTTCTTCTATTGTAAAAATTCAAAATATACCATCACTCCTTATATTTTTAGTAAAATTTTAATCTAGTCATTGTATTTTTATTTTTAGAAATTTAACTTTTTTATTTTTTAAATTTCAAAATTTAGGTCCAATTGATAATATTATTAAAATTATTTTATTAAATTCAAATTTATTACAATTTTACTTTTTAGTTACATGATCTTCAAGTAAGATTTAATTTCAAAATAGCAGACCAACAAATTTAACAAAAAAATTAAAATTGCTGCTAATTGAACCTAAATTTTAAGATCTCAAAAGTAAAAGAACTAAGGCCTGGAAATAAAAATATAGTGACTAAAGTCCAATATTTACGAAAAATACAAAAACTTGTGACATATTGTAACCTTATAAAAATGAGCAATATAGTCATTATACATTAAGTTTTGAAGCAAACAGTTAGAACTAGTATGCAATTGAACATTAAAAAATAATTAAAATATAAGTATCTTTACTTTTCGTATATTTGAAATTTAATCCTTTTACTTTTATTTCAAATAATTTAGTCCTTATGTTGGATTTATAAATGTAAGCCTAGGTGTAAACACCATTAAATTTTTCTTGTTAGATTTAAGTTCATTACAATATCATTTTTCAAGGGTGAATGACCTAAGAGGTCCCTTTATTAAAGAGACCTAATTAAATTAATCCTTCTATTATTAAATAGGTCAATCTAGTCACTGTATTATTAAAAAGAATCAAACAAAACAAATTGAAATTGAATTAACATTTATTGTTTAAACAATATCATTTATTATTTAATAGAGTTAACATTTTTTAAATTTTTATGATTCTATAAATGAAATATTTTGTTTGGAATTAAACTATAGTTAAAAATAATTTTCACGGCATCTTTTTTTTATAGAACAAAAGTTAACTTTGTTACAATTTGAATTATTTAATTCTTTTTAATAATATACAGACTAAATTGATCTATGTAATAATCGATGGATTAATTTGATCTAATCCCTAAAATACAAATATCTCTAAGGTACTTTAACCTTTCTAAAGATACATGATTTTTTTACGCTAAATTAACCATATATGTCAAAAAAAAATTATTGGTCAAATAGATCAATTTTTTTTTTGAAAATTCAGGGAAATAGGCCGTTTTTTAGAGAGAGTGAGAAGTTTTTCCTTTAAATTGCATTTTCTGACTTTTTAAATGTAATTAGTTCATTTGGTTAGATGGTTAAATGTTAGTAATTTTGTCTTAAGTTCCAGATTTGATTCCTCTTCACTCACATTTATATTTTTCTTTATATCATTTTGTTTTAAGCTTTTTATATTTTAATTAATATTTTTAATATATTAGCTCCCTTGGTTAAATGATTAAATAATAATGATTTTATCATTGAGACTCAGTTCAATTCCCCTCTTCAAAACACATTTGTAATTTTTATTTCATGTTGTTTTAAGCATCTTCTTTTTTTAATTTTTAATTAAAAAATATATTTTTTACAAATTTTTTATTTTTTAATTAATAACACTTTTATTCATAAAATCAAATAATAAATATGTAATTGTATAATAAAAATATATATTTTACATGTTAAAAATATTTGAAATTAATAATTTCTTTATATGTAATATAAACATCAACTAATTTTTTTTATATTTTTCTTTATATATAATATTTATATGTCAAATATTTATTTTCTCTACATATATTGTGAGTATGGTGATTTCTAATATTATAAAATGAAATAATTATGTCAAATATAACTATTAGTTTTATATGTAAAATATTTCAAATATCATTATTTTTTCATGTACATTGTGGGTATGATACTTCAAATATTTTTATATGTTAGATATTTCAATTAATTATTTTGAAATATTTTAAATACACATATAAAAATATATAATACTAAAATTTACTACACTCATGATATGGATTGAAAAAGTACGCATATAAAAATTATATTTACTAAAAATAACATATTTCTAATGATTATTTGATTTTATGAATAAAAAAGCTATTAGATAATTTAAAAATAAAAAATTTAAAAATAATATATTTATTAATTAAAAATTTAAAACAATTTTAAATAAAAATTAAAAATGTGTTTAAAAAAGAGGAATTGAACCTAAATCTCAAGAACAAAATCATTATTATTTAATCATTTAACTAAAGGAGTTGATATGTTAAAAATATTAATTAAAAATATAAAAACTTAAAACAAAATAAATTAAAAAAAATAAATGAGAGAGAGATCAAAGTTGGGATCAAAAGATAATACCATTAGCATTTAATTATCTGACAAAAAAATTAATTATATTAAAAAATTCAAAAAATATAATTTAAAGGTAAACTGAATGCTATTTCACCTTCCTCTTAAAAATTGATCCCAAAAAATCAGCCGGTCAAAATTTTTTTTGACATATATGACCAATTTAATCGATTTTTTTTTATTTCAAAATGTGATATGATTAAATTAAAAAAAAAATTTTAACGGGTATTTTTTATAATTATCTTAAACCTGAATTTTCCCTTCCATTTCTCTGTAACCGTAAATAATAAGGTTCAAAACAAGTAAACCAACTTGCAAGGTAAGTTACAGAGTATTCTTGTGTCATTGTTGAAAAAGAGTGACCTTTCAAGTCCAATGGCAACCACATACCTCGGAAAGCTAATGATTAGTGCTGAAAATAGAGAATCAGATGAAGAAGAAAAATGGGTCTCTCACTATTCATCCAACCATCAAATACTGTTAGTTGGTGAAGGGGATTTCTCTTTTTCTTTGAGTTTGGCCAATGCTTTTGCCTCTGCCTCTAACATTTGTGCTTCTTCCTTAGACTCCTATGGTAATCAAACACAAAAGAAACAACCCTTTTCTTTATGAAATGTTTTATTGCTTTAGCTATTTACACCAAAGTTTCTTTCTTTTTTTATTTTCATAATGTTGAGTGTTTTTGTTCCTCTTTATGAAAAATCGAGAAAGGGTTTGACAATTTTTTTAATTTAGTTGTTAAGAAATATTTCGATTTTATTGATATTGTGGTTAAATAGATATTTTGATGAAGAAATACAAGAATGCAATTTCAAATTTGGAAAATCTTGAGAAGCTAGGGGCATGCTTACTACATGAAGTGGATGCAACCAAAATGAAGCATCATACTGACTTAGCCAACCGAAAGTTTGATCGAATCATCTTCAATTTTCCACATGCTGGCTTTCATGGAAAGGAAGATAATCCCCATATGATTCGGTAAATTTCCTCTTTGCAATTTCATATATGATTCTGGGATTGCTTTCTCATGTTTCTAAATGTGTATTTAGTGTCCAGGGATATATATGTTCATGCATGGCATCTTCTAACATTTTCGTATCATCAATGTCTTTGCAATCCTTTTTAATTATACCCAAGCTTTTAAAGATACATAAATGGATAGAGCAAATTTACATGAATTTCTGCCGTTATTTGAGTGTTGAATATGTTGATCTTATGATTCTCTATATAGAGGGTCCTTGAAGGGTCAAATCTTTATACCTATGTCTAGAAATGTGTCAGGTGCAAGTGTCTGACACGATTGCTTGAAAAATAAAATGAAGCGTCTGAGCGACATAATGGTGATGTACTAATATTCCTATGTGTCATTTTCGCTTTTCATCCGTGATGTGATTAAACAATTCCATTTGGAGGGAGTTAAACCATGAATGTTGTCATAAAATGACAGGAAGTTCGTACTTATGGTATATTCCAAATCTGAGATGTGAGATTGATGCTTGTATTCAAGCATCAAGAGATCATATGTAAGTATTTAGTTGTCCCTTTGGCTTCTGCAATCCACACTGTTTTTCACAATATTGTTGTCTAATACAGGATGCATAGGAACCTTGTACAAGGTTTCTTTAGGAGTGCAAGGGGCATCCTTCGAGCTAATGGTGAAATTCATGTAAACCACAAGACCAACACTCCGTTTTCCTTATGGAATCTTAAGAAATTAGCTTCTGGATGCTCTCTGGCATTGATTCAGCGTGTAGATTTCAATGTAGAAGATTACCCAGGATATCACAACAAGAGAGGGGATGGTTCAAGATGTGATGAACCCTTTCCTCTTTGGCAAGAGCGGCACCTTCAAATTCGGCTTTTGCCCTAGAGCTAAGAAGGCGTCTAAAGTAACCAAGAGATGGGGTTCAATGTGTAAAAAATCTCAGCATTTTAAAACCATTCCAATGCCAATGCAGCCGCATTCAACTTCTGATTTCAACTATCATCGAAGGAATCATACTGTGAATCGCATCCCATTGCGTGTTAAACTGCATCCTATCGTCCCTAACCTGAATCAATACTCTGGGGTATTCGATAGAAAGTTTAATGATTTGGTCCTAACATGTCAAGCGAATAGCCTCAGGTCTGATTTCGATGCAAGATATGATGGTCTAGGAAGCTTGAGGCATGGTCTTGACAGACAATTGGTAGAGGTGCCAAGAACCTTGAATGGTACCTTGCCTTACATGCGTGAGCACAAGCATGAGCATGAACGAGTGAGGCATAGTCTTGACAGACAAGTGGTAGGGGTGCCAAGAACCATAAATGATAACTTGTATTACATGTATGAGCATGTACAAGCAAGGCATAGTCTTGACAGACAAAAGGTAGACGTGCCAAGAACCTTACATGGTAACTTGTATTAAATGCATGAGCATGAAAATAGTCTTGACAGACAAATGATAGAGATGCCAAGAACCTTAAATGGTTACTCGTATTACATGCATGAGCACAAGCCAGCGAGGCATAGTGTTGACAGACAAATGGTAGAGATGCCAAGAGCCTTGAATGGTAACTTGTACTACATGCATGAGCATGAGCATGAACTTTCCCGTATTAGCAATTCGAGGCCTCATCTTCACAGGGCGCTTGCATGTCAAGCCTACCGGCTGAAAGTACCTAAGACTCGGGATGTTCTTCGTTTGTAAATGCATGGAATCTACTGCTTTTTTGTCCGTGCCAGTTAGTGCATCAGCATAAAATGAGGAGTACATACAACTTGCGATGCTGACCATGTAAAGTCAGAAATGCTTAACCTTCCGTTGAAACTAGTTATCTTTTGTCTATGGAACATACAATGTAATGCTTAAGTACGAGTATTGGGGATAAATTGATAAATTTTGTAAATATTGAGAGTCAAATTTGTTAAAATTTTTAAAATTAAAACTAAAATGACAAATGTTATAAATATTGAGGACTAAATTTGTTGAATTTTTATATTTAGGATCGAATTGATAGAATGTGTAAACATTATATGGCTAATTTTGTTACTAAACCAATAAAAAAAAGTTCACATCAATTCACAGTAGTTAAAATATTTAATTTTGAAAAGTTCAGTAATTAAATAAAAAAAAGTAATAGTTAGGTGATTAAAATAGAACTAAAGATATGGTTGGGTGATTATTTTTATGGTTTATCAATAAAAAATAATTTTTCATCATTATTTAATAAATAAAATTTAAAGGATGAACTAATTTGCAGGTTTCAAAATATATATGAACTAATATGTTATTTTTTCAATAAAAAGACCAAAATACAATTCACACTTAAATACAGGAGTTTCCCAGTACTTTTACTCTGCCAAGAATGTATCCACTTATCATTTGAGGAGAGTATCCATGTAAGCATGCAACTTGTTTAGATGTAGTCAATAATCATATGAATTTAGAATTAGTTAGGCACTAAACATCGAGTAAAGCAAAGCATGCAACTTGTTTTAGATGTAGTCAATAATCATATGAATTTAGAATTAGTTAGACACTAAACATCAAGTAAAGCAAAGCAACCAAAGATACCCGTACTTAAGCATTACATTGTATGTTCCATAGACAAAAGATAACTACTTTCAGAGGAAGGTTAAGCATTTCTGACTTTACATGGTCAGCATCGCAAGTTGTATGTACTCGTCATTTTATGCTGATGCACTATGTAACTGGCACAGACAGAAAAGCAGAAGATTCCATGCATTTACAAACGGAGAACATCCCGAGTATTAGGCACTTTCAGCTGGTAGGTTTGACATGCAAGCGCCCTGTGATGATGAGGCCTCGAATTGCTAATATGGGCAAGTTCATGCTCATGCTCATGCATGTAGTACACGTTACCGTTCAAGGCTCTTGGCATCTCTACCATTTGTCTGTCAACACTATGCCTCGCTGGCTTGTGCTCATGCATGTAATACGAGTAACCATTTAAGGTTCTTGGCATCTCTATCATTTGTCTGTCAAGACTATTTTCATGCTCATGCATGTAATACAAGTTACCATGTAAGGTTCTTGGCACCTCTACCTTTTGTCTGTCAAGACTATGCCTTGCTTGCTCATGCTTATACATGTAACACAAGTTATCATTTATGGTTCTTGGCACCCCTACCACTTGTCTGTCAAGACTATGCCTCACTCGTTCATGCTCATGCTTGTGCTCATGCATGTAAGGCAACTTACCATTCAAGGTTCTCGGCACCTCTACCAATTGTCTGTCAAGACCATGCCTCAAGCTTCCTAGATCATCATATATTACATCAAAATCAGACCTCAGGCTATTCGTTTGACATGTTCGGACCAAACCATTAAAGTTTCTATCGAAGACCCCAGAGTATTGATTCTGGTTAGGGATGATAGGACGCAGATGATAGTTGAAATCAGAAGTTGAATGCAGCTGCATTGGCATTGAAATGGTTTGAAAATGCTGAGATTTGTTACACATTGAACCCCATCTTTTGGTTGCTTTAGATGCCTCCTTAGCTCTAGGGCAAAAGCTGAATTTGAAGGTGCTGCTCTTGCCAAGAGGAAAGGGTTCATCACATCTTGAACCATCCCCTCTCTTGTTGTGATAACCTGGGTAATCTTCTATATTGAAATCTACACACTGAATCAATGCCAGAGAGCACCCAGAAGCTAATTTCTCAAGATTCCATTGGGAAAACAAAGCATTGGTTTTGTGGTTTACATGAATTTCACCATTAGCTCGAAGCATGCCCCTTGCACTCCTAAAGAAGCCTTGTACAAGGTTCCTATGCATCCTGTTTTAGTACAACAATATTGTGAAAAAACAGAGTGTGGATTGTGGAAGCCAAAGGGACAACTAAATACTTACATATGATCTCTTGATGCTTGAATTCAAGCATCAATATCACATCTCAGATTTGGAATATACCATAAGTATGAACTTCCTGTCATTTTATGACAACATTCATGTTTTAACTCCCTCCAAATGGAAAAGGAATAAAATGTTTGATCCTCCTAATTCCTAGGACGAAGTGCAGTAAAGGCACTTATTTAATCACATCACGGATGAAAAGCGAAAATGACACATGGGAATATTAGTACACCACCATTATGTCGCTCAGACGCTTCATTTTATTCTTCAAGCAATCGTGTCAGACACTTGCACCTGACACATTTCTAGACATAGGTATAAAGATATGACCCTTCAAGGACCCTCTATATATAGAATCATAAGACCAACATATTCAACACTCAAATAACGGCAGAAATTCATGTACATTTGCTCTATCCATTTATGTATCTTTAAAAACTTGGGTATAACTAAAAAGGATAGCAAAGACATTAATGATACGAAAAAATTAGAAGGTGCCATGCATGAACGTATATATCCTGGACACTAAATACACATCTAGAAACATGAGACAGCAATCCCAGAATCATATATGAAATTGCAAAGAGGAAATTTACTGAATCATATGGGGATTATCTTCCTTTCCATAAAAGCCAGCATGTGGAAAATTGAAGATGATTCGATCAAACTTTCGGTTGGCTAAGTCAGTATGATGCTTCATTTTGGTTGCATCCACTTCATGTAGTAAGCATGCCCCTAGCTTCTCAAGATTTTCCAAATTTGGAATTGCATTCTTGTATTTCTTCATCAAAATATCTATTTAACCAAAAGATCAGTAAAATCAAAAAAATTTCTTAACAACTAAATTAAAAGAAAAATGTCAAACCCTTTCTCGATTCTTGATAAAGAGGAACAAAAACGCACACCATTATGGAAAAAAGAAAGAAAGAAACTTTGGTGTAAATAGCTAAAGCAATAAAACACTTTATAAAGAAAAGGGTTGTTTCTTTTGTGTTTGATTACCATAGGAGTCTAAGGAAGAAGCACAAATGTTAGAGGCAGAGGCAAAAGCATTGGCCAAACTCAAAGAAAAAGAGAAATCCCCTTCACCAACTAACAGTATTTGATGCTTGGATGAATAGTGAGAGACCCATTTTTCTTCTTCATCTGATTCTCCATTTTCAGCACTAATCATTAGCTTTCTGAGGTATGTGGTTGCCATCGGACTTGAAAGGACACAAGAATACTCTGTAACTTAGCCTGTAAGTTGGTTTCCTTGTTTTGAACCTTATTATTTACGGTAAGAGAGGAATTAAAGGGAAAGTTAAAGTAAATTTAAGATAATTAAATAAAACAAGTTTAATTTTAACACAGATAAATTTTTTTTTAATTTATTCACTTAAAATTTTGAAATTTACCAAAAAAAAAAAAAAAAAAAAAACCTCTGCTCAGTAATAATGTATCTTTAAAAAGGTTAAAACTACCTTACGACTCCATGTATAATGGGAATTGGATGAAATTAGTTCTTTTATTAAATCATGTATTATAGGAATTAGATTAAATTAGTTCTTTTATTATTTAATAGATTAATTTAGTCTTTACATGATTAAAATGAATCAAATAAGTCTAAATTGTAACATAATTAACTTTTGTTCTATAAAAAAAGTCTATACTTTTATTTTCAGTATTCTAGTTTTTTTACTTTTCAGATTTCAAAATTTGGGTTTAATTAGTAACAATGTTAAATTTTTGCTGTTAAATTTGTTGGTTTGCCATTTTGAAATTAATTCTCACTTGATGGTCATGTAACTAAAAAAAATAAAGTTGAACAAAATAATTTTAATAGTGTTATCAATTGGACCTGAATTTTAAAATCTAAAAAATAAATGGGCTAAATTCCTAAAAAAATAAAAGTACATGACTAAACTAGAAATTTACGAAGAGTATAAGGAGTCATGGTATATTTTGACTTTTTATAATAGATGAACTATTTGACCTCTAGAAAAAGGATTGTATGAAACAATAACGCCACGTCATCTGAAACTTTTTTTCCAATAGTTCAATGTTATATCAATATTTTCATCCTAAATTTCAGCATTGTCATCTTGAAAAAAAATCAAATCCAAAGTAAAATATTGAAATTTAGAATGAAATTACTGATGTGACATAAAACTATTAGAAAGAGGAATAATCTATGTTTCATACAATCGTTTCTCATTGCAATAAAAAAGATTAACTTATCTCGAATAATATAATTTACTTTAATTACAGAAAGACATTTCCATAATTTCCTTAATTAAGTTTATGACCCAATTGAGGGGTGAGATCAACTCAGTAAAATACATAATAAATAGTATAAATATTATTAAATTTAATTATGATAATTGAGTTTTAATTCAAATGTAAAGTAATGCATTTAAATGTAAAAAAGTATAAAAAATAATATTAATGTATCAAAATAATATTAAATATTACAGTATAAAATTAAAAATAAACTAAAATAAACAAAGATAAAAATTATCTTTTATAAATTAAAACTATTTTTCCTTTTAGTTTCTTTAAACTGGGGGTAGACGAGGATAATAATAATAATAATAATAAAGCAGGTGGTTTTTTACCCCTCAACCTTGACCTTTACCTTTCGCTTTAAATCTGATTTTATTAAGAAATTCTGTCCCTCTCCTCCAATTAGTTTTTTCCAATCTCGTTTCGATTCACCTTGAAATTTTAAATATTAAATTATAATATATACATTTTGATAAAATTAAATTAGATATATATACATAAAATTAAAATAAATTATAAAAAATATTTATAAAATTAAAATATGTCATAAATTCTTATAATATTAAGAGACTACAATTTAAAGATAAAAATAGTTAATAAAATATACCATAAGTCCTAATCTTCATAAATTTAAAATTTAATCTATCTAAAAATTTAGCATCCACATATGACAAATAGAATAGGCAAAATGTTGTAGGAAATTGTAGGAATAATAACCTTTGCTTTCATTTAAAACCATTCAAAAGATTATGCTTAGTTTGCTTAATTCATAAATCAATGGCAATCAAATCAACCCTAACAATTTCACTGTTATAAGTGCTTTCTGGGTGTTGGAAATGAAGTTTTAAGGCAATGAGCAAAACAGCAATTTTTGCCTTTACCACTGATGTAGGTATTTGTGACAGCTATATTTATACAAGCTATGAAGCTCTCTTAGGGACAGACATGTTAGCAATGAGATGAACTGTGTAGCCAATGATAAATAGATGAAACACCAGTCCTGCAATTTTTTTTTTATAAAAAAAATAACCATGATGTTTAGTATTATAAACTTTAAAAATATATATAAAATTATCAAAACAATCAAAACTTACCCACAACAGCAAGGGCCACCTCAGGAAGCGCCAAAATTGTTTCCCAGAAACTTGGGCTTTTGGCAACCTTACCAAAACACACAAACAACCACAAGATCATAATAGGATTCATCTCTTAAAATATTAAAAAAGATATTGATCTTTTCTACTAAAAGTAATATCAATAGAGATAATTCTATGAATTCACTACAATAATCATTGCTAGAAAAAAAAGAAAGGCATGTTATATCATCTAAATATTTGCTGAATTCAACAATCATTCTATATTAGCAACCAAAAAGATGCTTTTCAGAAGTCTGCATTTAATTCATTGTATGGTCAAAATTGCTTAACTAAAATCTACAATGAAAATGTTCCAGGAGCTTGGAATTGGATGAGGGACAAGAAGCCTTTGAAGAGCTATTTTTATTTGTCGTTCAAGAATTTATTTCTTTCTTCACATTATTTCTTATAGTTTTGGTGATATCAATTTTCTGGAGATATAGAATAATGTGAAAATCAATGCTAATAAAATATATTTACTGCCAATTTTACCTTCTTCTTTTTTTTAAAACAAAGAATGTGAAAGGAACTGAAGTCCTTACCATGAATCCTGAACACTTCCGAGTGGCACAAAACATTAATAATGAGACAGCGATAGAAGATGCAACCATAAAAAATCTCAACATGTTCACTCGGCTGCGTTTCCGACCTTAAACAAACAACAAAGACCTAGCATTAAACAAAAGATATGCCAATCTCAGAAATAATATACAGAAACATGGGAGTTAGCAAATTACCTAATTCTCCTATTATCAATGAAATGAGACCACAAGCAGTAGTTGAAATTTCAAGAACCCGGGAAGCCAAACCCTCTGATGCAGATTGAAATATTAGCAAAACTAGCCCCAACAAAAGTGTGATAGCCTGAAATAAAAGAATGCAATACAGGTAAATAAAAGGATAGACAAGTTGATATTCTAAAAGATAAGAAAATTAATGTTTCCATAAAACTCAAGTCAACCCCAAAGTAAGGAAAGCAATAGTAGATTCTCTATGAAATGCAAGAGTAGCACACCTGAACTAAGAAAAACAAACGCAGAATAGACTTTGTACGAGCTACTTTTTGATATCCTACAGGTTAAAATCAAATAAAGTAAACAATCGCCAATGGAAGAAATAAAGAAGCTAATAAAGTTGCTGAAATATAAGAAGAAGAAACAAAGGCTTTGATTCAAAAGATGGCAGATACAGTAATTTTATATCTAAATGATCAAACAATCGCCAATGGAAGAAATAAAGAAGCTAATAAAGTTGCTGAAATATAAGAAGAAGAAACAAAGGCTTTGATTCAAAAGATGGCAGATACAGTCATTTTATATCTAAATGATCAGAATACTTGAGAGGTAAGAACATACGGGAATCAACAACCATCCGATATGAGAAATCGTAGCCATCTGTACCAGAAGGCCTCCCTGATGCCGACAATCTCTGCTGCATCTTTGCTACTTTGCTACTTTGCCTTCTTAAACTCCTGTTTTAAGAAACAAGTCATCTGAACTGTCAGATAATTTCTTGTACGAAATTAAACTAGGAGCATTGTTAGATAGATTAAGAATTCATCCTATCAAATAGAAACCATAATATAAGAAGCACACATCCTCCACAAGTGGTTGCATTCATCTTCTAAATGATGAGATGGGCAAACCCGAGAACCAAACTAAGATTAACTAGTTGTTTCTTTTATTAATGAAATCTAAACAACCCACCAAGGAAATCTGTTCCCCGTGTCAATTTTTTTCTCTTCGTTCAGTTCCATTACTCTCATAAAAGAGAACCCTAATTTTCGCTATAATTCGCTTTCTTTTTCAATAAGTCTACTCAATAACATAAGTAAGCTACAGAAAAAGTAGCATCCTAAAGAAACAATTCGTGGATCAAACAAATGACTAATTAAGGCATCAGTAATCAGATCTAAATGAGTAGAGAGAAGTAAAGCAATTAAAAAAACTTGCAATCAGGGATCTTTTGAAATCCTAATGCACCAATAAAATCTAAAAGGGAAATGAATGAAGAGATGTCAGCAAGGAGGGGAGAGGACATGGAAAAGCAAAAGAAAAAAGAAATTGAACTTTAAGACAGCTCATTTTTAATCATAATCTCAGTGCATTGCATCATAATGCATTGAGAAAGTGGGTTTTTTAAGAGATTTCAGCCAATCAGTCATGGGTTTGCTGTTGCCTTCTCCAAATGGTTCATGAAAATCTTTATGTCACTTTTTCATCTTTCATATTGACTATCTGAAGGTGAAGCTCTCTTTACAGATTTCTGATGCAAAATGAATAATCATCTTTATTTCAGAATTCGAAAAATATATTCCTCCTTTTGTTCATTTATTCCAAAGGCTCTTCAAAGAAATTCCAACCCTTTCAAAAATTTCGAAATGCAGCAATACCAATTACTATTAAAAATATATTTAACCCAATAAGCTCATAAAAGAATCCAATGGAGAACCCTAAAAAAAAAGTTTGGAATTGGTTATTCCGTTGGAAACAGGGGTAAGCTTAGATCTGAAAAAGGATGAAATATGAGTTGTTTAGGGTTTCCAAATCAATTTGAAGCTGGAAAACCATAGTGAGGGAAAGAAAATAATAGGAAAGAAAGAAGATAGCAGAACTAACCCGAGGAGACGCCGCCGTGGAAGACGAATATGCGTGGGTGATGGTATTTAAGTTGTAAAATGTTTGGGCTTGGAAGAGGAAGAAGACAATAGAAGCCTTAACGTTGAGTTCGTAAAACGACTTACGGGTTTAGATTGGGTAAAGTGATTTAACAAGGAAAACATTTTACTTTGAGACTTTATTTTACTGAAAACAATCACGCCTGAGAAATAGAAGTACCGTTTGCGAATGGGTTAGAAAATAATGGGAGAACACTGTGCCACTTAGCGGGGGAATCAAGTGCAAGATATCCCGTAGAAACAAACCTAATTACCAAACTTTTTATTTGATTCTGATAGGTAAAAGTAGAGTTACGAAAGAAAAACAATTTCGAAAACTTAAGCAATCAAAACAAAATTTTATTTGACTAATGGTGTAATTTAATCTTACTGTTCTTCAGACCCATTACTGCATGGAAGCCAAGTGGACCTTTTCCTATGAAAAAAGAAGTGGCACTTTTAAGAGGGAATTGCTCTTTTCTAGACCTGATCAGGCCATTCATTCAGCTTGAAAGTATAATGTAAGAGAGTTGGAATAAAAATATAGATAAAAAATCAAACATAAAATCATTACTTAATTGTTATATTTAAAGTTTCTAATGCTGTTTCGGTAAAAGGTTTTAGAAAACTCAAACCCGATTGGAAACATAATGCCCATTTTTAAATTAGATTTGTAGTCAAACCTGTGCCAAAATCTAAAACAATATAATATCATATAAACTTTTCAGGCTTAGGAATAGAAAACATAAGGAATGGTAACATGAGAGATAGAGATGGAGATGGAGGTATAAAGTTGTTAAGATGTTCCTGAAAGAATCTAGATGGTGGGGGTATTTCTGTTATGACATCTTCCATTTTTAGATTTAAAGCTCAAGCTCTGCGCACTAGCCAATTAAGCAAAACAGAAATATTATCAGCATCAATCTCCACATTTCAGGGGGATAAAGAAAACAGTTGAACCTACTTCTCTAGCCAAAATGTTATCAAAGTTCATTGCTTTTTTTAATTAGAATAAACAATGAACATCATCATTTGGCATTCCTCAGAATGAAGGATAGTCCAACATCAATGGCATACTTCACTAAACCAGAAAAAATGGGTTACTTCCATAATCAATCCTATTGTAATCTTCACCCCCATACAGTCATGAAATCACCCTTTTTCCCCTCATTCAAAGAAACCCAAATTTCCTTAGTCTCATTTTGTCAAACATTTCACATGCATAACCCGGGAACCCGCAAAAGTAGACAACTTCGTTTGCCTAAGCAACAAATATATTCAACAATAACTGCAGTGATTTGCTTAAAGCTCAGACCTTCAAATAAGGCAACTAATTATTATTTATATAAAAAAAAAAGCATGAAACAAGAATTAAGAACTAAGACAGATTAAAAAAATCCTTTACAAAAGAGGCATAAGCAAAGGGACTTACCGGTCAGTGAAGATAGAGGTGATTGGGAAGAAGAGCGGTGTGTTTTTCAGCTGAGATGGGCAGAAAAAAATGACTTCTTGGGCAAGTTACGTTTTTTAACTTGTTTGTTTTAGGCACAATTGTCAAATTTGACAAAGCTTTTTGTTTTAGATTTTGGCACAGGCCCAGTCTTAATTTTAGAATATGTATGTTTTAACTTGAGTATTAATTATAACGTTTGTTAAGCCCTTGCAATTTTTATTATTATATATAAAATTAGTATATAAACTTATTTATTTCTCCTAGATTAATATTTATGATTTTTATTATCCCAGATTATTTCTTAAATTCTTTTTCGTCAACTATATTGGTACTCAAATTTAATACCGTTACCTTTTTTGTTGACATGGCAACACTGGCCACTCGTGCTGCGCCATATGTCCTCCTCCTTATACTTTTTTTCTTCTTTTTCCCTCATTTTCTTCCCCTTTTTCTTTTTCCTATCCTGGCCGCTATGCTGTCTTCTTCATCTATCATAGCTTCATTATTTCTAATTTTTTAAAGGATAATTTCTGAAAGTCTTTTTTGCTTCTTCTTCACAACGCTTTATCTCCCTTTTTCTTTGTTTTGTTTTTAGTTTCACAAACAATACTATTAAGAATGAGATTGTTAATTCGATAGGTTTGAGTGACAATGAAATTGGGAATATTAGTACTTGGAGCATTTCCAAAATGATTTCTCTTGCAAAATCCATTTTTCGTTCCAACGATTTCACCATGGTAGAAATGAAATTATTGGCGAGAAAGTAGAAATCGAAGTTGGAAATCGAATCATTGAAACAGGTAAAGGATTCATTTTCCTATAAATTCGAAGAAGAGGGATTGGAAAAAATGGGTTTTGCAAACAATTTGAGGAAATGCAAGAACTAATTGGAGGATACGGGGGATGAGGTCTCAAAGTTGCGAGAAGAAAATATGGTTTTGAGGGAAAGAGGAAAGTTTGCGAAGGAAAGGTATAAAAGATTGTTGGAGGAAGTGGAGAGTATGTATGAGAAAGAACACGAAATTATCGATTTGATAAGCAAAGAATTGCAAACTTGAAAATGAGAAAGCCAAAACTGAATCTAATTTGGAAATATTGAGGAAGAGATTCGAGGAGTTGGAGAGGGTTTCGTGTTTAGAGACTGATTTTAATACTTTACAAGATGAAGATGATTCCAAGAACAACAATGGGATTGTCGAAGAAATTGGGGTTTCCGAAAATGGGAGGCTAAAATCTATTGAAGTTAACGGGCATGCACCAAATGCTGGTAAAAATTCAACTTTCTTGAACATTTTTTGTTTTGTTTTTGTGTTTATTTATTACATATTGCATGCTTTCCAAAATGCTTGCTGACCAATTTTATCATTAAAAAAAATAAAAAATCATGAAGCTCAGAAATGAGAAATGAAGAAGACAGTGATATAAAACCAAGGAATAAATATATATATTTTCACACCAGAAAAATTGTTTATAAAGGAGTCGAATCTTTAGATAAGGAATCTTTTAATTTAGGCATACTTGAAAAAAAGAATTGATTCTCTGATAATGAAACTAAAAGAGAATACTTGCCTAAACTATATGATCTTTTCTAGCATGGACCCTATCACGAAAGAATTAAAAAATGAGGTTCTTCTTTAAGCATAAATCAAAAACACGAATTCGTTTTAGATAAATAAGATTCATACTCTACTTTTTACTACTGATTATCATGAATTTGAATAGACACTAGATACACTCAATATAAAATCATTAGCAATAGAAAAAAAAACTCTCTTTATTGACATTAACAAAAGGAAATAGAAGAAGAAAGATGAAGAAGAGAATGTGGCAGCCAAGGTAGGAAAAAGAAAAAGAAGAAGAACAAAATGAGGGAAAATGAAAAAGAAAAAGAGGTACAAAAAGGACGGCACGTGGTGCCGCATGAGTGGTCAGCATTGCCATGTTAGCAAAAAAGTAACGGTGTTAGGCTCAAGTACCAATATAGTTGACGGAAAAAAAGTTTAGTTATCAATCTAGGAAAAAAAAACCTAAGTTCCAATTTGAGAGAAGTGGACAAGTTTGGGTACCAATTTTATATTTAACCTTTTTTGTTTACTATAATTTATGTTTCACACTCGAAGAATCCAATTTATTTGAAACTTATTCAGAATAATTGATTGCATTATTACTCGAACAGATAACACTTTTAATGCTTTTTTATTTTTAATTTTTTTTTGTGTTTTATCCTAACTTTTAAATTTTTTTTTTGCAAGTGACTTTAAAAATGATACTCTTTTTTTTTTTTTTAATTTCTCACATGGGTTAGTCAATAAGGTTATAAATGGCTAATTTTTTTTTTTTTAAGTTTTAGAGCTAGAACTAAATTGTCAGATTTTGCAAATATTGATGGCCAAATTTATTGAATTTTTTAGAATTATAACTAAAATGATAAATTTTGTAAACATTGAGTGTTAAATTTGTTTTTTTTTTATATTTAGGATCAAATTGATAGAATGTGTAAACATTAGAGGGCTAGTTTTGTTACTAGACCAACAAAAAACACACAAAAGCTCAGAGTCACTAAAATATTTAATGTGAAAAAGTCTAGTGATTAAATCGAAAAAATTAATAGTTAGGTAACCAAAATAGAACTAAAGGAATAGTTGGGTGACCATTTTATAGTAAACCTATAAAAAAATGAATTTTCAGCATAGATTTAACCTTCCACATCATTATTTAACGGAAAAAAAATTTTAACGAATGGGCTAAATTGTACGTTTCACAATGTATAAAAACTAATTTGCCCAATTTTCAGTAAAGAGACTAAAATACAACCGTCTCTAAGTATAGGGATTTCTCTAGTACTTTAAACTATTCATGTATAAATTAGTCACAGCAAAAATTGGTCCTAGGCTTTTAATTTATGTCTAGATAAATTTAAGTGGTGACTAAAAAATTTACCCTACATCTCCTATCTTTTCCCTTTCAAAATTTTGGACAACAAATTGGATTATTAGTGTGAGTTTCAATTTGAATAGCATGAGGTTTAGGGTTTGATATTCGTGTTTGTAAAACCCTTTTTTTCCTCTCCCATTGTACAATAATTGTTCACTTTATCGGAAAAAAAATCACAACCTTTAAAAGAGTATTTTACCGATAAATTATGTAGTTATTAACTTATGGTATAAATACTTAATTGAATGGATTTTTTTAACTTTTTAAAAATGGAAATAATTATTTATTTTTTGAATTTTTTTAATAATTAAAATATATATATATATGATTTTTTTTTTTAAAAAATATTGTCTTTAGAAGTTAGTCAAATGATGATGACCTTATTGTAACACCCCTGACCCATATCCGTCGCTGGAACAGGGTTACGAAGCATTATCGGAGTTTTTAGAACAAATACAAATAATTCATGTCATTTACTATTCATATTTAAAACTAATCATATCGTCCCTTGATTGGACCCTCGAGGCCCAATTTAAGCATTAGAAACAAGTCGGGACTAAATCGGGATCTCAAAAAAATTTTCGTGAAATTTCAACATTTTACAAGGTGCAGGAGTCACACGCCCGTGTGGGTAGGCCTTTGTGGCTTACACAGCCAAGTAACATGCCCATGTCCTGGGCCGTGTGGCATTCGATGTGAAGCACACGGCTGTGTCCCTAGCCCGTGTAACTCTCTGACTTGCAATATATTAAAGTGCAGGGGTTATACGGCCAAGCCACACGCTCGTATGCCGGGCCGTGTGACCAATTTTGAGCATTCTGTTTTGACATTTTAAAGATGCAGGGGACACACGGCCAAATCACACGCCTATGTGCTAGGCCGTGTGTCACACATGGCTAAGACACACGCCCGTGTAGACAAAAATAGGCTATTTTTCAAGCCACATTTCTCACCCAATTTGTCTTCCTCTTACACCAATACTTTAACATATTCATAAGCCATTTTTAAAACAATTAATTCAAGTCAAAACTGAGTCTTATGCATGACATAACAACACATACAACCAATGTGCTCTTAAGCACCTCAAATACACTTTACCATCATGTAACCAAACATACAAAGCTTACTTAACTTATCAAATTCACCAATATGCATATTACCAAATATGCAAGAATTAATCATCAATATGCCAACATGAATTCTATCATTCAACCAGTTAGGCACACACCAAACATGTTATAACATCATTTATACATATCAAAACATGCTCATCACAAGCCATTCCATTGGCTTGTTATAACCAAAACACTTACATGCCAACATTGGCTAATTAACCTATACATGCCATTATAATCGCATTTGATTTACCATATATACCTAAATGGGCCGATGGATAGTGTGAGTGATCTCCGCCAAGCTTTTAATCTAACGAGCTTTCGAATTACTATAGAATAAAAAAAATAAAACAGAGTAAGCATATAATGCTTAGTAAGCTCGTATAACATGGTAAATAACATCCCATATATTTATGTTCAAAATAAACATGCAATACACTATCAACCAATTTGGTCACAGGCCCTAAACACATTTCTTCATCATGTTAGCCAAGTAATCACATATAATAGTCCATAATCATGGATGAACAAAGTCATCAAGCATGATCCACATTCATGTAACAACCGATTTATGCATCATTATATCAGGTAATGTCATTTCCATGTAATTCATATATATACGGGTAATAGTTCATTTCTAAGTCATATTATCTCATATAAACATCAAGAAATACGTATGGGCTCAATAATAACCAAATTCCCATATACATATACTTTCCAGATCATGAATTCAAAAAACATATACAAATCATACCCTTGTATTTCAAGTACATTTTCATAATTTTTCGTCTCAAGTTCAGATGATTTCATGTCAGGAATTTGCTCATTAAATCAATTAAAATATCAATGGAAACCCGAGAAAATACATTTGAAATGTACAAATCTATAATCTTAGATGAACATATTCATCAAACAAGTTCCATGTTTATATATCCCCATCTCATACTTCCATATATCATGTATCATTATCTTCATATATTTTAGGCTGATACATGTAATAATTCATTTCGTGTTCATATTTTCTCATGTCAGGATTTTTCCTGTTGAATCTTTGAAAACATCGATGGATACATAAGTAGTACACTCGAAGTGTACAAGTCAGAAACCGTAATTCATATTTAGGGGTACCCATAAGGGCACATAATCAGGTAGCACACTTTTGAGCCATATAATAGGATGCTCATGTGAGCCATGTAACAGGAAGCTTCTCCGGGATAAATTAGGAATGCTCATAAGAACCATAAATAGAAAGTTCACAAGGAACTTTTAACCGGAAATCTCATGAAGAGCTTATCAAGAATGCTTACAAAGAGCCAAGTAATAGGAGCTTCGGATAGCCATATATCAGGGAGTTCAGGCGAGCCATATCATGACGCTCACGAAGAGCTGCGTTTATGTCTGCAACACATGCAAGATCACAACTGATCAATAAACAGGACGTTCAAAAAGAGCTGAGTTTGTGTCCGCAACATATGCAGGATCACAACCGATCACATAACAGGACGCTTACAAAGAGCTGCGGTAGTCCACAACATATGTGAAATTACTACTGATCGGTATACTCGTAGAACTATATAACAAGAATGCTCAAGAGGGCTTTTAACAGGATGTTTGTCCGAGCTATAATGTCCGCAACATATGTAGGACTATAATCAATACGGGAAAATAATGTATCAATCACATTTCATTATTCAAACGGGACTTATCAATTATCGAACAATATCGGGCATGTGATTAATTTCATACATTAAACATTTATGCAATTCACACAAATAAAATATTCAATTCAAACATATTAATATTCATAATTAAGTTAAACGAACTTACCTCAATAAATGTTCGTGTACGTAAAATCTACTAATTCGACACTTTTTCTTTTCCTCGCTCTAACTCTGAATTTTATATATCTGGATCTATACGAGTAAATTTAACATCAATCTAATACAATTCATACTCAATTCAGTCTAATTCACATCTTAGGAAAAATTACCATTTTGCCCCTAATCTTTTAATTAATGAAGATTTCATCCCTAGGCTCGGAAAATGAAATTCATGCAATTTAATCCTTATTCCGAGCCTAGCTGAATTTCTCATATAATATTTACAGCACATAAATTTCATAAAAATCAGAAATTTTCCATGAATTTTACATTTTTACAATTTAGTCCCTAAATCACAATTTCATAAAAATTCACTTTACAAAAGTTGTTTATCTATCAACAACCTTTCATTTCCTACCATAAATTTCAAAATTTTAGCATATTCATCCATGGAAAAATTTCTATACTTTGATATCTCTGCAATTTAATCCCCAAAATAAATAAATTAAGCTATACCGATTTTAGAAATATAAAAATTACTAAAAATGGGACAAGAATTCATACCTAATTAAACCAAGAAAGCTTGTGTTCTCTTTCCTAGGGTTTTCATAGAAATTTTGGGGAAGAAGATGATATAAAATGATGATAATTTGTTTTTGTTTATTATTTATCATCTTTATTTTTTTATCTTTCCCATTTTGTCATTTTCTTTATTTTATTTTCCATGGATGAATCATCATCTTTAACCACTAATCATTTTTAAATGGTCTATTTTCCATATAAAGACCTCCACTTTGAAGTTCTATAGCTATTTAACCCTTTTAGCTATTAGAACTCAACTTTTGCACTTTGTGCAATTTGGTTCTTTATCAAAATAAACATGTAATTGGTAAAATTTCTTTAAAAAATTTTCATATGACATTATTATCATACTGTAGATCATAAAATAATTTTAAAATAAATTTTCTTTTCAGAATCGGATTTGTGGTCCCGAAACCACTGTTCTGATTTCACTGAAAATGGGTTGTTACACCTATTAAGTTGTTTCTCACAACTATATTTATCCTTGATGCCATATTAAGTTGTCTTTTTTTTTTTTTGGTGAATTACAAGAGGGGGCCAAAGCCTTAATAACAACGCGACTAGTGCAACTTAAACTAGGCCACACCTAGGGCAGTGAATACCTTGACCATTAGGCCAACACACCGGATTCATATTAAGTTGTCTTTATTTGCTTGCTTTTAAATAGTAAAGGGACTACTTTGCTCCATTTATTTTGAAAGGGATTACACTGAAGCCTAACCTAATAGTTTATGAATGGAAATCATTAATGAGATTTCCATCGTTAATGGATAATCATCAATCTCCATCTCAGCTATCTTTTTTAGTAGCTGTACGGATTCTTCATCACGTTCTTGATGCGGTCTTTCTATATTGTATGCCAATATTCTTCTTCCATCCGTCCAAAGGACATAAGTATTATGTTGAAGTAGATACTGAGCCTTGAGCATTAAATCAATTCCGGTTTGGACTTGATAATGAGAAAATTATTATAACACATGTCAATGGTTTTTGACAAGTGCTCTTTGTCTTCATTTACAGACGAGAGGTTTGTTCCTCCAAACATTGTTTTAATGACCCAAATTTGATATGGCTGATAAAATTTTTCTTGTTCAGCTATACCAATAAGACTACTAATTTCTATATGAAAATAGTAAAAGAAATCCATATTTGGAAAACTTGCTAATCGAGATTTTACGATAGCAGGAAAATCCTTTAATAAATCAAAAGAAAGATTTTGGACTGTTATCTCTTTAACAAATCCCCATTCAATACTGGTTATATCAAATGGTTCATGATTAAGCCTAAATTTAGTAGTAGGAAATTTTTGGTTCATGATTAAGCCTAAATTTAATAGTAGGAAATTTTTCTCCTATATGATTTGTAAAAACATAGGCTTGTAGAAAATATTCAGAAAAAGTTTTTCTAAATTGAATTTGCTGGTTGCAAATTATACTGTTTATTTTTGTAAAAATTTCTACGGGTAAAATTCTTCTGGATTTATTAAATAAACATCGTCTAAACATTTTATTTATAATAGGACTGTTTATCCCACTATCAATAAAATATTGAAATATAACAAGGAAATTATTTATCTCTTTAATATCCATATATTCTATATAACATTCATCCCAATCTCTATATAAAATAGATTTTAATAAAAGATCATAGGCTTTATTAACTTTAGTTGTTTTTTCAACTAAAAATTGAGAAAATTAGTAAGAGCTCTTCGAAGATTTGCTCTTTGTTCTAAAATATGGGTTTTCCATATTTTGTTAATAAAATTATAATATTCCAATAGTAATCCTGGATTATAAAAATCATTTATCTCAGAGAGCGATTGTTGTGATAAAAAGTTTTCTGCTCCCTGAATAACTTCAGCATAACTGGCTTGAAATGCCGAGTTAGGGTCTTGGGACCATTGAGATTGACTTACCGGGTTTGGTGTCAATGAGAACTGAGATCCAATTGGTGATCTTACTATTGGATATGGTACATAATATCCTTGGTTAGGATAAAATGGTACTTGTGTAGGCATAGGAACAAATCCTTGGTTGGATTTTGTTAATTTCCCTTTGTTGGGTTTTTTATGGACTGTATTCCATTCTCCCATTAGAGGTTGTTTTACTTCTATCCATCAGGCCTGCTAAGAAAATCAGCAAATAAAATTAGGATTTTTAACAATTGGTATTTCTATAGAAGTCTTTTCTATAGACAATATAATTGATTTTTTTTAAATAGAAAATGGTAAATATTGTTTTATAAAATCATTACCTAATAATATATCTCCTTTCATTTCAGGAAAGCATAGTATTTTAGGAATTACAAGTTTTACATTATTTATGTAAATTGGTATATTCCTAGCCTTATAATATACTAAAGTTTTATTACTATCTATACCACTAACCTCTATTGGTCTTTTTACAGGTTTCCAATATTCTCTGGGAATAGCATTCAACTTACAACTACTTGTTGTAGCACCTGTATCTATTAAAGCATGTAAAGGATTTTTATCTTTAATTTTTATTTCAATGTATATACAATTTTTAATATCTTGTACTGAAGTTTGTATATCTTCTATTCTAGTATTTCTAGAATTTCTACTTGGTTCGGTAGGAAAAATAGGGATATGAACTGTTTTCATACCTATCGGTGTAGAAGATGTTGTACTTTTATTATCCTCTTCTTCCTCTATTTGAGAAGTTGAGGGTAGAACTAGATTATTTATCTGTATTTGTTAACAGATTATTTTTAAAATATAATTTATCACCTGATGCCATATATTCTATAGTACTTACTGGTTTTGAAGTACTTGCACCATTTATATATCCTATTATCCAATCTTTTGGAATAGAAAGATCTTTTAAGTGTAATAATTTTGGCTGTATTTCCGTAGTAATTTTATTAGGTTCAAAAAGTTCAATAATTTTATTATTGACTTCTTTTATTTCTACCTCTGCCGTATTAGTATATTCATTAATAGCAGTCCAGCTTATTACAAGATCTTCTGCTAAGTCCTTAATATCAGAATTTTTTGTCTGAATTCTCAAACATAGATACTCTTCTATTAGAGGGTCCGTAATGGATATAAAGTAATTTGGTTTTACCTTAAATCCTATTACACCATTATATAAATTTGATTGAATTCCTCCAATAAGTGCTTTTATTGGATTTTCAAATTTTTATCTAATAAAACTGCTATTATAGGTACATCATGACCTCGTCTAAATAAAGCTCTAATTGTGATCATAATTATACCTAAATGTATATATCTAACCTGAGGATATTTCTTCCTAATCCTCTTAATTTTTTCTTTAGTAAATAAAGGGATTTCAGTTAATCCTCCTTTAGTATCCTTAGCGACTGTATTACCGCTAATTTTTTCAATATGTCTTTGTGACCATATTTTAAACTTGGATATTTTATGTATTTCTTCTTTAGAAATATGATTTTTAGTTATCTTTTCTATCATTTCTTCTGAGAAGTCTTTTTCTTCTCCAATTAAATTTCCTAATTTTATATCCTGTTGTTCAGTTTTAGGGATTTCTTCTAACTGATTATTATGTCCTAACATAAAGATATATTCTTCATTATCAGTATCAGAATCTGTTTCTAATATTAATTCATATAAAATTTCTGTAGGATTTATTTCCTCACTAAAACATATTTCTAAATCTTGTTCTTCAAGACTTTTAATCATTTTTCTGGCATTTTTCCCTTTATTAGGACAGTTTGTAGCTATGTGACCTTTTTCATCACATATAAAACATTTACAAATTTGTTTTATAGGTTTTTTAGAAGTTTTTCTTCTTACAAATTTTTTCTTTTTCTTTTTGTTATTATTATTATTATTAATATTTATGACTTAATTTATTTTTGACTTGTTTAGCAGCTTTACTCTGTAAACAGTGTAAAGTAATTCTTTCTCTAGCAAAATTAATCCTATTTCTTATAGTATCTATATTTTCTATATCTAGACCAGTTGCTTTACTGTGTTTGTCTAAATATGATGTATATTTATTTATACAAATTTCATCCCATGGCGGGGGTAATTTATGGAAATATTGGTTTTTCTAAAATTCTATATTACAATTTTTTAACTTTTGATATTCGTGAAGAAATTTTTTAGAAAATTCTTCTAAGTATCTAATATCACATAATTTGATTTTTGATAAAATATAACTAGATTGGCCATCCTGATTTTTTTTATCAGTATAACTATAAAATTCTGTTTTTAGAATTAAAGTTAAACCTTTTAATAATTCTTTAGGAGTACCTATTTGATTAATAAGTTGTTCCTTTTGTTGTTTACCTTTTTCAGATTCTTCCCAACGACGGAGAAATTGCAACACATCTCCTTGGAAAGTTCCTACAAAATAATTTAAAATTTTTTCTTTTGTCCAACTATTGCTATTATTATTAACAACAATAGTCATTGATTGTGCCCAGTCATCTATGGTTTTTTCATATTCTGGCAAAGGTATTTTAGTTAAATCTAAATATATACAACCCTGAGCAACATTTCTTTTATTTAAATCATCAATCCTATATGGTATAGGTTGACTAGATGATTCTCCTGGAGTTTTAGGTTTTACATCATTTGTAGCTATGGTTTCAAATATTCTAGTCGTTTCCTCGACCTGTTCATTATCTTTATTAAAAGATCTCAGATAATCATCTTTTTGAATATCCGATTCTATTTTTCTTTTGCCATAAGGATCTTTTTTATCCTTTTCCTTAGGTTTCGGAATATAAGTATTTGTGTTGTCAGTATCCATAGATTTTGGTATTTCTATGTTTTCTTTTGTTGAAGTGTTTTCTTCATCAGAATTATAACTAGTAGCATTAATTTCTTCTGAAATTATAGAATTATTATCATCTGATTTAATATCCTCATTAGAACTACTACTACTATCTGTAATATCATTATTTAACATATAGTGATAATTAAATATTTTAAACAGACCTTTATGTTTTTCATAAAGTTCTTCTATTAACTTTAAATATTCTACTCTTTAATACTTATCATTAGTAGTAGAAAATTTATCTTTCCAATGTTCTATAAGTTCTTTATAACACTGGAAATCATATTTTGTTGTTTTGAATATTCTCTTTTTTGTTTTTCTTTTTTAATATTATTATTATTATCCGACTCGTCCGAAGAAGTTTGGTCTTCCTCAGATAAAGCTAATATAACATTACTAGTACCATAGTATAATGGACCTAAATCCATTTCTTGTTCTTCACTTTTATTAGTAAGAACATTATCTAATTTATTATTAATATCTGATAAAAGTTCTTTAGACTCATTGTTCAAGTCTAACTCCGTTACTTTACTCATATTTTCTATTTTACTTTCAATATTATTAACCTTATTATATAACTTATTAAAATATACAAAAGTTATATCCACCAAACTATTGATACCTTTACTAAGAGCCGAAATATTATTTTCATTTTTTGGTTCAATATGCATAGTATGATTACAAGTTTTATCTTTATATAAACAATCCATTTCTTCCATATTACTTATCTTTGGTACCTAAAACTGTCTGTTATCTTAATATGTCTTTAACAAAGGCCTTAAACACGTCATCCCTGGACTTTAATAGGCAAACAAAGACACAACAACAGATATATGGGTTTCAAGATAAATAACTATGAAATAAATAGAATTGTGAACAAAAGATAGAAACTTACAATATTACTACGATATTTTTGCTTCCAAGTATCGTTACTCCGGCCCTCTGATACCAATTACGGGGGACTATGGTGGCTCTAGACAGCTGAAGATATTATACAAAGAGAGTTTTATTATTTAGTAAAGTAAATTTTTACAAAAGGCTATTGGAAGAAAGTATACAAAAGGCAAAATGAAAGAAAACTATTCTAGGAATTGATTACAAAGAAAGTATTCCAAAATTCGATACCTTGCTTAGGCTACAACAATACCTATTTATAGTGTAAAATTTAACTCTAATTCATTTACATTTCAAATCTGGATAATATCCTGATAAGGACGTAATAATTTCTGACTTGATGGTTTCTTCCACGTAGTCTTTTTATTTTGTCGTTTTTTTGGTGGTTGCTTCCACATATCCATGCATTAATGGCTGCTTCCATCATCTCTGCATCATGGCTTTCATCATCCTCCATCATCATTTTTGTCTTATTTGCTTAATGAGACATTTATGATGATATTGGCAAGTCGCCATCAATAATTAAATGCTCCGTTTTTAGATGACATTTTTACACGTGTCTTGTCCTGGTTTTATCCTTCTTGGATATTTGTCAGATTCATTTCCTCTATCTCGTCCAGGTGTAATGAATCCGGTGAGAGTGCTGGTGAATTCCAACTTTCCCACGTGTCCTTGATTTCCATCGTTAATGGATAATCATCAATCTCCATCTCAGCTATCTTTTTTAGTAGATGTATGGATTCTTCATCACGTTCTTGATGCGGTCTTTCTGTATTGTATGCCAGTATTATTCTTCCATCCGTCCAAAGGACATAAGTATTATGTTGAAGTAGATACTGAGCCTTGAGCATTAAATCAATTCCGGTTTGGACTTGATAATGAGAAAAATTATTATAACACATGTCAATGGTTTTTGACAAGTGCTCTTTGTCTTCATTTACAGACGAGAGGTTTGTTCCTCCAAACATTGTTTTAATGACCCAAATTTGATATGGCTGATAAAATTTTTCTTATTCAGCTATACCAATAAGACTACTAATTTCTATATGAAAATAGTAAAAGAAATCCATATTTGGAAAACTTGCTAATCGAGATTTTACGATAGCAGGAAAATCCTTTAATAAATCAAAAGAAAGATTTTGGACTGTTATCTCTTTAACAAATCCCCATTCAATACTGGTTATATCAAATGGTTCATGATTAAGCCTAAATTTAATAGTAGGAAATTTTTCTCCTATATGATTTGTAAAAACATAGGCTTGTAGAAAATATTCAGAAAAAGTTTTTCTAAATTGAATTTGCTGGTTGCAAATTATACTGTTTATTTTTGTAAAAATTTCTACAGGTAAAATTCTTCTAGATTTATTAAATAAACATCGTCTAAACATTTTATTTATAATAGGACTGTTTATCCCACTATCAATAAAATATTGAAATATATCAAGGAAATTATTTATCTCCTTAATATCCATATATTCTATATAACATTCATCCCAATCTCTATATAAAATAGATTTTAATAAAAGATCATGGGCTTTATTAACTTTAGTTGTTTTTTCAACTAAAAATTGAGAAAAATTAGTAAGAGCTCTTCGAAAATTTGCTCTTTGTTCTAAAATATGGGTTTTCCATATTTTGTTAATAAAATTATAATATTCCAGTGGTAATCCTGGATTATAAAAATCATTTATCTCAGAGAGCGATTGTTGTGATAAAAAGTTTTCTGCTCCCTGAATAACTTCAGCATAACTGGCTTGAAATGCCGAGTTAGGGTCTTGGGACTATTGAGATTGACTTACCGGGTTTGGTGTCAATGAGAACTGAGATCCAATTGATGATCTTACCATTGGATATGGTACATAATATCCTTGGTTAAGATAAAATGGTACTTGTGTAGGCATAGGAACAAATCCTTGGTTGGATTTTGTTAATTTCCCTTTGTTGGGTTTTTTATGGACTGTATTCCATTCTCCCATTAGAGGTTGTTTTACCTCTATCGAAAATTTGCTCTTTGTTCTAAAATATGGGTTTTCCATATTTTGTTAATAAAATTATAATATTCCAGTGGTAATCCTGGATTATAAAAATCATTTATCTCAGAGAGCGATTGTTGTGATAAAAAGTTTTCTGCTCCCTGAATAACTTCAGCATAACTGGCTTGAAATGCCGAGTTAGGGTCTTGGGACTATTGAGATTGACTTACCGGGTTTGGTGTCAATGAGAACTGAGATCCAATTGATGATCTTACCATTGGATATGGTACATAATATCCTTGGTTAAGATAAAATGGTACTTGTGTAGGCATAGGAACAAATCCTTGGTTGGATTTTGTTAATTTCCCTTTGTTGGGTTTTTTATGGACTGTATTCCATTCTCCCATTAGAGGTTGTTTTACCTCTATCCATAAGGCCTGCTAAGAAAATCAGCAAGCATATTTTCATCACTTTTTATATTTATGACTTGAAAATTAAAACTACATAAATCATTATACCAACGTATTCTTCTTGATACCGTTTCCAAACTTTTATTAGTAAGTAATTGTTTAACAGCTTGATTATCTGTTCTAATAATAAAATATTCAGATGCTAAATATATCAAGAATTTCTTTATTCCTTTCTTTATTGCTAATAACTCTTTTTCATATATAATATAATTGATTTCATTTGGTTTAAATTTTCCTGAACTATATCCACAAATTAATTCTTCATTTTTTGTTTTAGCTTTCAATATACATCCTCAATGTTTATCAGAAGCATCTGTTTCTAAAATTAATTTATCACCTTGTTTAGGTAAATAAACCTTTGGAATATAATTTATTTATGCTTTTATATTTCTTACAATTTTCAAGTCTTCTTTAGACTATTCAAATTTTAATCCTTTTTTTCGTTTTCCATATAACTTATCTACTTTTTTAGATAAATTAGGAAAGAAAGTTCTTCCATAATTAACAATTCCTATAAATTGTTGAAGTTGTTTTTGATCTTTAATATTATCAGGAAATTTCTTGATTTTAACTATAATATGATCCTGTAATTTAAGGCCATCTACAGATAATATTAATCCTAAAAATTCGATTTCAGTTTTTTCCAATTCTATTTTCTTAGTACTTAATATTATTCCATGTTTTATGAATTCTTTAGAAATGATATTTAGATATTTTCTATGACTTTCTAGAGTGTCAGAAAATATTAAAATATCATCAATATAAACAACACAAAACTTTTTATATTTTTTAAAGATAGAATCCATCCATCTTTGAAAAATTTGTGGTGCATTACAAAGACCAAAAGGCATTACATTCCATTGGTAATGACCATTAGGTGCACTAAAGGCTGTTAAAGGTCTAGAACCTTCTGTTAGCATTATTTGCCAAAATCCTGATTTACAATCAAATTTACTAAAATATTTGGCATGTTTTGCTTGATTTATTAATACTTCCTTTCTTGGAATAAAATATCCATCAAAAATAATATTTTGATTTAATCTTTTATAATTAATAACCATTCTGGCTTTTCCTCGTTTTATTTCTACATGGTTTCTTACCATAAATGCAGGACTAGAATGCGGACTAATAGTTTCTTCTATTAAACCTTTTTCCAATAAATCTTTTATTTGTATATCAAATTCATCTATATCTTGTTTAGTATAGATCATTGGCTTTACCCTAATAACTTTTTAGGATTTTCTAATTTAATTTCACAATATCTAGGACTATTTTTCCATAATTTTAATGGTTCTTCACTAAAATTATTTTCTAGTATTTTAAACAACCAATGAGTTATTTCAATTTGTTTAAAATGATCCTTCCTTGGTGGAGTAAAATCTTTATCACAAATATATTTATGATTTTCTATTAATGGTACTTCCACATAAGTATTTTCTGTCGTTAATGTAATCATATTTTTATCAATAGAAAAAGGCAAATGTTGATATATAAAATTATTACCTAATAATATATCCCCATGCATATCAGGGAAACATAAAATTTTAGGAATTACAAATCTTACATTATTTATGTAAACCGGTATATTCCTAGCTTTATAAGCAATTAAGGTTTCTTTACCATCTACTCTTACTGCCATTATTGGATTATTCATGAATTCCCATTTTTCTAATGGAATAGCATTTTTTCTACAACTGCTTGTTGCAGCTCCTGTATCCAATAGAGCATGTAAAGAATATGTTTTATATTCTCGAAACTGAAATGTAACTTCTATATAAGTATAATATTTCTTGGGTTGAAAATTTGAAAAGGTAATAATATCATTTTTTCCTAATTTCATTTGTTGAATTATTATTGCATTTTTTGTCTTTTTTATTCTAGTGTTTCTAGAATTTTTATTTAATATATCAGGTTTATGATTTAATATTAATATATCTTCTCTTTTAAAATTTTTAGTATCTTTTTTATCCTTTTCCTTAGGTTTCGGAATATAAGGATCTATGTTGTCAGTATCCATAAGTTCCAGTATTTCTATGTTTTCTTCTATTGAAGTGTTTTCTTCATCAGAATTATAACTAGTAGAATTAAGTTCTTCTGAAATTGTAGAATTATTATCATCTGATTTAATATCCTCATTAGAACTACTACTACTGTCTGTAATATCATTATTTAACATATAGTGATAATTAAATATTTTAAACAGACCTTTATGTTTTTCATAAAGTTCTTCTATTAACTTTAAATATTCTACTCTTTCATACTTATCATTAGTAGTAGAAAATTTATCTTTCCAATGTTCTATAAGTTCTTTATAACACTGGAAATAATATTTTTGTTGTTTTGAATATTCTCTTTTTTGTTTTTCTTTTTTAATATTATTATTAGCATCCGACTCGTCCGAAGAAGTTTGGTCTTCCTCAGATAAAGCTAATATAACATTACTATTACCATAGTATAATGGACCTAAATCCATTTCTTGTTCTTCACTTTTATTAGTAAGAACATTATCTAATTTATTATTAATATCTGATAAAAGTTCTTTAGACTCATTGTTCAAGTCTAACTCCGTTACTTTACTCATATTTTCTATTTTACTTTCAATATTATTAACCTTATTATATAACTTATTAAAATATACAAAAGTTATATCCACCAAACTATTGATACCTTTACTAAGAGCCGAAATATTGTTTTCATTTTTTGGTTCAATATGCATAGTATGATTACAAGTTTTATCTTTATATAAACAATCCATTTCTTCCATATTACTTATCTTTGGTACCTAAAACCGCCTGTTATCTTAATATGTCTTTAACAAAGGCCTTAACACACGTCCTCCCTGGACTTTAACAGGCAAACAGAGACACAACAACAGATATATGGGTTTCAAGATAAATAACTATGAAATAAACAGAATTGTGAACAAAAGATAGAAACTTACAATATTACTACGATATTTTTGCTTCCAAGTATCGTTACTCCGGTCCTCTGATACCAATTACGGGGGACTATGGTGGCTCTAGACAGTGGAAGATATTATACAAAGAGAGTTTTATTATTTAGTAAAAGAAATTTTTACAAAAGGCTATTGAAAGAAAGTATACAAAAGGCAAAATGAAAGAAAACTATTCTAGGAATTTATTACAAAGAAAGTATTCCAAGATTCGATACCTTGCTTAGGCTACAACAATGCCTATTTATAGTGTAAAATTTTAAACTAATGGGAATAAGTTATAAGAAACGATAAATATTTTTTCCCTGAGAATTCTCTTTTAATTATTAATTTATAAATATAGTTATTTTATTGAAAAATATAAAATTAGGTTGATCTCAAGTCAAAATTTCTTTCCAAGGTTTTGCTTGAATAAAAGATGGATCTGTCTAATATCTTGCTCAATCCCATTTTTCAAATTTTGTATTTTTGTTCATGTCTCTCTATATTTGAAGAAAACTTTATATTTTGATGAATAGTCTGACACTTGAACGAATTTCTTGTAATTTCATGAAATTTTGGACTTTCTTGCAAACATAGCCATCTCCTTCTCCTCCTCCTCCTCCTCTTCCTCTTCCTCTTCCTCTTCCTCTTTCTCGTCACCATTGCTAGAATCATCATCTTTGTCATGAGTGGTAGACTTGAATGTTACCCCCACTTTATTTGGAGCTTCCTTGGTCTTTTGAGCATTATGATTGATCTTCATTTCATATGTCAACAAGGACCCAATGAGCTCATCAAGAGAAAGAGTGTCAATGATCTAGGGCCGCCACTTTAGCTTCCCATGATTTTATGAGACTATTCAACATCTTATTCACCATCTCCTTGTTGACATAAGTCTTCCTAAGAGCATTGAGACCATTGATGATATCAGTGAAGCGATAAAAAATCTCCTCGATTCTTTCATTCAATTTAATTTGAAAAGCTCATAATCAAGGGTGAAGAGACTAATCTTGGATTTTGTGACTCTACTTGTGCCTTCATAAGTGGCTTTAAGTTTGTCCCATATCTCCTTAGTATTATCACACAATGAGACCTTATTGTATTCATTGGGACCAAGGGCACAAAATATAGTGTGCATGGTTTTAGCATTTAGTTGCACCATCTTAATATCAACTTCATCCCATTCATCTTCCTTCTTGATAACAATGACACTGTCAACTCTTTTCTTTAGAATGAATGACTCATTTGTCACCACCCTCCATACTTCATAATCATTTGCTTGGATGAATAGCTTCATTCTTGTCTTCCAATAAAAATAGTTATTCTCATTGAATAAAGGAGACCTCATGGTGGAATGACCTTTTCCCAACATAATTGAAAATTTGCTTCTATCTTGAGCTTCTTATGGATCTTTTCTCTTGATAGTTGTGGCACCCCAAACTTGACCGAGACTGTTCGATCTGAATTTCGAACATCACATTAGTCACCGAAGTGACTCTCTATTAAAAGCACCATAAAGCACACCAATCACCAAACACACCTCACACAATTATTCATGGAATATTTGATAACCTACAATCATGCTTCTATTGCGCTACTTTGATCATCAAGTTATTAGCGTAATTCATAAATTGATTTTTTAATAAGCAAGTAATCTACTTCAATTAAACATTCATGCAAGTGATAGGGTATTTAAAAGGTTATATTTGAAAGGATTTTAGAAATTGTTTTATTTAAAAACAAATGATTAAATCTAAATTGTAATGTAGTAAAATGTTGGAAAACACCATTTCATAAGGTTGGGAATTGTATAGTAGAGTAATATGTATAAATCTTGTTTAGGAAGATTTATTAAAACATTATGCATATCTTCATAAAATCATCATCATTTAATTATTTCACAAGCCACCTACTATTTACATAATTTGTCTAATTTTATATTTCATATATACTAAACTCATGATTAATTTCCAAATCACATATAAAACATATAAGACTTACCTTAATAACCAGCGGCTCTTGAACTTGCACTTACAAGTTAATCGAACAATTACTCATACCATTCATTAAGCATTCATAATCTACCATTCAATCATCTATTTGAAGCAGTAATAAAATCTCTGAATCAAACCAATTAAAGAGTCCACAATGTCCAATTACAAACCATTAATAGTTCAAAGTCTAAAACCCTCTAGATTAATCCCACATTGCCTTCCTTATTAAGTTGGAAACACATCAAACATACTCAAGGTAGATTGCCTTACTACGGATCACTTTGTAGCTCACTTCTTCTCCTCATTTCAGGTATATCCTTGCACTGTTAAACATAAAAGAGTGTGAAATTTTTAAAGCTCAGTGAGTATTCAAAGATTGCCACAAGTAGTCACAATATCCAAAGTTAAAAGAAAGTATACTATCACAATTAATCATGGTAAGCAATCAAGCATAACTCATATCGTTATCATTGATATGTTGGCACAATATGATTATGAAGCATATATATAACATATTACAAGGGATAACTGAATTTCCAAATACGATCAATATAATGTGTAATATAAAGCTATCACCCACCAAACACAACCAATTATAGCCTCCAAACACAACCAAATTTACCCTCCAAACACAACCATATATGTAATCTCTGAACACAACCAAGTATACCCTCCAAACATGACCAATATACCCTTCAACCTATCCACTTAAACATGTATACTTACTATTTATACGCACTTTCACATGTCACACAACTTATGTTCATATCATATATTCTAGTTTCATATCATGCACTTACAAGTGCTCACATTATGCTCAAATGACCACAACATATAGATCTCAAATAGTGTACATAAAATCATCAAGACTCATATCATTTTCATTCATAAACACATAACATTTTCATTGTCAACTCAATATACACCACATAACATACCACATCTAGGCATCATTTGCAAATCATCATTAGTTTAGGTAGAAACACTTACTCAAGGAACTTAGTATAGGTGATGAGGCTACCTAAGCTCCCCTTTAACACTTTGATTTGTGCATAATTGTAGCACACTAAACTACTCACCTTTCAACCTTGACTTTAATGGCAAAAATTCAAATAAGCCTTTGTTTGCGTTTGTCCTTGCTTGTAGAACATCCTAACGAGTCCAACACTTTGCATTCACATTAAATACATTAAAAACACATTATTAATAGCCTCAAACACATTTAAATCATATAAAAAATACATACCACAACTCATCTATCATACTTACTGAAAACTAGTTAGTTTTGCCAAAAATACGATTCACCACTCAAATCTAGTTTCTAAACCTTAATTTTGATTCCAAACATCTTAAATATCATCCAATTACATATTTAAACCATCAATTTTACCTAATTACACTGACCTAATTTTTCCGGAAAAATCAAGCTTATGTGATCATTAAAAAGGGGAAAACATTCAATTTTTTTAAATTCATTAAAGATTTGTTAAATTAAGATCAAATACCTTTTAATTAGATAAAATGAGTTAGAAACCACTTTAAAACCAAGGCTTAGCCAAGAAATACGAGATCTACCATTTTAAAGCCAAAAATCAACTTAAAATCAAGTGATATATTGAGATCTTGATCAAACAATTTAAATATTGAATTAAAATAACAAATCACTTAGTTTAATAATAAAAATTTAGAATCTCACCTTAATTTTGAAAAATCGACGAGCTATGGAGTGATTTCAAGCTAAAACGTGTAAAGTTCTCTTGAGGATTTTAAGAATGAAAACATGAGTGTTCTTCAAAATTGAAAAAAGGTTTTGTGTTTAGAGAGCTTAGGAAAAAAAAAAGGATGAACTAATTTCGAAAGAAAAACTTTGATTTGGTGTTTGGCAAAATTTTGAATAAGATGAAGAATGGGAGAGAATGAGAGGTGGGGGTTGTTATTGGGCCATTGTCCATTTAACCACCTCCAATTTTCTCATAATTCCAAATTGGTCCTTGTTTTTTAATTAAAGTCAATTTCAAAGTTATTTTTAAATCTAATCTCATTTTTAAAATCCATTTTAAACTAATTAATTCCCAAACACTCAATTTTAATTTCTTAACCTAAAATTAGTAATTCTATTTATTTTAATATTTTATTTATTTAATTTCTAATTATCTTAATTATCTAACCTAATTACGATTTTCGATTCACTAACCCCCGGTTTACTATCCCAATTCTACTAGTCCGATTTTTGGGATGTGACAGTAGTAATACCATCTCTATATATCTAGATCAGATAAAAATTGTTAACCTCGATAATCACTAAGAGGGGGTTCAGTGTTTTAAAAATTTAAAGCAAAGATAGCAATCAATAGGGACTCAATAATTTATAACGGTTCAGTCTCAATTCCCTATTTCTACTATCTTAACTTGCCACGACTAAGGACTTTCCAAATTCACTAATTTGAACTTTTCAAGGACAAGGTTTAACCTTTACAATCTCTATCTTTTCAAAATACAAGATAGGGCCACTTCCCTTTAAGGTTTTCTACCTAAAATCTTAAGTAAATCCTCAAAAAGAATAGAAATGAAATTGAGAAAGGATTATCACACCTAGAAGGAAGACATACAACAATTAAGCACTTTAGCAATACAACACTTGAAAGAATGAATCAAAACTAAACTCACAAGTGTGTACACGTGAAAATAAGAATAATAATGGGTATTGTAACGCCCTAAAACCTGGTCTAGAAGTTTTGACCAGATCACGGAGGTCACATTGATCACTAAAGTGATCGTAGAAGAATTTTACAAAAACATATTATCCAAAAGTCTAGTTACAAACACACTTTGCCAAATTCGAATAAAAACATTTAATCATTTAAAATTTTTATTGGATACTTTAGGTTATGTTTAAATTATTTGAGAACACAAATCTGTAGTATCTGAAATTCAGTCCAAAATAAAATTTACGAAAAACCTAAAAAAAACTCATACCACAGTTTTGATAATTGTTTACAATAAAAAACAACTTAACAAAATAAGAACTGAGAAAGGAACCAATTATCTCATTTTAAAACATGTCACTTCGAGACCTCCGGTATGCCGAGTCCAGCTTCAAACTACGAGAGTACTTGAAAGGGAGGAAACTAAGGGGTGAGCTATCAAGCTCACTGTGAGTTCGATACGAAACAAGCGACCAAGTTACAAAATAGAATTTAAAATAGTAGTTCAATAGCGAAACGTACTTACAACGCGACTACAAACCGGAATGCACACATGGAATCAACGTCCCAATCATAACTAACAATCAAAGTACATCCTATCATTAATGTATCTTTAAGACAAACAGATGCTCATGCAACCAGAAGTATGTGATGATGCAAAACAGATTAAAAAAAACCCAACCCACCAAACGAACACCACTCTGTCCCCCAATCACACCATAAATGAGCTAGAGAAAGCCCAACCAACCATGCACACCACATAGGACCTTGAAAGGCCCATCCAACCCTACACACCACAAATGTGGAACTATGCCATGTAAAGAATAGTATGCAGTTAAGATGCCATATGTATCTTACTGTGTGGTAAACCGCTATAAAGACGTGTTGTAGTTGAAACTGCCAAACCAGATCAGACTTCCTTCTCTTCACAATCAAAACCCAATTTTATGCACATGAATGAATGCACATCAAGCATCATCGGTCTCATAGATATAAAAACTCACATTTAGATGACCCTTTATAGAATTTCCATGCGAATGCAAAATTCACACCATTTAGAATCAGACATATAGAAACAGAGTACAGAATCAAAAATACTCTTACACATACATAGGTTCAATAAAAAATTACCTTAGGTCCTATCATCGGACAAGGTTTCAATTCACTAGCTCATTACAAGCATGCTTAAGCAACTCAAAAGTTTAACACTACATTTATGAATAAACACATGATTTTAAGCTGTATAGGAGTCCCTAATACTTATACGGAGGCCCCAATAATTGTTGGACGACATAAGAAACAGAACGGATTAAGTTATGCTACAAAGGAAAAATTTGCGAAACATGACCACACGGCTGTGTGGAAATGCCTAGGCTGTGTGGAGATTAACACGCCCATGTGAGGGAGGCACACACCCTTGTAAGGGAGGCACATTACCGTATGTAGGTGACACACGCCCGTGTGTCTAGGGAACAGGGATGTGTGGACAACTTGTGTAACTCTCTGTCCATTTGTGCTAAAATATGGTGCAGGACAGACATGGCTGTGTGAAAATCTCAAATGCCCGTGTACCCATAGAACACGATTGTCTGTCCAAAACACACGTCCTTGTGAAAAATGACTAAAAAATCCCTAAATCCCCAAAATTAGCCACATGATCGTATGGCACCAAAATCATCCCAGAAACCCTAATCCTCAATTCTAAACAGCTATGTGAACAGGTACGTGCCCGTGTGTCCACTTATGTGGTCACAAAACCACCCACAAACAACATGAAAATTAAGTTTTTCGATCATTAAATCGACCCCAAATCAAGGCATACCAACCATAACACACTAAATTTCAAGTAATTATACATGACACAAGCTTCAATTGCTCAATTACCGAAACACACCAAAAAGATTGTCGAATTCCATCGTAAATCAGTACCAAATTTCATAGTTCAGAACACACACACGAAATTATCGAATTTCACAATATTGAATCAACAATTCGCAAATAAATTTTAAGAGGTTCGAATCCTATACTTGATTCTCAATCAAAATGCCCTGAAATCAATCGACACACGTCGACGACCCCAATACAAACCTAAAGCTTTTGTCGACGAAAAATGTAAACAAATCAGGCACTGACTTGACGACAAGAAAATTGAAGTTTTCTAAAATGAAAAAAAAGCAGAACTTCTCAACGAAAGAAAAGAAAAAGAAAAAGAAAATCAATCGTAAGAGGAAAAAGAAAAAGGAATAGATAAACGTGGAAGAGGAAAGAATGTTAAAAAAAACTAATTTTTAGGATCTTTTCTCCCTTAATCGCCAAAAAAAAATAAAAATTAACTAATTTGTATTTGAATCACAAAACAAACACTAAAAGTAAAATACAATAATTCCTCAAAACACACACCTGAAGGCTCAAACTCGGGACCCAAAGGTACACTAACACACAACTAACCAACCACCGGACCAGAAGGCCCATTCTAACACTAAAACGCAGAAACTAACCCAATTGTCTGATCTAGCCTGTAATGCCCTAAAAATTCTTATTTTTATTTTGTGAAAATACGACATAAATATATGTCTACTTAAGTGGTTGTGTGTTCTGGGTGTGTTTGGAAGGTTCCAAGTTCAAAGCCTTGTCTTGGGAAAATTTTGGTATTTTTCTGAAGAAGGCCTCACTCTTGTTCAGTAGGCTCTTATTTGATTGTTTGTAAAAACATATCAGAATGGGCTTGTAACACCCCTTACCCGCATTCGATGCTGGAACAGGGTACGAGGTGTTACCGGACTTAAACATACTTAATTGTACAAAGTCAGGGCATAAATTTTCATTATAACTTGAAACTTTTCATTCATATTCATAACGTCCCTCTTATAGGCCTACGAGGCCCGAAATATACTTTGGAAATGGTTTGGGACTAAATCGAGAACTTCCTGAAATTTTTCAAACTTATAACATTTTTACCCTCAACAGGGGTCACACGCTCATGTGGATATGGAACACGCCCTTGTGGATATGCCCTATGGTCACACACGTCCGTGTCCATACCCCGTGTAACTCTCTGTTTATAACATCAGTAGTCATTTAGGGTCATACGGCCAAGTCACACGCCCATGTGCTAGGCCGTGTGACGAATTTAATTTTCGTAATTAATATGTAGACTTCACACGGCCTGGGCACACGCCCATGTCCTAAGGCCGTGTCTTTCACACGGCTGAGGCACACGGCCGTGTCTACCCGTGTGGACAAATATAAGGCTATTTACCAAGCCATTTGCCACCCTGAACACAACCAAGTCATTCATTTCTCAAGCACGCTACATACATCATGCATATTTATCACCCGTTTTCATCTTAAACATGCAAACTTGTACCTTCATGAACTTCATCATCATTACAAAACTAACATTTAACCAATTTTAGTCAATCCCAATGGCCATTTACAAAATGAATTGAGTAACTTTAATAGCCAACACAATGGCTCATCAATATGACACATACCAAAAAGACCAAGTTCCTATACATGCCATACTTAAAATGGTCAACATTATTATACCAAAAGAAATGCTTGATAGTGTAAATCAAGCTCCGACATCCTTCAATACCTGAGCTAGCTTGGCGATACTACAAGGAAAGGAAAAAGAGAAGGAGTAAGCATGAAGCTTAGTAAGTTTTCATGCAAAGAGTAACAACTTAGATCTTGAATTAACATCCACAAAGTACGTCATGGATTATTACATAATTATCATTGATCATTGCCATAGCTTACTCATGCTCTTTCTTACCGACAATTCATATTACCGAGCTCATTTCTCGTGAGTTTCTCATGTGTACCTATATCACTCATCACATAAATTTAGTCTTTCTCATCTTTAACATCAAATTTAATTCTTTTCCCGTCGAACCACTTGGAATACCGAAAGATACTTAAAAATGTCATTCACATTATAAGATGCCAATGCCATATCCCAGATATGGTCTTATATGGGATCACATGTCGATGCTGAAGCCTTATCCCAAATATGGTCTTATACGGGATCTCATATCGATGTCGATGCCATATCCAAGATATGGTCTTATATGAGATCGCATGTCAATGTCAATGCCGTGTCCAAGACATGGTCTTACACGAGATTGAACATCGATATCGATGCCATGTCTCAGACATGGTCTTATATTGGATCACTTTTGTCTCATGTCATGACAATGGTATCCTTCGTATTCTTAAAGTTTAATCGGGATTTATATATACTATAACTTCATCATTTCTTTATTGAAATCTCATTAAAAAATTTCATGCAAACAACATACATTTCATACAACATCAAAATATTAAATACATAATATCATAATGTTGGTTTATCACACACAAACTTCCCTCGGATCCAAAATACGGGTAGGTGTTCGATTTAATCACCACATTATTCTTTCCCTAGTTTAGGTCCAGACATCGTGTTTCTTGATCTATAATGACAAATTACACTTATGTAATTATTGCATTGGCTAAATAGCCTATAAATCATACTTTGGAAAAATTATAATTTTGCCCCTAAACTTTTATATATTTGCAAAATGGTCCCTAGGCTCATATAAGAAATGTACTCAATTTCTTGATTACCCAAGCCTAGCCGAACCCTATATGAACTCATAACAGCCCAAATTTCTCATCAAATTAGATTTTTACCACTACTTTTACCACGTTTACATTTTGGTCCTTTTTATGTATTTTCATGGAAAATCACATAGAAAAAGATGTTCATCACATGCTAAACTTTCATATTCTTTCATTAAACATCAAAATACAACCATGTTACACATGGGTAAATTTTTTAACACAAACCTTAGCTCAAAGTAATGGTAGAAATAGCTAAATCAGTTTATAACAACTTCAAAAATACGAAGAACATTAAAAACGAAGCTAGATTACACTTACTTGTGAGCTTGGAAACGTAAAAACCTAGCTATTGTGGCTTAGGAATTTTGGCCCCCTTGGAGAAGAAGATGGACACATTTTTGGTTCTTTTTCCCTTTTTATTTTATTAATTAACCAAATGACCAAAATTACCTTATGACCTTTCTTTAGAAATTTTTTCCCTCATTGGGCATTTTTGTCCATCATGCCATAATAGGACCTCTAATAATTTTTGTAATGCTATTTGATCCTTGAAACTTCTAGAAACTCATATTTTTCTAATGCACTTATTCATAAAATTTGTAACAACTCGGTTTAGACCCTAGTCGGAACAGTGGTGTCGGAACCACGAACCCAGATCAAAAAAAGTATTTAAATATTATTTTTGGTATTTACAACATATTATTGGATATATGTGAAAATTTTGTAAATAAATTTTACTGATTGGGTGCTTAATTTAATAAAAGGACTTAATCGCGTAAAATACAAAATTAGCATTCTATTTAATAAAGTGCTTATTTGCCATGTTCTTTTAATACGAGGGCTTTAAAGTGAAATTAGGCCATTGATTTTATAAATGGACGGTAATGGCATGCATTATAATGTTTTCATATTTTAATTATTAAGGTTAATTTGGTAAATGCATAATAAATGGTTAATAAAATAAAACATAAAGAAAAACCACATGCATGTTCATTTTATTTTCATGGCCAAATATATATATATAAAAAAAGAAACCATCTTGAAGCTTTAGAATTCGACACTTGGGAGATCAAATTAAGATTGGCAAAAGAGGAAATCGGATTTGGATCAGGGAAAGTCGAATAGTTGGTTTATTCTGTTCGTGTCCATTCGAGGTAAGTTCATAAGTAAATAAATGCTATTATATTTGAATGTACATGTAATATATGTACCAAATTGAATCATAATAAATATATGTATGTGTGTCAAATTGAATTAAGTAATTGATGACTTAATTTGAGTATGAGTTGAATTATTTATGCAGTTATAAGTTTCGAACGGATATTGATGATTGTACAGAATAATGATGTTATAATTTGTGAGCTTCCGAGATATATGACTTCGTGTAAGACCACGTCTGGGACATTGGCATCGATTAGAGATATCGTATAAGACCATATCTGAGACACTGGTATCGATTAGAGATATCATATATGACTGTGTCTGGGACACTAGCATCGATTAGAGATATTGTATAAGATCATGTCTGGGACACTGGCATCGATTAGAGATATCATATAAGACTGTGTTTGGGACACTGGTATCGATTAGAGATATCGTGTAAGACCGTGTCTAAGACACTAGCATCGATTGAGAGGACGCATTGTATATGATTTCGTGTAAGACCTTATTTGAGACAGTGGCATCGATATTTGATTACATGTAAGACCACGTCTGGGACATTGGCATTATATTTCGAACGGTTCTACCGGCATTTTGAGAACTGTATGACTATGTTAAAGTATATCCGATTCAGGTACGTTTGTGATGTGCTTAATATGTGAGGATGAAAGATAGGTATATGTGCCATCAAATATATGTGAAATGTGATTGAATAAAACGTGACATGTGAGTAAGTGATGATATAATATAAGTATGAGAAAAAGATGTATATATAGAAATGGGCTATGATTATATATGAGCTATATGAGAAATGTGGAATGGTACTTGTGTTTTGTCTTATATGATTCATGTACATGTGTTTCGATTAAGTAATTTAGAAATGAAAGGCGAACATGTTTCAAATGACGGTATGTGAAATATATGACATTAAATGATATGAATGTATACAAACAAAGGATATGCTATATATATTCGATATATGAATTGTGGTCCTATGTTTTGAACATGGAAATTATGAAACGAGAAACATGGTTTTGAGGAATGGAAAGTAGATATGTGAATAAATGGAAAAAGTAATGTGGATATGTGCTCTATGTATATACTCGAAAAGTAGCCAAATGGATAAGTTATGTATGAAGTTATTATGCTTATGAAATGACAAAATGTCTGAGACTTGCTCGGGTTGGAAGTCGTAGGAGACATCATCACACTATCCGGATTATTGTTTCGGTAAAATAAAGCTTTGATTTTTGGTTGTAGCATGTATAGGCTAGTTATGATGTATTTGGTTTTGGAATATGTGTATTGATAGCCATGCGAAAATGGCTTGAGTTTAGTGATAATGTTTGTGGTAACATGGTTATGTTTTAACCTTATTTTAAAAGTATGTTTATGATATATTTTATGTGATATATGAGCCTATAAATTCGGTGTTGAGTGATGATTTGATAAGGTTTGGTAATGAAAGTGATTAAGTTTGAGTTGGTATGTGATATCTGATGCAAAATTTGTATATGTGGTGAATTCAAGAATGGCCAAATGAAATGGTCTTTTTGGTATGGATTGTATGATGATTTTGGTAAGTTTTATAATGAAATTGAATGTGATATTTGATGACTTATAGACCATATGTTTTGGTATAATTTTGGTTAGTGATTTAATATGTTTTAAGTATGGAATATGAGCATGAATTGGTTGATAATGATTTGGTTATATAGATGAATGTTTTGAGCATGTTTTGGCTAGAAAATTTGGTATGAATTGTATTGATTTTGGCTTGTTGGAATGACCCAAAAAGGGTGGCAAAGTTAGCTTTTTGAATGGCCTTGTAACACCCCAAGCCCGGCCTAGATGTTATGGCTGACCCTGGTGTGTCACATTAAAGTGTTTATCGAAAACTTGTTTTCATTGAAAACCCTTTATAAAGTAAAATGTTGAGTACAAACCCCTTTTCAGTTGCGGAAGTTTTATTTAAAAACAAATGATTTATAAAACTTGGTATTTAAAACTGGAGTTGCAGAAATGTAGTATTTGAGTATAATTAAGGTTTGGAAACTGTTTTCTACTTCAAATAAATATAAAACATAGCTTTAATGATCCAAACTTAAAAATGGTAACCAGAGGCTTAGGCCTTATTTCAACCCAAAACAAAATAAGTTCTAAAATACCAAAAATTAATTAAATGACAAAATCGAAACTCCTTGCTAAATGACCACCTCTGAGTTTCTCTATCCGTCGAATCGTCTACTGAGGATTACCTAAAAAAAATAAAAAGAGAGGGGTGAGTTTCCGAAAACTCAGTGTGTACGACCCTGAACAATCAACAATCATGCAATGAACAATTTGGGCCTAAGCCCTTTACAATTTTGGTGGCATTTGGGTACAAACCCATAGTGGCCTCAATTGGGCTGAGCCCATATCATATTAAACAGTAGCTTTTGGGCCGTAGTTGCAGCCCTTAATAGCCTCGATTGGGCCTGAGGCCACAATACATGTGACATCATGGTATTCGTTATGTAGATTCCCATCCAGCTTGTACACCCCCTTCCAACCCTACAAATCCTGTGGGGAGATACTCGACCCACCCAACCTTATGACAACCCGGTGTGGAACCAGTGCGGCCCCACTGAACGTGCAGCATGGCTGCTATATATACGGTGTAGCACCAATTACGGCACTACTTAATGGTGTAGCAAAGCTGCTCGGTGGCTAAAAAGCCTTCGGTGGATCCACAGTCATCAAGCGACCGTGCTACCCTTATACGCTTCCTTTAATCATAATCCCGGCCCATATGTAATATAATAATGCATGAATGTAGCACATAACATATAACATGCATAAGTCATACATAACACATAGGGTATTTTAGTCATTTCATCTTCTACCCTACGAGGGTAATTCAGTAATTCTATCCTATTTGAGTATTTCGATAATTCTACCTTATAGGGATATTTCGATAATTTCTTAACAGTATCGGTTTTAATTACGAACTCTGGCCTATCAACAAGTCTTCGCTGGCTAAAGTGAACAAACACTATGCACCAGGTAGGATTCTAGAGAAGAAGAGGTGGGTCATTAAGACTGCTTAAGTACCAAGCTCTCCCTAGATCCAATCCTAGACATGCATATGCCTATTGCCACACTCTAACCTTATGACTTGTCCACAAACATATTTAATATATTAATTAAGTTTTATGCTCACTTAAGGAATTACTAGATCTAAAAGTCCATTAGAAACTAGGCCTAAAAGTCCATTATAAAAACCCTAACAAGTCCACATGCTTTCATACATGCATTTATCCCATCAGGCTCAATTACGCTTATATGGCCTATTAGGCCCAAATACAATTATATGGCCCATTGGGCCTCAAACACCTTATTATAGCCCATTAAGCCCAAAACTAATCCAAGCCATGCATCCGATACAACCATCACGTCATTTAATACCAAATCGTCAATTTTGCCAATTTTGGCCCTACAAGCCTATCGGGCCTATTGGGCCTATTCTGGCCCGGCTGGCCATAACGTAGCCCAAGTCCATGAGATCGCTCATGGAGCCTCTAATTTCGTATCAGTTTCACCCATACGAGTGTTCGCGCGCTCGTAAGACTACTGTAGTCGCGTTTTTTACTTTTCGGCATTTTGGCTTTTTGGGATTTGCCGATCTATTGTGTGTGCGAAGTGTATGTACACACCTTTTTCAGAATCGGCCAAGACCACCAAACTTCAACCTATAATCAACTGAAATTAAAATTTAATCCTATGATTAAAATAGCTGCCTCTTTTTTCCATAAATCGAAATCACTCTACTTTCACTTACCTTGAGCGATTAAACCCTACTAACCTTTTATTGATTGCTAGCAACGATGAACTCCAAGATCTGCATTAATTAACCATTAAAGACTGATCACATATGTGACTTACATCCATCATTAGTCACCTTAACACCTTATAATCACATTCGACCAACTTCAAAAACAAAAAGGAGAAAACTTACTTAAATCCCGAAACAATCGTCCAAAGTTGAAGGGGGTAATGGCGGCATAAGGTGGATTCAGCCAAAAAGGGTTTTCAGCCTTGGAGATTAAGGTGATCAAGGGATATATTCGGCACAAAAATAAAAAGGAGAAAAAAGAAGAAGAAATCAGCACAAAAGGTTCGGCTCTTGAATAACTTGAGAGAAGGGTGTTTCGGTTTTAGAGTGTATGAAAAGAATGGAGTTTTGGCAAAATACCAAAGGAGAATTTGGCAAAAAGGGATGAGAATAATTTTGGAAAAACAAAGGAAAATCCTAAGAGAAATCGACTTTTAAGAAAAAGAAAAGTGCCGAAATCATATAGCCTTTATAGATTCAGTTATACCACTCAACCCTAGCCGAATTTGCCTTCATAATTCCCTTACTAGCTCCAACTCTCCCCCTTATCTCAAGCTCCTAACTTTTCTCCTTGATAACTTCCCTAATCCCTTCCTTGAATTTCTCACATGAACACCTCCTTCAAAATTTAACTCCTACACCACTACTAGTTATTTGATGCACCAAAAATAATAACCACTTAATGCATAACATACGACTAGAACCTTGGACCCTTGCCCCATTGTGGTGTCACCTCTATAGTCTCCAAGTGGCGCCATATGCCACTTCAACACAAGGCTTTTCGTGTTACAACTCAACCAAAAATATTTAAAAGGCCTAGCTTCTCGAACCAGGTTTCCTCTAAGGCCGAAAATTCAAAATTTTTTTCCTTTAACCCGACTTAATGCTAGGACTACATAGACCCTCCAAACACTTAAAAATTACTCAGCTAACAATTTAAAGATGCATTTTAATTCACAACAAAAATATGAGAACTCGAGATTTTTGGGGCGTTACAGGCCTATTTTGTGTCACGCGGTCTGAGAACACGGGTGTGTGTCTTAACCTTGTGTCCCCTGTTTTGTAGCTAAATTGGACAGTATGGCACATGGATTGGACACATGGCCGTGTCTGGTGACTGTGTGGCCAACTCAAGATGACACAAGGGCGTGTCTACTAACTATGTGACCCTAGTTAGTATTGCACATGGGCTAAGGTAAATTTAGGGGCACGGTCTTGTGGAGTACACAGCTTAGCCACACGGGCGTGTACCCTGTTTTCAAAAAAAATTATAAGTCTCCTAAAGTTTTCAAATATTATCGGTTTAGTCCCGATCTTCTTCTAATGCATGTTTAAGGTCTCGAAGACCTTCATAAGTGAATTGTTGATAATGTATGTTTATGTTATGATGTTTATGAATATGAAATGTACGTAAAAGTTCTAAATTGTCCAGTAATGTTTCTAACCCTAGTCTGGTGATGGATACGGGTTAGGGGTGTTATATTTGGTTGGTATCAGAGTATTGGTTTAGTTGGTTCTAGGACTACCATAGTGTATGTAAGTTTAGTTATACATGCCACATTTTAACCTGTGATAGTGTGATATCTCCCGACTTTGACGAAAATTGTTTTGATGAGACAGATAAGTTTTCCAACTGAGCTAATTCTAATAGTACGGAATGGTACTCAAATGTTTGAATGAAAATGTGTTGATGATGAGTTGCAATTCATAAAGGTATGAATAAGAATACAAGATATTCTGTTGTTGATAAACACTGTAATGATATGAATATATAAGTTGTGAAATGTGATTTATGATGCTATACGAGAATTTCGATTGTGAATTAGTAATTTGAGTTGGTATATGAACTATGTGTTAAGAACAAAATTGAATAAAAGCAAATGTTTATTAAATGATTTGAGACTATAAAATCAGTAATAAACTGTTTATATGTGATAGTATGTGTTATGTACATTTATGTGTAACTTAAATTTGAGGCTTTACTATCCTTACCCCTTTTTTTAGTAAAATGCTACAATGAAATCTGTAAGACTTGGGTTGAATAAGCTCACGAGTGTGGAGTTACAGAAGTCCGTGTTCAGAAAATTAATAATATGGACAGAAAAGAGAATGAATCAGCAAATGAAGACTGTTAAAGAAGAAGTTAACTCTAATCAAAGGACCTATTCAGGTATGTTATCTACAGAAAGTATTAATTGGAAGCTTTTCTGAATTGATTTTTGTCAGTGAAGGGATAATGTTTGAATTGTATTAGTAGCTGAGTGCAATGGTTATGGTCAGGCAATTACGACGATCTTTTCTGAGTATGCAATGAGTTCATTTATTTTCAGAAGTATACGTAACTGATTATGTTAAGATCAAATTCTTATCGTATGAGAACGTTAGTTAAATGTATTGATAGACAAAAGCATAGTTGATCTATTTGGGTTGATGGGCATTGATCTATCTTTCTTTGGTACTATGTTTCGTTGTGATGATAAGAAAGTAAATGATAAAATCTGTATGATGTTAATATTCAGGTTCTACAAGCTATTGTCTTTTGAATATACGTGAAGACTATATTGCTTCGGTTACTATGGATTTCAGTATTTATGAGTGACATTATTTTATTTGGACATTTTCTAGGATATTATCGAAATTGATATTATAACATGCCTAACTCGTATCTATCGTCGGACTAGGGCTAAAGGCATTATCGAACAAATCAGAACTTTTACAGACAATTCTCTATCATCAACATCATATCAATATCAAACATCATCAATAAGTCCCTTATGAAGGTCTTCGAGACCTTAAACATATATTAGAAGAATGTCGGGACTAAACCGAACACTTAGAAAATTTTCTGAAAATTAAACATTTTTCAAAGTTGTTAGGTCACACGCCGGTGTGGTCAGGCCGTGTGCCTCACAAGTCCACCAAACATGCCCATGTATCCAGGCCGTGGCAAAATAGGGCATACATACTGACTTGTTCACACAGCCACAAGACATGCCCGTGTGCTTGGTTGTGTGAAAATTAAGGGAGCTATTGACTTATGCACACGGTCGGTCACACGCCCATGTGACTAGCCCGTGTGTCACCCATAGCCACTAGACACGCCCGTGTGTCTAGGCTGTGTCAATCTTGTAGGGTATACTGACCTAATTCAAAGGGTACCCCATGGGACACACGACCGTATACTATGACCATGTGTCGCACACGGTTGAGACACAAGCCCATGTCTCTGACCGTGTGGACGAAAATAGGCCATTCGAAAAACCAATTTTGCCAGCCATTTTGGGTCATTCCTACAAGCCACAAACCAAAACATATATACCAATATTTCTCAGCCAAATCACAACCAAAATACCCACATTTCATGTCATAAAGACCTCATTCTAAATCAAGCTTAATAGCTATGCTAATTCAACCCAAACCACAAGCCAAATAGCACAATCATACAACATTCCATTTCATAAAAAAACTTACCATATTCATACCCAAACATATACCAAAATGACCATATTTCTATAGGCTTTATAAACACCATAAAAACATGCCAAAATCAAACTTGAACAATCTTTAGTTAGCCATATCACATGGCATAACTTATATACATCACAAAACATATTCAAACTCATCTAGCTTACACATCCCATAATTCAACATCTATACATTCAAAATGTACCAAAACAAGTCTAGATAGTGTGGTGATGATCCTCAACTTCCAGTAGCTTTGATATCTATAAAACAAAGCAAATACATACAAAGTAAGCTACAAAGAGCTTAGTAAGCCATATACAAATAAATTAATCAAATAACACAATCATATCTCCATTTATTCAATTAGCTCATGACTAAATACCATTATAAGTCCACATTTCTCATATAGCTCACATGAATCAAAAATCTCAATTACATTTAACACAATTATACTCATGTCACATATAAACATATCTTGGGTTCATAAATAAACATATACTACTTTCCAATCTCAAACATAGCACATTTTTCATACGTACCGAAATCGGATGCACATTCGTATACTCATTCATTTTTCTCAGAATGCTCGTTGAACCATTCGGAATCAATAGAGATATGCAGAATACTCAGAAAGATCGTACAATGCCAATGTCTCTGACGTGGTCTTACATGTAATCAGATATCGATGCCATTGTTTCAAACAGGGTCTTACACGAAGTTAAATACGATGCCGATGTCTTTGAAATGGTCTTACACATAAATCTCAGATTGATGCCAACATCCCAGATGTGGACTTACTTGTAAACAGATATCGAATCCTATGTCATGACATATGTATCCTAACTACTCCTAAAGTTCAGACAGGGCTTTTCAGACGTTGTCACATACTCGAAAGATTCTCGGATTTCACATATGCATCTCCTGTAATCATTCATCATAACTCAATTATATATATAAGCATGGGCAAATCAATTTAAGCACATTTATTTGTATATAGACTTACCTCGTACGTATTTGAACAGACGAAATCGGCTAATCAACGACTTTCGACTTTCCCCGATCTAATTTTTTTTCTTTGTTTGTTGATCTAAATAAATTCAAATTTAGCTCTTTTATTCACCAAATCATTCAATTCAATCCAAAAATATATAATTAAGGCATTTTACACTTAGGCCCCTACAATTTCACATTTTGACATTTTAGTCCCTATTTCATAAAATTACAAAATTCATAAATTTCCTTTTATACAAGCTTAACCGAATTCTAGCTAAGCTTATACAAGCCCTCACATTTCATTTATTTCACAATTAAGTCCTTCAAAAGTATTATTTTCACTATTTAGCCCAAATTGCTCAAATTCATTAAAAATTCAAAGGCAAAATATAATAACCAACACATAACTTTCATTATACATCAAATTTCATCATAAAACTCATAAAATCATCAATGGAACATTTCATAATCTTCAATAAAAACATAAATTGAGACATGGGTTTTGTAGTAGACTAAGCAACGATCACAAAAAATAAAAATCATCGAAAATGGATCAAAAACACATACCTAATTAAATCCTTCAATGGCCGAATAAACAAAATCACCGAAGCCCTTATTTCTTTCTTTCAAATTTGGCAAAACAAGATGATAACGGTCATGTTGTAACATCCCGATTTTGGGCCTAGTCGAAATAGTGGTTTCGAGGCCACAAATCCAACAAGGAAAACATTATTTTTATTATATTTTTATGATCTACAATTTCACGAAAATATTTTGTGAAAATTTTGTCCGAAAATTTTGACATTTGAGCACTCAATTTAGTTAAAAGGACTAAATTGTAAATAGTGCAAAAGTTGAGTTCCATATGTTAGAAGTGTCCAATTGTTATAAATTTTAAACTAAAGGTCCTTAAATAGTAATTAGACCATTGGTTAAATTTTTGGACAAAAATGGGCATGAATAAGACAAATTTGAAAGAAAAGTCTTTAAGGGCATTTTGGTTATTTAGTAATTTAAAAGAATTAAAAAGGGAAAATGAAGCAAATATTTGCTCATCTTCTTCCTCAAGGTCGAATATAGCATGGAGAAACCATGCGTAGGGTTTTTCAAAGGTTCCAAGCTCGATTGTAAATTCGTTCTATCCCCGTTTTTAATGTTTTTTACATTTTTGGAGTCCCAGTAACTTAATTTAGCTTATTCTAACAATAATTTAACCTAGGGTTCATTTTTGGAAGAATACCCATAGGTGAAATGTATTTATTTTGATGTTTTATGATAGAATATGAGGTTTTAAATTATGTTGAACAACTTGTGCTACTCGGTTTGAAGTGAAAACGAGTAAAACGACATAATCGGTAAAAATACCTAATGTTCATAAGTACATGTTAGAGTGAGAATTTGATGTTGCCATTGAGGGAAAATGATCAGCATGTCCTAAAACATAAGAATTAGGGAAAAAGTTTAATTTCTGAGCTTTGGGGCAAAAGTGTAAATATGCAAAAGTTTAAGGGCAAAATCATAATTTTGCAAAGTTAGAGTTAAGGACTGTTTTGATAAATGTGAGTATTAAATAAGCTAAATTTACTAATTATAAATCAAGAAGAAATAAATTTGGGGATAGACCGAGGAAAGAAAAAGGTAGAAGATTAAGTTGTCAAGTTGATCGTATTTTGCACCGAGGTAAGTTTACGGTAAATAAATGTAATATTTTGATATTTTATATTAATGTTGTTAATTTCCAGCATAGATACATTTATTTTATGAGAATATTCCAAGTTGAATCAAAGATGAGGTAATAAAGAAAGAGTATTAAAAAGCTCGCTTGAACCTTAGGGATGTATGGGATACGGAATGTCATGACATTTTGGGTTGAGACAGTTGAGGAACATCCTATGTCAGTCCATATCAGACATATGGCATTGGTAGGTTGGGACGGTTGAGGAAAATCCCATGTAAGTCTATATTAGACATATAGCATTGACAAGTTGAGACAGTTAAGAAAAATCCCATGTAAGTCTATATTAGACATATGGCATTGGCAGGTTGAGACAGTTGAGGAGCATCCCATGTAAGTCTATATCAGATATATGGCTTTGGCAGGACAGGGAACATCCCATGTAAGACCATGCCTAGAGCATGGCATTGGCAGGCTATTATTAGGCAGGAAAACCCAAGTACCCTTAGTATTCCAAATGGTTCATCGGGCTAATATACAGGCTATGTTACAAGAAAGTTCAGGTAAAGGAATGATAAACAGGTTAAAGAGTAAGTGGGGAAGTAAAATAAAGATTTTGTTAGTTGATGGTATAATATGAGTATATTTATACTTGATGAATGTTGTCATTTATTTACTTGTAAACTTACTAAGCATTGTAGCTTACTCTTTCTCTTTTCTCTCTTTTATAGTGTAGCCAAGCCAATTTGGGAACCAAAAGGACGTCAGAGCTCGTCTCACACTATCAAAGGCTATCTCGGTATTTTGTAATTTGAAATATGTTGAGTTATGGCATGTATAGGGACTTGGTCATTTTGTATGTATGTCCTTATGATTTCATTAAACAATGGAATATGAATACTTGATAATGATTAGCTATTGAAATGGTTAATTAAGAACATGTTTTGATGTTATGTATGCCTAAATGATAGTTTATGCAAAGAAATTATGAAAGAGTAAAAGTTGGCCATGAAACAGTTTTGGAATAGCAGCAGTGGCGTGAATTTGAAAAATCACTAAAAAATTATAAAAATAGAAATAAATGGTGAATGAGATATAGAATTAAATCTTATTGAGTCTATTTTCATAGGAAAGAAATAGAGCAAGCAAAGGAAGTCTATATTTTGAGATATTTAAATTCTTGTGAGACTGGTTCAGAGGGATTCCGTGATCCCCTATTCTGAATTTATAAATTTACAAAAAATTGTACAAAAATAATTATGAGTCATAATTTATATGTATAGATTCCTTAGTGAGTCTATTTTCATTAGAAAGAAGTCGAAACACTAAATAAAAATAGTACTATATAAAAATAGTACTATAGGATAATTTATTTTTAGTGAAGAGAGGTCAGGTCTGCTAGGTTGCGAAATAGGGGAACTTTTAACTAATAAACTGTACTAATTGGCCACACCAAAAATTCTGGAAAAATTATGGTAAGAAGATATATGAGTCTAGTTTCAGTGAAAATTTATGGATTTAAATTTTGAGTTTCGTAACTCAAGTTATAATTAATTTAGTGACTGTTACGCAGGTGGACAATTTTATTATGAACAATGTAATAAATTGTTTTAATTTGGGTAAGTAATTGGAAAATTTTTAAATATTTCTAGTTTGGCCCCAAACCGTTCCAATTGTATGTTTAGGGCCTCGATGGCCCATTTTAGGGTTATATTGGATGAATGTGAATGAATTAATTTTAAAAGCAAATTTTTATGCCCCGAACTAGTAAGGTAAGTCTGGTAATGCCTCGTGCTCGACTCCGGCAACGGTCTCAGGTAAGGGGTGTTACATTTATTGGTATCAGAGCAAGAGTTTAGTCGGTTCTTGGAATATTCAGTATGAGTAAGAGTCTAGCTATACATGCCATACTTATATTTTGATAGTGTGACGACTCTTGACGATTTTAACATGTTTTTCTTTTATAGTTATGGATCCCGAACGAGCTGGTGCAGATGATGTAGAAAGTAACGTGCCCACTCTCGCAGAAGGGATGGTGCCACCAGATAGTAGTGAAAGGCCCGTTATAGTTAGTCAGGGAGGAGGGGCTCGAGAAGCCTTTTTCTAAGCTATGAATGAATGGTTTGCCGAGTTCATTCGTACGAATCCGGCTGTTAGACCTCCACCCCCTCATGATCCTCAAACTACCCATGTAGCTTCCCCGGTCATAGATACAGTCAGAAGAGAGAAGCCACTAGTTGATAAAATTAGAAAACAATGGGCCAAAGAGTTTCGGGCTACTAAAGATGACGATGCAAAGAAAGCTGAATTTTGGCTCGAGAATACTATCAGAGTTTTTGATGAGTTATCTTGCACGCCAGAAAAGTGTATTAAGTGTGTGGTGTCACTTCTTAGAGATTCAGCCTACCATTGGTGGAAGACACTTGTGTTAGTAGTACCGAAAGAAAGAGTTACTTGGGATTTCTTTCAGGAAGAGTTCCGTAAGAAGTACATCAGTCAGAGGTTCATCGACTAGAAAAGAAAGGAATTCCTTGAACTAAAGCAGGGTAAGATGATAGTGATTGAATATGAACGTGAATTTGTCAGACTTAGCAATTATGCTAGAGAGTGTGTGCCAACTGAAGCTATTATGTGCAAGAGATTTGAAGATAGGCTCAATGATGATATTCAACTATCCGTTGGTGTTCTAGAGATAAAAGAGTTTGTTGTTTTAGTTGACAGAGCTTGTAAGACAGAGGAGTTGCTGAAAGAAAAAGAAAAAGGTAAAGCTAAAATTGAGATGCAAGATACGAAGAAAAGACAGATGAGCAAGTCGTTTCAGTCCACATCTAAGAGGCTTAGAGAGTTCTCTACTAGATCAAACTTTTTAGCTGGGTATTCGAGTAGAAATATAGATAACAGAAATATGGGTTCGAAAGCTCAGACTACCTCGATTGCCAGTGTAGGCAGTGTCCGATTAGGTAGACTAGAGTGTCCACGGTGTGGTAGACGTCATTTTGGCCAGTGTCGAGCAGATGAAAGTGGTTGTTACAAGTGTGGTGCTCCAGATCATTTTATGTGAGAGTGTCCAGAAATGTTGAAAAAGGAAGAATTACAGAGTGTTAGGTCCGGGAATATTCCAGTCGGAGGTAGACCACAGAGAAACCCATGAATATAGGCAGGTAATAGAGGTGTGTCTAGAGATTCAGCAATAAGACCAGATGTTAGAACACCCGCAAGGACCTATGCCATCTGTGCTCGTGAAGAGGCATCCTCCCCCGACGTAATTAGGGTACATTTTCTCTTCATGATGTTAATGTTATTGCTTTGATTGATCCGGGTTTGACCCATTCCTATGTTTGCATAAAATTTATGCCTAGTATGAACATGTCCATAGAGTCTATGGGATTTGTGATTAAAGTATCGAACCCATTAGGTCAGCATGTATTAGTAGACAAAGTATGTAAAAATTGCCCTTTGATGATTAAAGGTTACTGTTTTCCGGCTGATCTCATGCTATTTCCATTTAATGAGTTTGATGTGATTCTTGGTATGGATTGGTTGACTGCGCATGACGTGATAGTGAATTGTCGAAAGAAATTTATTGAGTTGAAATGTGAAAATGGTGAAATTCTTCGGGTTAATTCAGATGAGTTAGATAGTTCAATACCATGATTTCGTTATGTCTACTCAGAAATGCTCGAGGAAATGATATGAAGCTTATGTTGCTTTTGTGTTGAATACTAAAGATCCAGAGTTGAAAATTGAATCAATGCCTACCGTATGTGAGTTTCCTAATGTGTTTCTGGAAGAACTACTAGGTTTGCCTCCTATCAGAGAAGTTGAGTTTGGTATTGAGTTGGTTTCGGGTACAACACCCATTTTTATTGCTCCTTATAGAATGGCTCCAATAGAATTGAAAGAATTGAAAGTTCAGTTGTAGGAATTAACAGATAAATGCTTTGTAAGACCTAGTTGTTCACCATGGGGTGCACTAGTACTTTTTGTGAAAAAGAAAGATGGTTCGATGAGATTGTGCATAGATTATCGATAACTGAACAAGCTAACTATTAAGAACAAGTATCCACTACCTAGAATTGACGATTTGTTTGATCAATTGAACAGAGCTACTATGTTTTCCAAGATAGATTTGAGATCCGGATATTATTAGTTGCGAGTTAAAGAGTCAGATGTTCCAAAGACTGCTTTTCAGACTAGGTATGGCTATTATGAGTTCCTTGTGATGCCATTTAGCTTAACTAATGCTCCTACCATTTTCATGGACTTAATGAACCGAATTTTCTGGCCTTACTTGGATAAATTTGTAGTTGTGTTCATTGATGATATCTTGATTTATTCTCATGATGAGACTGAGCATTTAGAGCATTTGAGAATAGTTTTATAGACTTTGAGAGATAATCAGCTTTATGCCAAGTTTAGCCAAAGTGAGTTCTGGTTATGGGAAGTTGGTTTTCTTGGACATATCGTCTCAGGTGAAGGTATTAGAGTTGATCTGAGTAAGATTTCAACCATTGTTGATTGGACGCCTCCGAGGAATGTATCAGAGGTCAGAAGTTTTCTTAGTCTCGCCGGTTATTATAGACGATTTATAGAGGGATTTTCCATGATAGCTACCCCATTGACAAGATTGCTACAGAAAGATGTCAAGTTTGAATGGACTAAAAAGTGTCAGTAGAGTTTTGATAAGTTAAAGGCATTGTTCACTGAAGCTCCTGTCTTAGTACAACCAGAACCGAGTAAAGAGTTTGTAATTTACAGTAATGCGTCCTTGAATGGACTAGGCTGTGTACTTATACAGGACGGAAAGGTAATTGCTTATGCCTCTAGACAACTAAAGCCGCATGAGAAAAATTATCCGACATATGATTTAAAACTAGCTGCCATTGTATTTGCGTTGAAAATCTAGAGACATCACTTGTATGGTGAGAAATGTTGAATATTTATTGATCATAAAAGTTTGAAATACCTGATAACTCAGAAAGATTTGAACTTGAGGCAAAGAAGATGGCTAGAGTTGATTAAAGATTATAAACTAGTGATCGATTATCACCCAGGTAAGGCAAACGTAGTTGCTGATGCTTTGAGTAGAAAATCTTTACTTGCATTAAGAGCTTTGAACACTAGTTTGACCTTATCAAATGATGGTTCTATCTTAGTTGAATTACGAGCTAAGCTAATGTTTCTTGAAGAAATTTGTGAAGTTCAGAAAGATGATAATGAATTGCAAGCCAAAAGAGCTCAGTGTGAGTCGGGTATAGAGTCAGATTTTTAGATCAGTTCTGACAGTTGTTTAATGTTCAGAAATCGGATATGTGTACCAAAGGATGATGAGCTTACTCGAAAGATTTTAGAGGAAGCACATAGCAGTTCCTTGTCTATTCATCCAGGTAGTACAAAGATGTATAATGATTTGAAGAAAATGTACTGGTGGGTAGGAATGAAGAGAGATATCTCAGAGTTTTCTAGATGCTTGATTGGTCAATAGGTAAAAGTCAAACATCAGGTACCTTCAGGTTTATTGTAGCCTGTGTTAGTTCCTGAGTCGAAATGGGACCGAGTTGCCATGGATTTTGTAAGAGGATTGCTGTTGACACCGAGAAAGAAAGATGAAGTATGGGTTGTGATTGATAAGCTAACGAAGTTAGCTCATTTTATTCCTGGATTATTCACTTGACAAGTTGGCCGAGTTGTATATTTCAGAGATAGTCAGACTACATGGAGTACCGTTATCGATTATCTTAGATAGAGACCCAAGATTCACTTCACGGTTTTGGAAGAAGTTACAGGAAGCTTTAGGCATAAAGGTGAGTTTTAGTACAGCTTTCCATCCTCATACTGATGGTCAGTCAGAGAGAGTTATTCAGGTACTTGAGGATATGCTCAGATGTTGTGTCTTAGAATTTCAAGGTAGTTGGGAAAAATATTTGCCGTTGGTGGAGTTTGCCTATAATAATAGTTATCAGTCGAGTTTGAAGATGGCACTTTATGAAGCTTTGTATGGACGTAAATGTCACACACCTTTTTATTGGACAGAGCTTAAAGAAAATCAAATTTACAGGGTTGATTTAATTAAAGAAACTAAAGAGAAAGTGAAAGTTATCAGAGATTGCTTGAAAGCAGCTTCAGATAGACAGAAGTCTTATGCAGACTTAAAAAAAGAGATTGAGTATCAAGTTGGTGACAAAGTGTTCTTGTAAGTATCCCCGTGGAAGAAAGTCTTTAGATTTGGCAAGAAAGGCAAACTAAGTCTGCGTTTTATTGGACCGTTTGAGGTGACTAAAAGAGTTGGGCCATTAGCATATCGGTTAGCTTTGCTGACAGAGTTAGAGAAGATTCATGATGTGTCCATGTCACATCGTTACCGTTTTGATCTGTCACATGTGATTTCACAAATAGAGGTTGAGATTCAGCCAGATATGGCTTACAGTGAAGAACCGGTAAAGGTTCTAGCTCGAAAGGTCAAGCAACTAAGGAACAAAAGTGTTGCACTTGTGAAAGTGTTATGGAATAAGCATGGGGTAGATGAGGTTACATGGGAGCCTGAAGAAGCTATGCGAAAACAGTATCCAAACCTATTCATAGGTAAGCTTTTCGGGGACAAAAATCCCTAAAGGGGGAGAAATGTAACATCTCGATTTTGGGCCTAGTCGAAATAGTGGTTTCGAGGCCACAAATCCAACAAGGAAAACATTATTTTTATTATATTTTTATGATCTACGATTTCACAAAATTATTTTGTGAAAATTTCGTTCGAAAATTTTGACATTTGGGCACTCAATTTAGTCAAAAGGACTAAATTGTAAATAGTGCAAAAGTTGAGTTCCATATGTTAGAAGTGTCCAATTGTTATAAAGTTTTAAATTAAAGGTCTTTAAATAGTAATTAGACCATTGGTTAAATTTTTGGACAAAAATGGGCATGAATAAGACAAATTTGAAAGAAAAGTCTTTAAGGGCATTTTGGTCATTTAGTAATTTAAAAGAATTAAAAAGGGAAAATGAAGCAAAAATTTGCTCATCTTTTCCCTCAAGGCCGAATATAGTGTGGAGAAACCATGGCTAGGGTTTTTCAAGCTTCCAAGCTCGATTGTAAGTTCGTTCTAGCCTTGTTTTTAATGTTCTTTACATTTTTGGAGTCTCTGTAACTCGATTTAGCTTATTTTAGCAATAATTTAACCTAGGGTTCATATTTGGAAAAATACCCATAGGTGAAATGTGTTTATTTTGATGTTTTATGAGATGAGGTTTTAAATTATGTTGAATAACTTGTGCTACTCGGTTTTAAGTGAAAACGAGTAAAACGATATAATTAGTAAAAATACCTAATGTTCATAAGTACATGTTAGAGTGAGAATTTGATGTTGCCATTAAGGGAAAATGATCAACATGTCCTAAAACATAAGAATTAGGGAAAATTTTAATTTCCGAGCTTTGGGAAAAAGTGTAAATATGCAAAAGTTTAGGGCAAAATCATAATTTTGCCAAAGTTAGAGTTAATGACTATTTTGATAAATGTGAGTATTAAATAAGCTAAATTTGCTAATTATAGATCAAGAAGAAAGAAATTTGGGGATAGACCGAGGAAAGAAAAAGGTAGAAGATTAAGTTGTCAAGTTGATCATATTTTGGACCTAGGTAAGTTTACGGTAAATAAATGCAATATTTTGATATTTTATATTAATGTTGTTAATTTCCAGCATATATACATTTATTTTATGAGAATATTCCAAGTTGAATCAAAGATGAGGTAATAGAGAAAAAGTATCAGAAAGCCCGTTTAAACCTTAGGGATGTATAGGATACGGAATGTCATGACATTTTGGGTTGAGACATTTGAGGAACATCCCATGTAAGTCCATATCAGACATATGGCATTGGCAGGTTGAGACAGTTGAGGAACATCCCATGTCAGTCCATATTAGACATATGGCATTGGCAAGTTGAGATAGTTGAGGAACATCCCATGTAAGTCCATATCAGATATATGGCTTTGGTAGGACAAGGAACATCCCATGTAAGACCATGCCTAGAGCATGGCATTGGTAGGCTATTATCAGGCAAGAAAACCCAAGTACCCTTAGTATTCCAAATGGTTCATTGGGCTAATATACAGGCTATGTTACAAGAAAGTTCAGGTAAAGGAATGATGAACAGGAAAGTTAAAGAGTAAGTGGAGAAGTAAAATAAAGATTTTGTTAGTTGATGGTATAATATGAGTATATTTATCCTTGGTGAATGTTGTCATTTATTTACTTGTAAACTTACTAGGCATTGTAGCTTACTCTTTTTCTTTCTCTCTTTTATAGTGTAGCCAAGCCAATTTGGGAATCAAAAGGATGTCAGAGTTCATCTCACACTATCAAAGGCTATCTCAGTATTTTGTAATTTGAAATATTTTGAGTTATGGCATGTATAGGGACTTGGTCATTTTGTATGTATGTCCTTATGATTTGATTAAACAATGGAATATGAAAACTTAATAATGATTAGCTATTGAAATGGCTAATTAAGAACATGTTTTGATGTTATGTATGCCTAAATGATAGTTTATGCAAAGAAATTATGAAAGAGTAAAAGTTTGTCATGAAATAGTTTTGGAACAGCAGCAGTGGTATGAATTTGAAAAATCACTAAAAAACTGTAGAAATGGAACTAAATGGTGAATTTTATATATAATTAAATCTTATTGAGTCTATTTTCATAGAAAAGCAACAGAGCAAGCAAAAGAAGTCTATATTTTGAGATATTTAAATTCTTGTGAGACTGGTTCAGAGGGATTTCGTGATCCCCTATTCTGATTTTATAAATTTACTAAAAATTGTACAAAAATAATTATGAGCCATAATTTATATGTATAGATTCCCTAGTGAGTATATTTTCATTAGAATAAAGTGGAAACACTAAATGAAAACTGTACTATGAGATAATTGATTTTTAGTGAAGAGAGGTCAGGTCCGCTTGGCTGCAAAACAGAGGAACTTTTAACTAATAAACTGTACTAATTGGCCACACCAAAAATTTTGGAAAAGTTATGGTAAGAAGATATATGAGTCTAGTTTCAGGGAAAATTTACGGATTTAAATTTCAAGCTTTGTAACTCGAGTTATAATTAATTAAGTGACTGTTATACAGGTGGATAGTTTTATTATGAATAGTGAAATAAATTGTTTTGAGTTGTGTAAGTAATTGGAAAATTTTTAAATGTTCCCGGTTTGGTCCCGAATCGTTCCAATTGCATGTTTAAGGCTTCGATGGCCCATTTTAGGGTTATATTGAATGAATGTGAATGAATTAATTTTAAAAGAAAATTTTTATGCCCCGAACTTGTAAGGTAAGTCTGGTAACGCCTCGTGCTCGACTCCGGCGACGGTCTCAAGTAAGGGGTGTTACACATGTTTTTATTTTGTTTAAGTTAATTCACATATAATTATTTATTTCCATTTTTAACCTTTTTATTTTCATTCAAAATCCATTAACATATGACCATTAATGCCCATTCATAAAAGTAATGGTTAAATAACCATATAAGGACCTTACATTCAAAAGCCACATTCAATTCAGCCTATAATCAAATAACTAGCCACTTTTACTCATCCTGTGATTTAATCCTTTTTACAAATTAAGCACACAAATGGATAAATTTTCATACGAAACTTTCACACATGCTAATTCACATCAAATGAATACTGAAATTAATATTAAAATACTTTTCAAAGTCGGATATGTGGACCTGAAACCACTATTCCGGCTAGGATCTAAACTGGGTTGTTACAGATATCATTCTATATGGGTTATAATTTTCTGACATTCTGTGTAGCTTCAAATGTTGAAATTTCACTATCCTAGTTTTCTTATGATTCTATGAGATTATTTGTTAGAGATATTTAATTGACGGAAATGGCTATGTCTATTATGATTATAATTTCTGACTAGAAACGTGAGAACACAGTGGTACTATCATCAGAGTTATAGAAGTGGTGTTTCTGCATTGGTTACTATATAAACCATATTTGATTCTCTTCTATATTCAAATGCTTTCTTAACAGCTGGGATAATATCTATTTATAGGGTTGAGACATCTTTCTCATTAAGGCCCAATGATTTATATATGATAAAGGTGACTTCTATATAATTCAGAGCTTTGATAATTAATATATGAGGCAGTTTTATTATAAACTCCTTTCCGGATATCGTGAAAGGTTCGACAATGATAAAAATGAAAGTGATAGAAGATTAATAACAAATTTGTATAGTGATATGTCTGGGGTTATCCTTCTAACGAGAAGAAAAGATTTCTTCGAAAAGATTGATTTAGTGATTTAGTGTAACTTGAATTATTTGATTGAAAATATGATTGAGTTATATGTGTTGAATCTATCCATTGGACTGGAAATAAACTTTGAACGTATATGTGTGAATTGAGGGATAGTATGGAAGAAGAATTTGTATTCTTGAAGATTGCAACAGAATTATAATTATCGGAATGATTTTATCTGAGAAATATTGTGGTAAATTAAAGTTAGTTCAATTGTTTAAGTTTTCTCTTGCACGAAGATAACCGAAATGTCAGTAATGGTTCAGCCTAAGTAGAATAAAAAGTTTATGCTTCTCAGATCTACATCAATGAATGGATTGAAGTATGTTCTGATGGAAGAATGTATAGAGATATCTTGTGATTCCATATAGTTAAAGCTACATGAAAAGAGTTTAAAATGTCTGATGTTGCAGAGCGAGACCTAAACTTGGCATAGTAAAGATAGTCCGAATAATCGAGAAGTTTTGAATTAGTAAGTGATTATTATCCGAGGAAAATGATTATAGTTTCAAATGTCTTGAATGAGAAACTTTTGTGTGCTTTTTGAGCAATGAATATGTGATTGATCTTATCAGATAGTGGACAGTTGTTAGCTAAATTAGAAGCTAAATAAATGTTTATTTGGTGAAGTTGTGAAATATAGAAATGTGTCAGCGAATTATAAGTTAAAAAGGAGTTAAGCATAAATTGATTTCTGATTTAGAACCTTAGATGTGGAATCGATGATTATTTATTATTCTGAGATGGAATGTGTATACTGAAAAGCTCTACGAATATACAACAACTGCTACAAGAAACTCTCAGTAATAATTTATCTATTTATATGGGATTAACAAGATACACAACAGTACGAGTTATAACATCGACGAATAAGTGTGAAACGTAATATTTCTGATTTGATGATTATGGAAATAGAGTGTGGATGAATACTCTATCGGAATTATCCTTATTATTGAAAAAAAATATAGAGTTATTTGAAATATTGTTAACTATCTGAAGAAATCTCTAGGGACGTATGGATTTTCTCTTTTGACAAAACAGCTGAGTTATCTGTTTCTTTGATGATAAGTCTACTTATGGTATCAGTCATTGTTGTTTTAGATTGAGATTTGAACTTATATGATAATTCTGAAGGAAATTACAGTAATCTATGAGTATGAGATTGCATGGAAATTGGGAAACGCAATTCAAATTCTCGAAATAGTTTAACTTGACATGTTGTATAACGGAAGAAAGTTCAGAATCTTACTTGTGAGATTAAAGAGATATGAAATTCGAAACCATGTGTGAATTTGAAATGTACTATGTGGAAACAAATCATTGATTTACTTTTTGGTAAGATTTTCGAGGACAAAAATCCCTAAGAGGGAGAGTTGTAACAGCCCGGTTTAGACCCTAGTGGGAATAGTGGTTTCAGAACCACGAATCCGGATCAAAAAATATTTTAATATTATTTTTGGTATTTACAGCATGTTATTGGATATATGTGAAAATTTCGTAAATAAATTTTACTGATTGGATGCTTTATTTAATAAAAGGACTTTATCGCATAAAATACAAAATTAGCATGCTATTTAATAAAGTGTTTATTTGCCATGTTCTTTTAATATGAGGGCTTTAAAGTGAAATTAGGCCATTTATTTTATAAATGGACGGTAATGGCATGCATTATAAGGTTTTCATATCTTAATTATTAAGGTTAATTTGGTAAATGTATAATAAATGGTTAATAAAATAAAACATAAAGAAAAACCACATGCATGTTCATTTTATTTTCATGGCTGAATATAAAAAAAAACCATGTTGAAGCTTTAGAATTTGGCACTTGGGAGATCAAATTAAGATTGGCAAAAGAGGAAATCGAATTTGGATCAAGAAAAGTAGAATAGTCAGTTCGGTCCGTTCGTGCCCATATGAGGTAAATTCATAAGTAAATAAATGCTATTATATTCGAATGAACATGTAATATATGTACCGAATTGAATCATAATAAATATATGTATATGTGTCAAATTGAATTAAGTAATTGATGACTCAATTTGAGTATGAGTTGAATTATTTATGCAGTTATAAGTTTCGAACGGATATTGATGAATTTACAGAATAATGATGTTATAATTTGTGAGCTTCCGAGATATATGACTTCGTGTAAGACTGCATCTGGGACATTAGCATCGATTAGAGATATCGTATAAGACCATGTCTGGGACACTGGCATCGATTAGAGATATCGTATAAGACCGTGTCTAGGACATTGGCATCGATTAGAGATATCGTATAAGACTGTGTCTGGGACACTAGCATCGATTAGAGATATCGTGTAAGACCGTGTCTGGGACACTGGCATCAATTAGAGATTACGTATAAGACCGTATCTAGGACATCGGTATCGTATATGAATTCATGTAAGACCCTGTCTGGGACAGTGGCATCGATATTTGATTACATGTAAGACCACGTCTGAGACGTTAGCATTATACGAGCTCTCTGAGCTATCCACGTATTTTATTTGATTTCGAACGGTTCTACCGGCATTCTGAGAACTGTATGACTATGTTAAAGTATATCCGATTCAGGTACATTTGTGATGTGCTTAATATGTGAGCATAAAAAATAGGTATATGTGCCATCAAATATATGTAAAATGTGATTGAATAAAATGTGACATGTGAGTAAGTGATGATATAATATAAGTATGAGAAAAAGATGTATATATAGAAATGGGCTATGATTATATATGAGCTATATGAGAAATGTGGAATGGTACTTGTGTTTTGTCTTATATGATTCAGGTACATATGTTTCGATTAAGTAATTTAAAAATGAAAGGTGAACATGTTTCAAATGACGGTATGTGAAATATACGACATCGAATGATATGAATGTATACAAATGAAGGATGTGCTATATATATTCCATATATGAATTGTGGTCCTATGTTTTGAACATGGAAATTATGAAACGAGAAACATGGTTTTGAGGAATGGAAAGTAGTATATGTGTAAAGGATAATATGTGAATGAATTGAAAAATTAATGTGAATATGTGCTCTATGTATATACTCGAAAAGTAGCCAAATGTATAAGTTATGTGTGAAGTTATTATGCTAATGAAATGACAAAATGTCTGGGACTTGCTCGAGTTGGAAGTCGTAGGAGACGTCATCACACTATCCAGATTATTGCTTCGGTAAAATAAAGCTTTGAGTTTTGGTTGTGGCATGTATAGGCTAGTTATAATGTATTTGGTTTTGGAATATGTGTATTGCTAGCCATTCGAAAATGGCTTGAGTTTAGTGATAATGTTTGTGGGAATATGGTTATGTTTTAACCTTATTTTAGAAGTATGTTTATGATATATTTTATGTGATATATGGACCTATAAATTCAGTGTTGAGTGATGATTTGATAAGGTTTGGTAATAAAAGTGATTATGTTTGAGTTGGTATATAATATGTGATGCAAAATTTTTATATGTGGTGAGTTCAAGAATGGCAAAATGAAGTGGTCATTTTGATATAGATTATATGGTGATTTTGCTAAATGTTATAATGAAATTGAATGTGATATTTGATGACTTATAGACCATATGTTTTGGTATAATTTTGGTTAGTGATTTAATATGTTTTAAATATGGCATATGAGCATGAATTGGTTGATAATGATTTGGTTATATAGATGAATGTTTTGAGCATGTTTTTGGCTAGAAAATTAGGTATGAATTGTATTGATTTTGGCTTGTTGGAATGACCCAAAAATGGTGGCAAAGTTGGCTTTTTGAATGGCCTATTTTGTGTCACATGGTCTGAGAACACAAGCGTGTGTCTCGACCATGTGTCCCCTATTTTGTAGCTAAATTGGACAGTATGGCACACAGACTGGACACATAGCTATGTCTGGTAACCGTATGGCCAACTCAGGATGACACACGGGCTAGACATACGAGCGTGTCTAGTGACCGTGTGACCCTTGTCAGTGTTACACACGAGCTAAGGTGAATTGAGGGGCACGGTCGTGTGGAGTACACAGCCAAGCCACATGAGCGTGTGCCCTGTTTTCAAAAAAAAGATTTTTAAGTCTCTGAAAGTTTTCAAATGTTATCGGTTTAGTCCCGATCTTCTTCCAATGCATGTTTAAGGTCTCGGAGACCTTCATAAGTGAATTGTTGATGATGTATGTTTTTTTTTGTGATGTTTATGAATATGAAATGTACGTAAAAGTTCTAAATTGTCTGGTAATGCTTCTCACCCTAGTCCAGCGACAGATACGGGTTAGGGGTGTTATAAAATTCCTTCATGAAATTTTCACCCAATCATGCAATCACCTCATAGACGTTAAAATAAACATGAAACATATATTTCTACTTCAGATTTGTAGTCTTGCAACAATTATTCCGACTAGGCCCTAAATCGAGCTGTTATAGGGCTTACTAGTCTGGTGGCATGTGTAGTATTAATTTGATGAATGTCCTGTGTTCGAATCCCTGCACAAGCGTAAGTAGTATTTTTCCTCAATAATTTGGCTGAGAGTTGTGCCGTGGTGGGATTCTGAGTAGTGGAGTTTGAGTGGGATTAGTGGGGAGAGATTTGGGGAGATGTAGGGGGTTCTCAGAATATTCTGTGCACTTTTTGTTTTTCCCCAAAAAGCTTGGACGACAACTCACATTCTTCTTCTTCTCCCACTTTTTCCATTTTGTTTTCCATCGCTATTACTTTTCTTGCTATTCGTTCGTATACACTCTTACGGAGTTCACTCTCGATTTTCATCGGTGGTGGTAAATGATGTAACACCCTTAACCCATATCCATCACCGAATTACGGTTAAGAGGCATTACCAAACAAATCACATCAATATACAAACATTTCATATACATTGATAATATATCATCAAATCACATTCATTCATAAGCACAATGTCCCTTTAAAAAGTCTACAAGACCTTAAACATACTTTAATGAAGGTTCGGGACTAAACCGATCACATATAAAAATTTCCAAAACTTGTAAAATTTTTTAACTTTTAAACGTCACACGCTTGTGTGAACAGGCCATGTGCCTCACACAACTATCAGACACGCCTGTGTCATAAACCATGTGCCTATTCAAAATAGCCTAACATGCCCGTGTCCAGGCCGTGTGCTCGATCGTGCTAAACCTGTAGGGTATACTGAATTGTACCACACGGCCAGTCACACGCTCGTGTGTGAGGCCTTGTGAAGCATACTACTTAATTTGAATTGCCACACCAGGGGACACACGGCCGTATACCATGATCGTGTGTCGCACACGACTGAGACACATGCCCGTGTCTCTGCCCATGTGAACAAAAATAGTCCATTTGCAAAGCCAATTTGCCACCCCAAAAGAGTCAATCCTACAAGCATAAATCAAGGCACCAATTCACACTTAAATGACAGCCAAAACATATCCAAAATATGCACATTTCTTATCCTAAAATCACAACCAATTCAATACACATTTGCTATACCAAACACACCAAATTCACATGCCAAATCATTCATTTCATCTAATCTCCACATAACATACACTCATCAATCAATAAACCAATTCAACCTCTTAATCTCATACTAAAACTAAACCATTCCATAACCATTATACATCATCATCAACTTACAAATTACTTATTTATTCAACCACCAAAATGACCAATTCAAGCACTTCCAAACATGATACATTATAAACACATCATATACCATATACCATATACCATACTTCTAAAAATAAGCCAATTGACATGGCCAAGTACATACCAACATTAACATAATTTATAAACCAAATCACATGGCTATAATTCACAACATAAAATATACCATATTGACACTAGCATATACATGCCATATACCATATTTACAAGCTTCGAAAGTATCGAATAAACGATCAATAGTGAACGATGATTCTTGACGATCCCCGAGTCCGAGCTAGCTTCGATAATCTATAAAACATGGAAAGAACACACAAAGTAAGCTTTCAAAAGCTTAATAAGCCATATACAAATAAAGTCATCAAATGAAACAATTTAAATTCAATCAAAATGTACAAAGCATGGCTAAACACATAGATAAATGCCAACTTTTCTCATATTATACACACATTCACATTTGATTCATCACTTACTTTCTCTTTTAATATTCATATTAACCTCATACGTACCTGAGTTGTTTAACATGTTTGCACATTCTTTCTCGTATTCTCATTCTTGTTGAACCATTAGAATTAATAAGGATACTCGAAAGTCTCATAAATCTCATACAATGTCGATGTCCTAGACATGGTCTTACATGTTTTCACGTATTGATGCCAATAGCCCAGCTATGGTCTTACATGAAATCATATATCGATGCCAATGTCCCAGACATGGTCTTACTCGAAATCACAATACAATGTTAATGTCCCAGACATGGTCTTACATGTAATCACATCTCTAAGATCCTAATGTCATGACATTTGTATCCTATACTCTTCCTTAGGTTTGTACGAGACTTTCAGACATCGCAACTCTGTCGATTCTTGCTCGTATTTGATTATTCGGTATTCAATGTAATTAAATGACAAATAAACATATATATTTCAATTTAAAGACATTTATTTGCATAGGAACTTACCTCGGAGATAGGATGAGCGTATCTAATATACTAATCGACAACCTTCGATTTCCCTCTATCTAAATCTAATTTCTTTCTTTCTTTCTTGATCTATATAAATCCAAATTTAACTCATTTAATTACCAATTCACTCAATTTCAACCAAAACACACAAATGAGGCATTTTACACATTAGCCCTATAAATTCACATTTTCTCAATTTAGTCCCTATTTCATAAAAACACAAATTACACAAAATTTAACAAGACCCATGCTTGTCTGAATTAACCTTATGTCCCTAGTAACCCATATCTTTCATTTATTTCACATTTCAACACCTCAATTTACACATTTCATAATTTAATCCTTATTTAACATTTTCACTAAAAATCACTTAACAAAATATGATAATCTATCATTTATCAATCATTTTTCATCATCAACTAACACAAAGCTCATGGATTCATCAATGGCATTTCTCAAAATCACCAACAAACTCAAAAATTAGGGCATGGGCTAGCTAGTATTAGATGCAACGATCTCAAAAACATGAAAATCATAAAAAATCGAGTAAAAACATACCTTAATCAAGCTATATAAGTGCCGAATGCTTCAAGCCCTAGAAATCTTTATTTTCTTTGTGTTTTTCAGCTAAGATGATAAAATGATGAAGAGTTTTGGTTTTTTTAATTAAATTAACTTAAATAACCAATTTACAAAATTCTCCTTTAATAAAACCATTTAATATCATCCAATTTATGTCCATCATTGTCCATTTACCAAAACAATGGTCTAATAACATCATAAGGACCTCACATTTAAAAAATCATAGTAATTAAACACTTGAACAATTAGAATATAAATTTTGTATCTTACGCGATTTAGTCCTTTTATCAACTTTGGCCCCAGACTACATTTGACCGTTTATTGTGTTTTACTATATGTTTATTTTCTGTGGGGATTACACACTGAGTTTACGTAAACTCATCCCTTCTGTTTAATGTGTACAGGTAATCCCCAAACTTAGACAGATAGGTGTGACGGAATACTTAGCGGTGGCCACACAGTTATTGGACTATTTTATTTACATTTATGGTTTCTAATTAAAATTGGTTAATTTTTATTTTAATTTGGGACTTTTGGACTGTTTGCCTAAATTTGGGATTTATATGGTGTTTTGTGGGTTTTCAACTGCTAGATGTGGTAAACTTGGTTTTCGAAAAGCAAAAGTTTTCCCTAAACACACGGTTTACTTAAAACATTTTTTAAAGCTTCCACAATGAACTATGTTTTAAAATAATCAATTAATGAGTATGTGATTTTGGAATTAATAAGAGATAAAGAATAGTAATTAAACAAGAATGGTTTTATCGTGACGACTTAGTTCTCAAACAACCTATCATGTGACATCACCAGATTCGGTCATAACATCTAGGCCGGGTTTGGAGTGTTACATTTAGTGGTATCAGAGCCAGGTTACAAAACTCGGTTGTGGATTTTGGGTTTTAAAATTGGTTTTTGAAGAATTGATTTTCAAATGATTTGAAATGATTTGATTGAGTATGTGGTACACCGAGTCTTCGGTGCCCTGTAAGTATTCTGAAACCTTGATAGGTTTAATCTGAAAATACTATAGATAGTACATACTGAAAATACTGTAGATAGTATATTTTGAAACTACTATAGGTAGTATACTGTAAATACACTTTAGTTAGTGTAAACTAAAAACTGTAGTAAAACTGATAGAGACTGTGATTTATGAAAACAAACTCTGAATTTCTGAAACGGTTTACATAAAACATTTGCTAATAAATATTAAATTGTAAATGATTCATAAAATTTGTAATACAGATAAATCTGATTTAGACAATAAGCGTACGTAATACCCGCGGACGTGGTATTCGAGGCCGTGGTAGAGGTCATAGGAGGGCTCGAGTTGAGTCTTCCTCTTTTCAGGTAATATACCGAATCTGGACACTAGTGAGACACCGGTGTCACCTGCAATTAAGACGGGGTCTCATGATCGAATGGCTAGGGACGATGCATTGTCTCAAGCTATGCTAAGGATACTTGAGAGGGTTGCTGGGCCCAATACTGGATTTGGGGGCTGTGGATTTCTTATGGAACAACTATAGTCTAATAGAGCTGAGCTATTTAGGGGTCTCACTGGAGTCACCCCTAACATGGCTAAGTATTGGATGAAGGCCATAGAAAGAATCATGGATTATTTGGATTTTACCGCTGAACAGAAACTGAAAGGTGTTGTTTCTTTACTTCGCGATAAAGCGTATCAGTGGTGGCTGACCGTTAAGGAGGGGACTTAGCCAGATCGATTAACTTGGGATTTCTTTAAGTCTGCCTTCTACGTGAAGTATGTGGGGGTGAGCTACATTGATGCTAGGTGGGGTGAGTTTCTGAATCTCGCCCAAGGAGACCAATCAGTGGTTGAGTATGAGGCCGAGTTTTTGAGACTGAGCCGCTATGCGTGAGGTATGGTGGCATCTTAGTATGAGAGGTGTGTCCATTTTGAGGATGGCCTAAGGGATAATCTGAGGGTACTGATAGCTCCATAGAGGGAGCGAGAGTTCTCAGATAGCCGAGGAGGTTAACCGTGCTGAGTACCAAAATAGAGATCGAAAGAGGGGTAAGAACTAGAGGGATTTGGAGCCCTCGAATTCTGTACTGATGGGTCAATAAGAGTTGGGCCTCCTATTCCCCCTACAGAACTGCAGCCTTGTAAAGTTTGTGGTAGACGCCATCAGGACGAGTGTTGGAGGAGGACTAGGGCTTGTTTAAGGTGTGGGTCACTAAAGCACTACATTCGGGAATATCCGCTGAGGCTCGATCAGATGTAAGCTCTGGGTACTGGTACTACATAGCCACAGAGAGTAGCTCAGTAGCCACCGGGAGACCATAGATAGGCTAGGGTGGTAACGGTATGGGCCGTGGACAAAGAGCACCGGGCAGAGGTGCTCAACAGACTGAGTCAAGGCAGCCTACTCTTGTTTATGCTGCACGCTGTCGAAAGGATAGAGATACTCCGGACATCATCACTGGTATGGTCTTAATTTATGAAGTACCTTACTTTGCATTAATAGACATAGGTTTCATACATTCCTATGTAGCTAGCACTGTGTATAGAAACTTGGGTATTTTATTTGAGAGTACTTCTAGTGAGGTGACTGTACTGAGTCCACTAGAGTAGTCTGTATGGGTTAATAAGTTATACAAAGATGTACCGTTGGAGGTTTAAGAGGTGATCTTTTTGGCTGACTTGATGGAGTTTTCGTTTAGGGAGTTTGATTTAATTCTGGGAATGGACTGGTTGGTCAAACACCGAGTAAGTTTGGATTGTGCGACTGAGAGGGTCGTTTTGAGAACTGATAAGGATAATGAGGTAGTCATGATTGGAGAACGTCAGAACTATTTGTCTAATGTGATCTCTACACTGGTGGCTGAGAGATTGGTTCATAAAAGATGTGAGGCATACTTAGCCTATATCAGTGTTTCTACTTCTAGGGACTCTACTATAAAGGACATTAGGACTGTAAGGTATTTTCAGATGTTTTTCTTGAGGAACTATCGGGTTCACCCCTAAATCAGGAAGTGGGTTTTGGGATTGGGCTTTTTCTTTGTACGACTCTGGTGTCTATCGCTCCCTATCCAATGGCACCGAATGAGCTCATGGAGCTTAGGGCTTAGATTCAAGACTTGTTGGATCGTGAGTTCATTCGCCCTAGTATGTCTCCATGGGGAGCACCTGTGCTATTTTTTAAGAAGAAAGATGGATCTATAAGGATGTGTATTGACTACCGGCAATTGAACAAGTTGACCATTAAGAACAAGTATCTACTTCCGAGAATCTGTGATCTATTTTACCAATTTCGAGGGGTGTCTGTGTTCTCTAAAATTGACTTGCGTTGTGGTATCGCTCCCTCTCCAAGGATTCAGCTTCCTCAACCCTCAACTGATGTGCATAAAAAGACATTTAGAACTCATTATGGACATTATGAGTTCCTAGTGATTCCTTTTGGACTGACTAATGCACCGATAGCTTTCATGGATCTGATTAACCGAGTGTTTCATCCCTATCTGAATTGGTTTGTGGTGGTGTTCATTGACGACATACTAGTTTATTCAAGGACTGATGACTAAGGATGAGCATGATGAGTACCTTAGAGTTGTTTTTCAGACTTTGAAGGAAAAGCAGCTCTATGCTAAGTTTAGCAAGTGCAAGTTCTGGTTACGTAAGGTAATATTTCTGTGTCATGTGGTTTTTGTTGAGGGGATTAGAGTGGATCCTCGAAAGATTGAGGCCATGTTAGAGTGGAAGCAGCCTAGAAATGTGTCTGAGATACACAGCTTTCTGGGTTTGGTAGGTTATTATTGGCGGTTTGTGGAAGGTTTCTCATTGATTGCAGCACATTTAACTAAGCTGCTACGTAAGGGTGTGCCATTTGTTTGGACTGATATGCAGCAAGAGAACTTTGAGAAGCTCAAGACTGTACTGACTGAGGCTCCTGTTCTGATGCATCCTGAACCTAAAAAGGAGTTTACGGTTTATAATGATGCATTACATGTCAGTTTGGGATGTGTGTTGATGCAGGATGGTAAGGTGGTAGCATATGCATCTCATCAGCTTAAGACAAATGAGACAAACTATCCGATGCACGATTTGGAATTGGCCACCGTAGTCTTTGCACTGAAAATCTGAAGGCCTATTTGTATAGTGAGAAGTGTATTATCTATACTGATCACAAAAGTCTCCAGTATCTCCTTACTCAAAAGGAGTTAAATCTCAGGTAGCATAGATGGATTGAGTTGCTTAAGAATTACGACTATACCATTAAGTACCGTCCTAGCAAGGCCAATGTGGTGGTTGATGCATTGAGCTGTAGGGTAATAGCTGATCTGAGGGCGATGTTTGCTCACCTTAGCCTATTTGTTGATGGTAGTCTATTAGTTGAGCTTCAGGTTAAACTAACTTGGATTGGGCAGATTTGAGATAAACAGTTAGAGGATGAATCTTTGGGTCTTCGATTCTGTTAGATTGAAAGTGGCAATACTTTAGATTTTGGGCTGAATAACGGTAGGGTACTCTATTTCTATGGACAAATCTGTGTTCTAAATGATACTGATTTAAGATAGTCTATTTTAAGAGAGGAGCATAGTAGCCCTTACGCTATACATCCCAGTGGGAATAAAATGCACCGAGATCTTCAGGAACTGTACTGGTGGCCAGGATTGAAACAAAAGGTTACTAATTTTGTGGCTAGATGTCTGACATGCCAACAAGTTAAGACTGAGCATCAGTTACCTTCAGGTTTGCTACAGCCGATTAAGATTCCTCTTTGGAAATGGGAGCGAGTAACGATGGACTTTGTTAGTGGGTTGCCCCTAACACCCACTAAAAAAGATTCTATTTGGGTTGTCATGGATTGATTGACCAAGTTTGCACATTTCATCCTGGTTAGAACTGATTATTTACTGTAGAAGTTGGCGCAACTCTACATTTTGGAGATAGTGAGACTGCATGGGGTACCTATCTCGATCATTTTTTATAGGGATCTTCGCTTCACATCTTGGTTTTGGAAGAAGTTACATGAGGCTCTGGGTTAAAGATTGGACTTCAGTACTGCGTTCCATCCTCAGACCGACGGTCAATCTGAGAGGGTGATTTAGATACTAGAGGATATTTTGAGGAGTTGTGTTATCGATTTTTGAGGCAGTTGGGAGGATTATCTGCCGCTAGAAGAGTTCGCATACAATAATATTTTTCAGTCTAGCATTCAGATGGCACCTTAGAAGGCTCTGTATGGTCGTAAGTGTCGCACACTTCTATGTTGGACTGAGTTGGGTGAGCGACATATTCTGGGTCTTGAATTAGTTTCTGGGACTGAGGATAAGGTCAGATTGATTCGGGATAGTCTAAAAGCGGCTTCTAATAGCTAGAAGTCTTATGCTGATTTGAAGAGATGCGAGATTGAGTATTCTATGGGGGAATTTGTATTTCTCAAGTTCTCACCATGGAAGAAGATTCTGAGGTTCGGTTGTAAGGGCAAGTTGAGCCCTAGGTTTATTGGGCCTTACCAGATTCTGAAGCGAGTGGGACCGTTCGTTTATCAGTTGGAGTTACCTCTAGAGCTAGACCGTATTCATTATGTGTTCCACGTCTCGATGTTAAGGAGCTACCATTCTGATCCTACTCATATTGTCCTTGTTGAGGAGATTGAAGTGAGGCCAGACTTAACCTTTGAGGAGAAGCCATTTTAGATTCTGGATCGTGATGTTAAGGTTCTGCGAAAGAAGTCTATTCCACTGGTAAAGGTTCTATGGTGAAATCATAGCACTGAGGAGGCCACGTGGGAACCTTAGGATGCGATGCGTCAGCAATATCCTCATCTATTCTAATCAAGTAAATTTTGAGGCCGAATTTTTCTTTTACGGGGTAGAGTTGTAACACCCTAAAAATTTTTATTTTTGTTTTACGAAAATGTAACATAAATATTTGTCTGCTTAAGTGGTTGTGTGTTCTTGGTGTGTTTGGGAGGTCCCAAGTTCAAGCCTTGTCTTAGGAAAATTTTAGTATTTTTTTGAAAAAAGCCTCATTCTTGTTCAGTAGGCTTTTATTTGATTGTTTGTAAAAACATATCAGAATGGGCTTACTGGTCTGGTGGTGAAGTGGAGTGTTAATTTGATGGAGGTCTTGTGTTCGAATCCCTGCACGAGCGTAAGTAGTATTTTTGCTTAATAATTCAGCTAAGAGTTGTGTCGTGGTGGGATTCTGAGTAGTAGAGTTTGAGTGGGATTAGTAGAGAGAGATTTGGGGAGATGATAGGGGGTTATCAAAATATTCTGTTCACTTTTTCTTTTTCCCCAAAAAGCTTGGACGACAACTCTCATTCTTCTTCTTCTCCCTCTTTTGCCATTTTATTTTCCATCGCTATTACTTTTCTTGCTATTCGTTCGTATACACTCTTACGAAGTTCGCTCTCAATTTTTGTCGATGGTGGTAAGTGATCTCGGTGCTTTGTAATCTTAGTTTTTAAGATATTAATTAGAAACCTACGTATACTGTTTTGATAGCCGAGAATCAGGGGTAAGGGGCTGTTCTAGTACTGAGTTATGGTGGAAAGTGTCCGGGGTTTTTTAGGTAAGCGTTAGTTGGATGTTCTAAATCTTTGATAGTGTGATGGTTTCGGATTAATCATGGTTTTAGGCTAATTTTGGGGTGTTGGAATATAATGTGTAAGTTTAAGAGTGCTCGTGGTTGTTTTAGCAGCATAAATGATATAGGTGTGTACCCGAAAACGTGGTTTCAACAGAAGCTAAAAACCCCACTATCGATGCCACACGGGCTTATGGTCACCCGTGTGGTAGGCTGTGTTCTAGGACACAAGAGTGTGATTGACGTGTGGTACGCCGTGTGGTAGGTGCACACAGCCGTGTGATGGCCAGGTAGGTCGTGTTCGACACATAGGCTAGACTAATTTGGGCCATGTGAGCCACATGGCGTATGGGTCCATACGAGCAGTCCTCATAGGCCTGTGAGATTCTGGGCGGATCACACGGCCAAGGCCAAATTGGGTCGTATGGGCCACATGGGCATGTGGGCCCACACGGGTAAGCCATATGGGCGTGTGAGCCTATTTAACTGAAATGCTTTTTAAGGTTGCACAGGTCTCTCAAGTCGATTGTAAACCTACTGTAAGGTCAGTAAGCACTACTTAGACCCTTAAATGTGTGATCTGTATGTATGATGTGTGAACTGAGTATGATAGTTATATGCACGTAAACTGAACTGTATGTACAACTGTTTACCATGTAATAGCATGTCATTCACTGTATGTCTGCATTGCATTGGGTTGGGATGATGATCTTGGAGAAAGTGTACTGAAAGGCTTTAAGCCTATTGGGTGACAGCTCATCTGCAATATATACTGAAAGGCTCTTAAGCCTATTGACTAGTAGCTCTGCTGCAATATACTGTTATGTGCTGCACTCGGTACAACTTGGACTGTAGGGCTGGGTGGGTGTTTTAAACCCCACAGGAAGTGTAGGGATGGCGGAGATAGTGTAATAGAGGCTGGCGGGTAGGATTCTATTTCCTAATTACGGCATGCATTACTGTTACTGTGATGGGTTAAGGCCCTAATGCATATTTGATACTGTAATTGAAATGGGCTACGACCCAAACTGCTACTGTAACTGTAATGGGCTTAGGCCTCAGATTGCATTTGACTGTTTACTGTGCTTTACTATATGTTTGTTTTCTGTGGGGATTACACACTAAGTTTATGTAAACTCACCCTGCTATTTAATATGTACAGGTAATCCTAGACTTAGACAGATCGGTACGGCGAAGGACTCAGCAGTGGCCATACGGTTATTGGACTATTTTATTTACATTTATGGTTTCTAATTTAAATAGGTTAATTTTTATTGTAATTTGGGACTTTTGGACTGCTCGCCTAAATTTGGGATTTATATGGTGTTTTATGGGTTTTCAACTGCTAGATATGGTAAACTCGATTTTTAAAAAGCAATTTTTTTCCTTAAACACACAGTTTACTTAAAACAGTTTTTAAAGCTTCCGCAACAAACTATGTTTCAAAACAATCGATTAATGAGTAAGCGATTTTGGAATTAATAAGAGATAAAGAAAATTAATTAAACAGGAATAGTTTTATCGTGATGACTTAGTTTTCAAACAACCTATCATGTGACATCGCCAGATTCGACCATAACGTCTAGGCCAGGTTTGGGGTGTTACATAGCCACTGACCCTACCTACAAATTTCAAATCTTCTAACCCCAAAAATTGGGGTGTTACAGGTATTGATAGGAATTTAGCTCTTAATCTTTGTATACTTGTTTCTTGTCTTCATATAAGTGTCCTTGAATGATATTTATACCCTTTCATTGAATTATGAATGTTCGAAGTCATTGGATGGAGTTTTTTACCATTGAAAGCATTTATTTTGACAATTTAATGTAACCTATAGCAATATGTCTCAAGACAGGAAGAAAAAAAAATATAACCATTGGAGCATGAGGTCTCAGGACACAATAGGCTAGTCTCAAGACAATTTGCCATATGTCTCGAGACAATTTCTCGATTGTCTCAAGAAAGGGCTCCCTTGAAGCAAACCTTAGCTTCTATGTTTTGTTGTCTCGAGACAAACAAGCTTATGTCTCGAGAAAATGCGGGGAACTTTGAAAAATATGGCTTAGAAACATTATAAAGGATTTAGGGGTACTCAAAAACTTTTGTAGAAAGTTTAAGCAATTTAAAAACTTTGTTTTTAAGTTTGTACCACGTGAAAATATAATTGAATGTGATTGAAATGCTTTATGCTGGGAATATATTTTTGTTATATCAAAACAATATAAAATCAAAACAAACACTAATGAACATATTAAATGCTTAACTCTCCACTCTTTTAACTTACACAAGCCTCTAATAAATAATAGTTTAAGGCTTGTTAAGATAAATATTTTTACAATAAAGATCCCATTAAAATAGCATAATAAAAAAAGGCTTTAAAAATATTTTCATAGAGTTCAGAATAAATCAAATATTTACAAGATATGTCTTCAAGTCATTGAAGTCAATATCCATGAATCAAGGGACCAGATTTGCTTGATTTGGATTGATTCAATTTCAAATATTTCAAATATTCAAATATGGGCTAACTCATGTCCATAAAATCACCTAAGTCATTACCTAAGTGATTTAGCTAAAAGATTGTCAATTCTAATTAAGGCAAGTTATGTAACTTGCACAATGCCAAAAACAATGGGCATTGCTTGTGGCATTGCAGGAAACACTGCTCATACAACTACCTTAACAATTACATATTTAAATATTGAATATGTAACACCTCATATGCAATCCGATCATAAACCCGAGCTACCACAGGAGGTAGTAGATTATTCTGATTCGCCTCCATCTCTTCAGTAGACTCGGTTTTATCTTCTTGCCCTTCTTCAACGTATTGTAAGCTTCGCCTTATTTTTTTCAGTTTCTACGAACTGTAGCTTCTATATCGCTATCAAAAAACAAAGGTCTTAACGGGTTTCTTCTAGTCATAAAACAGAGATACCTGTCAGAGGAGAACAAAAAGAAAGATTTAGTAAATAAAACCTAAAATAAAAACAAGAATAAAATAATTGCAATAAAAGTAAAAATAGCTAAAGTAATAGAAATCGAGTGTTCCGAATATTTTAGTTCCCCGGCAACGGCGCCAAAAACTTGGTCTGATCGTGTGTGTGATGATAAAGTAATATGATCGTACCTAAAAACTAACTATTATCACGATAAAGGTAAGCGCACCTATTGAACAGTAGTATAGCTTAGTGGCAAGACCGGAATGTCGAACCCACAGGAACTAAAAGTACTAGTAATATCTTTCTTTCTATTATCTAGCCTAAAAATAAAGGGAATTTGTTTTAAACTAATTAAACTAAACTAATTAACTAAGAACACGATAGAGAGTAAATTGGGGAAATTACTTTTGAGAAAACTGATCGATTAAGATAATACCCAAGGAAGAGTCCACCTAGACTTCACTTGTTATTAGACTCTGAACTAGATGATTTATTCACTTGACTTGATCCGTAAAAATCCCTAATTTATGTTAATATCTCTTTCGAGACTAAGAACAACTAACCCTAGGCTGATTAATTGAAATTTCTTTCTAATTAAAACCCCTAGTGTTGCATTAACTCGATCTATGGATTCCGTTATTAGATTTGACTCTAATCCGGTAGATTTTCATCGTCCTATGTCTAGGATTGCAATCAACTCTGCTTAATTGTATGGATCTACTCTTAGACAGGGACTTTTGCTCCACTAAATAAGCACATTCAACTTATATTAATATCCTGAAATATTAACATAATAATTAATAACACAATTAAGAACAAATCAAGTATTTATCATATAATTCAGATATTAATAACAAGATCCATCTTAGGTTTCATCCCCCTCAAGTATTTAGGGGATTTAGTTCATAATTATAAAGGAAAACATCTCAAAATTGGGAAAACAACAAAACATAAAGAAAACCCAAAAACCCCTGAAGGAAATTGAAGGGAGATCTTCAGCCTTAATAGAAATCCTGCTTCTAAGATGGATCAATCGGCGTTCTTCAAGTAATCCCTTCCTTTCTACTTTGTGTGTCCTTTGTTTCCCTCCTTAGAGTGTTTATATAGACTTCGGAATACCCAAAATACCTGAAAATTAGCTTTTCCAGTGTGAAATTGAAGCATGGCTCGACAGGGACACGCCCATGTGGCATGCCCGTGTGATTCGGGTTCAGGCCTGTTCAACACTGATAAATCTACACGGGCTTGTGGATTACTCGTGTGAAAATTCCTTAGGCCGTGTTGATGCTAATTTGGGCCCATTTTGTCCCTTTTTGGCCCGTTCTTTGCTCTTTTCTCTTCCTTATGCTCACCTAAGTATAAAACATGAAATTAAATGATTAGGAGCATCATATTCCTCAATTCTAATGATAAATCATCCATAAATGTGCCAAATGTGGGATAAAAATATGTATATATTATGGTTTATCAAAAAACAAAACATTTAATTTACAATTCATAGTTCAAATATCAATGCAATAATAATTTATTAATATATAATCAATACAACATACAATACATTCATTCTCGGGTTTATATTGATATTAAAAAAGCTTAAAACTAGACCGGTAACAATTAGGGATCAAATTGAATAAAAACAAAAAGTTGGGAAATTTTTAAAAATAAGGGTTACATTGCCATGTCCCCTAAAAGTGTGGAAGGGTTGAGGTGTGTGGGTAGATCACATGGTCGTGTGGGCAAATGTAACCCCAAACCCGGCCTAGAAGTTTAGACTGAATCTTGGAGGTTACATTGATCACCGAAGTGATCGTAGGAAAATTTTATAAAACAAATTATCTCAAATTCCATTCCAAACACATTTTTTATATTTTTAAACAAAAAACATTTAATCATTTAGATTTCAATTAGAAAAATTACAGTTAAGTTTAGTTTATGAACAAAGTAAGATTTATGAGAAAAATTCAAAACATAACTTATACCACAATTTTTATAAAACCTTACAGTTCGAAACAATATATCAAAATGGGTGAAAAGAAGAATTGTTAACTTGTTTAACCGTGACTGTCTGAGGCCTCTGCATACCAGTCCAGCTACAGAAAATGGAAGTACCTGAAAAAGAGAAACTAAGGGGGTAAGCTACACGAGCTCAGTGTGAGTTCAAAACGTAATAAAAGACAGAGTTACAAAATAGAATTCCAAATAACAGTTCAATAGCGAAAACTAAATCAAGGGTAGCATTCCAAAGCAGATATTTAACTATAAAAGAACTCAATTGGTGTTCGAAACAACCATTTCAACAACCAGTTAAAAGGCAGGATGTATTACAAAGTTATCATTCATTGCATACAAGTACAGAATACATCGAGCCTATAACCTTTACGCAATTAATCACGCAAACCTACGGACAAATCAAATGTGATATGTATGCACAAACAGAAGAACAATCCCACCCATCCAGCCAAACACCTCTCCGTACCCCTTTCACACCACGAATGAGCTATAAAAAGCTCAACCAACCATGCACACCATATAGGACCTCGAAAGGCCTATCCAACCCTACACACCACGTATGTGGAACTAAGCCACACAAATAACAGTATGCAGTTGAGCTGCCAAAAGTATCATACTGTGCGGTAAACTGCTATATAGATGTGTTGTAGTTAAAACTACCAAATCAGATTAGACTTCCTTCTCTTCATATCCCAACCTAAACGTTTATGCAAATGCATGTATGCAAACAATCTCACAGAAATAAACACATAGCAGACAGTGAAACAGAATTAGAAATGCACATACTAAATTGATTAGATACAAAATCTTTTATTGCATAGCATCTATTAACTTTCATCAAATCGATTAATTAAAGCTATTATTATGAGTTACGCACAAATCTAGGTCGAAACAAAATCCCAGCCACCCTTACTAAGACTTAGCTAAGGGTCGGAACACACAATAACATTATCGGATAAAAAACAAATGCAATATAAAATTTTGCGAGATAGGGCCACACGACGTGTGCTCCGGCCGTGTGGAAATACCTAGGCCGTGTGGGAGGTCAACACACCCATGTAGAGGGACACACACCCATGTGAAAGGAAGCACACGACTGTGTGACTAAGGCACACGCCCGTATAACCTAGGGACATGGCCGTGTGATCAGGCCGTGTAACTCTTTGTCCAAATGCGCTAAAATAAGGTATAGGGCAGACGGTACTATGTGAAGGTCTCACACGCCCGTGTATCCACTAGACACGACCGTATGTCCAAAACATACGTCTGTATAAGAAACAAACAAAATCCCTAAATCCCTAAATTAGTTATATACTTGTGTGCCCACTAGACACGGCTGTGTGAAGGTCGACTAAAATCCCCAAATCAACCACACAGTCGTGCGGCCAGACCGTGTAGCACCCAAAATTTGCCCAGAAATCTTAATTCCTAATTCCATATGACCGTGTGAACTAGCACACGCTCGTGTGACCACCCGTGTAGTCACAAACCACCCATAAACAACTTAAAAATTGAGTTTTTGGTCACTAAACCGACCTCAATCAAGGCATTTCAGGAATCAATTTTAGGAATCAACTATAACACCTTAAATTTCAGGTAATTATAAACAACCCAGGCCTCAAATGTTCAATTACTGAAACATACAAAAAGATTGCCGAGTTTCACAGTAAATCAGTACCAAATTACACAGAATTGAATCAACAATTCATAAAAGGAAATGAAAAGTTTCGAAACCTACACCTGATTTGTTAGATAAGCACCCAAGCTCCACCAATGAACCACAACGATTGAAGACGAATATGATGCAGGAAACCAAAATGACAGACCAGGAAAACTTAAAAAAAAAACTAACGTGAGAAGAGAGGGAAAGAAGAAAAAAAATGTACAGAGAGATTTTTGGGAAAAACAAATGTGAAGAGTTTTTGGTTTTCAAAAATTAAAATAAAATAACAACTATAAAAAAATAACTAATTTTTTTGAAAAAAAAACAAAATAACACTTTACTAAAAGTAATTCCCCAAACACACCTATAAGGGTTCAAACATAGAACCTAAAGGTACACTAACACTCTACCAACCACTAGACCAACAGGCCCATTCTGACATCAAAATGCAAAATGAAACTTAAATGTACAATCTAGCCATTGACCCTCTCACAATGCTCAAATCGCCCAACCCTTAAAAATTAGGGTGTTAGAATAGACCATGCAATAGACTGATGTCGTGTAGTGTTGGAGTCACACGGTCGTGCGAAAAATTGTGTACACTTATTAAGGTTGTGTAGGTCAAAAGTGTAAATATTCAAAAATGTATCACATGATCGTGTCGCTGGGTCGTGTAACAGACCATGGCCATGTGCACTAAAATTACCTAAAAACTTACAGGCCACACGGTCGTAACATATGCCTGTGTATAGCACACGGTCATGTGCCAGACCGTGTATCAGGTCTTGTCAACCTGTAGGTACCTTTCAAAACAAGACTTTTAAACCTAACTCACTTATATCATAAGAAACATTTATACCAGGTTCAACCAATTCAAAATGCATCAGTATAACACCAAAACAATACTTATCTCAACCAACTTAAGTGCCTACCAATATGCCACAATTGGCACATCAATCTAACAATTTAAACTTAAACATAGATTCATATTCAAAGAAGTCTAATATGCCTTCTAAGGCACCTCAAAACAAGTAGCATAGCATACATTTTTTAACCATTTCAAGCACCATATAACCATAATTCAAAATCAAGTATATAAACAAGTACCACCATACCCAAAGCATTTAAACTAGCAATTACATAGCATTCTTTCACTAACTTATCTCAAGCATACTGTCTTATCAATTTATAAGCAAAACACAATTCAAATCAACAAGGTAATATTGTCATCAATTACATATATAAACATGTATACAAAGTTCTCAAAATGCCAACAAGATCAAATTTAAGCATTGTTTAACCAAAGACTCCTTAGGTACATGTCATAACCCAAAATAAACTATCACCAACTTTTGAGTCCAGGATTGTTGCTGGATGTTAAAGTTGGTGATTAACTCAAAGGTACCTAACTTGTTTAACCAAAAACCATATGCTGAGTATAACTAGTGATATTTCTATAATCTGAACATTCAAACATAACATAAAACATTTCAAATGCATAAGTTAAAAATGAATATTGAAATGCAATTTACATATCATCTATGCCAGTTCACATATACCATTATGTAATCTAACATATCTTATTTTATGAATTCATAGAATATCACTTCAGATATCATAGCTCAATCCATTTCACTAAGAAAGATTCCTCTTCACATTTTCCTTTCATTTCATATTCAATTGTCTTTTCAATTTCCATAGTATACATTCAAGGATCATATACATCTTTATTTCCATTCCATTTATATACCCTTATTTCAATTCCCATTTTTATTTCCCTATTAACGTGACTCAGACTCAGATAGATATGCGAATCTAACCAACACGCCGATTTGGCACCCAGTGCTTAATGGATAAATTCGTAATAATGAATTGTGCCCTATGCTGGCTGGTGAAACTGACAAATAGATGTGCTCAACATTGGCTGGTATAACTGACAAATGGGGTGCCTAACACTTCTCGACACGTAGTCATATAATCCTGAACTCTTCTTATCCTATGGCATGCCAATTATACCCGACCTGGCCCAAATAGTTAAGAGGGTGATAACGACTCGCGATATTAAGTAATAAAATTTATAAAACTGATCACACCAAAACTAACTAATATCACGATCTTAAAGGCAAGCGCACCTGTCGAACAATAGCATAGTTTAATGGCAAGACCGAGTTATCGTACCCAAGGGAACCAAAAGTACTAGTACTTACTTCCTTTCTATTATCTAGCCTAAAAATAAAGAGAGTTGATTTAAACTAATTCTAAAACTAACTAAAAGTGCACAAAAAGTAAATTGAGGAAAAACTTTCGGGAAAACTGATTAATATGAGCAATACTCAAGAGAGAATCCACCTAGACTTCACTTGTTATTTACTTCTTGAACTATATAATTGATTACTTGCTTTGATCCGTAGAGATCCCTAACTTATACTAAACCCTCTGTCGAGGTATAGAGCAACTAGGCCTAAGTTGTTAATTAAAGTTCCTTTATTAATTAACTCCCTAGGTTGCATTAATTCGATCTATGGATCCCCATATTAGGTTTGACCTTAATCCGGCAGATTTATGTCGCCCTATGTCTAGGGTTGCATGCAACTCCGCTTAATTATGGTAGATCTACTCTTATCACAGGGACTTTTGCTCATCTGCTCTAAGCACATCAATTTCTTGAAGTAATACCTAGGATTATTAAATCAAGAATGAAGAACACATAATTAAGAACAATTCAAGCAATTATCGTATAACTCAATAAATAATAACAAGATCTGTCTTAGGTTTCATCCCCCTCAAGTATTTGAGGAGTTTAGTTCATAATTAAGAAAAGAGACATCTCAGAAGATAATAAATAACAAAACATAAAGAAACCAAAAACTCCTGAAGGAATTTAGGGAGATCCTCTGTCTTGATGTAGAATTCTGGCTTCTGGGATGAATCAATCGGCTTCCCTTGGAGTAATTCCTTGCTTTCACTCCTCGTGTTGGCAGAAAGATGGCGCTCCTATTAGGAGAAAAAGAGTACCTCTTTAGATTTGCCTCTTGGGGTCTTCATATAGAGTTTAGAATGGTTTTCTTAGCCCCTAAGTATCCAAATCGAGTGAAATTCCTCTTCCTCACGACTAGAACACGCCCATGTGCCATGCCCGTGTGCCACGACAAGAGGCCGTGTGAGAGTCTGTCGATGGAGGCACAGCCGTGTGGCCTGGCCGTGCTTGTCGGGGGCTAGACCGTGTGATCTTCGTGTGGTACAGCCGTGTGCCACGGCCGTGTGATGATCCTTGGGCCGTGTCAATTACACATTTTGGCCCATTTTCTCCGTTTTTGGTCCATTTTCCATTCTTTTCTCTTACGTATGCTCTCCTGAGTGTAAGATATGAAAAAGAAAGATTAAGAGCACAAATTCTCACTAATTTGATAATAATTCATCCAAAATAAAGGCTAAACATGGGGTAAAAATATGTATAATTTATCATTTATCAGAGGGTAACAATTTCTCACATTTATTTTCCATCATTTCCCTATTTCATTATCATAATCTCAATCAAACAAATCCATCATTCTCATAAATATATATAAACAACATAGTTCATCACAACATAAGTCCAATTTCACATTTCAAATAACATTCAATATTTCTGAATCTATTCAATTTAACCCTTAACACAAATAACCAATTCAACCACATCATTACATCTCATCAAATCAATTTGTAGCTTACCTTATAAACTTACCATACAATGTAATGTAAAAATGCAACAATTGAGATAATTCATATTATAGAAATGCAAACTGTAAACTCCGAGCTATTTGTCGACAACTTTATCTTTTCCTTTCTTTTTCAAGGGATCCGAGTCAACGTTAGCTACGGATTAAAACAAACATACAATATTATCAATACACAGCCCAAAATTACATTCAATTTCTAATTTATGTAACTTTTGCATTTTATTCAATTTAGTCTTTAAAATCAAGACTAACATAACTTTCAAATTTAGTCTCAAATTTTTATGCCAATTTCACTCTAATCCCAATTGAGCTTCCTATTTTTCATTGTTACAACAAATTTTAAAATTTATTCATTTTAGTTGCTATTGCACAAAATCATTAATTAACTTTAGAATTTAGTCATTTATCAATTATAAACTTAAAATCTATCAAAATAACACCTCAAGCTTTAACTATCCAACAATTGTAACATCCAAATTCTTTAACAGTAACAAAAATTATGATATAAGTCAACTAGCTTGAACTATCAAACTTCAGAAAACATAAAAATTACAAGATAATGACTAAATTAAACGAACCAATTTGAATATCGAAACCTTAAAACCCTAGTCGTGTGTGCTTCTCCCTTTTCTTCTTGGTTTCGAAAATTTTTGGATGAAAAGAGAAGTGAAATGTTTCTCTTTCAATCCACTAACTTATCATCTTTCATTTTAGTTTAATTATGTTTTATTTTATAAACTTAATTACTAATGTTTTATATTATAACATATATACTTACCACACTAACTGGATATATATATATATATATATATATATATATAGATTTTCTAGGTATATTTGCTATTTAAACCCCTATACATTAGATTCTAATTATAATTCCATAAGCAAAACATATTTTTATTGATTATGCAATTTAGTCATTGCACCTTAATTAATTTTTAATTCGCCAAAATTATTTGACCGAAATTCAATTCACTTCTAATATAACTCCATAAATATTTAATAAAAATATTTACAAGCTCGATTTATAGAACTGGAGTTCTGAAACCATACTTTTGACACTACTAACTTTCGGGTCGTTACAAAACAAGACTTTCATATTTATAGCACAAATCTGACTTCACAAAGTAACCTTCAAGCCATCTTGATTTGCCCAAATCTCATCAAATCAAATGAGGCAAAAAAGGATTGAGACAAGTCTTCATAAAGTCAGCTCGTATATTTTTGGATTGAATATCTCAATAAATAAGGTAAGTGGATCACATTAAAATCCATGAAAAATGATTTTATCCGATCTAATCACTTCTTCAGTTACAACCACGAGACTGATTGTACAAAATCCATAAACAAAACAAGTTATGAAACTTCAGTAATCCTAAGTGGAGTGGCCATTTCTCTCAAAACTTACCTCAACACAACATAATCGTCCTTGATATTGGGAATTTGGATGATTCAAAGCTCTTTTTGAATTTTTTAGTTTATCTCATTGAAGTTTGCATTCTTAAGTATCTTGAACGTGAAGGCATGGGAGTACTTTAAACTCCTTCAAACAATATAACCAACTAGTAGGGTGAGGATGAGCTTATTTTCTTTGGAGTTTGAATCAATTTTGACTCCTTTGAATCCTTTTTGAAGCTGCTCATTTAAGGGTGTTTAAATTTCGGTTAAAATTGAATTAATCGATCAAATTGATCTAATTTGGTTAATCGATCTAATTCGATCAGAGGTCGATTAATAATTTTTTGAAAGTTTGGGTATCGATTAATTCGGTTCGAAATCGGATAATTAACTGAATTAACCGAACTTAATAATTAATAATACAAATTATATGTAGTTTTAATTTAGTCCAATGAACATTATCAATTTATTTTTTTGATATGTTTAATTCTTGTTTTAAAAAATATATATAAATTTCGGTTAATTCGGTCAACAGAAATATTTGGTTCGAATAAATTTTTTTAAAAAAATTCCGGTTCGGCTAACTGTTAAAGAATTAAAAATTTTAATTAATTCGATTAATACTAATTTAATTCAATTAACCAAATGATTAACCGTTTAAAGACCCTATACCCATTTACTATATTCTTATTTAAGTGAATAAAGTTTATTATAACCACAAAATAATCTTGTCTAATTGTTACAAATATTGTCCAAAGTAAAAACAAAAAAAACTATTAATTTAAGAAACTTTCTAAAGTAGGAAGCTTCCTAAATTTGATCCAAGGAACGTGCTTCGCAACATCATGATCTTCACAGACCTCATTTAAGTGGCCGGAAAAAAAATTGCAGTAAGGAATTCAATTTAAGTCTCAATTGTTGTGCCTGCTTCTTAAGATTGGCCTATTAAATGATTAAATTTGCATAACCCCTAACAAGTATGGGTGTGGATACAGATGCCGCTTGTAGCATCCGTCTCTTCCCATCCTATCCATTCTCTTTTTCTTAACAAAAACCTATTTGATATATAAAAACGTATTTTAGGTTATAATAGTTATAATATGACTTATAAATATTTAATATATTAAGAATTTATACAAATCCCAATTGACGTCAATATATATGCAAGTGAAAAGATAAATTCTTATTGTAGTCACATTTTATACTTTTTCTTTTATATAAAAAAAAAGTAAATTAATATAAATAATCGCATGCTGAACATCTATATGTAACTGCTCCATCAATAGATCTGGAGTCTTCTGGAACACTTTAAAACCATAAGGAAATTCTCTCATCGAACTAGCCAATTCATGCGCGAAAAAATTAATCTCTCTTGGAATTTGTTGTATATCCACCTTCCAATCTTGTCTAGAAATATTCTATAGTTTTAAATCTTAAGGTTTAAAACCTAAACTCATTTATAATTTTTATTATTATTTTATTACTTATTTTTTATTAATTTTATTGTTCCATATTATTATTTATTTATTATACTTATAGTCATTATTTAATTATTAATATAATATAAAAAAGGAAAAAAAAATTCTATATATATGTACTATTGGAAGATGTTATAAACATAGACTAGATATAGTATATATTATGAAGATAAATCTATACTATTATTTAATCCTCAGATTAAGTGGTGTCATGTGTATCAGAATAGACTTGTATCAATCCAACTCTTGGTAATCTCCAAACTCTCTGTCTTGTTGAGATTCATGCGCTGTATAAAATTAGTATTTACTACAACCCCACATTTTCTGGGAAACCAAATGGAACGGTATTGGTATTGGGCCGCTTGGTGGAGAGGATGAAACAATAAGCATAATACCTTCAACATTTGGATTTGGCAAAAGTTGCAGTGTGGTGTGCTTGAATGTATAATTGTGGTTCTCCGATGGACATTTTCTCCATAAACTTGAGAGGACCTACACGCCTGTTATATATTATCAAGTGACAGCATAGTGATCTGAGTGTTGCGAAAGATAGAAATTAAATTTAAAAAAATCATAAATTATTTATCAAAAAGTAATATGAGCTAAAAACAACATTTTACTCCCAATAATTAACATGCATTATTAAAAGGAGAAAGAAGAAAGTTCTCTCAATAATTAAACAATACATTCAAGCAACAAAGGACCTTACTGAGAAATGGTTTTAAAGCAGAGAAAGGAGTAACTCTTTTAAGGAATAACTTCAAACCTAAGAAAGGGCAAGGAGCAATGTGAAGGGAACCCTTTCAGATCTATATCAATATTGTCATGAAACAATCCAAGGATAATTATCTAAATCATACAATAACATTTAAGGGGTTCAACAATCCATCAATATTAAAATGGGAGTTGGCTTTTCTTTCTTCAGTAAGACCAATTTTTAACACAAGCACTGAAAACATTGAATTTTGCAAGAACAATTTTCTATATCTTCATCTACAAATTGTACCATTATAAAATTGGATTTCAAGGTCAAGCTTCTTGTTTTCTAGATTAGTTCCAAAAAGAAGTGTACAAATCGGAAAAAATTCTTCAAAGAATATGACACCTACAAGTCAACTATACTAAAATAGCATTATATATATAAAAAAAAACTATAACAAAATAGCCAAAAAAAATTTACTCGACAGGCTTTGTGTAGCTTCCTGGGATATTTACTAGCTTTGCACGATGAGTGTTTTGATCAACCTCCACTTTAAGACCAAGTCTGGCAAGTTCAGGCATGTCAACAGACCCTTGTAGCTGTAAATCAGCTACTATCTGTTGGTTTTCTGCATTACCTTCTAATAAATTTCTCAAAGACCAAATTCCCCATTCCCTCAAGTACGGGTTGTCATCATCAGTAACACACTGCTGTAACAACAGTAGAATCCCACTTTTCTGCCTTATTTCGTCCTGTACGTTCTTCCTTCTATAGGCACAATTCCCAATTATCGCAACCAAATCTCTCCGAAATCCTTTGTAAGGGCAGAGTTTAGTTGAACCCAAATTCAGTTCTAAGGTTTCCCCATCCTTCAGGGTTTTTCTTATGATTGCTGGCGGCTCAAGATCATGAAGCAATGATAAAACAACATCTGTAAGATCATTGGGTAGTAGCAAATCAACAACATCTACAGAATCTTTCTTCAAGTCTCCTAGACCGTCTTGAGCGCAGATATCCCTCAAAATAATGAGGGAATATCCCATAACATCAACAGATGTAGAGCCAGTTGGAAGACCAGATTTGGCTCTAGCACCAAAATCAACAATACTAACTGATCTCTTAAGTATTCCAAGAACACACAATGCAGTCTCATTGGGAACTCTTACTTCATTAATTTGTTCATTTAAGATCTCAGATATGATTCGCAGAAGAAAAGCCTGCTCTGATGAGAAAACATTATCCCCTAAAGCATTGTTTCCCCTATCCTCAGAAGCATTGCCTTCACATAATTTAAAGAACAGTGCAGGGAAGTGAATGTCTTCCAAACATAATCTTGAGAGAAGTAACTTAAACCAATCTTCTCTAGAACCAACTGGTATTAAAAGATAATAGAAAAAAGAGAGATCTAGAGTTAGCTAAATCTATCAAAAACAAAGTAGGGAACATAATAAAAGAACTTAAAATCAAAGGCTCATCATTTGCACCTGAAGCGACGGTCTGAATTATGCCAGCTACAATAGGCAACCCCGGATCTTTACATAGCTCAATATCCAGTCCAGGCCTTCCATCACAACAGGTGTATAAAATCATACACAACGGATCACTGGTCTCCTGACTACGGATGCTTGCTAGTATGAAAAACTCATTAGGGAACAACTTAAGCCAAATAGCCTGTTGATGTTCTGCTCCAGCCAATGAAACATTTGCCAGAACTTGCAAACTCAAACGAATAATCCCAAAATCTGGATCAGAAAGAAGTGATGCAGACCTAAAAACAGTCAAAACAGTTTCAATTCCATGATGCTCAACAAAAGAATTCTGATTGGCAACTTCTCCAGCACATAGATTCCTAAGAAGCTTCATAGCTTGCATGAGATATTCTCGATTTGATGCACGATGGAGAGATTCAACAAGCTTCAAAACAGTAGGAAGGATATTCTTTGAAGCAAATTCTCCACGGCCAACAGTAGCTCTAGAATCTTTTATAAGAATCTCTAGGGCTTGTTGTAGCGAAGACGAATTTGATGCGCTAAGTAAAGGCTGCAAAACATCTTTGGGATAGTTGAGATCTGGCAATGATTCCCCAACCATTGCAGGACCCGTTGAAAATTTGCGAACTTGCAAACAAGGCAATTATCTGCAATAAAGGGACAAGAAGACTGATTTTACATTCTTCAAAAGTTATGGAAATCACTAGAACCAAACAAACCGACCTAGTAAAACATTGATGCCCTCATGCCCAAATCAAAAGAAATTATTTGAAGTTTTTTTTCCAGGCTATAATTATGGAACCTCCAGTTCAATAAATAATAACATGCAACAAATATGGTAATAAATAATAACAAATAATCAAGTATAAATGACTATAAAATCATTACTTAATTGTTATATTTAAATTTTCTAATGTTCCATAAAAAAAAAGTTTCTAATGCTGTTTTGGTAAAGGGTTTTTGAAAACTCAAATCTGATTGGAAACATAATGCCCATTTTTAAATTAGTTCTGTAGTCAAACCTGTCTTTAAAAAAAAGCATTAAATGAAAAAAAAAGAAATGGAACTGACTAAAAACAAAGCAAATATCTGTCTTTTAAGTAGAGCAAAAGAACAAAGCTTTGAAGCTCCTTAATCAACAAAAGCAAGGACTGTAACTTTTCTTGAACCGTACAACCCCACAAAAACAAATAAAATGACATAAATCAATACAACAAACGGAAAACAAGAGAAAACCAGAGGACTATATTACTACAATACAATGAAATAAAAAGACATGGAAAGTACTAGAGTTAAGTTACTGTAGTGAATCTTATTATTCAAATTCGAAACTTTGCTCAGCTATATTGGGCGGTATTGCGGGTGGTCAAGCCAGAAACTGAACAAGCACTGGGCCTGACTCCACCGTTCAGGCCATAATTACGGACCCACCGGTTCAATCTTCTCCATTGGTTCATGTAAAAAGATAAATTCTAAATACATATTTATGTATTCATTTCCAAAAGTGGTTTATATAATCATAAATTTTAATTCCACAAGACCTGAAAACATACATAAGTTTGAAGGAAAACGAACCTTCAATAGCTTCACGAGGAGCTTTGAAGCCCAAACCAATACTCTTCCAGAAACGGTTCCCTCTCTTTCCAGGTCTCTTCCCTTTCGTAGATTTCTTGGAGCTGAAAATGACACAGAAAAACAATAGAATCAATAAAGCCCCCATTGAAGCAAAGTAAAAAATATATATATGAAAAATCTTTCAAGGTTTTCAGTTTTAAGATTACTTTCTTTTGGTTGCTTAAGAATGCTGTTCCGGTGAAAATAAAATTCTAAAAGAAGCTCGCTTTCTATGGGCTTTAAAGAACATCAACCTTTAGATGAAAATTATCAGCAATATAGGAACAAGAAAACCATTTACATTCTTAAGAAGTTACAGAAATCACTAGAACCAAACAAGCCGACCCAGTGAAACGTTCATGCTCAAATCAAAGGAAATTATTTGAAGTACATTTTCCAGGCTATAAAATGATTTAAAATTTTAATAAAAAATTCTGGGTTTTGAAACCAAGAGTTTGTTTAAAGGAATAGAATTTGACGCACCTTTTGTATGACCAAGAAGGAGCTTTTTACTCAACAATAGTGGCAACTTATATTCCAACAAAATTGAGCTGAAATTGATCTCGTATACACTGGTATAATGTAGAATCTATGCAAAGGCTTTTTGTTGAAAGTTTTGATGAAAAGTGAGGGAATGGGAGATGAGAAGCTGTATAAAAGCTTCGAGGATTTTAGGGTTTTAGGTTTCAGTTGGTTTTGGATTTTAGCATCGCCAGTTGCAAAGCGTGTCTCATGGGTAAATTGCACGTATAGTCACTCAACTATGCTTTTAGTTTTATTTTAGTTATTCAATTATTAACTTTTTTATTAACTCAACTCCCTTTAACTTTTAAAATTTGTTAATTTTTTTAAAGAGGAGTGTAATTGAATGATATGATAAATCTAAAATATGATATTTATATAGTTGGATTTAAACCAACTGGATTTTTTTAAATATTTAATTTATATTAGAAAGTTAAATTTGTTGAATTTTTTAGATTTAGGATTAAATTGAATTTTTTCGAAAATTTAAATAATTAAATCAAAAGAATTAATAATTGGTGACCAAAATAGAAGCTAATTGCCATTTTTGATTGTTACTTTGTAAAACCCTTAAACCCCTGATTTCTCTGGCTTTTACTCCAATACCTCAATGAACATGGCCGAACGCGAAATAGAAATCTTACGAGGGCATGAGCTACGGCTCCTTCGCTGCACCCTCTGTCAATCTCCGTCTGATCCTTCTTCTCACCTCCAACCTTCTGGTTTCGCTGCTTCCCTTCCTCCTCTCCACGCTCTTATCTCCGACTTCCTCACTTCCGTCGAGTCCGGGAACTACCTTGGAGCCCTTTCCTCGGACGCCGCACGACTCGTCCTGGCCTCCCCCGACTCCGACCTCTCTTCTCACTCGCCTGACCGAGTTTACTCCGACTTACTAGACCGAGTCGAATCATTCATCAATGAACCTTCCATTGACGATGCGGAAAAAGCTTGTAGGGTTGTTCTTGTTGTGTGCGTTGCTGTGGCCGCTTTATTCTGGTTCATTCAATGCAATTTGACTGGGTAAGGCCTTCGATTTCTTGTAAAATGTAAAAGTGACTGCTACCGTTTGTCTGCAGCTCTTTTACTCTCCTTTTACTTTCCGAATAATATATATCATAATAACTGAGTTTTGATATGAAATCCAACAATATTATTGAAAATTGGAATAAAAAAATGCATTTTAATAAAACAAGAACATGCGTTTTTTTTTTTTTTATGTAAGAATTATGTTAAAATTGGAATTGTATTTAGTTTTTATGTTTGGTTTTAATCGTTTATGAATGTTCTTTTTGCTATTTCTTTTATTTTAAATCTAATTCATTTCCTTTTTTTTCTTAAAATAAATTTTGAATTTAAAAACTAGGCCGGTGAATGGGTTACCAAAGCGTCCACTACCAATGAAGGCATGGTGGGAAGGAAATGAGATGGTGGAATGGGAAAATTGGGCGAGGAATCAACTCATGGCTGCTGGCTCAGACTTGCTTGGCAAGTTCTGTTATCTTCAGGTATATATTTTATCAGTTCTTAAGCCTGTCCTCCAATTTTATAAAATAATGTTAATTTTTTTGCTTGGTGCTGCTTTAGCGTTTGCTTTTCACTTTTGAAGCAATGAGCAAAAACTTTTAGATTGGGGTATCTAAGTGAAAGAGAGCAATTTGAAGAATTAAAGCATTCGATGAATCTTCTTCTTTAAATAATTGTTATATTTTAATTGGCCCTTTTTTTGGTTATTTACTCGGTTTTCTAGCCACATAGTAGAAAGCAAGTAGGATAATAAAGGTGAGTCTTGTTTTGCTTGATAAGATACGGGAGTGGGACAATGGAAAAGGTATTGGTGATTTTGTTTTCTCATGCTTATTTAGGAGAGAAGAGTGATAGGAGAAAAAATGGAAGTATTTCCTGTCTTCATGTTAGCAAAAAAGATAATCTCCAATTAGAAAGATTTTGGAAGAGAAAATGGGCGGCATGTCAGTTGAGTGTTGGTAATTTACAGTGCTATTCATATATATATATATATGTTTGCTGTTTTATGTCCAGCTACAGGGGGGTATAACGTTAAATAATGGGGTTTCATATCTTTGTTTTCAGTTTCAACTCTACAAACTACAAAGCAATGTATGAAACAATATTTTTCTTTCCATGCGCTTTTCCATCTTTCCAAATCAGTATACTAGTTGAAATAAACTGATTCTTTTTTTACTTTCCTTTTAGTCTTTTTGTTCTCAACTTCCCATAATTTTAACCAGTACAGAGTATTAGGCTTTCATTGTTTTTTTCTCCTTGATGTTTGCAAGTTAGTTTTGCCTTTTCTTAAAACAGAAGCAGATGGTGAAATGCAAACCATTATAAGAAAAATGACAATAAACTCATAGTATTATCCGTTATAGAAGTGAATTGCTTTCTAGGTAAGCCTAATTATATTAATAATGCCTGCATGGGCCCTGTATAAAATTTGAGAATTGAAATCTGTTCCTTGAATTCCATTTGTTTGAGGATCTAGTTGTGTTTTTTTGGATGATGCTCTTGTTTTCTACTTTATAGTTTGAGTTCTATAAATTTAGTTAAGATTGTTTTGTCTGCTTTGTAGTACATAGTTTTTGCCAAAATGTTGCTCCTGAAGACAAGAGATCTACTATTTGAGGCAAGTTTCATGTCCACATTTAAGATCAGGAGCATTTCATGGTGGCTGTTTAGAGCTTTACTTATTCATCAGCAAATTTTGGATGAACGTTCTTCTTCCCTTTTTGAGTTATTGCAAGTATTTAAGGGTGAAACTTTAGGTCATTTTGGAAGTTTGGAAAAAGTGACAAGTTACTGGGGTGCTCAATTACAAGATGGGGAAGCATCTACAATTGTTTCAATGGTTCATTTAGAAGCAGGGGTGCTAGAATATATTAATGGCAGACTTGATCCTTGTAGGTGAGTTTCTTGTAAGCATGGTCTATCTGGTAAGCTTATTACAAATTTATTGATTTTTATTCAAAAGATATTGAAAAATTGATCGGAATATTTATACATAGCTTGATCTTGCCTTAATGGAATTGTACATACATGTGTGGAGCTACTTATTTACAGTGGAGAAGATTATCCCCCCTTTTTATCATCCCATGTGATTTTTTTTTTCCATCAATTAATTTCTCATTGTTTTGATTTTTTGTTGCATGCTTCAGAATTTGAGAGGTTAGCATGCTCCAAATGGCATATTTTGCCTGTCGATATTTATTTGTGGTATTACTCAACAAATATTTGTTTTTAACAGGTTTTACCTGGTGGGCCATACCTTTTCTCTAGACATGGTAGTTGCTTAAATTTTTTATTTTGAGTGTCAACATTTTATGCCATGTGTAAAATATGAAGAGGGAAATGTAGTAATTCAATCATAGGGAAAATATTGGAAGCCTGATATTCTCACTTTGTAGGTGATTCTATGCTTTGCAATTTTACTCTTCAAACCTTTTTTAAGTTCCAACCATGATTATTAGATGCATGGCCTGAAGTTCCAACTGGTATAAGGTGCTTTGGTTTTCAAGCTTACTTTTATTCATTGAATTCATTTTGCTCATTTCAGGCTAGATTTGGAGTCAGCTGAAGTGGCAGCTGGTCTTCAGCTATCTGTTACTGGTATTCTTGGCTTACGTACTGTACATCAGGTAAACGTTGAGAAGGTCTTAATAATGCCTTTTTGTGAATTATCATTCAGTTACCCTTAATATTAAAAATTATTTTTCCTTAGGTAGAACCAAAGGCACAAATGATATTGGTTGCAAATACAAGCTCGAAATCAGTAAGCGGTGATATAAACACTTCCATAGCTCCTGACACGCAATTGACTGGTCCAAATGTCAGTGAAGCATCTGACATATATATGACCCCAAAGCTGGTGGAGAATGGTAATGGTTTTGGAAAGAATGAGTGTGGTGGTGTTGTGTCCACTTTAACAACAGCCCAGCAGGCAGTGGTTTTAGCACAATGCTTGCTGATAGAGAAGAGTAGTCCGCATGGTGAAATGCAAGGTAAGGGGATAAAATATTAGTGGATTGGACCTTTTGCTGGTATGAGCATTGCTTTTGGTTTTCTTTTACTTATCTATATTTTAACATGATATATAAAATCTTTGCTAAGGCGCTATTATACTCTAGGCTATACTGCCTTTTTCTTCACAAATTTTAGCTTGTTTGGCTTGGTCACTAAAGAGTGAAAGATGTTCACAAATTGAACTTACTTGAAATAATTAAGAACAAACAATTTATTTATTTGTCTATCATTTACTCGTTCTTTTCCTACAGAAGTTTCATCTTATAGCTTTCATAAACTTATTTTTAAGCTTTAGAGAAGTTTTTGATGTCTAATTTTGCTCGCCTTCATCTTCAGTCTAGATTAGTTGTGGGAAAAGCAAACTAATTGCATTATTGGTACTCTTCATTGATGTACCATTTTTGGAACTCTATAGGCATATACTAAGTTGTAGCTATCTCTCTTGTATCATACCGTTGTGTTGTTATTATAGCTCTGATATCATATAAGTTTAGAGAAAAGTAAACCGGATTCTTCTTATTTGTTGATTATGGAAAATACTAGAATTATAAGTATGAATCTACCAATGAATCCCTTAATCCTAGCAGCACAAAATAAAATCCCTTAATTTAAGGGATAAATGTAATACCCCCTTATCTAGAAAGAGTAACAAAATATCAGTGAAACTAGAGACTAATTCCTAGTAAATAGGAATTACTATCTTTGCTAACTATCGGACAGGGATTGTAAATGTCTACATGGCTTTCTTTTTTTCATAATATACATATTTAAAATTTGCTGTTCTATGTGTGTTTCAGGTTGGGATATGGCTCCATATATTGAGGCAATTGATTCTCAAAAATCATCATACTTCATTGTAAGCTGATTATTGCAAGAGTATCCAGTTATTTGTGTCAAAAAAAAATTGTCTACAAGTTTGTTTGGGGTTTTAATCTTTAGTTTTTAACTGGATGAAATGTTAATTATATTCCTTGAAAATTTTGTGCTTTACAAAAGTAGCTTTCCTTAAAATAAGCATGTCAGAATTGAATATGCAATCTAAATGTAGTCAAGATAGTCAAGTGATAGTGGCTTGTCCAAATAAAGATGATTTAACCACCATCACCATTATCTAAAAGATGAACTAGTAGTTTTTTCTTTTTCTAAATGCTGAAGGTTGTTCAGTGTTGAAATGATCTTAAGCTTTAATTCGGTTTGCGGCTTGCTTTGAACTTGTTTCAGTTGAAGTGCTTCTGTAACATATTACGAATTCGTTGGGAGTCAACTCGCAGTCGCACCAAGCAGCGTGCTCTAGAGATGATGGATAACTTGGTAAGACTGGTGTCCAAGTATTGATGCTTTTCTGGCATCGTTTAAAATTATGGTGTGGCTTTGTCATTTTATTCCCTGCTTTTCCTTTGCTTATGTTTGATTTTGTAATCACAATGTCCAATTAATAATTTAACATTTATTTCTACTGAACATTTTATTTTGATTTACAGTATGCATACATAGTTATTGATACTCTGTACTACTTCAAATAATGTGATGAATGCCAAAATTTAATATCCTTTCTACCATTGTGTTGAGTAACTAATCATGCATCTTGCCTTAGTGAGTTGCTTTTTATGACATTGAACAAGATTTTTTCTAAGAAGTTGACTTCAGGTGTTTATAAGCTATTGCTTCTTTTATCTGTCTTTTCTTTTCTTAAGTTTACTCTATATGCATAAAGATTTTCAATTCTAGTATATTTGGGGCCCATTTCAATTTTTAACATACTTATTTTGCACTATTTCAGGTTGAGAGTATTCATAAGCCTTCACCTGGGGTTCCACTGAGGCTTCCTTTTTGTTTTTCTGTTTATATCCCGACAATTCCTGCTCTTCGGAAGTAAATCTTTTGTTTTTTTGGCACTAAGTTGCATCATACTTACAATCTTGTTTTATGAAATTTGTATTTTATCTTCTTTAATGGAGCCAATTGTTTTAACAATTTCTTGCAGTGTTTCTTTATTCATTTTTTTCTCCTTTTCCTCGTAATTTCAGGCAATATGGTGATATTTTAGTTAGTTGTGGTTTGATTGGAGAGGCACTTAAAATCTTTGAGGATTTAGAGTTGTGGGATAATCTAATATACTGCTACAGGTATGATGAACTATAGCGTCTCTGTTTTGAGTTACCTTTTCTTCTGTGTTTATCCATGGTTTGTTTCTTTTTGGAACTCTGTTTCCTATTTCAATCTCATGTGAGATATGGCATATGCTTAAACAGCAAATTAGAGAAGAAAGCAGCTGCTGTTGAACTCATCAAGGAGCAGCTGTCTAGGAGGCCAAATGACCCAAAGTTATGGTAAGGAGGATTACCTATTTTTATTCCTTTTATTTTAGTTTACAAATGCTTGTGCCTAGGCTAAAGATGTCGGTCACCACATGTACATTCTACATTTGCTAAAAAGATAAAATCATAATTAATGAACATGAACAAATAGCTAAAATGTAATACTGCTTGTAACATAACAATTCTATATTAAAGTAAAATAATGCATCATGTTATTCCAAATGTTTGCCATTTAACTATAAGTTGTAGAAATCAGAGTAATTCTTTGTATTTTCTTATTGATTCAATAGAACATATTACATCTTTATATATACAACCTATGTCACTACTTTAGGAAACTTTAAGTTAGGAAAGATACTAAATAAGAGATATGATCCCTTAAAATAAGGGATTGTAATAAAAAGAATATTTACAGAATATTCCTACACTCCCCTCAAGCTGGAGAATATACATTGTATAATCCCAGCTTGAATAGGAATTTATTGAACACAGGCTTTGGCAAAGCCTTAGTAAGAATGTCTGCAATCTGTCCTTCTGAAGGAATGTAAGAAAGAGTGGCTGTCTTTTTGTTGACTTGATCAGCAATAAAATGCCTATCAATCTCAACATGCTTTGTTCGGTCATGTTGAAATGGGTTCTTGGCAATCTGAATGGCAGATTGATTATCACACAAAACTTTAAAGTGATCCTCCTGATTGGCGCCAAGGTCTTTTAGTAATTTAAGTAGCCAAATTCCTTCGCATATCCCCAAAGCTAATGCTCTAAATTCAGCTTCAGCACTACTTCTTGAAACAACAGATTGTTTTTTACTTCTCCAAGTTGTAAGGTTACCCCAAACAAAAGTGCAGTAGCCACTAGTGGATCTTCTTTCAGTGAGATCTCCGGCCCAACTAGAGTTTGTAAAAATCTTAACAGTTCTGTCTTGTGTCTTCTTAAACATTAAGCCGTGTCCTGGACTTTTCTTCAAGTACTTGAGAATTCTATTTGCTGCTGCCATATGCTCTTCAGTAGGATTAGTCATGTGTTGACTTATCACATTTACAGGAAAAGCTATATTTGGCCTTGTCAAGGATAAGTAGATTAGTTTCCCAACTAACCTTTGAAATTTCTCTTTGTCTACTAAGGACCCATCTTCTTTGTTGAATCTCCAGTTTGCCTCCATTGGTGTATCAGCCGGCTTACAACCAAGAAAACTAGTTTTGTTGAGTAAATCAAGTACATACTTTCTTTGGTTGATCACAAGTCCTCCTTTTGATCTTGTCACCTCCATTCTTAGGAAATACCTTAGCTTTCCCAAGTCCTTGGTTTTGAATTCCCTGTTTAACAACTTATTCAAATTGCTAATCTCTTCCTCATCATCTCTAGTAAGAATTATGTCATCCACATACACAATTAGGATAGCTTTCTTATTTGTAGAAGTTACCTTGATGAAAAGCGTATGATCGGCAAGGGACTGCTTGTAGCCGTTTTGAAGAATGACTTTAGTGAACCTCTCGAACCAAGCTCTGGGTGATTTTTTTAACCCGTATAGAGACTTGTTGAGCTTGCAAACCTTGTTGCTACCTTCAATAGACTTTAAGCCAGGTGGCAATTTCATATAGACTTCTTCCTCTAGCTTGCCATTAAGAAATGCATTTTTTACATCAAGTTTGTGTAATTTCCAATCGCAATTTACAGCCAAACTTAGAAGTACTCGAATAGTGTTAAGCTTTGCCACAGGTGCAAAAGTTTCTGTGAAGTCTATCCCATATGTTTGCGTAAAACCTTTGGCCACTAGTCTAGCTTTGTATCGTTGGATACTGCCATTGGAGTTATACTTTACAGCAAAGATCCATTTACAGCCGATAGCCTTTTTTCCTTGAGGAAGGTCTGTAACGGTCCAAGTAGTATTTTTCTCTAGTGCACAAATTTCCTCTTCAACAGCCCTTCTCCATTTTGGATCCTTTAGAGCTTCAGCTATGCTTGTGGGAACCTGTTCTTTATCCAAGGTTGCTGTAAATGCTTGAAAAGAAGGCATCAATGAATTATAACCAGTAAATTTTTCAATAGGATGCTTGGTGCACTATCTAACCCCTTTTCTAATAACAATGGGAAAGTCATCTAGAGTAGTGGACTTACTAATTTCTTCTTCCATTTCGGCAGCTGGATTTTAGACCAAAATTGAGTGAGAAACATGTTATAAAATTGCGCAAAAACACCAGCAGTTTCAGATTTACCTTTCAGCAAATAAGTCCAAGTTATCCTACTGTGATTATCAATAAAAGTGATAAACCACTTGCAATTATCAGCATTCTTCACCCGAGAAGGGCCTCAAATATCACTATGGATCAAAGCAAAAGGGTAAGAAGGCTTGTATGAAGAAGGAAAATAAGATGATTTAGTATGTTTGGCAAGAGAGCAAACTTTGCAAGAAAAAGAATTAGGCCTTTTATTAATGAATAGAGCAGGAAACAATTTTGCAAGGTATTGGAAACTAGGATGGCCTAAACGAAAGTGCCATAACATAACAGTATCAACTTTTCCTAAAGCGGTGAACGACTTGGAGATCTTTTATGACCAGATTACCCTCACAAGACCCTTGAAACTTTCCAAACAGTTTTTGAAGTTCAGCAATCTGTTCTTTGGTGAAGCTAGTGACAGAGGTGGCAGCGACAAGGCTTGATTTATTATCTCGAGAGTTCTTGGACTTCCAGTCCTGAGGCTTACCATGAAGCTTCCAACACTTCTCCTTGGAGTGGCCGGGCTTTTTGCAATGATCACACCAAGGTCTCCCCCGTTTGGAAGAGGGAGAAGATTGATGGGTCAGTAAGGCAGATCTTTCAGGAGTGGAATATGGTTCATCAGGCAGCATCACACACCTTCGGCTTTCTTCTTTCTTGACCATAGAGGAAGCCTCTCGAAGGGAGGAATAGGAGAAATAGCTAGGACCCTGCCGCGAACCTCGTCCAGGTCCTTATTTAAGCCTTGGAGAAATTGAAAAAGTCTTCGCTGAGTGACAATTTGCTGATAAAGGGCAGCATCTCTTGGATCTACCCAATCATATTGTGCATACAAATCTAATTGCTGTGAAAGAGTGGTAAGGGTATTGTAGTAGAGAGTAATAGGCATGGTTCCTTGCTTAAAGGTGGCTGCCTGATCTTCAACATGATACAATTCGGCAATGTTATCAGTGCTAGAGTAGGTTTCGTGGACTGCACTCTAGATTTCTAGATTTCAGCGGCTGTGGTGTAAAGAAGAAAGTTTCTGCTTATACTCGGGGTCATGGAATTAAGGAGCCAAGACATAACCTGACCATTGTCACGCATCCACTTAGCAAAACCAGCATCAGTCACAGCAGGCTTCTTGATTTCACCAGTAACGTAGCCCAATCTTTCTCTGCCCAAGAGAAAAATCTTAACCGATTGGGACCATTCAAGAAAATTGTTGCCATTCAATCGATGGCAGGTGATAGTTAGACCAGATGAATCTGATGGAGCATCGGAACCGGAAAAATTTTCTGGATTTGAAGTAATCTCCGAAGTAGGAGGAGTCTCGGACATGGTCTAGGTTGAAAAGAAATCGTAACCTAAGCTGATACCATGTAGAAATCAGAGTAATTCTCTGTATTTTCTTATTGATTCAATAGAACATATTACATCTTTATATATACAACCTATGTCACTACTTTAGGAAACTCTAAGTTAGGAAAGATACTAAATAGGAGATATGATCCCTTAAAATAAGGGATTGTAATAAAAAAAATACTTACAAAATATTCCTACATAAGTGTTCAAAAATATTTTTTGGTTTTATTTCCAAATGCCTATTTTGCCTTCTCAAAGTAAAACATTAATAACAAAGTCAACACCCATATAGGGTAATAATACATTTTCACATTTAATTTTGATTTCAGTATAATACCGATCCTAACATAACAAGTCTATATAGAAGTCAAATCAAGCATTATGTCTTTCAAAACGTTTGCAATTTAATTTTATGTTCTTTAATATATCCAAGCACATTTTTTAGCATTTCTATAATATATATATTTCTTTTATATACTAAAATTCAGATACTGTAAAATTAATTGAACTTCTTATTTTTAAGTCTTTCTATCTTGTCAACTGAGTTGGCTTTGGTAAGTTCCAATGTGAAATAAAAAAAGGTTAAAATTAAAACTAAAATTCAATTTAAAAAAAGTTTGGAACTCGCTTATCGAGTTCCAATCTATGTGAAGAGAGCTCTTGGAACATGTAAATTTAAGGATGAGTCCAAGCATTAGATACAAAATCTGTAAAATTTTTATGTTCAGAACTTGCTATCTATGTCTGTTTCCTTCATGCTGAAAAAAGTGCATTTTGAGAATTAATTTTGAAGTATTGATATTTTGATATATAATAAAAAAGATATATTTGTATAAAAAAGCCATTTCTTCCTTGTGTTTCTGCTAGCAAACATCAATAACCAAGTTAACAAGCACATCGAGTATACATTTTTGCATTTAATTCTGATTTCATTTTTAATTATTTTATCCTTTTTTAAAATTTTTTTTTTGTTTGCAGTTATGTAATAATGACAAATTAAAATGCAACATCAATTTTAATTGTTCAATAAAATTAAAATGTGGTAGAGACAATTAATCATGTGAACTATAGACAAACAGAAAATCATATTAAAGCCAATTACCTATATATTTTAATCATTTATGTACAGTTTATTTCAGTAATATTTTTAATTATTAGAAATATTATGGACCGATAAGATTATAATATATCTTTGGGTTTTAACCTAGGGCTTGGATTAAAACTTTATTTGCAAGAAAATCTAGTGTAAATAAGCTATAAACTTTACAACCGATGATATAATTATTTCCTTTGAATTAATAGAGAGAAATTAGAGGCTTTTTATAACTCTTATGTATGGTTTATTGCATTTTAAAATGCAACACCAATTAGAGGCTTTTTTACTCATTTGCTTACCCTAATTCTATTGATTTTCTGTTGTTTTCCCCTAAACCACATCATTTTAATATGGTTTTATATTGTATATGTTTTTTGGTTTATCATGGTTGTTTTCGGTGTTTATCTTGGAGGTAAGTAATTAATTAATATAGTATCCAAAGTGGTATATTGCATTTTAATTATTTTGAAAATCATTATTATGTCGAAAAACTAAATGTACACTTTTTAAGATCATTATTCAATGTAAAATGAATAATAAAATTGGCCTTTTTAGTAGCATGAAATGTGTGATAATTTTAAATGAGTTATTTTCTCTAACAAATAGTTAAGAAATCATAAGAAAATACAGAAGTATTACTCTTCTTGGTCATCTAACTGTTGTGATCCAAAGAGTTAGAAACAAAATAAAAAACAAGAAAAAGAAGAAAACGGGAGAAGAAGAAAAGGGTTCTCTTTACTATATGTTTCAAGTAGTACAATAAGTAGATATATATACAGCCTAGAGAATCAAATCTAGAGAATGAAATCAGATCTTTAGAATCAAGTCAAATTTTGGTGCTAAAATTAAGCAATCAAAAGTCAGCCCTATAAAGTAAATAAATATTTACATGCTATATTTATAACACTGCCCCTCAAGCTGGATCATATATGTCAATGAAGCCTAGCTTGTTACAAATATAGTCAATCCTAGAACCATTTAAAGCTTTTTTGAAGACGTCACCTAGTTGTTCTCTAGTCTTGACATAACTAGTAGAGGCAATTTTATTGGATTTTCTCACGAATGAAATGGATGGTTATGGCAACTTGGTTTTTTTTGCTATTATTGCACATGGTGGACACAAATTAATTTTGTTTTTTGTTTTACGCTTTATATACATATGGTAATATGTAAATATGCACCTATGTATATAAACTAAAATTAGTGTAATGTATCTTAAAATGTAATTTTTAATTTGTAGGTGTTCATTGGGTGATATTACACATAGTGATGCCTGTTATGAGAAAGCCTTGGAAGTTTCAAATGATAGGTCAGCAAGAGCTAAGGTGACTGGCTTATGTTTCTTATAGTTAAATTGGTTTCAGTATGTCTTGTTTTAGTATTATTATATTTGGTCTTTAATTAATTTCTTTTTTCATTTTTTTATTTCCTTCTCTGTGTGCCAGCGATGTCTTGCCTATAATGCATTCGGAAGAGGAGAGTATGAGAAATCTAAGATCCTATGGTATATCTGCATCATTGTTTCTTCTGCTGTTTCTGTTACAATTGGACTTGTAGTTTTTGTAGCTTATAATTGATTTGGCTGGACATAAAACAAAAAGGATTATTTGGCTGAAAAACTGATTACAATTAACTCAGGGAGTCTGCCTTGGCCTTGAATTCGTTGTATTCAAATGGATGGTTTGCACTAGGTGCTGCTGCATTGAAGGTAAGCAACTTGATATTTCTGTTTTGCTTTTTGTGCTAGGCAAACTTGTTGATCTGTTTATTAGGTTTTGCACCAATTTTGCATGCTTAGAGTGTATATAACTAAATGGATTCTTTTTGTGCAAGTTTGTTTCTGTTTTAAAGCTTTTAACCTTACCATTAACATCATGCTGTACAGGCTAGGGATGTTGAAAAGGCTCTTGATGGTTTTACTCGTGCAGTGCAACTTGATCCTGAAAATGGAGAGGCTTGGAATAATATTGCTTGTTTGTATGCTCTTTTCTCTTTCATCTTTCATAAGCTTTCATTTGTTTCTGCAAGATGTTTGTACATTTCTCTTCTCGCAATGCCAATCACTGATTTTATTCACAGGATGATTTGTGTTTGGAGTTTCTCAAATGAATGGGGGCTGGTTTTTTTTTTAGCAGCTTTGGCATTTTTTTCTGTATGCTTTATTTTTTTTTTCCTTTTTTGTTATACATGCATCTTAAATATGGATTATTATCATTGCCTAGATGAATTAACTGGTTTAATGAGAATTGGTTATTGTACTTTTAACCTGCTTCTGGTTTCAGGTCAGTGTACAGTGAATTCTGAAAATTTTTTATAACTTTTTACCCTGAACTGTTTTAGGATGGCTCCAGTTAACCCTGCGGCTTGTTTTACTATTCAAAACATAATGAAATTTATTAAGTAGTACCTTTGCTTGAACTAGCCCAAACAGAGATCTTGTTGCTTAGGTAAAAAATTAATGCCTTGATGTCAAAAGATTATATTCTAATTTAAAGATTAAATTTTGCATAAATTTATTTGATTAACTTAGCAATTAACATAAATGCACCTACTTGATTGATTAAAAAGTAAAATAAAAAGAATTTAACTAATATTAATTAATGAGGTTTGGACCAAAAGTTTTAGTAATTTATAATTATAAACTTTACAGGGGATAAACTACGAAAAAGAATCTTCGAGGGATTAAACATCAATATACCTTATTTTTTAAGGTAGTTTAAGATAGTTAAAAATTGAGGGGGCGGGATACAAATATACCTTATTTTAAATAGTAATATAAAGGATTTGAAGAAGATTTATAATATTTGCCCCCCCTTGACCGTTCAACTCTTGATTGGGCACTGCAAATATGTCAATTTAATATGATAATGTTTATAATTGATATGACAAAGATAACGGATGATATTCCCATATAGGAAAAGATAGTGAAAAGAAAGGAAGATGAACCCTTTTATTATGTCATTAGAATTTTGGTCCTATCAAAAGAAGGAATAGGGAGCACAATTTGTCCCCGTGTAATATTCGATATTACTATTATTTGTGTGCATGCTTGTATCTATATTTATGTGTTTTGAAAATTTTGCTTGTGAGAAAAGAAAAATAGGCTCAATGAATTATGGAAACATAGGTGAATTGCTTATTGCATGTACCACAGAATGGTTTCAATTTATATTATTTTGGCTTAGGGATGAGTATCAGATAGGGGTATGTGTCCAACATAGGTAGTTCAACTTTTTTAAGTTTTTGGAGTGTCGAACCTTTGTACTCTATGTACTCTATATGCATGTTGGACATGGATGGTTTGTAGAAAGTGAAGAGAAGCAACTTAACATTCTATATCTGTGCCACATGTAATTGCAAAAGGTAAAATTACTGTGTAGAAGTGACATTTTGAAGTGGAAATATAGACTTACGACTGGAAAACATCTAAAGATTTTCATCTGGTTGTAGTTACTATTTAAGAAAGTTATTGCTGGAGTCATACTAAGGAAGACTTGTTTGTTATGGAACTAAAGTAAAGCCAAGTTCAATTTTCATTAGGCTTGTTTGGTAGCTGAGAGATGCTTTTTGAGAGATATCTTTACTGAGCCATGTTTTCATATTTTTTGCATCTGAATCAAATATCACTATTTGAGTTTTCTGCTTCGTTGTGTGGGGGAATTTCTCCATCATAGTTCCTTTCCTTATTTTGATGGAATTTGTGTTGTTATTTTCAATCATATTAGTGTTGGTTCATGGTAAATTTTATCTATTGGATATCTGTTGATGATGCAGACATATGATTAAGAAGAAGAGCAAAGAGTCCTTTATTGCCTTCAAGGAGGCCTTGAAATATAAGTACTGCTTTTTTCACCTTGATTCAATCACACATTATGCACACACCAGACCATATTCTCAAACACTCTGTTTATTGCTATATGTTACCAACAACCTTCTTTGGTGACAGACGAGATAGCTGGCAGATGTGGGAGAACTACAGTCAAGTTGCTTTTGATGTTGGCAATATTGGTCAGGTAATAATCTTGCTTAAACTGTTAGGTTTTGAGGTGTTATTTTGGTGGTAATATTAGCCATATTACTATAGCCAATGTGGTTTAACATTGAGCAAGTCTTCTCTTTGGCCCTTCTTGGAAGGCCTCGGTTGATTCGTCTGAAGATATAATATTAGAACTTTTCTGGCCTTTTTATGCAGATGGTGGAGAACATTGTATAGCATTTAACTAGTATTAGCTGGTTATTTTGAGTTTCAGATTATTCAAGTTTAATTTAAAATTTAAATCAGTGAGGTTGAGTTTGATTTTGGGTCACTTTTTTATATTAACTTGTAGTTTATTTTTCTTTTTTTAATAAAAATATAAATTATGCTTGATTTAGGTTTCATGTTGTACCAAAAAGCAGGGGGTTTCATGTTGTCATTTGGGGTTCAGCTGAGGGTCATTTTTTGGTTGATCTGGATCTGGGTTACCTCAGGTTCATGTTGAATCAAAGTCTCTTCAGGTTTTGGTTTATTGAGGGTTTTTTTCTCTTTTTATTCAGGTTTGGGTTGTGATTTAGGCTTTGCATGGAGGGTGGAGAGAAAAATGTTTGGAGAGAGGACAAAAGTAGGATGGAAAATATGCTTTTGCTTCTGTCTATTTGCTTTGTATGAAATATGGAAAAATGGAGAAAAGAAACTAAGTTTTTCCATCCACTGCTTGGGTTTATGGATTACTTGTTTGTCAGATCTGGTGAAAACAGTTACATTGACAGGTTTTATCCAAATATGCTTTATTTTTTTTTCCCTTCATCCACCAAATATGGATGGATTTTGTGGGCTTGGAAAGAAAACATCTATCTCTCCCCTTTTCTTTCCTCTTGATTTTCTCTCCTATTATAGAACACCTAAAATTAATCCATTTTGTTTCCCCTTTTCAATCTTATCGGTTTTCTGCTGTGCCGTGCAAATCCTTAAGAGTCAAATTAGGTTAAGCTTCAGACTGTATGGGTCAGTCATTCTAGTCTGATTTGCCTTTTCCAGTTCTTTGACCCAGGAAAAACAAGCTTATTTGTAATAACTTGTTATAAATTACAAGACAGTTAACTGAACTCAATTTTCACCACTTTGTGTCTGAGCTATATGAATCTTTCCCGTTGTCTAAGAGGCTAAATTCTGAACTAGTATGGGCTAAAGTGTATAAATGCAAATGAATTTGAATGGGATAGAAAATAACTTGTGAGTTTGAATGAGCCCTTGTGTTAAGATAAACTTTTTTTGCACATAAATGGGAGTGCTTAAATGTAAACTTTTACTGTTCTTTCTGGTTTGTAATCTCAAGATTCTTAGCCTGTGTGCTTTTTCTCAAATAGCCTTCAGTTGAATGACTATTAATCTCAATTTTAATTATGAATATACTTCTATTTGTCTTTTATCTTTCTTTTTATTTATCTTTGTAGTCTCTTGAAGCTATTAAGATGGTGTTAAATATGACCAATAATAAGAGAATTGACGTTGAATTGCTTGAGAAAATCATGCAATATCTGGAGGAAAGGACTTCAGCAAGACTGCCTGCTGTAACCAATGATGATGATCTTCCCAGTCAGACCAGTTCTGATTCAATTCCATGTTCTGTTAATCCATCTGCAAATGCTGAGAAGAATGCGGGAAGATTGAGAGAAAATGAGCATTTGTTGGAATTTCTTGGAAAAATTCTACAACAGGTTTCCAATACTTCAATGGTTGTTTTGTTGCTATTTTCCCTTCTTATTGAGAGTGTTGCTAAACTCTCTCATGCGGGGCATCAAAAGTTGTCTCCTTATAGGATTCTAATGCTCAGCACCTATCACTGGACTTCTAAATTCGTGGTCAGATGAATTTGTACTTAAACATAATGCTTTATGCAGGTGTTAGTTGGGATGCGCCAGTTTGGCTAAATTATGTCTATATGATGATATACGTGTGTTTCTAATTGAAATGAGGCTACTCTCTTTGTAGATATATCTAAGATATGGAAGAAGTAAATAAGTTATCCATTCAGAAACAGTAATAAGTATCGCCACTATACGTAATGTATATGACTTGTCTGATACAGATAGTTCGGAGTGAAAGCCGACCAGAATTGTGGGGCTTATATGCAAGGTGGCACAGAATTAAAGGTGACCTCACAATGTGCTGTGAAGCACTCTTAAAGCAAGTTAGATCATATCAGGTATCTCCATTAACATTTACAATGCCTTATATTCTGCTGTTGTACTTAAAGCATTATAATTTGCCAAGAACATTCTTTTCTTTGAAGAGTATACGATGTGCTTTTTGACCTATGTTCTGACTTTGTGGTGTCAAAAGTAAGAAGCACAGAAAATTAGGCAAAAATTTGCCATGATATTTAAGTTATGGAACTTAGCTCAATTTCGAGGAATTCTGCTTTCTGGAAAACAGCCTAGTTTGAGCTAAGTTAAAGTTTGTTATTAAACAAGCCTGTGGTTAAGTGCATGCTTGGATAAGACTTCCGGTATACATTTTATTTTGATTTGCCTGGCTTTGGACTTTATCCCCCTTTCGTGCTACACATTTTACATTTGCCTCTTCCTTTCCTTGCCCTTCCTACCTTCAAACTACTTTCGCAATAAAATGGTTCTAGATAGGACTAAAATACAAGTATGATTACTTCCCACTTTTCTTTATAGTATATCAGTAGAAAGAGTAGGAAAAAGTAATTGATGCCTATCTGAGTTATAGGTCTATTTGGAGATTGTCTTTTATGCCTTATATGCTATTATTCAGAATTGACCTTGAATGTAATTCTGAACCATGATGACAACAACAGCAGTCTATTCAGTCTTGGTTGTCTTGCGTTCTCCTGTTTTGATCTTTCATGCATAGGTTTTTATCCTAATCTAATGAAATAATGACGTGTGCAACAAAATTTGTCATCCTATAGTTGATCTCTAAATAAATGGATTTAAGTGCCCATCATTTATTGTTGTTATGCCATGAGTTTGACTCTTTCTCTCTCTCTCTCTCTCTCAGGGATCGAATTTGTGGAAAGATGAAGACCGGTTTAAAAGCTTTGCACAGGCCTCATTGGATCTTTGTGAGGTCTACATGGATATTTCTTCCTCTACCAATAGTCGTCGAGAACTACATACTGCTGAGATGCACTTGAAGAACACTCTAAAACAGGCAAGTAGTTTAGTTTTGTGGCTTATTGATCGTGTTGCTGCTGCATTTACGTTTTCTGTGCTTTCTAGCTTAGTCTAAATTTCCCACTTTTTCATATAATATCTACTTGCTCACTGTTAAAAACTAGTTTTGTATCTTTTTTCGTGTAATTTATTTTTACTGATTCAGCTGTAGGGCTTCACGTTATTCATCCTTCTGATTCATTTTAAGTTTAAGTTGAATATATTTTGAATCATAACATCAGTGAGAGAAAACTGTCTTTTGTTATAGATGTTTAACATTCCTAATTTGGCAATGTCAACAAACAATGTGTTAGTTACACGTTTGGTACCTAAACTATTTCCAAATTCCTTTTTTTAATTGAAAATTTAAAAATTATTAGTTAGGTAATCAATCTTTGTTTCCGCACATCAGTTTGCAGTTGCACACGTGACTTGGAATATTAGTGAAATGCATGACTTGTCCTCTAATAGCCAACAAAACATGCAAATATCATTATTTAATTGGATTCTTTTGACATATCACCCATTGACTAACAATCCCAGTTTTATGTGCAAGTTGATGGATGAAAGAAAGTTTTGAATTCCTAATTGCAAACTTATAAAGGTACCAAATGTGTAATGAATCCAAACAGTTCAATTAACTAAATATTAAGTTTACAAATGGAAACGGAGTGACTTTGCAGTAAAATATTGTTGCTCAAGTGTAGTTAATCTTGACCGATTTTTACTCTCTAGTGCTTGAAAAATCAACTAGTTGTATTTTTTCCCTAGTCATGTTGTAAGTAGCTGATTGATAAGGTAGAATTGTGGCACTTTTTAGGCTGGGACATTTTCAGACACCGAAGAATTCAGGAAGCTTGTAGCTTGCCTTGATGAAGTAAAGATAAAGCTCCAGGCAGAGACTACAGCTAGTTAAAAGTCAAAACTCAGAAAGTTTGCAGGATTCACTTTCTACTTCTGAGGGTAAGCTTGCAGCCTTCTTTTATCACTATGTGAATTTATGTTTTTGGTTTAGGCTAAATTTTTGCAGTTGTAATCAGTGTTATCAGGATGTGCGCCTGGGCGTGCTCATGTCTTGTGTCTTGGTGCTAGAAAACAAAGGTGCCCTAGCCCTAGGTTCTTTTTATTTTAACCGATAGGCATAATTGAAGTTCATTATTTTATTGGATGTACCTTTACTAGTAAGATAAGGGATAGTACTTGTTAACACATGCACAGAGACATTTATACAAACTGCATCTTCACTCTAGTGTTTATTTATTTTTTATTTTTGGACACGGGCAATGTAAAGGTTTTAGTGCTTGGATTGCACCTTGAGCCCTCAACGACACTAGTCGTAATCATAGATGAGCAAGCAGTAGTACATCACTTGCTGTTTCATGTGATGCTTTTTTCTTATAGGAACTCAAATGGCTGATAAAACAAAGGCGATACGACTCTGCAAGTTATATAAATGGCCTAATTTCTCCTTCCTGTTTGCTTGGGCTCTGAGTTTAAGATGTGAAAGTCGATAGTCAGATGAAGAAAAGGAAAGAATAATTCCCTTTCTAACTAAAACAAAATTGTTTCCTAATGCACTCAGGTTTTACCAGGTGGAGGATTTTATTTAAGAAAAAGAATGATATTTTGAAGATGCTATGCCTATACGTTTAGAAATTCGATAGTCTTGTAAAACCCAAAATTTAGTCTCTAAGTTGTATCATACCCTGTTTTGTTTATTTTAGGATTAAATATGTTAAAGAGGTGCAACGAAATTTAATTTTATGACTTTTTAAGTCTTTGTACTTGTTTTGATTTAGTAATCTGATAATCTAATTCGATTTTCCCGTTACTTTTTAAAAGGCATAATAAATTCTAAAAAAAATCTTAAAACTTTATTATAAAATTAAAAATTTTCACAAATTTATGAAAATTAACACTTTAAATTTCAAAAAGAACGCCAAAATAAAAAAAATCATTTTAAGAAATTCAGAAAGTTGTAAAAAGAAAATATAGAATTTCCTAAACTCAACAAGAATGTGTTAATTACTTAGATGATAAGTTCGTTCTTGAGCATTTTTCAGCTCAATTTAATAAGTTAAATATTAAAAATAATTTTATTTAAATAAATATAAAAGATATGTAAAAAAAGCTTTTAAATAATGATATAATATTTAAATCTATTCGAATCCAATCATATAATTATTCCTATTCTCCGATCACCTCCTTAATTCCAAGGAGCATGAAATTTTGAGGCATTTAAATTTAAAACTGATCTCTTTAGAAAATAATTCCAATCGTAGTTTATAGATAATTTTTTTTATTTGAATATTGTGAATATTGAATCAATTTTTAAAATGAGTACGTTTCTTAAGACTACCTTTGGGCTTTTAGTTGTCATTAATAGAAAAGAAGTGGTAGAAAAAAATTGGAGGTAATTGGAATGCTTTAGGATTTGTAGATGTTTGAAAAAATTTCGAGAGATGCAATGAAAAAGGGAAAGGAAAGGCTTAAACCACTTTTAAGATAATATGATTTTGATGTTGGGTTTAATATGATACAAGATGGTTCGAAGTTGACTTTTATGGGAGTTTGATCTCTGTAATTTAATTAAATTCGTATTTGTAAAAAAAATATAATATTGTTAAGAAGGTTTTGAAAAGTAATCAGAATGATCTCGAAATCCATAATTGTCAATATCATAATGTTGTTGTTTTAATATTAATAATAAAACTTGACACTTATGAAAATGAATGTACCCAGCCAAAAAAATTAGGCTAATGATAAATTTAATTGTCAACATTTACCTATTTGTCAAATTAGAACCTATTTTTTTTAGCTAAATTTTAACCATTAACCTTTTTTTTTTAAATTTTAACCATTAACATTTTAAAATTACTCAATTTTTTTTAACAGAAATATTGATTAAAACATTAATTTTTTAATGATATTGGCGTGACAACTTACATGATAAATCTACATGTACTTCATGTTGATGTGTAACACTATTTATCTTATATATCATGTTAATAAATAATTTAATCGTTATAAAATATTAACAATAAAAATAAATTCTAAATTCTAAAAAAATTAATAAAAAATAAAAAAATGAATTATACATAGATTATCATGTCGATGGTTATATTTAAAAATTTAAAGTCTTAGCTAATATTTTCGTTAAAAGTCAATAATTTAATTCTTTTTAAATAATTAATGATCAAATTTATTTAAAAATAATAATCAAATTGAGAAAATATAAAAATTTACCGGAAAATTATTATGAAAATAATTCATAGTCATAACTATTTTAATATAATTAATTTTTTTTCACTATATTGAAGTAAAAAAAAAAAAAAAAAAAAAAAAAACCCTAAAAATCCGATCATAAAAATCCCTTGTATTTATCATTCCCTCCTTTTGCCGCCACGTTTCCTTTTTCTTCCATTTTCCCTTTTTTTTTTTTTTTTTAAATTAACAGGGGTTGCTGAGTGCTGAGCCGCTTCAAAGCCTTCAGTTTCCCTCGCAACTCACACGATAAATAAAGGGTTTACCTAAATTTTCTTTCCATTTCTTAGAAGTCACCTCTCTAATCTCTTCGCTCTTCAATGGCTTTCTGGGGTTACTTCTTTTTCTTCTTTTCATTTCTCGTCATTTTTTCCTTTTTTTTTTTTTTTTGTAAAGTGAAGTAAGCTTAACATTTTTTTTTTCTATTTTTGTAGGAACTGAAGTGAAACCTGGGAAACCCTTCACTCATGCACCTCTCAATGGAAGGCTTCATCTATCCCAGGTACTATTAATAAGATTTCCGATTTTCTTTCTTTCTTTCTTTTTTTTCCGTGTTAATGTCTTATTTTCATTATCTGATGAGAAAATAAACATAAATATGTTTTCTCAGGCGACATTAGGAATGGGTGATGGAATAAAGAAAAGCATAGTTCAATGTAATGTGGGAAATAAGATGCCTGTATTTCTATGCAGTTTGTTTCCTGATAAGGCTGAGTGTTGTCAACTCAATTTGGAATTTGAGGAGTGTGATGAAGTCGTTTTTTCTGTTATTGGCCCTCGAACTGTTCATCTTGCTGGTTACTATCTGTCCTCTTCTTCCCTTAATCATCATAATGATGAATCGTATCCTTTTGTTTTTATGTTTTGAATTTACTTCATGTTCTTGGAGTTCTTTCCTACCGTTTGCATTAACTATATTGCTCAGAGAATCATATGGGGAGGATATTGCTGGGACAGAGACAGAAAGATCCGAGAATAGTGAAGAAAGTGAATATGGTGGTAGTTTTATTGATGATGAAGAACCACAAGTCCTCTCATCTTCTCAAGATTTTTCTGCTGTATCAGAATGTATGTCTCACTACATTGCTTTACTTTCTTGGCAGTTTTCACTTCCTTAATCTGGTTTTATCTTTGTAAATAGTTTACAGCAAATGATCTTGCATAGAGAAACTGTTTCCATCATCTGTATATTAAGTTTACCTTTTAGTTTTTAGGTGACAAGCATCTTTAGTTTTGGTTAGGTATACATTTGAAGTCGTTTTCTAATTTAAATGTTTTTTTTTTGTTTAACTTCAGCAAATGAAGAAATGGAAGACTTAAAGATACCTAAGGGTGACAAAGGAAGGCCTAAAAGAAGGCTTAGGAAGAAGTACCGGAACAGTGGATCTGAAAATGAGGAAAGTTCTTCGCAGAAGAATTTCACCAGTGGTGTTGCTGCTATGGAAGTATTGGAAAGTGAAACTGAAGATAAATTGCCTATCTCCTCACTGTCTTGGGGAAAATGCACATCAAAGAGTGGAAAAACCAATGTGGAGGAAAAATCTAGGAAAGAAACAGATAACCGTAGTGACAATGAGATTGAAGATAATGTTACCATGTTAAAAGGGACTAATACTGTGAGAGGTGTTGAGCCTGAATGGTATGATTGCCTTATGAGAAATAATTCTATCAAACAAATAATGAAATTCGATGCAATATCTAAGCTAACTATATTGAGAAGATGATCCGTGGGTGCCAACCATCATCTGTTTGTGATATGGTTGTTTGCTTCATTGATCATTATTTCTGCCTGCATTTGATTTTCTTATTGGCTTGCAGTAAATCGGGGAATAGGAATGGAGGAAAACAAAAGCATGAGCTTCGTGTTGATAACGCTTTAGTGCCAAAGAAGAAAAGAGAAAATCTGGCAAAGGAGGAAGGATTACTGGAAGCTGATCATTGCATGATTGAAGAAGTGATATTGGAGCAAAATGACCAAAATAAGAAACTGACCAGTAACAAGTGCGTGATATTATTTTTTTAAAGATTTATCTGCTCAAGGAAATCCGTGTTTCCATGCTCATCTGTGTAGTTGTATCCTTTGCAAGCAAATTGCCTTGTAAGTAACAACTTCTATCTGATATGTTACTGCAGGAAATGTAAATACGATAATCTCTTGCTGGCTTCTAGTCAAGTGGATACTGAAGTTGGAGTTAAGCTAAAGAGGAAAAGAAAAGAACAATTTGAAGAGAAAACACTTGAAAACAATGTTAACAAAGAGGATGAAACGCACAAAAGTGGTTCAAATTATACTGTGACCAAGGGTGTAGATGTGGAGGATAGGGAAAATCAAAACCAAGTTAATGACAAGTAGGTGTTTATCCTTTGACTCACATGACTGTGAATAGCCATACTGTAATTGCAATTTTCTCATTTCTAATTTATAATCTCTCTTGGATGCCTGAGTTGGCTTTGCTACCATATCATATTGTTTTCTTGTTCCAATATTTTTCATTTGCTGTTTTTTGGAGTTTAACCGTGTACTGTTACTTTCCTTTCTTAAAATCATTCTAGGAAGACGAAAAAGAAGAGAAGGTGTAAGGATGAGGAGGGGGATGCTATGAAGGTGGAACCACCTGTCTTACCAGCCCATGAAAAGAAGAGATCTGATGTGGAAATGGGGCCTAAGAACGCTAATGACAAGGAAATTCAGCTGTCAAATGGAATTATCATTGAAGAGTTAGAAATGGGTAAACCAGATGGGAAAATAGCTTCTCTTGGTAAAAAGGCACGTAGTCTTGATTTTCTCTTCTGTCATACATTGTAATGATATTCTGAATTTTCTTTGAGGTGGTTTCTTGGACTTGAATGCATAGGTTCTCAATTTCTTGTAATTAATGCTTTACATGTAACTTCTTACATGCTAGGCTAAAGGAAATTATTTACAAAGTTTTCTGGGTGCCAGGTTCGTGTCCATTACACTGGAAAATTGAAGGAGAGTGGGCAAGTATTTGATTCAAGTGTTGGCAAAACACACTTAAAGTTTCGTCTAGGTAACATCTTTTGTTCAGTCTTGCTTTGCAAACGCAGTTTGCAGTGTTTGATTCTAAGAAGTCTCCTAATTCCATTCCTTATCGTATTACATTGTTTTGTATGGACAACCGGCATTCTACATTCTAGGGAGGCTGGTTAATAGAGATGGCGGGCATGTTTTTTATTTAAATGCTGGTATTTGCAAAATGCATACATTTTTAAGTTGGACATTTTATGTTGCTATTACAGGTGGGAAAAAAGTTCAAGAACTATGGAATGTTGGCCTTGATGGTATGAACTTTCTTTCTTTTTCTGAAGTTTTTTATCTGCTAACCAATTGAATATGTCAATTACCCTTAGTTTGAATTCTATATCTAATGAGTTTAAATAATGATGATACCTAGGCATGCGAATTGGTGGCAAACGTAGACTTATTGTCCCTCCTTCAGTGAGGTATGCAATTCAATTTTGTTAAATAGTGCTCCAAGCTTGTTTGTTTCTATAGGTGTATGTTCAATTTTCTTGGGTTTGTGTTGCAGTTATACAAATGAAGGAACAAGTGAGAATATTCCACCAAACTCTTGGCTGGTCTTTGATGTTGAATTGATTAAAGTCAAGTAATTTCTTTTTTGATCGAAAAGTCAGGTAATTGGTTGGCATCATGCACCAGTTTTGTTTAGGCATACTTGCCTTAATTCTTCAAAGAATTACCAGTGCAGTAGTAAATGAGGTTGGACTTTGTCTTTGGACTCGGGATTTTATAATGCGTTGCTTGGAAATGATTAGAAGTGAAAATATATTAGTATTGGCTGTATATGGTAAAACTTTCATTCCTCTGTTTTTTTTTGCATGGCTGAAAATTATGTATTTATGCCTATTAATATGCTCGCATCACATGTTTGTTTCACCATGTATAATATGCGAGACTCTTGATTGCCTGAACTATCATAGTGCTTTTCTTTTCTTTTAATATAAAATTATCAGTGTTTTTTTAAATTAAAAAGAAGGGATTCACATTGATGGTGATTTTACACATTTTTTTATAATTAATATTTTAATAATTCGATTGTAATATTTTATGTTCGATGTATATAAGCTAAATGTATTCAAAGAAAAATAAAATAAAATATTTAAAAAAGTACATTGTCATTAATCTAGCAATTAGTTATTTGTCAAATTTCTTTGAACTAAAAGAGAGTATTGTCAATGTATATATTTTTCTTGTTAAAGCAAAAAATAACATGTACAAATTTTGATTAATTGATCAAATTTAATCAAATTAAACGAAATTAATTTGATTTGGTTAATGAATTTTTTAAAAAAAAAATAAGTTTATTTAATGATTAAAAATTTTAAAATTTCAATTTAATTAATGATAGTTGGGTCTGGCGATTTTGAACACTTTCAATATTAGTGTTTATATTTCACATAAACATTATTTATGAAGTTAATTGTATGATGCCAATCAACATCTATTAGCCTTATTTTCAATTACTATGAATAAACTACTCGCAAAGAATATATATATGAATTTCACAAAGAATAGATTAGCTCATACTAAGTCAAAATGCAATGACCACCAAGCATTATTATTATTATTTATAATATAATAAAATGCTTAAATTTAATTAGGATTAGAATATATCTATCTTTAATTACATAACTTTATATTAAAACATCATATTAACTTATACTTTAACTTGTAAAGCATATTGGAAATATTCATGAAATAATATTTTTTTATAACTACGGTGAACCTCATCTGTTTTACAATTTAAATCACTTTTTTGTATTTAGTATGGTTAGATTTTCTTATGTTATATTATTCAATTCTTGATGGTAAATCGATTTGATAGCTTAGATTTTATTTTTCAAGATATTTATACAATTCGATGTCATTAAAATGTAAGTCATTGCATTGAATTTACAAGCGACAAATTTATATATCCATAGGATTAAATCTCGAGTTTTTGTCAAGTAAAAAAAAAACAATGAAATTTATAGAAGTAAATGTTCTTGCATTATTGCTACAACATTATTGACCCTAATTATACATAAAAACTATCAATTAATGTGAGTAATTTGAATGAAACTTGACCTTTTATCAAGGTGTTAAAGAAAAAAAATTTAAACTTCATGTCTTAAATAAAATGAATGGACTAGAATTGGCATTATCCTATAAAACTCTATAGTATGGTCAAAAAAATATGAATTTTTCTACCATACTATCTATACTAGTAATGCCCTCCCAACAATGAGAACTGGTCAAAAAAATATGAATTTTTCTACCATACTATCTATACTAGTAATGCCCTCCCAACAATGAGAACTCTTTACATTTAGTTCAAATACCTGAAGTAATCCACTTCCTTTTCTTCCAACCACTTATTGGCTATGAAATAATATTTAGAGAGAGAGAGAGAATATGAAGACTTATAATATTAAATTTCAGATGTTAGAAAAAACCCAACAAATGTTGAGTGTAGTAATGAAGTACATTACACTTCGAAGAGAAGAATGTATGTTCAAACTTTGAAATGATAATGTTAAAAAGGATAAACACAGACCTTACATACATATAAACACTAAAACAAATATGGAGAATACCAAGAAAAATATATATAAACATAAACAGTATAACACTTCAATGGAAAAGCACAACACTGAATGGAAATGAAAAATAAAGGTATGCCTTAGAATATGACAATTTAGCTTAATTAATAAACTTTATAACACTTCTTAGTTTTGTCATTCTCTTATGTTTACTTGGTTTTTGGTCAAGACCTTTCTTAAACTTTATTTGTCATTATTCTTTAGCCATCCTAAGGTTTATAGCCTTACATTGCTTCTTGGTATTGGTTTCGTGTATTCCTAAGTAAGCTCAAAAGTTCTTACAAGAAAGCAATTTGGTTTTTATTAAACAAAAGTATTCTTCATTTCATTTTACAATTTATAAAGGTTAATTTTTTTAAGATTCATGAAATTATTGTTAGTTCTCTTATCAATGTTATTTTCAAAATTTAAACTCGAATTCATCACTAAGAGTATAAAGTGCCTTACATTTATACTTAACACTTGTAAGTAGCAATTGGGCTTATTGAGTTAAGTTGATTTCCATATTTCAGGTAAACACATTATTTAATTAAATAATGACATCATGTAGCACTATCTTAGGGCTTAACTCTTATCATGATTAGGGCAGGTTCGTATCTATAAGTGTGAAATTCTTTTAGTAAGTGGATAATTTTTTTATAAAAATATATTATTTAAAAATTTAAAATAATATAATAATATGGAAAGTGAGAAATTATGATATCCATGGAGGATTTAAACTTAACCTAATTTGTACTCTCTGTTTTTCTAGATGTTACTACAAATTTATAAGGAAGACGTTAAGGAAGAAGATATTTCATGGAGAAGGAATGATGGATGTGATAACTATAGTAGAATTGGAGAATTGAGAGAAAAATATGACAATGAAGTCCATTGAAATTGTCTTTGGCAATAAAAAAAAAAAGGAAGAGAACATGGTAGCTTTGAGGGCGCAACTATGGTGAAAGATAAGCACAGTCATATGGTTCTGTTGTAGAAGACTTTATGCAAATTCACAGCTTCTTTTGAGATTGGTTCTCTTACATATGGGGAAAAAGGAATTAGCAATTGCAAACTCCTAAATAAATGTAAGAAATGAATCAATATAAATTTAAGAAGACTTAAAATAGAACGACATAAAAAGTTGACACAACATATTCAAATCATTAAAGTGAGGGAAAGACCTAACCGTAATTTAAAAGAGACGAATGACTAGACACAAAAAGTAATATATATTGGCATCTCATTCGTTGACCCTTTGAATATTTTCATTACTTTCTTTGATATTTTTATAGGATTACATTTGATGCACTATTACTGTATGAGTCCTATGCACAGTAAATGCATCACAATTGAACACATTACTAAAAAAAATAGAATATAATAAACACTTAAAAGTTTATTTAAACCTAATTAAAATTAATTATAATTTCTCATTTTCATTCTCTTAATAATACTAAAAATTTTAGTTTAGGATTGTCAAAAATTTTGAGAAAAAATATACCAAAAACTTTCCTTTTTCAATTTTGTTAGAAGTAAATGGAAATTGAATAGTGGTGAGAGGAGATGACCCTTGTACTTCAAAGAAAAAAAAAAGTTGCATTGTTTGTAACGAACAAGTGATTTTTTTTTCCATCTATTTCTCATATCTAAGAACTTTTATAGAAAGTCCATAAGTTCTCAACTTGGGGCAATGTGTTTCAAAAGTTTTGGACAAATTACCTTTTGACCTCTTTTGTTGCTTGGACATGAACTCAACTTTGTAAATCTTTATTAGGTATAGATTTTTTCCTCAAGATTTTTGAGATCATTTTAGTACAAGGATTAAGAGTTGGTTGAATTGTGTCATTTAACATTTTTAGAACTCATATTTATGGAGCATTGTTGATCCGTTGAGCTTTGTATTATAATTGTTAAGTATGACTCCTATCATTTTAGTATAAGGATTAAGAGTTGGTTGAATTGTGTCATTTAACATTTCTAGAACTCATATTTATGGAGCATTGTTGATCTGCTGAGCTTTGTATTATAATTGTTAAGTATGACTCCTATTTCAATCAAAATTGAGAAATAATCTTTTAGTTAAATTCTGTTTATTTGTTTTAATCAAACTCTAATTAGTCTAGATTATTTTATTATTATTTGACCTATGAATTTAGCATATAAATAAGTTATTTTACAACATTAGAAAATACATCCATTAGAGACTAGAACTCATAACACATTTAGATAATTTTGTGCTTACGTTTTAGGGGTTCTTTGTTTTCAAGTTTTCGAGGTTTAGTTTTTATCTCCATATTTTGTACTCTTCGTTCTTTTGCCATTATAGTAAAATTAGCTTTGCCCGTGGTTTTTTATCCTCTTTGGAGGGATTTTTCTATGTTAAATTTGTGTGTTTAATTTCTCAATTTCTTCATCTATTTTTTACTTGTTCATTGCTTAATCAGGTCGATCCCAACAAGTGATATCAGAGCTAGTTCAGTTTTCATATATCAACCCATTTAAAGATGGCAGTAATAGGGTTTGAAATTGAGAAATTCGATGGTGAGACAAATTTCAATTTGTGGCAAGTTCGGATGATGGCAATTCTAGTTCAATCTGGCTTGAAGGAAAAAGCCTGAGAATCTAAATAAAATAGAATGGGAAGAGCTTGATGAAAAGGCTTTGTCTGCAATCTAGTTGTGCCTCACGAATAAGGTATTGCAGAAGGTATTGATGGAGAAGGCCTCATCCGCCTTGTGGAAAAGGTTAGAAACTCTTTATGCAACTAAGTCTCTAGCTAACTGTTTAGTGTTGAACAACGTCTATTTATGTTCTGCATAAACAAATGTGAGCTTCCTAGAGATCACATCAGTCAATTCATTACTCTTTTAAATGATTTAAAGAACATTAAGGTTCAGATTGACGATGAAGATCAAGCTATGCTATTATTGTGCTCTTTACCCTTTCATACAAGTATTTCAAGGAGACCCTAATTTATGACAGAGACAAACTCTCGTTCGAAGATGTGAAGGGTCATTTGTTGAGTAGAGACAAACTCGACAATGAGTTTGGTTTGGAAAACAAGGCATATAGGTAAGCTTTCATTTTGGTAGCATCAAAAAAGCGACATAAAAGGTGTCACTATTGTAAGAAGTTAGGTCACATCAAAGTAGATTGTTATAAATTGTGAAATAAAAGAGCTGTTGAGAGTAACGAGGAAGATGTAGTTGGTGCTAATTTGGCCGATGAAAGCAGTGATGATTTCTTGTTATTGTCAACGAGCGATAACTCCAAGCTTACATCCAAGTGGATCTTAGGTTCAGGATGTTCTTTCCACAAATGTCCTAATAAAGAATAGTTCTCCACATACAGTTTGGTTGAAGGTGGAGTTGTACACATGGGAAATGATTCATTCAGTAAGGTAATTGGTATTGGTACTTTTAAAATTAGGATACACGATGGGACGATTAGGACACTCTCAGATGTCAGGTATGTACTTGATTTACAATAGAATCTTATCTCTTTGAGCATTTTAGACTCGAAAGGATGCAGAATCAACATCGAGTCGAGCAGTATTAAGGTATCTTGTGGACCTCTTGTTTTGTTAAAAGGTAAAAGAATTGACAGTTTTTATATTCTGGAAGGTTCTACAGTGACTGGTGAAATTGGGCATCCCTCGTCTGTTACGGAGTCGAAGTTAACTCATTTGGAGTGGAGTCAACTTGGTCATAGGAGGGAAAAATGTATGACTGTTTCGTTGAAGAAAGGTTCTCTTTTAGATGCAGGTTTTGAAAAGTTAGGGCACTATGTTCGTGAAAATCAAACCCGGGTTAGTTTTGATTTGGCAGTGTACAAGTCGAAGGCTAGAAGTCTTCTAGTTTCTAAGCACAGATTCAACTCAGTTAATTCTCTGCATAGTTTAAGATAGGCCCGTAGCGGGCTTTGGCAAAGATGGCGTTGTGGAAATGAGTCAAGGTAGAGATTTGTTAAGTATGACTCTTATTTCACTCAAATTTAAGAAATAATCTTCTAGTTAAACTCTGTTTATTTGCTTTAATCAAACTCTAATTAGTCTAAATTATCTTATTTTTATTTGACCTATGAATTTAGCCTATAAATAAGCTATTTTACAGCATTAGAAAATACACCTATTAAAAATTAGAACTCATAACACATTTAGAGAATTTTGTGTTTACATTTTAGGGGTTCTTTGTTTTCAGGTTTTCGGGGTTTAGTTTTTATCTCCACCTTTTATACTCTTCGTTCTTTTGCTGTTATAGTAAAATTATCTTTGCCCGTGGTTTTTTATCCTCTTTGGAGGGATTTTTCTACGTTAAATTTGTGTGCTCAATTTCTCAATTTTTTCCGCTATTTTTTACTGTTCGTCACTTAATCGGGTCGATCCCAACAATAATCATGATAATAATATAACTTACCAAAGTACCTTTCGATCTTTAGTTTATATACTAATTTTGTTAACTATTTATCATACATAGTCTAATAATCTCATTATTAATACACCAAGTGATAAACCATAATATATACATATTTTTACCCCATGCTTGGCACATTTATGGATGATTTATCATTAGAATTGAGGAATATGATGCTCCTAATCCTTTAATTTTATGTTTGATACTTAGGTGAGCATAAGGAAGAGAAAAGAGCAATGAACGGGCCAAAAACAGACAAAATGGTCCCAAATCAACATTAACACGACCTAGGCATTTTCACACGAGTTATCCATATGTCCGTGTGGATTTATCAGTGTTGAACACGGCCTAAGCCCGAGTCACATGGGAGTGCCACACGGGCATGTCCTTGACGAGACCTGTTTCAATTCTAGTCGAAAAAGGCTACTTGTGGGCTAAGAAAGGTATTTTAAAGCCTATATAAAACACCTCAGGAGAGGATTTATGGAAGAAAGAGTAGAAAGCAAGGAATTACTCGAATAACGCCGATCGATTCCGTGACAGCCCAAAATAGGGTCTAATCGGAATAGTGGTTTTGTAACCACAAAATCCGAATTAAAATAGTTAAACTCTAAAAATTTTATGTTTTCCAATTTATTAAATATGTTCTGTGTGAAAATCGTTTAGAAAATTCATTGATTTAGTGCCTAATTTTATTTTTGGGACTAAATTGTATTGTTTGAAAAATATGATATATATAGTATAAGTACCTATTTGAAATGAGGGGTTTGAACTAGAGGTCTTTAAATGGAAAATAGACCATTAGAAAATAGCATGGACATATATGGGCATTTCTAGAAATTTTTGTGTGTAATAGCCATAAGGGCATTTTTGTCCATTTAGCTAAAAGACTAATAAAAAGATGAGAAAAAGATGAAAAGTGCTCATCTTCTTCATCTATGACTGCTGAAATTTCCATTCTCCATAGCTAAGGGGTTTGAGCTTTTTCAAGCAAATTGTAAGTGCAATCTTGCCCCGTTTTCGATTATTTTCGTATTTTTGAGTTCCTCTAAGTTTAAATTTCATGATTTTATCATTTATTTGAGAAGGGATTAGGGTTTAAAAATATACCCATTTGTGATATAGTTGTGCATTGTTGTGTAATGATAGAAAATGAGTCTTTGAAGTGTTAATTACGGGTTTTTCTGAATAGTTTTCGATAGAAACGTCTCTAAGGGACTAAAACGAGAAAAAGTGAAAATTTGTTTATAAGTATATGAAAATGTATGATTTTTGGATTGTTTTTGTGAAAAAGGATTTGGCTAAGTCTAAATTGCTAGGAAAATGGAACGAAATTGAGTTTACGAGACTAGGGGCAAAATGGTCATTTCATTTAAAAGTCTGAATTGTGAACGAATTTGAGTAAGGAATTGATAAAATGTGTTAAATGTGTTTATTTAGATCAAGAAAGAAGAGAAATGGATCGAGATTGCGAAAAAGAAAAGGTAGTTGACTAATTCGAGATTTAGTCGTTTTGTTATCGAGGTAAGTCATGAGTAAATTATAGCACATTTACCTCATCGTTATTCATTTGATGATTTCTATGTGAAAATATGTGGATATGAATTTCGAATTATGCAATGGTATGATTGTGAATATTTTGGTAAATCCCATTTGAACGGTAAGAATGATTCTAGATATGTGTGACATGTCAGTTGAGGGTTTCTGATTCTGTCTGATTCCGTATCCTGGGTGCTGGGTGCACTTGCATATGTTGCAGTCACCTGTCAGCTTATGTGAGTAGGCCCGTGGATTACGTCTGTATTTCTGTGATCTAAGGTAGCTTCGGCTACATATTCTGGTGGCTTCGGCTACATATTCTGAAGGCTTATGCTATATATCTGTGCGGGCTTCGGCCACATATCTGTGAGGCACTTCAGTGCTAACCTCTATATATCCGTTTCTGTTTTGAATGTTCAACGGGAATTAACTTGGTTATGTGAAGCAATTGTGCAGGTTGAGCATTTGAAAATGAATTGAATATGATGTGTGATATGTGTGTGAATGTCTATATTTGGACATTTTGGTAAGAATATGCACGAGTAAGTGTATGAATGTTTCAGTTATGTTATGTGGAAATTAAATGCCTTAGTCAATTAATGTGCTTTTCCTATTAGTTTACCTATGACTTACTAAGCTACTCGTAGCTTACTCCCTTTCCTTTTTCCTTCCTTTTAGATTATCGAGCATAGAGCATATTGGGATTGGTGATCGAAGAAGGCTCGTCTTACACTATCAAGCTACCTTGGTGTATGTATGCATGATTTTGATATTTTGAGTTTGGCATGTATAGGTGGCTAGTCTTTGTATAAGTATTGTTTTGTAAATGGTGTTATAATGTAATCATTTTGAGTATGTGACATTGGAATTGGTTGAAATGAATGGTATGTATGTGAAATTGTGTTTTAGGGAGGCCAAGGCTTGGTAAATAGCTTGACACGGTCTGTTTGGCAGGGCACACGGGCATGTACTCAGACCGTGCCTCCCCTACACCTTAATTTTAAATTTTAATGTACCACATGGGCAGGAGACACGGCCGTGTGTCTCAACCGTGTGGGGTACATGCCCCCCAAACGACCATGTGGGGTGATCGTGGCCAATTGGATAGTTTCGTCCACGGCCTCTGGACATGGGCGTGTGAAGGCTACACGACCGTGCTATGTGTCACACTGGCGTGTGACGTTGTTTCAAAAGTGAAAAATTTTTTGGGCTTCCGATGCTATAGGATTCGAATCCTAATCATCCGAGATGTTAATATTGCGATGGTAAAACCTCGGTAAAGGTAAAATTGTAATGATTTGGTTGTAAACATGAGTCTGTACTCCAGTAAGTTTGGTAATGCTCATTATTCGATTCCGGTGACGGTTTCGGGTAAGGGGTGTTACAGATTCATCTCGGACGCAAGGATTTACATCAAGACTAAAGATCTCCCTTCAATTTCTGTAGAAGTTTTTGGGTTCTTTATGTTTTGTTGTTTTCCCTATTTTGAGATGTTTTCTTTTATAATTATGAACTAAATCCCCTAAATACCTAAAGGGGATGAAACCTAATACGGATCTTGTTATTATTTTCTAAATTATATGATAAATACTTGATTTGTTCTTAATGTGTTATTAATTCTTGTGTTAATATTTCAGGATATTAATTCAAGTCGAATGTGTTTATTCAGTGGAGCAAAAGTCCCTGTTTAAGAGTAGATCCAACACAATTAAGCAGAGTTGATCGCAATCCTAGACATAGGACGACGAAAATCTGCCGGATTAGAGTCAAATCTAATAAGGGAATCCATAGATCGAGTTAATGCAACACTAGGGGTTTTAATTAGAAAGAAATTTCAATTAATCAACCTAGGGTTAGTTGTTCTTAGTCTTGAAAGAGATATTAACATAACTTAGGGATTTCTACGGATCAAGTTAAGTGAATAAATCATGTAGTTCAGAGTCTAATAGCAAGTGAAGTTTAGGTGGATTCTTCCTTGGGTATTGTTTTAATCAATCAGTTTTCCCAAAAGCAATTTCCTCAATTTGCTCTCTGTCGTGTTCTTAGTTAATTAGTTTAATTTAATTAGTTTAAAACAAATTCTCTTTATTTCTAGGCTAGATAATAGAAAGAAAGTTATTACTAATACTTTTAGTTCCTGTGGGTTCAACATTCCGGTCTTGCCACTAAACTATACCACTGTTCGATAGGTGTGCTTGCCTTTATCGTGATAATAGTTAGTTTTTAGGTACGATCATATTACTTTATCATCACACACACGAGATCATTAAGATTTTAAGCAAATTTATTGTTTACCTTAAATTAGTAAAATCTTTTTAATTTACATATACTAAGTCATGATTAAATGAAATAGTATGTTTACAAGGTAAAAGAAAATTTATGAAGCACTTACAAAAAAGTCGAAATATTTTTACTCTTTACAATTAAAAGCTTTCCTCTTCCCCTTACTTCCTCCACCCTTTTCTATAATTGTCACTTCACATAAACACATACAACCATATAATTCATTATCATTTCTAAATAGTTGACTTGAAACATAACACAAGATACACAATCTAAACATGAATGCAAGCTAAATCCATGGCATTTTCACATTTTCTATGTGAAGTCATAAAATTTTTCTAGGTCAGAATTAAGTTATATATTTTTATAAGAGTTATGTTGTACTAGAAAAATTTTACTAGAAAACCATACTAGGTTTAATTCCCAAGCTTTCCCACACTAGGTTTAACTTATTGGAGAGGTCACAAACGGTCCCACTTAAAACCTTACAATATAATTTAATAGCTCAATATATCACTAAAATTATACACTACAAAATATTGTAAGATAAATAAAAAGCAATAAAGAACACTAGAAATTTAATGAGATTCAGCAAATTATGCCTATGTCCTCGGACACTACCAAATATATTTCTCTGCAAAAGATAGTGAAATACTACAAATAAGGGGAGAGAAAACTTGCCTTATGAAGAATATGACAAGTTATGGGATGATTCAAAAATGGAGAAACAATCCCCATTTATAGTAATACAAAACCTCCACAACTTTTTTAGATGTGGGATTGTGCTATTTCAAAAAATCTCCACCTTAGCAAGTTTTCACATCTTCAATCTCCTTATAGAACAATATTTAATAGTGTCTTCAAATTTGAACCTTTAAATTTTAACATTGATCAAGTTCAAACATAGTTGGAACTTGAACATAGCCATAACCTTAGTCATCATATCGACAGGATTCTCACTGATTGAAATTGTCTAGATCTTTACTGCACCTTTTTCTAGAATCCCTCGTACAAAATGATACCAAATTACTTCTTCCTTGCATGATAAACTTGATTCTTTTCTAACTAAATACTACTCTTACTATCGTAATGTACTTTAACATATTTATGCTTAATTTCTAGTTCACCAAGCAACCTTTGAAGAAAAATTACCTTTTTTACAGCCTTTGTGATTGTCATACACTCCGCAGATAAAGCAACTATTGACTGTAAAGTAGACTTCCCACTAACTGGTGCCTTTGCAAGAGTAAACATATAACCATTAGTAGATTCTCATTTTTCCAAATCACCAACATAGTCTGAATCAAAATATTCAACCACATCTAATTCAATCCAATATCCATTGTATTATGGATATATCACAAAATCCAATTCACAGCTTGCCAATGCTCATTTCATAAATCATGCATATACCTGTTCACGACCTAAATTGATTGTGAAATGCCAAGCCTTATACATACCATAGCATACATTAAGCTATCAACAACATTAGCATATGGTATCTTTGACATGTATTCTTGTTTTGCATCATTCTTTGGCGACATAAAGGCATTAAGCTTGAAATGAGGAGCAATGGGAGTACTAACAGGTTTTGACTTTTCATTCATGCTTAAACGCTTTAAAAATTTTCTCAAATATTGTTTAAGTCAAACAATCCATGATTTATGTTTTAGCTTTCGTTTCCTTTTTGTTTGTTTCGAGAAATATATCGATCAATTTTGATTCTTTTTTTCTATTGATTCTTTTTTGATCGATATGTATGGGTCCATGAATATATATGTTTATATCGATCATGTTCATGGATTAACAAAAATGTGCAAAAGCTCTAATGGACCAAAATTTTTGTTTCTATTTCTGTAGTGATTTGACACAAATATCTGTTTGCTTTAGTGGTTATGTGTACTCTGTGTGTGTGTGAGGTCCCAAGTTCAAGTCTTGCTTTGGGAAAAATTTGATATTTTTCTAAATTAAGCTTGACCCTTGGTGAGTAGGCTTATTTTTATTTGTGTGCTTGTTGATATCAAAATGGGCCTGCTGGTTTGATGGTTAAGTGGAGCGTAAGGTTGCTAGAGGTTCTGTGTTCGAATCCCTGAATAGGCACGGATATTATTATTTTTGCTTGGATACTGGATAGAGATTCAAGTGAATTAAAATGTTGGGAAGTTGAGATTAGTGGGATATTTGGGACTTGAGAGAATAGTGGGAGGTTATTAGAAATTCTATTTTGATTCTATTTTGCAAAATTCGGTTCTCTCCTCCCTATCCAATTCTGACGTTCTGCTCATCTTCCCCTTTGCCAATTTTTCTTTTGAATTCTCCCTTTTCTTTCATTCCTTGTATTCATTTCGTTCTTTCCAACGTAAATTACACACTTGTGGTAAATGGTATGTCGTTTGGTATCGTTCTAAGATGTCGTTTTTATTTTTGTTAGTCTAATTTCTGGGTTTTGGCAGTAGCATATCACGAGGATTAAGGCTCTCCTCGTGCTATTTCGTAGTTAAATTAGTTCGTGGTGTTGGGGTAAGCTTTAGTCACTCAATGAATGAGTATCTTGTTTCAGGTTCAGTTTTAGTTCAATTTTTAAGTGATTAATTGAGTGATATGTTGGTTGAATATAGGTTTTGGAAGGCTCAGGATATATTTCGCTGCGAACCTATACTAGGTGTGTACCCAAAAAATGCAAAAAATGAGGTTTTGACAAAAGTCGAAAACTATTCTATCGATGCCACATGGGCGTGTGGTCACCGTATGATAGGCCGTGTGCGATGACACGACCGTATGATGGTCGAGTGTGGTTGTGTGCGACACACAGCTAGACCAAATTGGGCCGTGTGTGACACACAACTAAACCAAATTGGGCCGTATGGGCCACACGGGCGTGTGATTCCACACGAGTAGTTCACACAGGCGTGTAGGTTTCTTGGCCAGGCCGTGTGATCCACACGGGCCAAGGCCAATTTGGGCGTGTGGGCCCACACGACCAAGCCACATGGACATGTTGGCCCATTTATCTGAAATATTTCTTAGGGTTGCACGGGTCGTCCCAATCGACTGTGAACCTACTATAGGGTCAGTAAGGGCTACTTAGACCCTAAATTATATAATCTGAATATTTAATGTATGTATTGAGCATGATAGTTATACACATGTTTACTGATTTGTATGTATGATTGATAATCGTATAATAGCATGTAAGCGAGTTATTCTGTATGTCTGCACTGAGCATATTTATCTGCATATGCATTTCGGGTGGGATGATTGATTATTGGAAGAAGTGTACTGAAAATGCATTTATGCCTATTATCCGGTAGCTCAGCTGTAATTTATCTGTTATGTGCCGCATTCGATACAGCATGGCGTGTAAGGCTAGGTGGGTGTTTTAAACCCCACATGATGTGAAGGGATGGATGGAGATGGTGTGTAGAGGCTAGGGGTAGAATCTAATTTCTAATCTGACTGTTTTCTGTATCTGTTACTGTAATGGGCTTAGGCCCAATTCTATATCTGTGATGGGCTTAGGCCCAAATTTGAGACTGTTAATACTGATATTCTGAATCTGTAATGGGCTTAGGCCCAATACGTTATCTGGCTGAACATAGGGTAATCTGATTGTGTGCATGTTTTCTGTGGGGGGTTACATACTGGGTTTATGTAAACTTACCCCTTCTGTTTAATCTGTACAAGTAATCCTTAGAGTTAGACGTGTTGGTGCAGCGGAGGACTCGACGGTGACCACTGCTATTTGAACTGCTTCACTACGATTTTACGGTTATACTATTTTTATTATTATGATTTTTTTGAGTATTTTGATGCAATTGAGACTTGCAGACTGTTTTTTTTAATTTGGGATTTTATACTATTTTTATGGACTTTTAAACTACAAAACTCAACGAAATAAGGTTTTTTCACAAAACAAAGGTCTTTCTTAAACACGAACGGTATTTATTTAATAAAATGTTCTCTAAAGCTTTCACGATTAAAATGTGTTTTAATCAAATCGAATAAGCGAATAAGCGTTTTTGAAAATTAATAAGAGAAAAATCAGAGTAAATGAACTGAAATGTTTTCTCGTGACAACTTAGTTTTCAAACACCCTGTCAAAACCAAGCTTTTTGAAAACGGGAATCGACTTTGAAATTCAAAAATAGAGTCGCCACCGATCCTTTTTTTAGGTGTGATCGGATCACCTTTGTTTTAATAAAACATTTTGGTTTACTAAAACAGTGTTTTTGGTCTTCGAAATTTGAGAAAATGGGTTCGGGAGTCGATTACGCACGAGGAAGGGTTAGCACCCTCGTGACGCCCAAAATTGGTACCAATTTGATTAAAAGTGCCCTTAGGTCGAAAAAAGGTTTTGAAATTCGATTCATTTTAAAAGAATTTAAACGGCTTAAATTGGATGGCAAGATTCTTTCCGTTCAAGGGAATACAGTATCACATCCAGCACGTTAGGACACGATCCTTTAAACCCCCGAAACTATAATCGAATCTTGTCCTAAAATGTCTCTATTCAAAAATTACGAAAAGGGTGTCCATTTGTTCGGTCTAACGAGAAACTGAAACCTAGCACGGTAGGGCACGATTTCTCGAATTTCCAAACAGAGAACATTGCTTTATTTTTAAAATTTAAAGGAGACGAGTGAAATCTAGAAAGGTATTTGATTGTTTGAATGACCGAAAAATTGCAACCTAGCACGTTAGGGCACGATTCCTCGAATCTTCAAACACAAAATATTGCTTTACTTTCGAAAAATTATTTAAATTGGCGATTTTGAAAATGATTTAATGCATTAGACTTAAAATTGGATGATAGTTCGAGTCAAAATTATGGAGTTATAATGATGAGCAAAAATATAACGAATGAGCATAGAATAAAATATTCAACGAATTTCATATATGTACGATTGCAAACTTTAAAATAATCAATGAGAATAAAATTAGAATTTATAGGTGCAAAATCAACAAAATACACCAAATGTGATTTAAAATTAGTTATAAGAGTTCACTATAAAAATATACATAAATTAAATATTTTATTTTAAATATTGCAATTTGAAAGAGAATTTTTATAAATAAAAGAAATCTAAAAAGAATATAATATATGTAAAGGTTTTTTTTTTTAAGGAATAAAATATAATAAAATATGATAAATATTGGTGTTTAGAATAATATGAATAATTTAAATCATACTATGAAAAACATATGAAAGAATGATAAAATATATATAATATAAGTTATAGATAATTCCAAGATAATAGTATGATAATATATGAAATAAAAATTAAATATAAATGAATCATATTTATATATAGAATAAACAAAGTATAATTTAAAAAAAGCAAGCCTTGTTGAAGAAATGAAATATATACATATATATATATATATATATATATATATACAGATAAATTTAATAAAATTCATGTACAAATAATATAAAGTCTAATATACATATAATTTATAAGTAAATAACCATTCAATAATAATCAGGATTAAAATAAAATACGTACAAATAATAAAGGACCAAACATGCAAATATTTCAAATATTAAAACAGTGCGTTGGATCATGGATTAAAATGAACTCGGGACAAAATCTTATGGCAGAATTTGAAGAAAATAAAAGAAGTAAAAAGGATCTAATCGAACAGCACCACGAAACGCAAGGACTAAATACGCAAATGTACCCTCAGTGACCAAAACATGTGGGTCTACTCACGTGTGGGTCGGGTCATCGGGTTGAAAACGGGTCTCAATCGGGTAGGGAGCTTATCCAGCACCGTTTTAGAGCCACTGAAACAGGCCCTAAACGGTGCTATTTCGTGCGCTGTTTAAAGGCAAAAATAAACCCTAAAACTAACTATCCTAACACTTCAAATCAGAATAGAATGAAACAAAACAAAAGAAAGGGCCCTCATTTTCGTTCCTCTTCAATCGGCCGAATATAGGCCAAGGTCGAGTGGCCGTCCAACCACCGTATGCCTCCGATAGGCCATGGGTTATCAACAGAAAGCCTGTCTAGCCCCATTCAGAGCGTTTGCTCGAGGAACCTCACCGTTTCGAGCGCGAAGAATCAAAAGAGAAGGGTCGTCTGCTGGGTTTGATTCCGACGGAGGCGGCGAAGCCAACGTCACCCTCAGCAGTCCAGGTAAGTTTCTCTTTATCCCTTTCTCCCTTATTTGATGCCAAAATACACAGTATAAAAAAAAAACAAAAAGGGAAAGAGGGAATCAATCAAAAAAAGGGAACCGAATCCGAAAATCTCCTTTTTGATGGCTTTTTTTGTATTTCTTTTTGTGTGTGTTACATGCGTTTTTAATCGTAAAAAAAAAGAGACCAACACTGTTTTTTTCGTTTGGTCTTTATAGCCGAAATAAAAATAAAAAATGGAAAATATTACAAAATGGTTATTGTCTGCTTGTGTTTTTTGTCGATTTGTCCCTTGTGTAGTATTTGTTGCTACTGTGCCATTGTTTGCATCTGTTTTGCAGGTACGGGAGGGCGTGGAGGTGGACGTGGCACGTACGGAGGTTGCTAAAGCGAGGGTGGCCCGTTGCAGCTCAAGCAGAAACCCTAGGTTTCTGTTCGGATAAAAATCTTTGGGCCATTTGGGCTGATGAGATTCGGGCCATTAGGGCTGTTAAAGCTAATTTGGGCCACGCCCGACTTAGGTCCGTTTAAGGTTGGGTCAATCGGTTCATTGTGAACAATCTGGGCGATTGTAATGGGATCTGAGTGTACTGGGTTTGTTATTTGGGCCTTTGGTGTTTTGGTTATGTATTGGGTAGGAATTAGGTTTAATTTGGGCCATTTAATTTGGACTGTAACTTGGACTAAAACTGTAAAGGGACTTTTATTATGGACTGATAAGTTAATATTTGGTTTTTATTATCTAATTTTTAATTGGACCAAAATTGGCTACTACACACCCTATCATGTGACACAGCTTGATTCGGCCATAATGTTTAGGCTGGGTTTGGGGTGTTACAACTACTCCCTTTGGCAGCATCCACTAATTCAGAACTTAATTTGAAAGCCATATTTTGACCAAGTCTCTTCAGGTTTCTATCTCAAGTTATCTCTATGTCAATAATCTTCTTTGCTTCTCTTAGATCCTTTATCTCAAACTCATTTTTCAATTATGTCTTTAGCTTCTCAATCTTTATTTGATTTTTAGAAGCTACCAACATATCATCAACATAAAGAAGAAGATATATGAGAGAACCATCTTAAGCTTGTGCAAAAACACATAATGATCATATTTGTTTCTTGTGTACTTATGTTCTGTCATAAAATTGTCAAATTGCTTGTACCACTGCCTCAGAGATTGCTTTAAATCGTACAACGATTTTTCAAGTTTACACACTAAATTTTATTTTCTAACAACCTTGAATCCTTCTAGCTGAGCCATATAGGCTTCCTCTTCCAAGTCTCCATGTAAAAAAGAATTTTTTTACATCCAACTGAACTAGTTACATCCAATTGTGCTATCAAAGCTAGTAAAATTCTAATTGAGGAATACTTCACAACTGTAGAAAAGACCTCATTGTAATAAATTCCCTCATTTTTTGTGAACACCCATTGGCTAGAAATCCTTCTTTCTTTGTAAACACCCATTTGCATCCGATTGTCTTCTTTCCCTTTGATAGACTAGGTAGTTTCCAAGTCTAATTTTTGTGAAGGGACTATATTTCTTGTAACACACTACACCTAACTCGATTGTCGGGTTTGAGCTATAGGATGTCACAACCATTATCGGACAACATCATTTAATCACAATATATTTCTCCATCATTATACTAAATTAAATTCAAAAACATGATTATTATATCATTATATCATAACATATACCGAACCAGCATTCATACGAGCTTATGAAAGCTTATTTGATAACCCAGGACCATTGGAGGACTAATAAGCAACACTCTCAAAATATTTCAAGTTAATGTCATGATATCAAGGGATCAATGTTACAACCTCTATGATAGTATACAAGCTTCCCTATTCGTGGACTAAATTGTAAAATTTTCCAAACTATACTAGATAGATGTCACGAACTTGGGGTTTAACTTTGTGACTTCAAAGGTTGGCATCACAAAATCCAATGGGTGGTCTCGCAGCCTTGAAAACAATAGCAAACTTCTCAACCTAAGGATCAATTTATAAACTTCCAAACATTATAAAGTTGATGTCGCAACTTCAAAAAGGGGACATCGCGACGAGATAGCCTGGTGTCGCGACGAGATAGCCTGGTGTCGCGACATTTAGGGTGTGAAGTTGTGACCTTTATAATAATCCACTATGTTCCAATTTCCATACATTTTCAAGCTAAGATAAGACTATAATGGTTGGTTATATAGCCCCAATATGACCATTCCTACACATATGATAATTCTATATACAAATTCAATTCAACCTAAAACCATTTTCATGTATAACCAATACTATTTCCATATATCCACAATCAAAGCACCATCATTCTATACCAATCTTTACCAATTCAAGCTTATGACATTTATACCTATGCAATTCAAATATCAAACTCACATAAGTTTAACAAGAACAAAAACAAAGAATAACTAACTATTTTTCAAGCATAACATTCAAACATGCTATTCCCAAACCATTAATTCACTTGACTAACCAAACTACCTCACCTTTAACAAGCCAAATCACACAAGATTAAGATTACCACTCATGCTAACATTAGACATGACCAATATCATATATTACATACATCACAAGGCAACTTATTGCACAAGATCAACCATAATCACAATAACCATGTAACTAACCATCCAAAAAGGACCATTTGCACACTAAGGTGCCCTTATATGCATGCTACAATATTTAGAATCAAAATGAATATAATTCTACCATCTAGTTGATAGTGTGTGCTTCACGCTGATTTGACTTGACAAGTTTCACAAGGTAAAGATTTACAAGTAGGGAAAACAACTAGAGTAAGCATATAAATGTTTAGTAAGTTCAAATGGAAAATACTATGTTTACATTGTTCCTACTTAAGTATAATAACCACCTTAGCTTGGCATAAGATTGGCTATGTCATGGCACTTTAAGACATCAACAAGGTGAGCATATATATATATATATATATATATATACATGATAATTAAACATTATAACCAACTTAAAACATTCCAGTTTATATTATTTTCACATAACCTAACACAATGACATATTCAATCAACAATCATAAGATTGTACCAAGTTTATAAACCTCATTTTATTAACATATTTCATCATCAATTTATAAGGATATACCATTTACATATAAATCCTTTCAATGACATATCAAATTGGTTACCAAATCCATTTCATCACATTTTTAAGTTTCCAATTCCATTTAAAATATTTTGCTCGATGGAACCCTAGTAAACGTGTAACACCCTTACCCGACCTGTTCATTGAATCTGGGTATGGAGCGTCACAACTAAATCGAGTTCATTTATAAGATTAGAACTCATTATTTTAAAATAAGATTGTATTACCTATTTATAATAAAAAAAACTTATAACAGAGGCAAAATTTTAAATAAAAGTTCACTGTCCCAACTCTAAACTCTAAGAGAACAACATAATATATTTGCCCCCATGGAGAAGTTTCTAAAGGTACCCCCTTCCTATGTGCATGATACTTTACTAACGGAGCTCCTTGATCCAATACGGTCTGGCTTGGTCCCTCCTCGAGTTCCTTATTCTACAAATCTAGCAATCACATGTCAAACCTTTGTAAGACCCAAAAGAACTTTATAAGTTTCCTAATTGGCTTACTTATACTTAAACCCCGTCTCGTAGGGGTAAGGAAAGAAAAGAAACTAAATACAATTAACTCACTGCTTGTATAGGTAAATTTCCCTTAAAACTGATATAGCGGGCTCTGATTTATTCCTAATCTTATCCGTTGGCGTAGTTCGTTAGGCGATTTCCTCCTGGGCAATCCTATAAATCTCCGATCAGTCTTGATGGTTCATCAAATGTTTCACTATCTCCGCAAACTTCACCTTTTCCTTTACTTATATCCTTTCTTCTATTTGATCCTAGTATGGATTCATCTTTCCTCCATGTTCTTATAAGGTAGCTCCTTAAGCCTACCGTCCTAAAGGTTCTTGGGTATGATCCCCCTTGGCGATTATTCCAAATCTATTTATTCCATAGCGGACTCCTTATCTTATAATAATCTCGAAGGGCTTGCTGACATCTCATCCGTTGAGATAACTATTGAGGTCCCCTGCCACTCTGGTGGATTAAGTTCCACTTGAGATGAATAGAAGTTGAATTACTTCCTTGTAATCCATATTGTTCAAGATACCATGCTTGTATGTGTGACATGTTCATCTGTTGTAAATTGCTTTGACCTTCAGTAAGTGTGACATGTCCGTTTGTTGTGAATTGCTTTGACCTTCAGTACCCAGCAGACTATCATCGGAGTGATAATTTGTGTTCATGATTTATGCTTTATGTTGCTTCCTTATGAAACAAGCCACTTGGCTGATACTTTCTCAGTAGTTTTCCCTTTGAAGAGGAATAATCTTGATATACATATCTATCACTCGGTATATCCTTTTTTGTCAGTGGGTTCTAACTAACCCCTTATTTCCTTATGAACCCACCGATGTACTTTATGTTTAATCCCTTAGCACCCACTAGTGGTTTTTAATGGTAGATCATTATCTATGATCCTCGACTAAACTATCTTTTGTTCGCATGTACACTAGGCGTCATTGGTGCATCATGTCTTGATACTATTTCTTGCTAGGTTACCACTCATTTGTCCTACTAACTTTCACAACTACTATTCTAGCAGTCTTTTCCCACTTTCATTACGTTTCCTATTCATCGACAAATTTTTTCGACCCGCTAGCTAACTATTGCATCCTATATTTTTCCTTTTCCTTCTAACCTTTTTTTTGTGTTTGTAAAATTTCCCCCGAGTACCATTCTAATTGACCACCCATGTTTATTGTCTTGGCGTACTACCCTACGTTTAGTGTCCCGACGAACTCCACAAGCTGTCATAGCTGATCTATGGTCTCACTCATTAGATTTTATGTTTAATGTCCTAATAGACTCTATTGGTTGCCATAGCCGAGCTATGGTCTTACACCTCACAATCTCATGTTTAATGTCCCAGCAGACTATTCCGTGTTTACTGTACCAGTAGACTCCATTGGTTTCCATAGCTGAGCCATGTTCTTACACCTAAAACCTCTTTGAGGTGTCACCCTAAAGAACCTTACTGTCATCGTGATGTCACCCCATAGAGCCTACTGACCGTTGTTACGGTGTTACTCTATAGAACCTTATAACTATCAACATCGATTTATCTCGTATTTACCTTGATGCTCAAACACCAAAGTGTCCTTTCCGCAAGGCTCGAAGCTTTATACATCATGGTTTTCTCCCAAAAATCCCAAACAGTGGAATTTTAACAAAATTCCAATTTCCTTTATTCCTCTGCCCATTCCTCCATTTCACCATTCTTAGCCTTGATGCTCGAACACCACAGTGTCCCCCCACAAGACCCGTAGCTTCACTCATCATGGTTTACACACAACAATACTGTATGATAGTATCTAATAGAATAACCCATTTTCCCATTCTTAACTTCATCTAACTCCTCGATAATTCCCTTTCATATACTACCATTGTAAACATGCAACACATGCATTTCGTAGATAAAGTACCATGGAATCATAATTGATTCATGCATAATTTACTAAAGTGGCGACATATATACCTATTCGATCTGAAACGTACTTAACATTCCAAGAATAGAGTACAAAAACTTACTTAATGCTTTTTCGTCTTATCAATTTAGCTTTTCCAAATGCTAAAGCTTCCGTGCTCCAAGTAGCTAAGCATGAAAATTAAAATCATGAGTTAAAACCAACATTTTTAACTTAAATCTCAGTTTTCTAGAACTATGTAGAACCTTGAAAATGGTTTTTGAAAATAATTATCTTTATTTTTCTTAACTTTATGTAGATAGAAGGACTAAGAACCTACCCCCTTACTGGATTTTCCATTTTTTTGCCTTAACCCTCATGATTATCTCTCCATACAGAGCTTCCCATAACTATTTCTTCTTTAAAGTAACCAATGAAAAAGATGTAAAAGAGGACAAAATGAAACAGAATCGAGATGAATCCTTTCTTCGAAGTCACATTTCAGCTATTTATAACCTTTTTCACGAGATATTCAACCATGTAAAATTCATCCATTGACAATCATGGTGTTTCCTACTAAAGAACCAACTAGTTTGAATATAGTCGAACCAGCATTGGTTTTCAACCATGTCTAATTTAATCACTAAGTTTTCTTAAATTTTCAGTAGAGTCTACCATTTTATGGATTTTTTTTAAATTTAACCCCTCAATTATTTCTAAATTTTTGGACTTAAGGGAACCAGGCGTAACAACTCTCCCACCCTAAAAAAATATTGTCCTTGAAATTTCCTTTCACACTCAATTGCAGGAGCAGACTTAGAGGAGCAATTTTTTATTCCGACCCTCATGGGGTCGGTGCAAGTAATCATTCTTCATTCTAACCAGAACATTCAACTTAGTTTCTTTTTGATATATTCGTATCATTTTTGCTCCACCCGATTTGCGGATCCCCTCAACACTTAACAAATCATAAATACCATCTCATTGGCAGGTATTTGACCATTCTGATGTTGGACATGCTCTAATGGCACATAGATGTAAACCAAGATTGGTGAAAACTCATCTTGCAGGGGAACACTTTTGTGTCCAAACAAGGAGAGGAGTGAGGAGGATAGGAGGGAATGTTTGTGTATGGCTCAAATGAGAGGTTATAGAGATCAAAGAAATGATGGGTTCTCCTAGAAATAGGATCAGAAGCTAACATAAGGAAGGGAGTACGAGAGAAAAAGAAAATGGTACATGAGTTTGTAATGCCCCAAAATTTTAACTTTTGTGTTTTGTTATGCATAAGAATTTTTGGAATTGTTTTGTGATTATTTGGCACAAATAATTGATTGTTTAATTGGTTGTGTGCTCTGGGTGTGTTGGGGGAGGTCCCAAGTTCAAGTCACAACTTGGGTAAAATTTTGGCTTTTTATTGAGTAAAGCCTCATCCTTGGTTATTAGCTTAAAACAATATGTTTGTAAAAGCATATTAGAATGGGCCTGCTGGTCTGGTGGTTAAGTGGTAAGGGTCTTTGCGTGGGGTCTTGTGTTCGAAACGTAAAGTGAGCATTAATTTTTGTGTTCAAGCCATGTAAGAGTTTGAGTTTCGATATGCTACTGAGTAGTGGAGTGGTGGAGAGAATTGGGGGTTATTAGGAAATCTGACCTTTATTTTTTTGGTTTACGAAATCCCCAAATCAAATTAATTTTCTCTTCTTTTTGGCGTTTTTCCCTTTTCTTTTGGCTGCAAAAATTTTGGTGATCCTTCTCATTCTTTTTCTTCACGTTTTTCCTTTGTTCTGTCCTCTTTGCATTCGCGTGTGATCACGATTTTTGGGTAAGTGATTCTTTCTCCATGGATTCTATCATTAGATAAGTTAGGTAGTAACGAGGAATTATTTTACTACTATTTAGGAGTTAATCAGGATGCTAGAAATCAAAGATTCAACGATTTGGGATCGGAGTAGTGTTCATCGGTAGTGGTAAGCCGAATTGTGGATTTTGCGTTTAATCGATTTAGACTTCGTTTTGGGTTTCTAAAAGGTTATGAGTACTGATTATAGGTATTAAGGTGCTCGGGATTGGATTAGCATCGAAAACGAACCAGGTGTGTACCCTGAATACACTAAAAACGCGATTCGACAAAAGACAAAAATCAGTCTGTCGACGCCACACGGGCTTGTGGACTGCTCGTGTGGCAGGCTGTATGATGATACATGGGCGTGTTGACGATAAGCTAGGCTATGCGCGCACCACACAGGCGCGATGGACACGAGCGTGTGAGGCCGGCTAGGCCATGTTCGAGGCACGGGCTAGGCCAATTGGGCTATGTGGGCCACATGGGCGTTTGGGCCCACACGAGTGAACCACATGGACGTGTAGGGTTTTGGGCCAAGCCATATAATCTACACGGAAATGCCAATATGGGCCGTGTGAGCCCGCACGAGCAGGCCACATGGGCATGTGAGCCCATTAATTTGTATTATTCTGAAAGGTTTCACGGGTCGTCTTAGTCGACTGTGACCTGTTATAGGGTCGGTAAGGTTATCTTAGACCCCATTCTATATTCTGATTATATGAGATAGCATGTGATATTAGCATGTGTATGGACTCTATTCTGTATATGATTGTATGTATGATCTACTATTCTGCATTGAAGCATGCCATGATATTTATGCTGCATTGCATTGGGGTGGGATTGATATTAGAGAGAAGGAAGAATGTAAGGCTTTTAGACGTCTGTTGGCAGTTATACTGCCTTTACATATTATGTGCCACTCTTCGGTACGATTTGGTGTGTAGGGTTGGATGGGTCGATTTTATCCCCGTACTTGGTGTGTAGAGTTGGGTGGGTCAATTTTATCCCCACATGGTGAGTAGGGTGGTCGGAGATGATGTGTAGAGTTGGTGGGCATTTACTGTACTGATTGATATGCATGCGTTATCTGTATGAGTTAAGGCCCGGTTATATCTGATCTAATTTTGTACTAAGTGGGCTACAGTCCACACCAATTCTGTTAACAGCTCAGGCTCGATTCATGGTTGATCAACTGATATCTATTTAATGCGTGATTTACTGTGGGGATGTACACACTGAGTTTGCGAAAACTCACCCCTTCATTTTATTTTTCTGATAGGTAATCCCCAGCAGTAGATGGATTGGCACAGCGGAGGGCTTGTCAGTAACCATTGAGTCAATTGCCACAGTTTTTGACTTTAATGTTTTATTATTTTTCTTCTACATTACTAGGTTATTTTGTGTAAGTTGGGACTTGGACGGTTTTGATTTTATTATGGAGTTTTTAACTATTATTGTTATTGACTTATAAACTATGACACTGCAAATACGTTTTTAAAAGTTAATTAAAGGTTTTTGTATGAATGAATAATTTTGAAGCTTCCACGTTAAAGGAAAGATAATAATTTGGACAAAGTTTTGATAATTGAAACGGTTTTCCAAATACACTCTCATGTGGCCCACAAATTTAGCCATAACGTCTAGGCCGGGTTTGGGGTGTTACAGAGTTGATGCATGTTGTATGAAAAGTATAAATAGTAAACCTATTATTCATAAAGGGGTTAGACCACATAAATAGCAAGACCACAAAGTAGTTGTGCCCGCAATTGTCATGCATAGGAATGTAGACTAGCGTAATATGCCAATAGGTGGAGTGAGTCATGATGGGCTCTGCTAGATGTTTTATGGATTAAAGGGACATATCTGCCAAATATGGAAAGTTAGCTGTCAGCCTAAGTTCCTATTCCTTGACGTCTTCTATTATTCATTGAGATTAATCTTCCTAGGAACTCACTAAGTTCTCTTGAACTTACCTCATTTTCCCTCTTTCTTCCAGGTTCTTAAGTTGAGTGAAGTGCTAAAGGGAATTCACTAGACCTATGACCATTTGTGAGCATTCTTATTTTGTGGGTAATGTGTATTCACTGGGGGTTATTAGGACATTTTTTAGATGTCATCCTTTAGTAAGCCGTCGTTTGTATTAAATTGATATTTTGTATTTATTTGAAAGATAATTGTAGCCTTGATTGGCCTATTTCTATCCACAGTTTATGAAAATGTTTAAGATAGTCGTCACAGGCTATGTTCCTATATTTTAAACCTTTGTGCATGATAGGGTATCAATTTAAAACTTCTTTCTAGATAAAAACGAGTTGGAATTTGAGAAATGTTGTGCCACAAAAGTGGAACCTGCCTAAATTGTCGGAGTGTTTTTAGAGAAGGGTTGGAATAATTCAATGGGTTCACCTGTAACACTCCATACCCAGATTGGATGGTCGAATTGGACATGGGTTGTTACATAAAGAATGCAAGGAACGATGGTAGCATCGCGGTATTAAGATGTGTTGTTGTAACACTGGACTTCGAAGCCAATTAATTATTGAAAGGCAGTGTCGCAACACTGGTCCTATGGTATCGCGACACTAGACATCATGACATCATCATGATGAAGTGCTGATGTCAGCGACCACGTGAGTAGAATTTTAACATACAATTATTTAATTAGGCTTTATTAGTATCGATGGTATTTTAGGAATAATTTACCCTCATGGTTGCCTTAATTTTGCCTATATAAACATTCTTATAAACAAGCTCATTAGAGGGGGTTAGACTTAGTGAAACATTTTAGAAGAAAACAATTTATTTAGTTTTCTTTGTAGTTTTATTTTATTTTATGTTCACTTAGTCAGAACTTTTCTATTCTGATGTAAAGACGTTTGCAAGCGGAAATTATTCCAGAATTGCGCTTCAATGATTTATCAATGAGTAATTTTTTTATCTCTTTCTTTTATTGGGATAAAATCATGTGATTTATTTATATCTTGCATGTTTCGTTATGGATCTGATTTATTAATTAAGTAATTATTTATCTAAAATTGGGTGTTTATTCAAGAGTGCTTAGTATATTAGGGAGCTACGCCCTTATTAGAATATCAAGATAGGTGAGACCGAGAGGGTACCCTATCGAATATAACTTGTGCCAAGCGATGAGACCGAGAGGGTATTCGTGTGCCTAGGAAGAGACCGAGAGGGTGACTTAGGTTGTAATCCTTAGTAAAGATGCGACTAAGAGAGTATTCGTCGCTAAGGGTAGTATACAACTTAGTTGAGGGTAATGAATGACTTAATTCATAATTAGGGTTTTGATTGATCATAGGCCAAAAGCTCGCATCATTGACAGTAGGAATAGGAAATTCCATTAGGTTAACTTAGGGTAATTAATTTAATTTGTTTAATTAATATTTTAATTTAGATTCACACTACTAATTCTTGACTCAACTAGATTAGTAATTATTTTTTATAATTAATTTAATAATAAATTTCTTCAATCTACAATCCCTTGGGTATGATCCTTGGAATACTTGTCGGTGCTCCGTTGTAACACAAATCTATATTACAATTTGACCCGTATACTTGCAGACACTGTTGCTTAATTTTATATCTATTTTGCTACAATATTTCTAGTCCTAACGTTCGCACGTCTGGCGATATTCAAAAGGACAGCAGGTGAGCTTTTGTTCTCTAATATTTGGGTGTTATTTTGGTTGTTGTACTACTTGTATGTTTTGCACTGAGTTCAGTTTGAGTTCTTTGGCTATATATATATGATCGTTGCTAACTGGAAAGGTTATGCATGCATATGACTATGCTATTATACGAATGTTTGCAAGTATGTTCTTTGAATGTATGACATGGTTGTGTATTAATGAACTATTATGTGGCGTACTACATGGTATGATAGTGAATATGATGTTGTGTGTGAAATGTATGTTTATAAAATGTGGAGTACATAGGGAATTATTTAGCAGGTTAGTTGAAGATAGGAAAATTGGCGTAATGGAGGAATGGGCGGATTGAATGGGAATGGGAGTCACTGGAATATGATATTGCTCGGCCTTGCGGGTGAACATGTAGGTGTTTAAATTAACAAGAAGGTTTGATGAGGTTGGTTGGAAATGGTCTACTAGCTACTAGCTCTACGAAGTGACACCATGAAAATGGTTTACTCACTCTTAAGAGTTGAAAGTCCACAGCTAGCCATTGCATGATCCAATAGAGAACAAGTTCACCCTTATGGTAAAATGAAGTCCGCCAAGACAATAAACAGGGAAGCCTATCAGGGCATATACATGAAAACCCTTATGGTAAAGTTCGTCATAACTGTTATGGCGCATATGAGAGTGCTAGTATGTTGTGGTTAAGAAGTCCTACCAAGATGTGAAGGCAAGAGGAATATATGAAAGTGTCTTGTATGTAGATAGACATAGGAAAAGGGATTTTCCTTTAAAGTGGTTGTAAATAAGTATTTGTCATTAAGAATCCGCTAAAGGTAATGAACAAGTCAACATTGGTTATGAGAAAGGGAGACGGTTCTCTAGATTTTTTTTTCTTAGTGTTTCTTGGCAAAAAGGTTGCCAGAAAATAGAAGTCCATCAAAGACTATCTTATGTAAAATGTAACGCCCTAAACCCAACCCGATTCATCAGGTCTAGATCTCGGGTTTTACCATTTAGAAAACTTAACAATTATCTAAAACGACCTTCATGTACTATTGCTTTAAAATAATTTTCTTATTAATTTATCTAAAATCTCATTATTAAAGAAAAACAAGAAATATATTTAAAAATAAAGTAATATAATACACCATACCTGTCACTATATCTTTTACAATACAGACTCTTTAAGGCGTAATCCCGCAAAACACCACTTTTTTAAAAAGGACCATTGTATGCATTCCTGGCTTATCCTTCCTGGTGCACTCAATCATACAACATCTGAAATAATAACAAACCTTGTAAGTTCAAGAGAACTTAGTGAGCTTTAATACAAAATATCTAGGAATCTTTTTGGTTGTATTTCATATATCAAAGAATTGATATCATCTCTGTTGGGTGGACATATTCATAATCTTGAACTTGCCACTACACGCCATCAGTTGTACTTAACATATCAGTTTCCACTTCACAATCTTATTGACTTTAGATCTTTCAGATAATATATTAGCATCTTCATTCTCCTACAACAACATAAATACTTTTTGAAAGAATATCTCTTTGAAGCCCACTTTCTACAGACTGTCTTGTCACACAAACACCTATTCCAAAATGGTTACTTATCGATACAGTTCATTGGAAAATACTTACACATTTGGCGGATTCCTATGTAGAGTTTAATACCATTAGTTTACTAGTCAAATCATATGTTAGTTCAATATCCAACACAAGTTCATACGATAATGAACCAACCAGATCATTCAGAAGTATTTCTCACAACTCTTGTTACAAAGCACAATAATACCCAAGTTAACAAAGAGCGTAAGTACCTAAAATTCTAGAATCGAAACATGGTGTTATTCATATATGGCGGATACCCAACAACTCATATTTGCAACCCTATTTGACACGAATGAAATCAAACCCATGAACACTTATATATCACTTATAATTAATAATACGCCCATATTCTAAACTAACAGATTACCACGACAAATACCCCGATTGAACATACAAATACATACTTCTTTTATGAAAACTTCCCTTAAGACTCATTTGATTACATCATGGAACTATAAAACCAACATAACTTTAGACATATCATACCTTATCATAGAAATATCTATCAAAGATCACTCAGAATGTACCCAAAACTTACCACAAAGGCGATACATAATTCACCACATATTCTTAGCAAAGTACGCGACAAGGGCCAAACAAAATATGCCACAAAGACAACATACAGAGTCCCGTGTTTACTGTCCCGATAGACTTTCACAAAAAGTGCTATGGGTTTCTCCTTGTGTACTTATACATAAATTCAAGTCATGATTTGCCAGTTTGATTACATATCACCAAAGGCTTCATCGTAAATATTCATATCATCACATCATATTATGCCATGGGTTTCAACCACATAGACTTACACACTTTCATGCTATGATTTGCTAGTCTAGTCTTCATCTTACTGAAGGCTACACCATGAGTGGTTTCATCTTACAATTGTTTTCATATCGTGATTTGTTAGTTTGGTTAGCAATATATCTGCCCTACTAGAGGCATCACAGAGGGACATTTACGTGACATTCACTTACCCAGATTCGTTTACACATCTGATAGATTCGTACCTTTCCTTATATCAAACTTCATTTATATGCTTACCAATCAACATTCTTTTGAAACATAACTTTATACATATTAGCATAGCACATACATCATCTTTACTATACTCATACACTTACCAATTATTAGAGATATCAACATCATTTATATATACTTCTACTTAAATAGTTCACATGCAAAAGTTATGATAGAGACTCACCTTATACTCACCTATTGTAGCTCGAAGCTCTAGCCTTAGACATCCTTTTTGAACTAGCTACAATAAACAATGATGGAATGATCACTGATTAAACCAAGAACCTTAGCTTCCAACCTAATAAGGAAGAGATACAATTGGATTTAAGAAAAGAATTAGAGAGTAATATATTGAAGGAGGAAGAACCTTTCTCAAACCTCTTCTTAGACATATATATAACCCATCCCCGCTTAGTGGAACCTAACAAGTGTCACAAAATTTAGAATTTAGACCAGTCAATCTAGTTGGCTCCCAACGAGATCACACTACAAACTCAACTAGCATAGTAATCAAATAAAATAGGCATACTATACATTTGACGGTAACTCATACCATAATTACCTTTTCACTTACACATTCATTTTCTTTAAATAGAGAATAGCCTGAAATAGAATCTTCTCTTTCTCACTTTAAAGTTATTACATGTCGACTTTGATTTGCCTAAAGAAGCAAATAGGTGGATTACACTTCACCAAATAGATAATTTCACTATTATACGCCTAAATCACAGATCCATCAAATTTGGAGTGTGACATGGAATGTCCACCAATGACTATCTTATGTAGAATGTCTGCTAAGGACTAACTACTCTGTACAGTCCACTAAAGACTATTGAATGAAGAGGATGTTCCTTAGGACTATCTAGTGTTGAGAAGTCCGCTAAGGACTATCTTATAAATGAGAAGTCCGCCTTGTATAATCTAATGAGAGGATAGACCGTTGGGGACTATTTGCTGCTAGGAAGTCCATTAGGACTATTTGATCAAGAGAATATCTATTCGGACTATCTTGAAGAGGGAAACTTCAGTAGGACTATCTTACAAGTACAATTCCGTAAGAAAAGAGTAGTGCTTATATATCTGCTGAATATTATATTCGAATGCTACATACGAGGATGGTAGTAAATGAGTTTACCTCTAAAAATGGTATACGTACAAATTACGTTATAAGGAAGTGGATGTCTGGATAGTCCAATAAGTAGATTTTGGATTTGATGTGGAATGAAGGGATCAAGGTAAGAATCCACCATTTTGGTAATACAATTGCAAGTCTGCCAAGGTTAGTCAAAGATCTATGTATATGTTTGCAAGGCTATCTTTTGATGAGTCAAACCAGCAAGGTAGAATAAAAGACTAAGTTGAAGCTTGACAAGACAAGTCTCAAAAAAAGGGGTTGTCAAAAAGAGTACGATTATGTCCAAATGCATCCTGATATGTCTGTCAGCGATTCGTTTAAGAAAAACATATAGGTGTTGACCACGCCAGCCAAATTGCAAGAGCTTACATGAAACTCAAGGGGTTATCTACGTGCATTAATTCTTATTACTCGAAATAAAAAAATTTTGATATTTAATAATTGATGTATGGAATCGCACTAAGTTCATTTGAACTTATGAGTGTTTTGTCTTAACTGCAGGATCAAAAGATGTTGTGAAAATTATGGCAAAGGACCAAGCCAGACTTCACGAAATCCAAATGGACTTCTTTGATTATAGTATCATGCATATAATAGGAAGCCCTTAAAGGCTATGCCTCGGGGATTGAATATGTAATTAAGCAAAATCCAATTTTGTTAGATTATGTGTATAAGTATATTCAGTAGATGGGTATGTTTGTAAAGAACATTAATCTTCTTAGTTAGTTAATCTTATAATAAGAGATTCCATATGATGTTCATTTATGGAAATGTTTTGGTTAGTTAATTAATTAGGTTAAAGTTGTATGAGAACGTAGTATTAAGCCTTGGCGTAGAATTAAATAAATTAGAAATATGTTGTTAAGTAATACAATTTAATTCTGACATTTGGTACCCGAACTCGAAAATTGGGTTAGGTATAGGGTGTTACAATGATAGTATGCATGTGTGAAAGTTTCGTGAAATAATTTTAGCGATTGGTAGTTAATTTGATAAAAGGACTAAATCGCGTAAAATGCAAAAGTTGCATTCTACTAGTTAAAGGTGTCAATTAGCTTTGGCTTTTAAATATGATGGTCTTAAATGGTAATTAGACCATTTTAATTGTAAGTGGACAATGATGGACAAAATTAAATGTTATTTAATGGTTTAATGTAAAGGTTAATTTGGTAATTGTTAAATATATGTTAATTAAATAAAAAAACAAATGAAATTTAGTCCATCTTTCTTCCAAATAGTCAAATATTGAAGATAGAAGAAGTCATTCTTCGGTTTTAAGCATTTGGCCAACTTCTAGCTTGATTAAGGTATGGTTTGAGCTTAGTTTTTGATAATTTCTATGTTTTTGTGATCGTTGTTTCGTATTCTAGCTAGCCCATGCCTTAATTTTTGAATTTATTGATCATTTTAAGAAATTCCATTTATGAAACCATGAGTTTGTGATGTTTGATGATGAACAATAAGTATTTGTTGATAGATTCTTATTTTTATAAAGTGATTTTTGATGAAATTACATAATAGGGACTAAATTGTGAAATTTATAATTTGAGTGGTTAAAAGTGTGAATATAGTAAAAATATGGGCTATTAGTATTGTATACTAAATTCAACTAAGCTTGAGTAAATAGAAATTTGGTGTAATTTGTGTTTTATTGAAATAATGACTAAATTGCATAAATGTGAAACTTCAGGGGAAAAACTGTAAAAATGCCCAAATAGGTATTTTTGGATGAAATTGAATGAATAAGGGATTAAATGCGCTAAATTTGAATTCATATAGATCAAGAAAGAAAGAAATCAGATTTAGATCAGAAGAAATTGAATGTTATTAAGTAATCGACTCATTTCGCCGTTTTCATTTCCAAGGTAAGTTCATAATATATGTTTAAATATTGTTGAATTGTATTGGATGCTAAATGGTAGAGTATGAGCAAGAATTGACAGAGTCACGACATCCGAAAGCCCCGTACGAACCTTAGGAAGAATATAGGATACAAATGTCATAACATTAGGATTTTAGAGATGTGATTACGTGTAAGACCATGTCTGAGAGATTGACAGCGTATTATGATTTCGTGTAAGACCATGTCTGAGACATTGGCATTGTATGTGATATACGAGACTTTCGAGTATCCTTAGTGATTCCGAATGGTTCAACGGGCAATAAGAATACGAGAAAGAATGTATAAACGAGTTAAACAACTTAGGTATGTATAAAGTCAATATGAATATTGAAAGAGAAGGTAAGTGATGAAATTAAATGTGAATATGTGTATGATATGAGAAAATTTAGCATTTACTTATGTGTTTAGCCATGTTTTGTATAGTTGGATTGAATTACAATTGTTTCATTTGATGACTTAATTTGTATATGGCTTATTAAGCTTTTGAAAGTTTACTTTGTGTGTTTTTTCATTGTTTTTATAGATTATCAAAGCTAGCTCGGACTTGGGGATCATTAAGAATCAACGTCACACTATTGACCGCTTATTCGGTAGTTTGAAAGCTTGTATATATGGTATATGGCATGTACAGGCTAGTGTCATTTTGGTATGTTTTGATTTATGAATCTAGCCATGTGAGTTGGCTTGTAATTGATGTAAGGTTTGGTATGTTTTTGGCCATTTGGTATGGTTTATTATTGTCTTATGTTTGAGGTATAAATTCCTTTGTGAGTTGGCATATTTTGGTATAGATTTGAGATGTTTAAATGGCTAATGGTAGGTGATGTATATATGCATATGACATGCTTGTTTGTGGTTAGGTATTTAAAGGTCAAGTTGGTTGGTTTAATGCTTGATTATGGTATGTGCCATATATGTGGTTTAAGGTTGAGGTAAACGATGAATTTGGATGATCATTGAATTGAGTTTATATATGGGCTATAGCTAATGAACCAAGCTAGTTTTGGTATGTGTTTTGTATAAGAAATGGCTATGTTTTGAGTAGTGAAATGGTTGGGATTGTTATGGTATAAAATATGCATAACATGATCATTTTTGGTTGCCTATGGCATGTGAAATTGATGCCATTTGAATGCTTTTAGGTACATGAAAGTTAGGTGGGAAATGTAATGCCCCAAATTTTATGATTTTGTTTTCATGCATTTATGTCCAAAAAATCTGTCTGTTTCAGTGGTTAAGTGTTCTGTGAGTGTCAGAGAAGTCTTGGGTTCAAGCCTTAATTTGAGCAAAATTTTTGTTTTTAATTGAAATAAGCCTTACTCTTGTTCAGTATGTAACGCCCTAATTTTTGAGATTTTCGGGATTTTGCGTAAATTTAATTTTTACTTGTCTGGATGTATTAATTTATGCTTTAAGTATGTTAGTGGGCCTTTAAAAGGCCCAAGCTTAAGTTAGAACCTGGTAGAATTTAAAAATTTTAGACTTAAGGGAGAAGGGGCCTTGACTAAGTGGGCTTTTAAAAAAATATTGGTAATTTAAGACTCAAGATGGCCTGTGGTAAGGTGGCAATGTAACGCCACTTAAGAGGCAAGGGAGTGGAGTGTGGAAGCTGTGCAAGGGCTTAGGTTCAAGTCTCTTGGTAAGCAAAGATGGGTTTTATTTTTTAATGCATGTGCAAGGCATGTGGTGGACTCCAAGTGAAACTCTGTTGGGAAGAGTTTGAAGTGCTCATGAGATTAAGTCAAGGAGGGATAAGGGGAAAATCTAGGAATTTCGAATAGGAGCTAGTGGTGGCCGATTGTAGGGGTCTTGGAAGAGCAAATTCGGCATTTTAGGGGTTGAGTGTGCATTTTCGGCAAGTGAAGCTTTAGTGTGCCAAATGCCCTCTTTGGTTCTTTTTCGGTATTGGTTTTGGGTTAGGTTTTAGTGCCGATTAGGTGAATCTCAAGGGCGTTGCGTCTTTGTTCTTCCTTTCTCTCCTCTCTTATGATCTAAAAGCCGAAAACAAGACCCATACATTCTCTTTTTGTGCCGATTTGTGCAAGTAAACCAAACTCCTCTTATTTCTTCACTTTTCTTCTAAAAGTCGAATCTACTCATTTCTTCTCTTCTTTTTCACTTCTCAATCAATTAAACTTGTTTCCCTAAAATCTCCTCTTGTCGAGTTTCACTTTGGCTGAATATCACAAAACTCAAATCAACAAGTTGCTTACCGATTTCTTCCTTAGCCGATTTCTCTTAAACCAAAATCTTGAAACTTTAAATCCTCTCTTGTCGATTCCATCTTAGACCGAACCTTACTCATTTGTTATTTTGGAAACCGAAATCAAGGTACAATCCCTTCTATTCTTCTTTCATCTACTCTTCATTCAAAAACTAAAACTCTCTTCTCTAAACCCAAACCCCTCCTTCCTTGGTGTTGTTTAACTTCTTAGATCTATTTCTTTGCGAATTGATTAGATCGAGTATGGATCTGGCTGTGGAGTGGTGAAAATAACCTCTAAGCAATTTTGGTGGTAAGTACTCGGATCTCATCTTCTATATTCTTGCGAAATAGGGAAAAGTCGAAAACCCCATGGCTTTGGTTGCTATCAGTTTTGATCTATGTTTTATAAACATTTATCCTAGCCTTTTCATTCGGTTCTTATATGTAGTAGTTCAAAGAAGGGACGATCTAACAAGGAGCATTAAAGGCTAGAACCGTGGGACAATCTAGATCTAGATCTAGTTATTGTTTCAGCAAAGGTAAGTATTCAAGGGCCTTAGATGATGTTGGCCGAATATGGTAAGTTAACAATTAGATTGATTTCGTTGATTGTAGTTAACAGTGTGACCTAAACCATTGTAGGATAAGCGTTCGAGGGATTTCAGCCTATATCGCAAAACAGGTGTGTAATCGACACCCACTTGTAGACTAGATCGACAAAAGTCGAAAAGTCGAAATGCTAAAATTTCAGCATTTCGAGGGCTTGCGAGTGTGCGAACGCTCGTAGGTCAGTTAAAACGGTAAAATTGGTAATCGCAAGCGGTAAGAGTGCAGTGTGCGCATTTTCGTGCATGTTGATGGTTTTGGGCCTCGGAGGGCCGAATTTGGGCCCAATAGGCTTACAGGGACATATGGGTGAAAATGAGCGGTAAGTGCATTCGGATAACCTGAGTAATAAATCTACTAAAACGGACATAAAATTTGGGCTTAGTGGGCCATAATAGTTAGTGGACACTGTAGGGTCCATTAGGGGTTTTAGGGCCCGATAACTCTAAGTTGATTAAGTGGGTTAAATAAGTTACTTAGATGACATTTGGACTGATAACAACTATAATGAGCATAAAACCCTAAAAATTGGTAAATTTACTGAAATACCCCTTAAGGGTGAAAAATTACCATTTTACCCCTAGGTGCAAAAATACCATTATACCCCTAAGGATAAATTGACTGAAATGCATGCTAAATTTTATCTATTCACTGTATGCCATGTCATATTATACACTGCTGCATGGGACTGGGCTTTGATAGAGGAAGTGCTAAGTGGAAATGCCACGTTTACTGTTACAGGTTTTGCCTCGTTTTACTGTTAGTGGCCTGGCCACGTTATCTGATTGAGCAGCCGTGCTGTGACTGTGGTGTGTAGGGCTGGGTGGGTTGAGTTATTCCCCACATGGTGCGTAGGGCTGGTACGGGTGGTGTGTAGGGCTGGATTGGGTGGCTTTGCATACATGCATAACTTTCTGTTCTGTTACTGTAATGGGCCTAAGGCCCACACTGATTTCTAAATAGGGCTAAGGCCCAGTTAATCACTGCTTACTGAATAGGGCTAAGGCCCAGTTAGTACTGTATCTGGATAGGCTTAGGCCCAGTTAAGCTTGAACTGATTTGGACCCTGGTTGGGTTTAGCTTACACACTGACTTTTCTAAACTCACCCCATTTCTTTCCATCTATGCAGGTGAGCCCCAACCTTAGTGGACTTGGAGCTAGAGGGATTTGGAGTGGCCACGAGAACTGCACTTGGTTAATTGTTCTCAAATTACTTATTTCAGTAATTTTTTTTTTGTAATTTATGTTTTCTTTTGGGTTTTAACTTGTAATAAGGCCGCTCTTTAAGTATTTTATATTTATTTTGATTTTTATTTATTTAATTATAGCTTGCTTAAAATGGATAGACTAAGGCTGCGCGGGCTTTTATTTAAAATTATCTAATATTTTCAAATGCATAGTATGTAACAAATAGATAACCTAATGACAAATAAGATCTTTTAAAGAAATAAAATTGATAGTGGATAGGACTTCATAAATTGATAACCAGTTTTTTTCTCAAAACCCCTAAACATGATTTCGCCAAGTCACCCTAAACATATTAGTTAAAGAATAATGTGTAATTCATCGATCATGTGACACACCAGATTTGGCCATAACGTCTAGGCCGGGTTTAGGGTGTTACAATGTAGGAATAAGTTAAAATATGGGTAAATTAATGTCAAAATAGGCCTACTGGTCTGGAGGATAAGTGGAGTGTCAAGTGCCTGGAGGTTTGGAGTTCGAATCTTCGTGTGAATAAGGGATTTATTTTGCTGCTTGTGCCATGTGAGTGGTTAAGTAAGATGGGATTCTGAGTGGTGGAGTGAGTGGAGAGTCAGATGGAGTGATTGTAGGAGTAAATCGAGGTATTGGGTTGCTATCGGGATATTTCTTCCATAACCGAAATTCTCCCTTCTTCCAAAATTATTTTTCTCGTCTTTTTCTCTCTTTGTTGCTGAGTTTTTCCTTTTTTTCAGCCAAAACTTCCCTTTTTGCTGCTACATTTTCCATTATTTTTTTCTTACTTTCAAACTGGAATAGTGCCTCTTCTCCATCGCCTTTGCATATCTTTGCCTTTAGTGCGAGTTCAGTAGGTACACGAGTATGTTTTGCTCGTTTTAATGAAGTGATAGATTATTAAGAGATCATTTTCTATTTAGGAGACAATCGAGGTTCTGTAAACCGTTAACCGACGCTTTATACAATAAGGAAGTCACAGTTGTTTGTTTGAGGTAAGACTGTCGCTAGCTTTCGGGATTTACCTGTTAATAATAATTTAGTTTAAGTGATTGATTTTGGACTTGGGATTGTCAAATATAGGCTCTGGAGTGCTTGGGAGTGATTACGCGTCAAATTTGAATAGGTGTGTACCCGAATTACTGAAATCGAGTCTCAGCGAAAGGCCGAAAAAGTTCACTATTGACGACACACGGGCGTGTAGTCGCCCGTGTGGAAGGTTGTGTGGCGATACACGGGTGTGTGGACGACGAGGCAAGCCGTCTGAGTGTGACACAAGCGCAATACACACGACCATGTGATGCCGGCGAGGCATTGTATGAGACACGGGCTCAGCCAATTGGGCCCTGTGGGCCAGACGAGCATTTGGGCCGATACGGGTGAACCACACGAGCATGTGGGATTTTGGGCCAGGCCGTGTAATCTACACGATGAAGGTCAAATTGGGTCGTGTGAGCCACATGGGCTTGTGGACCCACGCGGGCAGGCCAACACGGGCGTGCGAGCCTATTTTACTGATTTGTTTGTAAAGGTTACACGGGTCGCTCAAGACGACTGTGGACCTACTGTAGGGTCGGTAAGCCATACGTAGACCCCTATCTGTATGATATGACTGCCTGACTGAGATATGTTCTGAGCTTGAGTTATATTATTAAAGGATACTGTATGTACTGATATCATGATATGGCATAGTATACTGTATGTTGCATTGCATGGGGTTGGGTTTATTTATATGGTGGAAGTATACTGAAAAGGCTCAATGCCTGATATACTAGCAGTTATGCTGCAAATCACTGATGGCTTTAAGCCTACTGTTATACTGGTAGCTCTGCTGCAAATACTGTTTAGTGCTGCAACTGGTGCTAATGTGTAAGTGTAAGGATATGATCGTGATTGTGATGAAGTAATAATAATGATCGTACCTAGAAACTAACTATTATCACGATAAAAGGCAAGCGCATCTATCGAATAGTAGTATAGTTAGTGGCAAGACCGGAATGTCGAATCCAAGGAACTAAAAGTACTAGTAATAACTCTCTTCCTATTATCTAGCCTAGAAATAAAAGGAGGTTGTTTGTAAACTAAAATTTTAACGAACCAAAGACGCGACAAAGAATAAGTTGGGGAAATACTTTGGGAAAACTTGATCGATAAAAGCAATACCCAAGGAAGAATCCACCTAGACTTCACTTGTTATTTAACTCTGAACTAGACGATTTATTCATTCAACTTGATCCGTAGAAATCCCTAAATTATGTTAATATCTCCGTCGAGACTAAGAACAACTAACCCTAGGTTGATTAATAGAAATCTCTTTCTAATTAAAACCCCTAGTGTTACATTAACTCGATCTATGGATCCCCCTCTTAGATTTGACTCTAATCCGATAGATTTTCGTCGTCCTATGTCTACGATTGCGATCAACTCCGCTTAATTGTGTTGGATCTACTCTTAAACAGGGAGTTTTGCTCCTCTGAATAAGCACATTCGACTTGAATTAATATCCTAAAATATCCACTCAAGAATTAAAAACACAATTAAGAACAAATCGAATATTTATCATATAGTTCAAATAACAATAACAAGATTTGTCTTAGGTTTTATCCCTCTCAGGTATTTAGGGGTTTAGTTCATAATAATAAAAGAAAACATCTCAAAATAAGGGAAACAACAAAACATAAATAAAACCCAAAACTCCTGAAAGAATTGAAGGGAGATCTTCAGTCTTGATGTAGATCCTTGCTTCTGAGATGGATCAATCAGCTTTCCTTGAGTAATTCCTCGCCTTCTACTCTGTGTGCCCCCTTAGTCCTTTCCTAGAGTGTTTATATAGACTTTGAAATACCCTTCTTAGCCCTTAAGTAGCTTTTTTCGCGTGAAATTGAAACTCGTCATAACAGGGACACGCCCGTGTGTATCTAGCTCAGGCCATGTTCAAGTCTGCTAATGTGGCACAGACGTGTGGTGCACCCGTGTGAGGAACTCCAGGCCGTGTTGATTTTTTACGTTGGCCCATTTTCTCCATTTTTGGCCCGTTTCTCGTTCTTTTCACTCTCCTATGCTCACCTAAGTATAAAACATGAAATTAAAGGATTAGGAGCATCAAATTCCACAATTCAAGGGATAATCCATCCAAAATTATGCTAAGCATGAGGTAAAAATATGTATAAATTATGGCTTATCAAAATGGGTGGGTGATTTATTCCCCACAGGAGTGCAGTGTTGGACAGAAGATGGTGTATAGTGGATGGTTAGGTAGGACTTGCATACTGTACACTGCATTACTGATTTCTGATACTGTTGTGGGCTAAGGCCCTACTGGTACTGCTATTGTTATTGTCACCGTTACTGAACTGTAATGGGCTAAGGCCCTATTACTTACTGTACTGAGATGGGCTAAGGCCCAAACTGATACTATTACTGAGAAGGGCTTAGGCCCAGTCTGTTACTATTTGTATTCTGTTTGCTTGACTGTGTGGGGATTACACATTGAGTTTTCATAAACTCACCCCTTTGTTTTTACTGTATAGGTAATCCCTAATCTTAGGCGGATCGATGCAATGAGGGACTTTGTGGTGGCCACACGATCGTATTTATTACCGTACTAGATTACGTTTTCACATTTATTACCGTACTAGATTACGTTTTCTTTTAACTATTATCATTTGGGTATTTTTTATTGTAATATGGCCATTATGGATTTTTGCTTGGTTTGGGATTTATTTTTCATTAATTTGATTTATAACTGCTACTGATAGGAAAACGCTGGTTTTCAAAAGAAATAACCATTTTATCAAATCAATACAATCGTATTTTGTTTCGAAGCTTCTGCAAAGTAAAATGTTTTGAAACTAATTATAAATTAACAATATTTTGAAAATGGATAATGTCTTTGAAACAACATAAGCTAACAAATAATTTTTAAAACAAAGAAATGGGCTTTTGCGATGACTTAGTTTTCGAAAGCACTATCATGGGGCATCGCCAGATCCGACCATAATGTCTAGGCCGGGTTTGGGGTGTTACATTTGGTGTTGTTAGAGCCAGGTTACAAAACTCGGCTATGGATTTGGGTTTTTATACCTTGAATTTTTAAGAACTGTTTCCAAAGGATTTGAAATATTTACTGAACGTGTGGTACATCGAGTCTCCGGCGCCGATCCTGTAAGTTATCTCTGAAAACTGCATGATGATTCTGACTGAAACTACTATAGGTAGTATATACTGAGACTACTGTAGATAGTAAACTATACTGCAAAAACTTAAGATAGTGTATACTGAGACTACAGTAAAACTGTAGTGACACTGCGATTTACGAGAACAAATACTAAACTACTGACACTGTTACTGTTTCATAAAATATCTACTAATAATTACTGGAACTATAAACTGATCTGCATAAAACTAGTTAATACAGATAATACAAGATTAGACAATGAATGCTAGAGGCACTTGCGGACGGGGTACAAGAGGTCGAGGTAAAGGCCGTAGAGGGGCTCGAGCGAGTTCCTCGTCATCTGGTAATATACCAAAGTTAGACACTAGCGAGACACCGGTGTCGCCCATTAATGAGTCTAGATCTGGGTCATATGATCGTGCGGATGGGGACGACGTATTGTCCTAAGCCATGTTACAGATTCTGGAGAGAGTCGTTGGACCTAATACTGGTACTGGGGCCGAGGATCGGTTACAGAATGACTCTGATCCAATAGGGCTGAGATTTTCAGGGGTATCACTGGAGTTGCCCCTAAAGTGGCTGAGTATTGGATTGAGGCCAGAAAGAGGATGATGGACGACTTAGACTGCACCTTTGAGCAGAAACTAAACGGTGCAGTGTCACTACTAAGGGATGACGCTTATCAGTGGTGGCTTACAGTTAAGGAGGGCTCTCAGCCCAAACGATTGACCTCAGAGTTCTTCAAATTTTCCTTTTAGGGAAAATATGTGGGTCCTAGTTATGTGGATGCCATGAGGAGAAAGCTTCTGAATTTGACCCAAGAGGATAGATCTGTGGCTGAATATGAGGCAAAATTTTTACGATTGAGCCGCTATGCGCGAAGTATGGTGGCGACTGAGTACGAGCGATGTGTTCACTTTAAGGATGGCCTCAGAGATAATTTAAGGGTTCTGATAGCTCCACAGAGGGTGCGAGACTTCATTGCACTGGTATATAATGCGAAGATTGCCGAAGAAATAAAGCACACTGAACACTAAAACAGGGAAAAATGTAGGAATAAGAGGGATTCGGAGCCCTCAAGTTCCTTTCAGAGGCTTAAGAAAAAGGCCAGAGTGGATGGGCCAATCAGAGTTGGGGCCCTTATTGCTGCTACTAGACAGTAGCCGCGTGTTGACTGTGGTAGACGCCATCAGGACGAGTGCTGGAAAAGGATTAGGGCTTGTTTGAAGTGCAGTTCACTAGAGCACCGTATCAAAGAGTGTCCAAGTAGGCCTGATCAGATGCAAGCTCCTAGTTTGGGTACTGTACAGTCGCAGAGAGGTGTTCAGTAGCCACTGAAAAGCCGTGGTCAGGTTCGAGGTGGTAATGGGTTGGGTCGAAGACAGAGAGCATTGGGCAGATGTGCTAATCAGACTGAGGTGAGGCAGCTGGCTTTGGTGTATGCTACACGTTGTCGAGAAGATGGTGATACTCCGGATGTCATCACGGGTACATTTCTTATTTTTAATATACCCTATACTGTATTGATAGATATATGATCTACTGATTCCTTTATTTCCTACTCTGTTACTGAAAACTTGGGGATTCCGGTTGAGAAAACTTTGAGTGACAATACTGTATTGAGTCCATTAGGGCAGTCTGTCCAGGTTGATAAATCGTTTAGAGATGTCCCTTTAGAGGTATAAGGGGTAATCTTCTTGGCTAATCTTATGGTGCTTTCATTTGGGGAGTTCAACTTGATACTGGGAATGGATTGGTTGGTCCAGCACCGAGTGAGTTTAGATTGTGCTACTAAATAGGTTGTACTGAGAACTGAGGAGGAGAACGTGGTAGTTGTGATTGGGGAACGTCGAAACTACTTGAGTAATGTGATTTCTGCACTAAGGGACGAAAATTTGGTTCGAAAGGGATATGAGGCATATTGGCCTACATCAGTGTTTTGAATTTTGGGGATTTTTCTGTTAAAGATCTCAAAACTGTTAAGGATTTTTTGGATGTGTTTTTTGAAAAGCTACCTAGGTTACTTGCAAACCGTGAAGTGGAGTTTGGGATTGAGCTATTTTCTAGTACAACTCCAGTGTTTATAGCTCCTTATAAGATGGCACCAAAGGAGCTTGTGGAGCTTAAGGCTCAAATCTAAGAATTATTGGATTGTGGGTTCATCCGCCCTAGTGTGTCTCCGTGGGGAGCACCAGTTCTGTTTGTGAAAAAGAAGGATGGATCCATGCATATGTGCATTGACCACCGCCAACTGAACAAGTTGACTATAAAAAATAAGTACCCTTACAAAAAATAGACGACTTATTTGATCAGTTCCGAGGAGCTACAGTTTTCTCTAAGATTGATCTTCGATCAGAATATCACTAGTTAAGAGTTAAGGAGGCCGATATGCATAAGATAGCATTTAGGACTCGCTATGGTCACTATGAGTTCTTAGTGATGCCGTTTGGACTGACGAATGCACCAGCAGCTTTTATGGATCTAATAAACTGAGTGTTCCAGCCCTATCTGGACCGGTTCGTAGTAGTGTTTATTGATGACATTCTGGTGTATTCGAGGACTGAGGACGAGCACGATGAACATCTCTGAGTGGTTCTGCAGACTTTGAGGGAGAAGCAACTGTATGCCAAGTTCAGTAAGTATGAGTTCTCGTTGAGGAAAGTTACATTTCTAGGCCATGTGGTATCTACTGAGGGAATTAGGGTTAATCTTTAAAAGATTGAGGTTGTTTTGGATTGGAAGCAGCCTAAGACTGTGTTAGAGATTTGCAGTTTTCTGGGACTAGCTAGATATTATCGTCGTTTTGTAGAGGGCTTTTTTTGTAATTGCAGCACCCTTGACTAAACTGCTACGTAAGGGTGTGCAGTTTAACTAGACTGATGTGCAGCAAGAGAGCTTTGAGAAGCTTAAGATCGTACTGACTGAAGCCCCTATTTTAATACAGCCAATGTTTGGAAAGGAGTTTACTGTGTACAGTGATGTATCACATGTCGGTTTGGGATGTGTTTGATGCAAGAGGGTAAGATAGTAGCCTATGCGCCTCGATAGCTTAAGACTCATGAGATGAATTATCTGACGCATGACTTGGAGTTAGCCGCAATGGTATTCGCACTGAAAATCTAGAAACATTACTTGTATGGTGAAAAGTGCATCATTTACACTGATCACAAAAGTTTCAAATATCTCCTTACTAAAAAGGAGCTGAACCTTAGGTAGCGTAGATGGATTGAGCTGTTAAAGGATTATGATTGTACAATTGAAGACCATCTTGGTAAGGCCAACGTGGTGGCCGACGCACTAAGTTGTAGGGCTATGACTGATTTGCAGACGATGTTTGCTCGCCTTAGTTTATTTGATGATAGTAGTCTGTTGGCCGAACTCCAGGTTAAACCGATGTGGATTGAACAGATTAAGGGTAAACAGCAGAGGATGAATCACTGGTTCTTTGACTTCGACAAGTTGAGAGTGGGAACACTACCGATTTTGGGCTGAAAAGTGAATGGGTACTCTATTTCTGTTGGAGAATTTGTGTATCGAGAAATAATGATTTGGGATAGTCGATACTGCGAGAGGTGCATAGTAGTCCCTATGCTATGCATCCTGGCAGGAATAAGATGTACAGAGACCTTCGTGAGTTATTCTGGTGGCCAGGACTTAAGCGAGAGGTTACTGATTTTGTAAGTAGATGCTTAACATGCCAACAGCTTAAGGTTGAGCATTAGCTACCTTCAGGTTTATTACAGCCAATTAAGATTTCACTTTAGAAGTGGGAGAGAGTGACTATGGACTTTGTTCGTGGGTTGCCCCTAACCCTTACTAAGAAAGATTTGGTATGGGTCATTGTGGATCGATTGACCAAGTCTACCCACTTCATACTGGTTTGTAATGATTATACACTACAAAAGCTAGCTAAATTGTATGTTTCAGAGATAGTACGACTGCATGCGGTATCGATACCGATAATATCTGATAGAGATCTTCATTTTACGTCTCGGTTCTGGAAGAAGCTACATGAAGCTTTAGGTACATGGTTGGACTACATGAAGCTTTAGGTACATGGTTGGACTTTAGCACTACGTTCCATCCTCAGACAGATGGTCAATCGGAGAGGGTGATTTAGATACTGGAGGATATGTTGAGGGTTGTGTAATTGACTTCTGAGGTACTTGGAAGGATTTTTACTATTGGTAGAGTTCGCTTATAATAACAGTTACCAGTCTAGCCTACAGATGGCACCTTACAAGGCACTCTATGGTCGTAAGTGTCGCACTCCCTTGTATTGGACTGAGTTGGGTGAGCGTCGTGTTCTGGGCCCTGAGCTGGTTTCTGATACCAAGGATAAGGTCAGGGTGATTCGAGATCAACTGAAAGAGGCATCTGATAGGTAAAAGTAGTATGCAGATCTGAAGTGTCGAGAGATAGAGTATTCTGTGGGGGACTTCGTGTTTCTCAAAGTCTCACCATGGAAGAAGGTACTGAGGTTTGGTCGTAAGGGCAAGTTGAGCCCTAGAATTATTGTGCCTTACCGTATTTTGAAACGAAAGGGACCAGCTGCCTACTAGTTAAGGCTACCTCTAGAGTTGGAAAGGATTCATGATGTAGTCCGCGTCTCGATATTGAGGCACTACCGCTCTGATCCCGGGCACATTATTCCCGTAAAGGAGATCGAGGTCAGACCAGACTTAACTTTTGAAGAGGAGTCGATTTAGATATTAAATCGTGATGTGAAAGTTCTAAGGAGGAAGTCGATTCTGTTGGTTAAGGTACTTTGGCGGAATCATAGCTTTGAGGAGGCTATGTGGGAGCCTGAGGATACGATGCGACAGCAGTATCCTCATCTGTTCTGACCAGGTAAATTTTGAGGCCAAAATTTTCTTTTGAGGGGGTAGAGTTGTAACGCCCCAAATTTTATGATTTTATTTTTATGCACTTATGTCCCAAAAATCTGTCTGCTTCAATGGTTAAGCGTTCTGTAAGTGTATGAGGAATCTTGGGTTCAAGCCTTAACCTGAGCAAAATTTTTGTTTTTAATTGAAATAAGCCTCACTTATGTTCAGTAGGCATAAGTTAAAATGTGGGTAAATTGATATCAGAATGGGCCTGCTGGTCTGGTGGATAAGTGGAGTGTTAAGTGCTTGAAGGTTTGGAATTCGAATCTCCGTGTGAACAATGGATTTATTTTACTGCTTGTGCCATGTGAGTGGTTGAGTAAGATGGGATTCTGAGTTGTGAAGTGAGTAGGGAGTCAGATGGAGTGATTTTAAGAGTAAATCGAGGGATTGGGTTGCTATCAGAACTTTTCTTCCATAATCGAAATTCTCCTTTCTCTCAAAATTATTTTTCTCTTTTTTTTCTCACCTTGTTGCCGAGTTTTTCCTTTTGTTTCAGCCGTAATTCCCCTTTTTGTTGTTGTTTTTTCCATAATTTTTTTCTTACTTTCAAACTGGAACTGTGCCTCTTCTCCATCGCTTTTGTATATCTCTGTCTTTAGTGCGAGTTTGGTAAGTACAGTAGTATGTTTTACTCGTTTTAATGAAAAGATAGATTATTAAGAGATCATTTTCTGTTTAGGAAACAATCGAGGTTCTGTAGACCGTTAACCAATGCTCTATATAGCGAGGAAGTCTCCGGTGTTCGTTAGAGGTAAGACTATTACTAGCTTTCAGGATTTACCTGTTAAAAAAAATTCAGTTTAAGTGATTGATTTTGGGCTCCGGATTATCAAATATAGGTTCTAGAGTGCTTGGGACTGATTACGCATCGAATTCAAACCAGGTGTGTACCCAAATTACTAAAATCTAGTCTCAATGAAAAGCCAAAAAAGTTCACTGTCGACGCCACACAAGCGTATGGCCGCCCGTGTGGAAGGCTATATGGCGATACATAGGCGTGTAGACAACGAGGCAAGCCGTGTGCGAGCGACACAGGTGCGACAGACATGGTCGTGTGATACTAGCGAGGCCGTGTACGAGATATGGTCTCGATCAATTGTGCCGTGTGGGCCACACGGGCATATGGGCCCACACGGGTGAACCATATGAGCGTGTGTGATTTTAGGCCAGGCCTTGTGATCCACGCGGCCAATGTCAAATTGGGTCGTGTGGGCCAACACGGGCAGGCCAACACGGGCGTGTGAGTCCATTTTATTGATTTGTTTGTAAAGTTTACACGTGCCGCTTGAGATGACCGTGGACCTTGTAACACCCCAAACCCGGCCTAAACGTTATGGCAAAATCTGGAGATGCCACATGGTAGCACTTTCGAAAACTACGTCGTCGCAAAATCCCTTTTCTTTGTTTTAGAAATTATTTCCTAGCTTATGCTATTTCAAAATCATTATCCGTTTCCAAGACGATGTTAATTTATAATTAGTTTCAAAACATTTTTCCTTGCGGAAGCCTTGGAACAAAATACGATTGGGTTGGTTAGATAAAAAAAGGTGTTTCTTTTAAAAACCAACATTTTCTTATCACAAGCAGTTATAAACCAAGTCAATGAAAAGTAAAACCCAAATTAAGTAAAAACCCATAATGGCCATATTACAATAAAAATACCCAAATATTAATAATAATGAAAAACGTAATCTAGTAGGGTAATAAATACGGTCGTGTGGCCACCACAGAGTCCCACGCTACACCGATCGACCTAAGGCTGAGGATTTCCTGTATAGAGAAAATAAAGGGGTGAGTTTACTAAAACTCAGTGTGTAATCCCCATGCAGTCATGCAAACATAATACAAACAGTAACAGACTAGGCCTAAACCCTCCTCAGTAATAGTAATAGTAGGTCCACAGTCGTCTTGGGCGACCCGTGCAACCTTTACAAACAAATCAGTAAAATGGGCTCACACGCCCTTGTTAAGCTGCCCGTGTGGGCCCACACAGCCCAATTGACATTGGCCGTAAGGATCACACGGCCTAGCCCAAAATCTACACGCTCATGTGGTTTACCCGTGTGGACCCACACGCCCGTGTGGCCCACACGGCCCAATTGGTTAAGCCCATATCTCGCACACGGCCTCGCCAATATCACACGGCTATGCCCGTCGCACCCGTGTCGCGTGCACATGGCCTGCCTCATCATCCACACGCCCGTGCATTGCCACACGGCCTTCCACACAGGCGACTACACGCCCGTGTAGCATCGATAATGAACATTTTTAGCTTTTCACCGAGACTAGATTTCAGTAATTCGGGTACACACCTGTATCGATTTTGATGCTTCAACCCTCCCGAACACTCTAGCACCTACAATTGACCAACTGAACCCTTAAATGAGTAATTAGAACGATCTTATTCCGAACCAAAAGGAATAGATATGCCTCTTAAAGCGACTAAAACCCTTACCTTAAGGTAGGCAGTGAGAATTCAAACGATTACAATGTTGGTAACCCAGTTCCAGCACTTCGATCTTCTCCTAATCACAACATAAAAACCCCTCTTTTTACCAACGAATCGAAACACAAAATTAAAGAAAATGATAGAATTCATCACTTACCGAATACGCAAAGAGAACGTAGTGTTAAAAAAAACAAAATAAGAATTGATACAAAAAGGGATGAGCCAATGAAAACGTCAAGTGCGTGAAAGGGAAAGTAGAGTTCGGCCAAAAAACAAAAGAGAAAATGATGGAAATTTTTAAGAAAAGGGGAAAATTCGGTTATGGCAAAATTAAAGGTTACTTTGATAACCACTCCCCTAAAATATCTTTAAATCTCTCTAAATCTCTCTATTCACTCTCCCCACTGAATCCACCACTCAGAATCTCATTCTACACCAACACTCACACGGCACAAGCAGCAAAATAAATCCCTTATCTGCACAGGGATTCAAACTCTAGACCTCTTGGAACGTAATACTCCACTTAACCACTAGACCAGCAGACTCATTCTGATATAAGCTCACTAACATTTAAACTTAAGCCTATTGAGCTAGAGTTAGGCCTTAGTCATTTAAAAACAAAATTTTTGCTCAAGTCAAGGCTTGAACCCAAGACTTCTCAGACACTCTCAGAACACATAACCACTGAATCAAACAGGTGTTTGCGTCATAATTACAAGAAATCAAATATAATATTTTTGGGGTGTTACAGACCTACTGTAGGGTCGGTAAGCCATACGTAGACCCCTCTCTGTATGATATGACTGCCTGACTGAGATGTGTTCTGAGCATAAGTTATAATGTTAAATGATACTGTATGCACTGATATCATGATATGGCCTGTATGTTGCATTGCATGGGGTTGGGTTGATTTATATGGAGGAAGTGTACTGAAAAGGCTTAATGCCTGATATACTGGCAACTATGTTGCAAATCACTGATGGCTTTAAGCCTATTGTTATACTGGCAGCTCTACTGCAAATATTGTTCAGTGCCACAACCGGTGCTAATGTGTAAGTGTAGGGATGGGTGGGTGATTTATTCCCCACAGGAGTGTAAGGTTGGATAAGAGATAGTATAGAGTAGATGGTTGGGTAGGACTTGCATACTGTAGACTGCATTACTAATTTCTGATACTGTTATGGGCTAAGGCCCTACTGATACTGCTATTGTTACTGTCACCGTTACTGAACTGTAATGGGCTAAGGCCCTATTGCTTACTGTATTGAGATGGGCTAAGGCCCAAACTGATACTATTACTGAGAAGGGCTTAGGCCCAGTCTGTTACTATTTGCATTCTGTTTGCTTGACTGCATAGGGATTACATACTGAGTTTTCGTAAACTCACCCCTTTGTTTTTACTGTACAGGTAATCCCTAGTCTTAGGTAGATCGGTGCAGCGAGAGACTTTGTGGTGGCCACATGACCGCGTTTATTACCGTACTAGATTACGTTTTCTTTTAACTATTATCATTTGGGGATTTTTTTAATTATAATATGGCCATTATGGATTTTTGCTTGGTTTGGGATTTATTTTTCATTGATTTGATTTATAACTGCTAGTGATAGGAAAACGCTGGTTTTCAAAAGAAACAACTATTTTATCAAACCAACGCAATCATATTTTGTTCCAAAGCTTCTGCAAAGTAAAAAATTTTGAAACTAATTATAAATTAACAACGTTTTGAAAATGGATAATGTCTTTGAAAAAACATAAGCTAACGAATAATTTCTAAAACAAAGAAATGGGCTTTTACGATGACTTAGTTTTTGAAAGAACTATCATGCAGCATTGCCAGATTCGGCCATAACATCTAGGCCGGGTTTGGGGTGTTACAGGAAAAATGGTTTAAAACAAGCCTATTTTTGTGTCACACGAGCGTGTGACTCGACCGTGTGACCCCTACACTTTAGTTAAAACAAGTCAGTGAGTTACATGACATAGGCACACGGGTGTGTCAATTGGTCGTGTGTGGCACACGAGCTGGCACATGGGCGTGTGGTCGACGGTTTGACCCAAGTCAGTAACCCCTCTAGATTTCACACAAATTGGCACACGGGCGTGTCCTCGACCTTGTGGTGCAAGTCAGTATGTATGCCCTGTTTTCACACGGCCTACGACATAGGTGTGTCTGGCGGCCGTGTAAGGCACACGGCCTGTTCACACGGACGTGTAACCCTTATAAGCGTGAAAAACTTTTTAAGTTTCCCAAAGGTTTCAAATACCATCGGTTTAGTCCCAAACCACTTCTAAGCTTGTTTTAAGGCCTCGTAGAGCCTCGTAAGGGACAATATGATTATGTTTGATTGATGTTTAATTGGAATTGATTAAGTGTTTATAAAATGTATGTTATTTGATGTGTTTTGACCTGTAATGCCTCATAACCCTAATCCTGCGACGAACACGGGTTAAGGGTGTTACACATTGAACTTTCTCCAACAATGTTCGATTCAATCGTTCTATCACCCTATTCTGTTGTGTAGATTTGACAGTGAAGTGTCTGTTGATGCTCTCAGTTTCACACAAATGGATTACTTCTAGATTCTCCACTATTTTCTGTATGAAGCTGCGTGATCCTTTTGCCTATTTGAGTTCCCATAATTTTTTTCCACTTAAGGAAAGTTCTTAACACTTCATCCTTTGTCTTCATTGTATGCTCCCACACTCTTCGAGAATAATCATCAACAAAAGTTACATAAAAATTTATTCCTCCTAAAAAGCTTATTTTAAAGGGTCCCAGACATCTAAGTGAACATAATCCAAGATGTCTTTAATATCATGGACTACAATCCTAAACTTCACCCTTGTCTGCTTAAGTGTTTCTAAGTTTCAATTTTCAGTTATGTCACAACAATTGTCCCATTAATTGTACTACCTAGATAGTGGTACAATTATTATTTTTGCAAACCCTTTTCATTACCACGCGTACATTAGAAATAATTTTTATCACACCATCTTTAGCTCTCACATGAAAACCTTTGAATAATCTTTGACTCTGATACCACTTGTGCCAATAGAGTAAAAAAGTAAATTTTTGTACTAGAAAATCATATTAAGTTTAATTCCCAAGAAAGATTGGAAGGGTCACAAACGACCCCACTTAAAACCAACCTCCTAAATAGAATCTCCTTACAATGTAATTTAATAACACAATATATCATTACAATTACACCCTACAAAATATTGAAAGATAAATAAATAATAATAAAAAACACTAGAAATTTAACGAGGTTCAACAAATTACGCCTATATACTCGGACACTACCAAATATATTTCTCTGCAGAAGATACAAGTGAAATATTACAAATAAGGAGAAGGAAAATTTGCCTTATGAAAAATATAACAAGTTTTGGGATGACTCAAAAATGGAGAAACAACCCGTATTTATAGTAATACAAAACCTCCAGAACTTTGTATTTTTAAGACGTAGGATTGTGCTATTTCAACAAGCTAAAATACAATTTAATTATTTTATTACCTTATTTCTTTATAAAATTTTAGAGGATGAAATCAAAATTTTATCATTTTAAAAGGATCAAAATAAAATTTTTCTATATATTAACTATAAAATTTTAAAAATTTTAAAAATTGTAAAACCCTTTTAACTCGATGTTGTCTTGGATGGCAAAGATAACTAGTTGAATTTGGGGATAAGGATTGACTAAAAATTGATATAGAACCAACCAACTAGGATTGTTGTGTTTGGCAAACTCCTTTTTCCTTCTCAAGTTTTGGCCGAATGAAATACCTGTTTACCTTCTCTTCTCTTTTTATGTAGCCAAAATGTTACCAATGTTTGCATTCTCTTATTTTTTGCCACATCAATCAGCCGTATGATAGTATGCAAATGCAAAAGGTCACAGTATGATCCCATTCAACATTTATTAACCTCCTATTCAATTACCTACTCACAAAGAATTCATTAGGCTCCTACTAAGAAAAAATACGACTACCTTTATTATTATTTATAATATAATAAAATACTCACATTTAATTAGGATTAGGATGTGTCTATCCTGAATTACATAAATTAATATTAAAATATCATATTAGAAATATTCAACCAATTTTTTTAAAGTAACATATACTTTAATTTTTAAAATATATTGGAAATAGTTATCAACTAATATTCTTTTATGCAGTGATTCTGATCCGTATCATGATTTGAAATTAATCGTGTTCAAGTTTAGTAGTATTCAAGTAAATCTTCTCATCAATGAGGATTCTAAGATTCAAACTTAGTTAAAATTTCTTAGGAAGTAATTCACTTTCCCTTCTTCCAACCACTTGTTGGTCATGAAATAATATTTTAAGAGAGAGAAATTGATGGCTTTTAGATTAGATGAACAACAAGGCAAAGATATACAATGGAGCCGGTTGGACTCGAGTAAGAAATAAAAATTCCAGATGTTAAAAAAAAACCAACAAATATTGCCTATAGTTGTAAACTACATTACATCCTCGAGAGAAAATCTGGATAGATTTTGATAATTTCTTATGTTTTGGCTTTCGAATTTAAGTTTTTGTTAATTGATTTTCACGAAACAAGTTTCTAAGTTTTAGTATTACATTTATTCTTTAAATTTATGTTTTTACATTGCCAAGATACTAAGTAAAATTTGAGTTTGAATGGCTTCAAGTAAGCAAAAATTTAAGCCCATTTTTTGAGTTGGACCGAGCTCAAGTCTAGAATTGTTTTAGGGTCCATCCTGGCCCATGGACAACTCTACTGGCATCTCATTCAATCAACCTTTTGATGTTTTCCCTATTTTATATGATATTTTTATGGAATTATATTTGATGCACTATCGATGCATGAGTCCTGTGCACTATCAATGCATCACAATTCGACACAACACTAATGAATAAAATAAAAAATTGAAAATTTTATTTTAACTAATTAAAATTAATTAAAATCTATTATCTTCATCTCTTAACAACACAAAAAAAAATTAGTTTAGGGTTTTCAAAAATCAATTTTGTTGGAAGCGGTACACCATTTATGAAAATTGAATATTGATGAGAGGAAACCACCCCTGTACTTCAAAGAAAAAAAATATTGCACTGATTGTAAGAATAAATGATTTTTTTTTCTATTTCTCATATCTAAGAAATTTTACTGAAATTTCATAAGTTCGGAATATATTTCAATAGTTTTGGGCAAATTACCCTTTCACCTCTTATGTTGCTTGGACATTAGCTCAACTTCCTAAATCTTTAATTGATATAGGTTTTTTCCTCAAAATTTTGGAAAAGTTTTAGTGCCAATATTAAGAAACATAGATGAAAAATTATAATTAATTTTAATTAGGTTTAAATAAATTTAAAGTGTTATGAATATCTTATTAAATGAATATCCATCAAGTTCAAGATAAGTTTTGATGTACTTTAAATTCTAATAGTCATTAGAAGTAGATCTCTACTTCATTTATACTTCTTATGTCTATAAATAGAGACTTTTGAGAAGCTTTGTATATATTCCAATTGATCAATAAAATATGCTCTCTCTTTACTCTTCCATTCTCTTTGTTCTTTAATCTCTGTCTATTTATTTTATAACATGTTATCAGCATGATTCTCTTTTAATTGTTTTTTTTTTCATAAGTCACAAAAATATCCCAAAATTTGCTATTGTTGATTGCCTCCCAGAGTTGTTGCCATTTCAATTGAGACTTGTGCTTATTAGAGTCTTTAACTACTCATGTACACATAAATCTCTAAATTTTTTATGTCATTTTATGCAAAGAAATTTATATAATCCTTACGTGTTATGTTTTTTCATTTGTTGATTGATTTTTTAGTAAAATTATTTTATGGGAAAATATTATTACTTTAAGGTTTCTTTTAAACTAAAATTCTTTTATTAAATTATACTATTAATAATAGTTAGATGTTTAATGTAACGCCCCAAATTTCTTATTTTTGTTTTTGTGAATTTGTGACACAAATGTCTGTCTACTTCAATGGTTAAGTGTTCTGGGTGTGTGTGTGAGGTCCTAAGTTCAAGCCTTGCTTTGGGAAAATTTTGGTATTTTTCTGATTAAAGCCTTAACCTTGCTCAGTAGGCTTAAGTTTAATTGTTTGTAAATAAGTAACAAAATAGGCCTGCTGGTTTGGTGGTTAAGAAGAGTATAGGTGTGTTAGAGGACTTGTGTTTGATTCTTTGTGCGGGCAAGGGGGATTATTTTTGCTCTGGGCATAGGGCGTGTGGATGAGTTCGATTTAAATTAGAATTCTGAGTAATAGAGACATAGTAGGGGATTGTGGGAGTGAAAGGAGGAGGGAATTAAGGGATTTTGATCAAATTAGATTTTTATTTTCTTTTTTTTTCAACAAAATTTCGGTTTTTCCCTTTCTCCAAAATTCTGACACCACTTTTCCTCTCTCTCTGCCAAAATTTCGTTCTTCTTTCATCTTCACTTTCTTGTTGATCCCTTTTCGATTTGGTCTTCTCTTATTCAAAGTGTAACGGCGACAGGCTGGTAAGTGGTAGTGTTTTTCTCTTCACTCGGGTAGGTGATTTATTCTTAACTCATTCGAGCGATATGGAATTCTCTGTTAATGGGGAATTTGTGTGTTTGTTTACAGTAAAGAGGGAAGAGTGAAGTTCTCGGCGTGCTGTCTCGTAATCGAACTGTTCGGAACTTTGAGGGTAAGGGTTAAGCGTTTGATTTGGTTTGGTAGGTTTTGAATTCTGGTTTAATCGAATCTCAAGACTGATTCTGGGTATGGTTATGTCAATTATTAGGTGTTGGTTGTCTCGAAAGTGTTTCTGCAACAAAACGATACCAAGTGTGTACCCGAAAACGCAGAAAATGGGATTCGCCAAAAGCCGAAATTGTAAACTATCGACGCCACACGAGCGTGTGGTGGCCCGTGTGGTCACCCTTGTGTAGGCCGTGTGCGATAACACGGTCGTGTATTTGACGAAGGCCAAGCCATGCTCTAGGCATGGCCGTGTGGCAGCCGGGTTGGTCGTGTGTGACACACGGGAAAGCCACATGGGCCGTGTAGGCCAGACAGTCATGTGAGTCCACACAGGTAGTCCACACGGGTGTGTGGGATTTTGGGTCAGGCCATGTAATCCACACAGGCCAAGGCCAATCTAGGGATGTGGGTCCACACGGGCAAGCCACATGGGCGTGTGGGCCCATTTATATGAAATGAATCCTAGGTTGGATGGGTCATCCAAATCGACAATGAACCTACTGTAGGTTCATTAAGAGCTATTTAGACCCCAAACTGTATAATCTAAATATAAGATGTGTGTAATGAGCATGTTAGATTTGCGCATGTTTACTGATCTGTACGTATGACTGTTAACTGAACATTAGCATGTAAGCATAAATTGTGTATGTCTGCATTGAGCATGTTTATTTGCATCTGCATTAGGGTTGGATGATGATTATTGGAGGAAGTGTACTTAAAGGCATTTATGCCTATTATCTGGAAGCTCAGCTGCAATATACTGTTATGTACTGCATTCGGTACAACTTGATGTGTAGGGCTGGGTGGGTGTTTTAAACCCCACATGATGTGTAGGGATGGTCGGAGATAGTGTGTAAAGGCTGGTGGGTAGGATACTAATTTGTATTACTGTATGCATACTGTATCTAAAATGGGCTAAGGCCCTAATTTATATCTGAAACTGTATCTGAGTAGGCTAAGGCCTGAACTGTATCGAAACTTGCAACGGGCTTAGGCCCAGACTGGTTTTGACTAATAACTGTTGATTTGACTGTATGCATGTTTTCTGTGGGGATTACACACTGAGTTTACGAAAACTCACCCTTTTTCTGTTTATTCTGTACGGGTAATCCCCAGTCATCGACGGATCAGTGCAGCGAAGGACTCGATGGTAATCACCACTATTTTAATGTAACACCCCCTAATCCTAAATGATCTCCGGAACAGGGTTATGAGGCATTACAGGACATATCAGACAATTTACAATTAATATACAAATAATTATTGAACATATTATTAAATAAACAAAAAGTACCTTAGATGGACCATCAAGACCCAAAACACATATTAGAAGTGGAACGAAACTTGTTCGAGTACTCCAAAAATTTTTCATAATTTTTTTTAAAAAGAAAACTTAATATAACCCCTTTATAAACATCTAACCTTCCCTGCAATTTTCAAACCGAAAACAATCCAAAACCAATCTTTCAACCAATACATTTGCACACTTAATATACCTAAATTATGTCTATAACTTTGATTTTACCATATAATCAAATTACATTCATAAAATCATATAAAATTTTACTAATTAGCTTCATTCATTTTTCTTTCCAAATTTATTACCCAAACTTACCAAATTTATCATACCATTTTATTAAACTTAATACCAAAACACCAAATATCATTCATTACAACCAAAATTATATAACATTTTAAAGTGACCATTACAACACCTATGCACATGCCACTTTCATTTAAGGAAGAAAACATCACCAAAATTTTTGTGCTGGAGTGGGGATCGTTCGGATGCTGGACCGAGATTCTGGACTCCTATTGACCTGCACACGGAAACAACTGTATGCTGAGTACTTCATACTCAGTGGTATTACCATAATTCAAATTATAATAATAATAATGGAATATAATTATCAAGCATATAACTATCCAATTTCTCAAATATCAATTAATTCTTAAACTTTCATTAATTAACAATAACAATATAATTTTTTTAGCTATTCTTCAATTTCATTCACATACCATATGTCTCAATTTCAATCACTACATGAACATTAAGTTCATGCCTTTCATTTTCAATCTCAATTTCAATCCACAATTCAAATTTCTCACATTTTCAATAGTACAATCTATCAAATTCATTTAATTTTTCCCATTTCGGTTATTCACCCTATTAACAAACACAGACTTTGACGGATACACGGATTCTAACCAAACACACTAGTATGGCACATTGTGCCTAAAATGGTACATAGTACCTGATCAGTATACGACACATAAGTGCTTGAAACGACACACGAGGTGCCTGATATGACACACGAGGTGCCTGAAATACGACACATAAAGTGCTTGATATACGATACATAAAGTGTCTGATCAGCAAAGTCGATAAATCACGTACTCTTCCAAATCCTATGGCATGCCAACTATATCCGACTTAGCTCAACTAGTTAGTAGGATATTCCAATGCTCAATTAAATTTTCACTTCCATACGAAATTTAAGATCACTATTCAATTTTAATTTCACATTCAAATCAATATACAATTCAATTATACATACACATTCACCATCCAATCCAATTCCCATTCAACTCAAATATTAATACTTACCTTATACTCATTTATTAAATATAAAATTTATATAAAACATTTAATAAAAAGTAATTTGAATTATAGTAATACAAACTCAGATTTGTTTGATTACTTCTCAACAACTTTTCCCTTCCCTTTCGGTGCTAATGCTTCGGGTTTATTGCTAGCTACGAAAATTAAAATAATCATACCATTAATTACAGCACTAATTATAACAAATAATTGAATTTCTATTCAATTTACACCTTATTTTCAATTAGGTCCTAATTAACTCATTCACTTTACTAACTTAATTCATACTCCATTCTTATTCAAGTTCCTATCAAATTCAACCTAACTATTAAGTATTCATAATATAACCATTATTTAAAATTTCTTTCAATTTAATCTCTCAATCACAAAACTTATAGCTTCTTTTACAATTTAATCCATTTATCAATCCTAACTTGAAATTCATTCAATTAAATCCCCAATTCAACAATTTATCCAACATGAACCATACTTAAAAACCTATGAACTTCCAAGACTTCAACTTAATTTCAACAAAACATTTTTTTAAAGCTTCTAAAACATCAAAATTAAGTAAAAATTACTTAATTGACTTACCAATTAAAGCTTAAAGCTCCCACACCCTAGTTTCTCCTTTTATTTTCTTTCTTTCTTTTCTTTCCTCTGTTTCGAAATGCTTTTGTTGTTCTTTCTTTCTTTTGTTTTCTTTATTAATTTCATTTCTTTTATTCTTTTACTTTATTAACTTAATAATAATAATAATAATAGTCCTTTTATTTTCTTTCTTTCTTTTCTTTCCTCTGTTTCGAAATGCTTTTGTTGTTCTTTCTTTCTTTTGTTTTCTTTATTAATTTCATTTCTTTTATTCTTTTACTTTATTAACTTAATAATAATAATTATTATTATTATTATTATTATTATTATTATTATTATAATAAATATTTTATTTAATAACAAATATATATATTACAATTGGACACACATATCTTTTACACTTATCTATTATCATCACCATCCAATTGTCCTTATTTTATTTATTTTATATAATTTAATATTTTAATATAATAAAAATCTTTTTACTTAAATAAAAAGTAATTAAATAAATATATTACAAATGTATAAATATATGCTTTACACTTGTATAATTTAATCACCATACATTTATCTTTATTTTAATTTATTTTTAATAATAATAATCATAATTTAATAATATAAATTATAATTTGATAGAATAATAATAATAATAAATAATAAATATCTATTTACTTCAATAAAAAGTAATTAAATAAATATCTTACAAATGTTTGCACACTATTATTATATTTGTATATTTTTATCATCATACACTTGGCTTTAATTTAATTTAATTCATAATATGATATTTATAATTAATTAATTTAATAATATATTTTATAATTAAATTATATATATTTACATGATTAAGATCTAAAAATATCTTAGATTTTAACATGTTTTCCGCCTCAACTTATTATTAATGGCTTAATTTCCATTTTAGTCCCTCTTTCTATCTTTAATCTATAATTAGACTTTTACCCTTTATTTAATTTAATTCTTTGTCCTAAATTCACTTAATTAAGTTAAATTCACTTAATTAAAACTTAATTAACACACAACTAGACACATAAATATTTCTAATAATTATTTACAAAACCATTTCACTAAGACGGAGGCCCAATAATGTACTTTTTCGATGCCCGTGAATTTTGGGTCATTACATTTAAATTGTTCTATTTCAGTTTTTGATTTTATGTTATTTTTTCTCTATTATTTTTTGGGGGGATATTTTATGTAATTTGGGACTTTTGGACTGTTTACTTAGACTTTTAAATTGAAAAACTCAATGAAAACTCGATTTTATTAAAAACAGTTTTCTTAAATGCAAACGATTTTCCTAAAAACATGATTTCTAAAAGCTTCTGCTACAAAATACGTTTTGAAGGTACCAACACAATGAGAAAGTGATTTTGAAATTGACAAGAGATAAATAGAAGCTAATAAATGGAAATGGTTTTAACTTGACAAATTCGGTTTCAAACCCCATTCCACGTGACATCGCCAGATTCGGCTATAACGTCTAGGCCAAGTTTGGGGTGTTACATTTAGTGGTATCAGAGCCAGGTTGTAAAATTCGACTGTGGATTTTAGGTTTTAAAACTTGGTTTTTAAAGAACTAATTTTCTATTGATTTGAAATGATTTGAATGAGTATGTGATACCCCGAGTCTCCAGCGTCGATCCTGTAAGTTTTCTGAATTTTGATAAATTGGTTTGATATTATATATAATCTGTCCTGAAAACAATCTAGTTAGTGTACACTGAAACTATAGTGAAACTAAAACTGTAGTAAAACTGATAGAGATTGCGACTTACGAAAACAAACTCTGAATTTCTGAAACTGTTTACATAAAACATTTGTTAATAAATACTGAAACTATAACTGATTCATAAAATTCGTAATATAGATAAATCTAAATAGACATAAGTACACGAGGTATCCGTGGACGTGGTATACGAGACCGAGGTAGAGGCCATAGAAGGGCTCGAGCTGAGTCTTCATCTTTGGGAAATATGTCGAACCTAAATACGAGTGAGACGCTGATGTCGCCTACAACTAAGACTAGGTCTCAAGATCGCATGGTTGGGGATGACGCATTGTCTCAGGCTATGCTAAGGATACTGGAGAGGGTCGCTAGGCCCAATACTGGATCTGGGAGTTAAGGGACGGTTACGAAACAACTCTGGCCCAATGGTGCAAAACTTTTTAAGGGTGTCACTAGAGTCGCCCTTAATGTGGCTGAGTACTAGATAAAGGCCACCGAGCAGATTATGGATAACCTGGATTGCACCCCTGAGTAGAAACTGAAAGGTGCAGTCTCTCTGTTACGCGATGAGGCCTATCAGTGGTGGTTGACTATTAAAGAGGGAACTCAGCCCGATCGTCTGTCTTGGGAGTTCTTTAAGTCTGCCTACCAAGGCAAGTAAGTGGGAGCTAGCTACATCGGTGCTCGTAGGCATGAGTTTCTGAACCTCACTTAGGGAGATCGATCAGTGGCCGAGTATGAGGCTAAATTTCTAAGACTGAGCCGCTATTCGCGAGGTACGGTGGCATCTGAGTACGAGAGGTATGTTCAGTTCGAGGATGAGCTGAGGGATAATATGAGGGTACCGATAGCTTCACAGAGGGAGCGTGAGTTCTTCATTCTAGTAGAGAAGGCGAAGATCGCCGAAGAGGTTAAGCGTGCTGAGCGCCAAAACAGGGATCGTGAGAGGGGAAAGAACAAGAGGGATTTGGAGCCCTCGAGTTCTGTACAAAGGTATAAGAAAAAGGCCAGATCTGATGGGTCAATTAGCGCTGGGTCCCTTGTTATGTCCAATGGACTACAGCCATGTGGAGATTGTGGTAGACACCATCAGGGCGAATATTGAGGGAGGACTGGCTCATGTTTGAGATGTGGGTCATTAGAACACCACATTCGGGAGTGTCCATTGAGGTCGATCTGGTGCATGCTCCAGGTTCTGGTACTGCACAGCCTCTGAGAGTAGTTCAACAGCCACCTAGGGGTTGTGGCCAGGCTATGGGTGGTAACCGTATGGGTCGTAGTCAAAGAGTACCGGACAAAGGTACTAGACAGACTGAGGTAAGGCAGCCTGCTCTTGTTTATACTGCACGTCGCCGAGAGGACAAAGATGCTTTGGACGTCATCACGGGTACGTACCTTATCTATGATGTACCTTATCTTGCTTTGATGGACATAGGTTCTACACATTCCTATTTAGCTAGCACTGTATCTGAAAACTTAGGAATTCTAGTTGAGAGTACTTCTAGCGAGGTAACTGTATTGAGTCTACTACAGCAGTCAGTTCAGGTTAGCAAACTGTATAGAGATGTTCCATTAGAGGCTCAATGGGTAATTTTTCTAGCTAATCTGATGGAGCTTCCGTTTGGGGAGATCGATTTGATTTTGGGAATGGACTAGTTGATTAAGCACTGTGTCAGTATGGATTGTGTGACTAAGAGAGTCATTCTGAGAATCGAGAGGATAATAAGGTGGTTGTGATTGGGGAGCATCAAAATTATTTGGCTAACATGATTTTTGCACTAGTGGCTAAAAAATTAGTTCGTAAGGGATGTAAGGCGTACCTAGCCTATGTTAGTGTTTCGACTTCTGGGACTCTACTGTAAAGGACATCAGAACTGTAAGGGATTTTCTGAATGTTTTCTTGAGGAGCTACCGAGTTTACCTCCGAATTGGGAAGTGGAATTTAGGATTGAACTTCTTCCTAGTACTACTCTGGTATCTATTCTTCCTTATCGTATGGCACCAAAGGAGCTTAAAAAGCTTAAGGTTCAAATTCAAGAGTTACTAAAATGTGGTTTCATCCATCCCAGTATGTCTCTACGGAGAGCACTAGTACTGTTTGTTAAGAAAAGGATGGGACCATGAGGATGTGTATAGACTACCGACAACTAAATAAGCTAACGATTAAAAATAAGTATCCACTTCTGAGGATCGATGATTTATTCAATCAGTTTCAAGGGGCTTTTGTGTTCTCAAAGATAGATCTCCGATCGGGGTACCATCAGTTAAAGGTTAAGGAAGCTGATGTGCATAAGACGGCATTTAGGACTCGTTATGACATTATGAGTTTCTGGTGATGCCTTTTGGACTGACTAACGCACCAACAACATTTATGGATCTGATGAACCAAGCGTTTCGACCTTATTTGGATCAGTTTTTTGTGGTGTTCATTGACGATATTTTGGTATGCTCTAAGATTGAGGATGAGCGTGACAAACATTTAAGGGTGGTACTTCAGATTTTGCGAGAGGAACAACTATACACCAAATTCAGCAAGTGTGAGTTATGGCTACGTGAAGTGACTTTTTTGGGACACGTGGTTTCTGTTGAGGGGATCCGAGTTGATCCTCGAAAGATTGAGGTTGTACTAGATTGGAAGTAGCCTAAGAATATCTCTGAGACCCACAACTTCCTGGGTTTGGCGGGTTATTATTGACGGTTGGTAGAAGGCTTCTCATTGATTGTAGCACATTTAACTAAGCTACTACGTAAGGGTGTTCCATTTGTCTGAATTGATACGTAGCAAAAGAGCTTCGAGAAGATCAAGGCTATTCTAACTCATGCTCTTGTTCTGATATAACCTGAACCTGGGAAGGAGTTTGTGGTTTATAGTGACGTGTCGCATCTGGGATTGGGTTGTGTACTGATGCAGGATGGTAAGGTTGTGGTATATGATTCCTGTCAACTTAAGACACACGAGGAAAACTATCTGATGCATGACCTCGAGCTAGCTGTTGTGGTCTTTACATTAAAAATTTAGTGGTACTATCTATTCAGTGAGAAGTGTATTATTTACACTGATCACAAAAGCCTCAAGTATCTCCTCACTCAAAAGGAGTTGAATCTTAGGCAGTATAGAAGGGTTGAGTTGCCTAAAGATTATGATTGTATCATTGAGTATCATCTTGGCAAGGTCAATGTGGTAGCCGATGCGTTGAGTCGTAGGGCAATGCCTGATTTGAGGGTGATGTTTGCTCGCCTTAGTCTATTTGATGATGGGAGTTTGTTAGCCGAGCTTTAGATTAAACTGACTTGGATTGAGTAGATTTGAGGTGAACAATTAGAAGATGAGACACTTGGGTTACAGTTTCGTCAGGTTGAGAGTGGCAGTACTACGAATTTTGAACTGAATAGTGATGGGGTACTCTGTTTCCGTAGGTGGATCTGTGTTTCAAATGATACTGATTTGAGACAGTTTATTCTGAAAGAGGTGCATAGTAGCCCTTATGCTATGCATCCCAGCGGAAATAAAATGTATTAAGACATTGGCAAGTTATACTGGTGGCCAAGGTTGAAGATTAAGGTTACTGATTTTGTGGCACGATGTCTAACATGCTAGCAGGTTAAGGCTAAGCATCAGTTACCTTAAGGTTTGCTACAGTCGGTTAAGACTCTGCTATAGACATGGAAGCAAGTAACGATGGACTTCGTTAGTGGGTTACCTCTAACACCCATTAAGAAGGATTCTATTTGAGTCATCATGGATCAATTGACCAAGACTGCATACTTCATCCCGGTTAGGACTGATTATTCTCTTCAGAAGTTGGCAAAGCTCTACATTTCTAGGATAGTGAAACTGCATGGGGTACCTGTCTCCATCATTTTTGATAAGGATCCTCGCTTCACGTCTTGGTTTTGGAAGAAGTTACATGAGACTCTGGGTTCGAGATTGAACTTCAGTACTGCGTTCCATCCTCAGACCGATGGTCAATCAGGGAGGGTGATTCAGATACTGGAGGATATGTTGAGGAGTTATATTAATGATTTCTGAGGCAATTGGAAGGATTATCTACCGTTAGTGGAGTTTGCCTATAATAACAGTTTTCAGTCTAACATTCAGATTACACCTTACGAGGCTCTATATGGTCGTAAGTGTCACACTCCCCAATGTTGGACGGAGTTAGGTGAACAATGGATTTTAGGTCTTGAGTTGGTTCTTGAGACCGAGGATAAGGTCAGATTAATTCAGGATCATCTGAAAGCAGTACCTGATAGGCAAAAATCTTATGCTAATCTGAAGAGACGAGAGATCTAGTATTCTGTGGGGGACTTCGTATTTCTCAAGGTCTTGCTATGGAAAAAGGTTCTGAGGCTTGGTCGTAAGAGTAAGTTAAGCCCTAGGTTTATTAGGCCTTACTGAGTTCTGAAAGGAGTGGGACCGGTTGCTTATCAAATGGAATTACCTCCAAAGTTAGATCGTATTCACGATGTATTCCACATCTCGATGTTAAGGCGCTACCGCTCTGATCCTTCTCACATTGTCACTATTGAAGAGATTGATGTTAGGCCAGACTTAACTTTTGAGAATGAGCTAGTTCAAATTCTGTATCATGATGTAAAGGTTTTACGGAAAAAGTCTATCTCTCTGGCAAAAGTTCTGTGGCGAAATCATAGCACTGAGGAGGCCACGTGGGAACCTGAGGATTCAATGCGTCAGCTGTATTCTTATCTATTTTGATCAGGTAAATTTCGAGAATGAAATTTTTTTAGGGGGTAGAGTTGTAACGCCCTAAATTTTTTATTATTGTTTTCGTGAATTTATGAGACAAATGTCTGTCTACTTCAGTGGTTAAATGTTCTAGGTGTGTGTGAGAAGTCCTAAGTTCAAACCTTGCTTTGGGAAAGTTTTGGTATTTTTCTGATTAAAGCCTTAACCTTGTTCAGTAGGCTAAAGTTTAATTGTTTGCAAATAAGTAACAGAATGAGTCGCCAATCTAGTGGTTAAAAGGAGTGTAGGTACGTTGGAGGACCTATATTTGATTCTCTATATGGGCAAGGGGGATTATTTTTGATCTGGGCGTGGTGCGTGTAGATGAGATCGATTTAAATTAGAATTCTAAGTAGTGGAGACGTAGTGGGGGATTATGGGAGTGAAAAGAGGAGGGAATTAAGGGATTGTGATCAAATTAGATTTTTATTTTCTTTTTTTCAAAAAAATTTCAGTTTTTCCCTTTCTCTAAAATTTTGATGCCACTTTTCCTCTCTATCTGCCAAAATTTCGTTCTTCTTTTATCTTCATTTTCTTTTTGATCCCTTTTCGGTTTGGTCTTCTCTTATTCAAAGTGTCACGGCGATAGGTTGGTAAGTGGTAATGTTTTTCTCTTCACTCGAGTAGGTGATTTATTCTTAACTCATTCGAGTGATATGGAATTCTTTATTAATGGGGAATTTATGTTTTTCTTTACAGCAAATAGGGAAGAGTGAAGTTCTCGTCATGCTGTCTCGTAATCGAATTGTTCGGAACTTTGAGGGTAAGTGTTAAGCATTTAATTTGGGTAGGTAGTTTTGAATTCCGGATTAATCGAATCTTAAGACTAATTCTAGGTATGGTTATGTCAATTCTTAGGTGATGGTTATCACGGGAGTGTTTCTGCGACAAAACGATACTAGATGTGTACCCAAAAATGCAGAAAACGAGATTCAACGAAGGCCAAAATTGTAAACTGTCAATGCCACACAAGCGTGTGGTCACCTGTGTGGTAGGCCGTGTGTGACAACACAGCCGTATGTTTGATAAAGGCAAGACTGTGCGCTAGGTACGACTGTGTGGTGGTCAGATTGGCCATGTGCAACACATGGGCCGTGTGGACCACACGGGTGTGTGAGTCCACACGAACGCATGGTATTTTGGGCCAGGCTGTGTGATCCACATAGGCCAAGGCCAATCTAGGCATGTGGGCCCAAACGTGTAAGCCACATAGGCGTGTGGGCCCATTTATGTGAAATGAATTTTAGGTTGCACGGGTCGTCTAAATCGACTGTGAACCTACTGTAGGGTCGGTAAGCGCTATTTAGACCCTAAATTGTATGACCTGAATATATGATGTGTATAATAAGCATGTTAAATTTACGGATGTTTACTGATCTGTACGTATGACTGTTAATTGAATATCATCATGTAAGCATGAATTTTGAATGTCTGCATTGAGCATGTTTATTTGCATCTGCATTGGGGTGGGATGATGACTATTGGAGGAAGTGTGCTGAAAGGCATTTATGCCTATTATCTGGCAACTCAGTTGCAATATACTGTTATGTGTCGTATTCGGTACAACTTGGTGTATAGGGCTGGATAGGTGTTTTAAACCTCACATGGTGTGTAGGGATGGTCGGAGATGGTGTGTAGAGGCTGGTGGGTAGGATGCTAATTTCTATTACTGTAAGTATACTGTATTTGAAATGGGCTAAGGCCCTAATTTATATCTAAAACTGTATCTAAGTGGGCTAAGGCATGAACTGTATCTAAACTTGCAATGGGCTTAGGCTGAAACTATTTTTAACTGATAATTGTTGATTTGACTGTATGCATGTTTTCTGTGAGGATTATATACTGAGTTTATGAAAACTCACCCCTTTTCTATTTATTCTGTACAGGTAATCCCCAGTCATAGATGGATCAGTGCAGCAAAGGACTCGACAATGACCGCCACTATTTTAAATCGTTCTATTTCAATTTTTAATTTTATGTTATTTCTGCTCTATTATTTTTTGGGAGGATATTTTATGTAATTTGGGACTTTTGTACTGTTTACTTTTATTTTAGACTTTTAAACTGCAAAACTCAATGAAAACTCAGTTTTATTAAAAACAACATTTTTCTTAAATGCGAACAATTTTCCTAAAAATCACGGTTTCTAAAAGCTTCCATTATAGTATATGTTTTGAAGGTATCAAAATAATAAGGAAGTGTGTAATACCCCAAAGCTTGTATATTTGATTTCGTATATTTGTGACAAATCTATATCTGCTTTAGTGGTTAAGTGTTCTGGGGGTGTCTAAAAAGTTTTGGGTTCAAGCCTTGACTTGGGCAAATTTTGGAATTTTTATGAATAAAGCATTACTCTTGTTCAGTAAGCTTAAGTGTAATTGCTTGTAAATGTATACCAGAATGGGCTTGATAGCCTAGTGGTTAAGTGCAGAGTTGGTTATGATGGAGGTCTTGTGTTCGAATACTGGTATGGGTATTATTTTTGGTTAAATTCTGCAATAGTTATGTTGGAAGAGGACACTAAATAGTGGTTGTGTAGTGGGAATTAAGGGAGTAAATCAAGGGGTGTATCAAATAGGGAGTTAGGATCTTGCTTTTCAAAATTTTTGTTTCTCTCCCTCTTTCTAAAAGCCAAAAAGCTCTGACGTTAATTCGTGTTTTTCCCCACCATTGCTACCGACAACACCTTTCAGTTTTTACTCTCCCTTTTTTTCTTTCCGATTCTATATCTCGTCTTTTTCTCTTTGTAACGGGTAGAACGTCGAGCGTATTTTTGATAAGTGATATTCTTCTTATATCTCAATGTTTTCTAGATAGGAGTTTTAAGAGAACTTTCGGCTGGTTTATAGGTATCAACTGAGGGGTTGGTGATCGTTTATCAACGATTTAACTGTGTAGGACTTCGGTTGTTCGAAAAAGGGTAAATGTTGCTGATTAATTGGATAAGTATCTTGAATGGGGTTTTTAACTCTGTTTGTAGGTAATTAATTTGTGCTTTTTGGTCAATCTTAGGTGCTGGAGTGCTTGAGAGTGATTATGCGTCATTGTACTCGATTGCACAAAAATGAGAATCGGTGAAAGTCAAAAACTATTCTGTCGATGTCACACTGGTAGGTGGTCACTCGTGTGGTAAGCAGTGTTACGAAACACAAGCGTGTGATCGATGAGCCAGGCCATGAGGAAAGGACACAACCTTGATATGGCTTGGCAAGGCCATATGCGACACACGGGCTTGTCCAATTGGGCAGTGTGGGCCACTCAGGCTTGTGGGCCACTCAGGCGTGTGGGCCCACACGGGCAGACCACATGGACGTTTGAGCCCATTTTCACTGATTTGTTTACTAAGGTTGCATGGGTCGCCCGAGTCAACTGTGAACCTACGATAGGGTTGATTAGCTTTGCTTAGATCCCTAATCATCTGAATGATATATGTATGACTGTATATTGAGCATGACGATAATACTATACTGATTATATGTATGATACCATGAGATGGCATGTCATGACTGTATATTGTATTGTATGGGGGTTGAGACAATATATTTAGAGGAAGAATACTGAACGGCTTTGAGCCTGATATACTGCCAGCTCTGCTGTAAATTATTGGTGGCTTTAAGCCTAATATACTGATAGCTCAGCTGTAAACTACTGTTTAGTGCTACAACTAGTACTATTTGTAAGTGTAGAGATGGGTGGGTGATTTAATCCACACGGTAAGTGTAGGGTTGGACGGAGATGGTGTATAGCGGATAGTTGGGAAGGACTCACATTCTGTATACATGACTAATACTGTTACTGTAATGGGCTAAGGCCCCACTGCATGACTGCTACTGTATTGATATGGGCTAAGGCCCAAACTGATACAGCTACTAAAAAAAGGGCTTAGGCCCAGAATGTGATTGTTTGTATACTGTTTGTTTGTTTGCATGGGGATTACACATTGATTTTACGAAAACTTACCCCTCTGTTTAATCTGTATAAGTAATCCCCAAACTTAGACAGATCGGAGCGGTGGAGAACTCAGCGGTGGCAACACGATCTCTTTCATACTGTTTTACTTATTTATGATTTTAATTTTATTTAGGGGTATTTTACTGTAATTATGGCCTCTACGAATTTTTGGTTTAAATTTGCATTATATACGGTTTTATGATTTATTTCTGCTAGTAGCAAGTAAAACTCGAGTTTTCAAAAGAGATAAATATTTTATCAAAAATACCATGGTTACGCGAATTGCTTTAAAAGCTTCTGCAATGAATAACATTTTGAAAATGATTGACTTAATAAATTGAACGATTTTGGAAGTAATAGAAGTTAATGAATAGTTTAAAACAGAAAAAGGTTTTAGCATTGATACGGTTTCCAAACACACCCTCACGTGACATCGCAAGATTCGGCCATAACGTCTAGACCGATTTTGGGGTGTTACATTTAGTGGTATCAGAGTCAAGTTGCAAAACTCATCTGTGGATTTGGGTTTCTAAATAACTGAATTTTGATTATTGAAATATTTTTATTGAATGTGTGGTACACCGAGTCTCCAGCGTCGATCTTGTAAGTTCTCTAAAACTGTTATATATTTTTTACTGAAACTGTTATAGGTAGTATATGCGAAGACTACTATAGATAGACTGTACTAGAAACACTCAAAATAGTGTATACGAGACTATAGTAAAACTGATAAACACTGCGTTGTATGAAAATAAACTTTACACTTCTTATACTGCTTCACATAAGACATCTGCTAATAATTACTAAAATTGTAAACTAAGTCATAAAACTGTTAATATAAATAAACGTGATTAGACTATGAGCACACGAGGTATCCGAGGACGGGATACTAGAGGTCGAGGTTGAGGCCTTAGAGGGGCTCGAGCTGAGTCTTCCTCACTGGGCGGTATGCCGAATTTGGACACTAGCAAGACGCCAGTGTCACCTGTTACAGAGACTGGGTCTGGGTCTGGGTCTTATAATCGTGCGGTTGGGGAAGATGCACTGTCCTAAGCTATGTTAAAGATTTTGAAGAGGGTCGCTGGGCCCAATACTAGAGCTGGAGGCCGAGGGTTAGTTACGGAACAACTTCGGTCTAATGGAGCTGAGATATTTAGGGGTGTCATTGCGGTCACCCCTAATGTGGCTTAGATTGAAGCCAAAGAGGATCATGGACGATCTGGACTGCACCTCCGAGCAAAAATTAAAGGGTTTAGTGCCACTGCTGCATGATGAGGCTTATCAGTGATGGCTTACTGTTAAGGAGGGTACTCAGCCCGAACAACTGACCTGAGAGTTCTTCAAGTCTGCCTTTCAAGGGAAATATGTGGGGGCTAGAGGGAGATAGATCAATGGCTGAGTATGAGACCAAATTTCTATGACTAAGCCGCTATGCGCAGGGTATGGTGGTGACTGAGTATGAGTGATGTATTTGCTTCAAGGATGGCCTTAGGGACAGTTTAAGGGTTTTGATAGCTCCACAGAGGGAGCGACATTTTTCTGCATTGGTTGAGAAGGTAAAGATCGCCAAGAAGGTTAAGCGCACTGAGCGCCAAAACTGTGACAGAGAGAAGGGTAAGAACAAGAGGGATTCAGAGCACTCGAGTTCCGTTCAGAGGCATAAGAAAAAGGCCAGAGTTGATGGGCCGATTAGAGTTGGGGCTTCTATTGCTACGACTAGATAGCAGCCTTATACTGATTGTGGTAGGTGCCATCAGGGCGAATGGAAAAGGATTAGGGCGTGCTTGAGGTGCGGTTTATTGGAGCACCATATTAGGGAGTGTCCATGGAGGCTCGATTAGATGCAAGCTCCACGTACTGGTACTATACAGCCACCGAAGGTAGTTCAACAGCCATTGAGAGGCCCTGGGTAGGCCAGAGGTAGAAATGGTATGGGCCGTAGATAAAGAGCACTGGGCAGAGGTGCTAGTTAGACTGAGGCGAGGCATCCGACTCTAGTTTATGTTGCACGTCGTCAAGAGGATGGAGATGCTCTGGATGCCATCACGGGTACGTTTCTTATTTATGATGTACCATATACTACATTGATAGATGTAGGATCCACTCACTCCTATGTAGCCTGTTCTGTTACTGAAAACTTGGGGATTCCTGTTGAGAGTACTTCGAGTGAAATTACTATGTTTTCGTTAGAGTAATTCGTCCGGGTTAGCAAGTTATTTAGAGACATCCCTTTAGAGGTGAAAAGGGCAATCTTTCTGGCGAATCTGATGGAGCTTTCGTTTGGGGAGTTCGATTTGATATTGGGAATAGACTGGCTAGTCAAGCATCATGTTAGTTTGGATTGTGCGACTAAGAAGGTCGTGTTGAGAACTAAAGAGGACAGTGAGGTAGTCGTAATTAGGGAACGTCAAAACTACTTGACGAATGTGAACTTTGCACTAATGGTGAAAAAGTTAGTTTATAAGGGATGTGAAGCGTTTCTGGCTTACACCAGTGTTTCAGATTTTGGGGATTTTTCTGTTAAGGATGTCAGAATGGTAAAAAATTTTCCCGACGTGTTTCCTGAAGAGTTACCTGGATTACCGCCGAGTCGTAAAATGAAGTTTGGGATTGAGCTCCTTCCTGGTACAGCTCTAGTGTCCATCGCTCCCTATAGAATGGCACCGAAGGAGCTTGCAGAGCTTAAGGCTCAGATTTAGGAGCTATTGGATCGTGGGTTCATCCGTCCAAGTGTGTCTCCATGGGGAGTACTGGTATTGTTTGTAAAAAAAAGGATGGATCCATGCGGATGTGTATCGATTATCGGCAGTTGAACAAGTTAACGATCAAGAATAAGTACCCACTTTCGAGGATAGATGATTTGTTTGACCAGTTTCGAGGAGCTTAAGTTTTCTCTAAGATTGACTTCTGATTAGGGTATCACCAGTTGATGGTTAAGGAGGCTAACGTGCATAAGATGGCATTTAGGACTGGCATAAGATTGAGCAGATTAAGAGTAAGCAGTTAGAGGACGTGTCACTAGGTCTTTATTTTTGATAGATTAAAAGTGGTAGCGCTACTGACTTTGGGATAAATAGTGATAAGGTACTTTGTTTCTGCGGTCAGATTTGTGTACCGAATGATAAGGATTTAAGACAGTCGATTTTGAGGGAAGCTCATAGCAGCCCTTATGCTATATATCCCGGTGGGAATAAAATGTACCGAAATCTCCTAGAGTTATACTAGTGGCCAGGGTTGAAGCGTGAGGTTACCAACTTTGTTGCTCGATCTATGAATTGTCAGCAGGTTAAGGCTAAGCATCAGTTACCTTCGGGTTTGCTGCAGCTGGTTAAGATTCTGCTTTGAAAGTGGGAGAGAGTAACTATGGACTTCGTTAGTGGGTTACCCCTAACGCCCACTAAGAAGGATTCAATTTGGGTCATCGTGGATCGATTGACCAAGTCCACCCATTTCATACCAGTTCGCCTGACTATTTGCTACAGAAGCTGGCTAAACTGTATGTTTCTGAGATAGAAAGACTATATAGGGTACCGGTTTCGATTATCTTTGATAGGGATCCTTGTTTTATGTCTCGATTTTAGAGGAAATTACATGAAACTTCAGTACTGCGTTCTTTCCTCAGATCGATAGTCAATCTGAGAGGGTGATTCAGATACTAGAGGATATGTTGAGAGGTTGTGCTATTGATTTACGAGGCAGTTGGAAGGATTATTTGTCATTAGCGGAGTTTGCTTACAATAATAGCTACCAGTCTAGCATCCAGATGACACCTTACAATGCACTATATGGTCGTAAGTGTCGTACCCCTTTATGTTGAACTGAGTGAGGTGAGCGACATGTTCTAGGTACTGAACTAGTTTCTGAGACAAAGGAAAATGTTAGATTGATTCGGGACCGACTGAAAGCAACATCTGATAGGCAGAAGTCGTATGCGGATATGAAGCGTCGCGAGATTGAGTATTCTGTAGGGTACTACGCTTTTTTCAAAGTCTCACCATAGAAGAAAGTACTGAGGTTTGGTCGCAAAGGCAAGTTGAGCCTTAGGTTTATTAGGCCTTACCGCATTCTGAAACGAGTGGGACTGATTGCTTACCAGTTAAAGCTAACTCTAGAGCTGGATCGGATTCATGACGTATTTCACATCTCGATGCTGAGGTGCTACCACTCTGATCCTACGCATATCGTTCCAGTGGAAGAGATTGAGGATAGGCCAAACTTGACCGTCGAGGAGGAGTCGGTTCAGATTTTGGATCGTGACGTTAAGGTTCTGCGAAAGAAGTCTATTCCCTTAATGAAGGTGTTGTGTCAGAACCATAGCACTGAAGAGGCTACGTGGAAGCCTGAGGATGTGATGCATCAGCAATATCCTCATCTGTTCCGATCAAGAAAAATTTCGAGGCCGAAATTTTCTTTTAGAGGGTAGATTTGTAACGCCCCAAAATTTGTATATTTGATTTCGTGTATTTGTGACAAATCTATATCTGCTTCAGTGGTTAAGTGTTTTAGGGGTGTCTGAAAAGTCTTGGGTTCAAGCCTTGACTTGGGTAAATTTTGGATTTTTTATGAATAAAGCCTTACTCTTTTTTAGTAGGATTAAGTGTAATTACTTGTAAGTCTATATCAAAATGGGCCTGCTGGTCTGGTGGTTAAGTGGAGAGTTGGTTACGATGAAGGTTCTGTGTTCGAATACTGGTATGGGTATTACTTTTTACTAAATTCGACAAGAGTTGTGTTAGAAGAAGACACTGAGTAGTGGTTGTGTAGTGGGAATTGAGGGAGTAAATCAAAGGGTGTATCGGATAGGGAGTTAGTATCTTATTTTTCAAAATTTTTATTTTTTTCCCTCTTTTTAAAAGCCAAAAAGCTCTAACGTTAATTCGTGTTTTTCCCCACCATTGCTGCCAAAAACCCCTTTGAGTTTTTACTTTCCCTTTTCTTTCTTTCCGATTCCGTATCTCGTCTTTTTCTCTTTGCAACAGGTAGAACGTTGAGCGTGTTTTCAGTAAGTGATATTCTTCTTATATCTCAATATTTTCTAGAAAGGGGTTTAAGATAACTTTCAGCTGGTTTATAGGTATTAACTGAGGGGTTGGTGATCGTTCCTCAACAGTTTAAGTGTGTAGGACTTCGGTTGTTTGAATAAGGGTAAGTGTTGCCGATCAATTGGATAAGTATCTTGAATAGGGTTTTTAACTCGATTTGTAGGCAATTAATTCGTGCTTTTTGGTCAATCTTAGGTGTTGGAGTGCTCGAGAGTGATTACGAGTCGAAAATGAACCAGGTGTGTACTCGATTGCACAGAAAATAGGAACCAATGAAACCCGAAAAACCATTCTGTCAATGCTATACGGACGTGTGGTCGCCCGTGTGGTAAGCTGTGTGACAGAACACGGGCTTGTGATCAACGAGCCGGTTGTGGGCGAAGGACATGGCAGTGTGATGGCCTGGCAAAGCCGTGTACGACATACCGGCTCAACCAATTGGGCCGTGTGGACCACACGAGCATGTTGGCGCACATGGATAGACTACACAGGCATGTGAAATTCTAGGCTAGGCCATGTAATCCATACAGCCAAGGCCAATTTGGGCCGTGTGGGCCACACAAGCGTATGGGCCCACACGGGTAGACCACATGGGCGTGTGAGCCCATTTTCACTGATTTGTTTGCTAGGGTTGCACGGGTCACCCAAGTCAACTGTGAACCTATGGTAGGGTTAGTAAGCTTTGCTTAGATTCCTAATTGACTGAATGATATATGTATGATTGTATAGTGAGCATGATAATAATATTGTACTGATTATATGTATGATACAATGAGATGGCATGTCATGACTGTATATTACATTGCATGGGGGTTAGGATGATATATTTGGAGGAAGTGTACTGAAAAGATTTGAGCCTGATATACTGGCAGCTTTGCTACAAATTACTAATGGCTTTAAGCCTAATATACTGGCAGCTCAGCTGCAAACTACTATTTAGTGTCGCAACTGATACTATTTGTAAGTGTAGGGATGGATGGGTGATTTAATCCCCACAGTAAGTGCAAGGTTGGACGGAGATGGTGTATAGCGGATGGTTGGGTAGGACTTGCATTCTGTACACTGCATGACTGATACTGTTACTGTAATGGGCTAAGGCCCCACTGCACGGCTGCTACTATACTAAAATGGGCTAAGGCCCGAACTGATATTGCTACTGAAAAAGGGTTTAGGCCAAGACTGTGATTGTTTGCATATTGTTTGTTTGTTTGCATGGGGATTGCCCACTGAATTTACGTAAACTCACACATCTGTTTAATTTGTACAGGTAATCCCCAAACTTAGGCAGATCGGAGCGGCGGAGGACTCAGCAGTGGCCATATGATCTCTTTCATACTGTTTTACTTATTTATGATTTTAATTTTATTTGGGGGTATTTTGCTGTAATTATGACCTTTATGAATTTTTTGTTTAAATTTGGATTTTATACGGTTTTATGATTTATTTCTGCTAGTGGTAAGAAAAACTCGGGTTTTCAAGAGAGATAAATGTTTTATCAAAAATACCATGGTTACGCGAAATGTTCTAAAAGCTTTCATAATGAATAACGTTTTGAAAATGATCGACTTAATAAATTGCACGATTTTGGAAGTAATAGAAGTTAATGAATAGTTTAAAACGGAAAAAGCTTTTAGCATCGATATGGTTTCCAAACACACTCTCACGTGACATCGCCAGATTCGGCCATAACGTCCAGGCCGGGTTTGGGGTGTTACAAAGTGATTTTGAATTCGACAAGAGATAAATAGAAGCTAATAAACGAAAATAGTTTTAACTTGACAAATTCGATTTCAAACCTCATTCCATGTGACATCACCAGATTCGGCCATAACGTCTAGGCCGGGTTTGGGGTGTTACATTTAAAGATTTGATTATTAAATTTTTGTTATTTAATATTCTTGTAATTTGATTAAAATTATGGTGGAAAGTGTTATTAACCTACCTAGTTGATTGAAAAGAAATTTGATAGGATCTATTGAGTCTTATTAACTTGCTAATGTTGAATGATTGTATTATATCTTTTAAATTGAATTTATAAATATTTGATTAGAAGCTTCATAAGATTTTATAACATATATGTGGTATTGAAATTTGGTACAATGTGTATTGGATAACTTTTAAGCATCATACACGAAAACTTTGATTGTTTATTAAATGATTTTGACTATTAGATTATAAATATTATTACGAAAACAAAGTTGTTTTACTACTTGCAATAGTGCTCGTGATAATAGCCAGGGTGATGACGATGATGTTAAAGATCTTCAAGTATATTTTACTATGATTTATTTATTATACCATGTTTATTATAATTAGAGACTAATCATAACAATATAAATAGATAGATTTTGATTTGAAATTCACGTATGTTTGCGATAAGGATTATGAAATAAAAAATTTATTGAGACATTTACAAGTTCGTTCTAATAAATCTATTGTATTCCCCGAAGTGAACGCAAGCATAAAAGTAAGTATAAACTAATATTATTCCAATATTTGTTATTACAAAATTAGTCAAAAGCTCCAGAAGAGCTAATATATTAATATCTTGTTATGGTGAATCCATTGATTTTAAAAGAAATTCATAATGTATCCCATATTGAGATTATGAATGAGGAAAAGATTATATTTCATATGAATTAAAAGATGATTGAATTATTGATTACTCTTGTTGTTAAATTGAATTGACTATGACTATCTTTGTGATCTTCTTTTGTCATCATCCTTATTAAGGGATTGAAAGCAAAATATTTGACTGTGAAAAATCTACTTATGAGTAATAGAATATGGTAATTCTATCAAAAGCTCGTTATGGTTGAATGCACTTGAAGTTGCAAGTTTTTTTTTTAAACTATAACTCTACAGTATTCAGAATAAGTTCTCAATTAAAATTACGTGAAAAAATATTATTGATAAGAACTTGCAAGAGAAAACTTATGTATGAAAACTAATTGGTTATGTTCTTGTTGTACACCTAGAAAATAGTGATTTAGACTTCACATTGATTTATACATTTCCAGTAGTAAATGTCATAATAGTACTTATATGTGGATTCAAAGTAAAAGGAATGACAGTAAAAGTATCAATTTGCCACAATTTATATTGACATTATTAGTACAACTGAAATGCATGTTAAAGAAAACTAGAAATTTACTGATACGAATGCATTTTGTAGATACTCAATTTTGCCCGGGGCCCATTGGAAGCCCATGTATAAATCCAAAAAACAAAAAATAAATAAAATGTCCATTTTACATTTAAATCAAGCACTACCCGACCTAAATTCCAAACCCTAAGTAGAGATTTTAGGGTTTCTACGAGCCTTGCGCCGCAACAAGTCTGGCCTCCATGCGCCACAACCTTCATTCGGCCTCCATTAGTGCCTCCAATCACGGGCCTCGTCGGGCCACGTCGCACCGCGCCTTCAGAGCCTTCATCTCCGCCCAAGATCTCGTCCTTTACCGGCAAAAAGAGAAAAAAAGCAGCAGCAAGAAAGGCAAGAAATCAAAAAGGAAATATGTCAAATCTGTAAATCGGGGTTATATAAACCCGAATATGAGCACTGTAAAAGGAGAGGGGGAACCACGATACCCACATACGCAGAGAATCATATACGCACATATATACGAAGAAATACAAAGGAAAAATCAGAAAGTTATTTTTTTGTATTTTTCCATTTTCATTTGTTTTTTTTCGAGACAGAAGAAATCGAAGCAAAAAAGGTTAAAACAAATACCGAGATTCAAGTTTTCTTGTTTGGATTTTACTTGCTTATCTTTATTTTTGTTATTTTTTTACTCTGTTTTGAAAAATAAAAGGAAAAAAAAAAGTGTTTTACCTGGAGTGATGTTGTCGGAGGATGCCTCTATTAGCCACCGTGGTGGTTAGTTGGCCCGATCGGCTGTCGGCCATTATTTTAGTGGGTCGATAAGGGGAAAGCATAAACCCTAGCAGAGAAAAGAGTTCCCCCTTTCTTTGTTCTTTTAAGTTTTGTTAAAAATGGTTTTAGGGTAAAAAAAATATATTTTGTAAATCAAAGGAACGGCGCCGTTCAGAAAGAGGGATCCGCGTGTTGACCCGCTTAGGGACCTGGATCCGCGTTTTTTATTTTGAAAGGTCAAATTGCATTTTTGGTCCCCCTTGTTTCGCGGTCATTCGATTACATCCGTTTGAATCTTTTTGGTTTTCTTTAAAATTTTCCCTAGGATTTCTGCATTGTTGCAGTTTGGTCCACGCTCAAAACGCAGCGTTTAGAGGATGGGGATATTTTCATTTTAAACCCCTGATCGTTTGTGTGCGTTTTAAAATGACCCTTTCTCTTAAATTTACTTTCAAATTCGCCCCAAAGATTAAGTTTTCAATTCAACTTGGTCCTTTTTTATCCTCTCTCTTATTTATTTTTAGTTTCATTAGTTTTCTTTTATTTATTTATTTTAATATATTATATAAAAATGTTTTTATACAAAGCTGTTTTATTTTTTATATATATATATATATTATTTATGTTAAATTATTTTATTATTTTATTATGTTTCATATATATTATTTTATTCTAAACCCTTTTATTATGCAAAAATTGTTTTACCTTTTTTATATATTATTATTTTCATATATTTTATATTATGTTATATATTATTTTTAAAATTTGACTATTCATGTTATTTTGAATTTATATTATTATTTAATATCATATATTGTTTCAAAAGTTTCATTATTATTTAAAATTACGTATTATTTTTGTATATTATTGTAACATATTATGTATTATTTCTTATATTATATTATATTTTAAAAATACTTCATTATGAAAATAAAATTTGGTTCCTTAGTATCCTATTATTGTTTTTATAAATATATTATTAAATTATTATATTATATGTTGAAATTTTTTTTTTAAATATTAATCATTTTAGAACTTGTTATTTATTATGTTTATATCATTTTTACTTCATTTATTTTATTATAAAAGTTTTGTATTTATTTTTGGCTTATTTGATACATTTTTAAAATTGTATTGAGTTAATTTTGTATCATCTTCTGTATTTAATTATTGTTTTAGTACATCAATCCTATCCTATGAATTATTTGCTTTTATTATGTTTATGTGAATTGTTAATATATGTATCATATAATGCATATTGTTTAAATTTTTATCTTGTAATATATTACTCGCATCATTGTTTTAAAAGGATTTCAAATAAAAATTCCTTTCTATAAAATAAGGCGATATCTTTTGTATTTAGAAATTTGGGAAATAGTGCCCTAACATGCTGGGTTGCGATTTCTTTTTTCTAAATACCTAAAATACCCTTCTAAACGATTTTATAAAATTACGAGATGATTTCAACTACAAGAGTTTTAGAATATTGTGTCCTATCATGCTGGATGTGGTATTCGTATTCTTTTGAAACGAAGGAATCTTGGTTTTAAACTCGAACTATTCTAATTTCAAAAGGGATCATATTTTTAAGTACTTTCAAAATTCTAGCATTAAAGATAGAAAGTTATTCAATTTGGTACCAATTTTTGGGCGTTACGAGGGTGCTAACCCTTCCTCGTACGTAACCGACTCCCGAATCCATTTTCTTGATTTCGTAGGCCAAAACAAATGATTTCAAACAAAAATGGTTTGAAGGTGGTTCAATCACACTTAAACTGATTGGTGGCGACTCCCATTTTCATTTTTTAAAGTCGATCCCTATTTTTTAAAACCCCTAAAAAATGGTTTCGACACATGTACTTCTTGATATGACCAGTTAGACCATTTTGGATCACATATGATGCAAAAATTAATTAAGAATTCATATGGACATTCATTAAAGAACCAGAGGATTCTTTAATTTAAAGAATTCTCATTTGTTGCTTTTTCTTAATGAAAATTTCTTAATGAAAATTGCTTATTAAAAACTCACTAGCTAAAGTTGAGATTTAATGTCTTACATTTTTTAAATGAATATGGGCTTATTTATCTACCATGTGGATGATTTTAATATTATATGATTTTGCCAGATGCATCTACAAAATAATCATGTATATGTTATCAACTTGCAACCTATCATTTGCAAGATTGCTTGTTTAAATAATTAATTTCAAATCATGCAATTAAGACAATTCATTTTGCTAGTACTGATGAGTTTATATATTATTTTTTTATTGATTGAGTTTGAAAAACTTTTGTAAAAGTTTGTTACTTATGCACATAATGGTTTAGAGAAATTATTAATTGAACACCTTTGATTAATATCTAAACCATTATTTATGAAAACTAAACTTCCTATTTCAACATGAGATTATGTTGATTTATGTGTTATATGCATCAAGCCAATAAGTTATAAATACTCTCCATTACAATTGGTTTTTAGTCAAAAGCTAAATATTTCTCATCTTGAATTTTTGTATAAGTGTATATGCTCAAATTCTTCCACCACAACACACAAAGATGAATGAATCCTCAAAGAAAGTTGGGGATATATATTAATTACAAGTCTCATTGTATTATTAGATGTTTTGAATGTATTGGAGATTCAATTATGACATTATTTGTGATTACTATTTTAATTTAATAGTTTTCCCGACATTTTGGGGAGAGAAATAATAACTTGTAATGAGTTAGAGGGGAGAGGGATTTGAATTAGAAGGTCAATAAGGATAACTCATTACAAGTTCCAAATATGAAAATTCTCATAAAAGAAAATAATAAATCTAGATGATCATATAGTAAAAGCGGGTGCTCTAGAAGAGACCTAAGACATAACTAACAAGTAAAACTTTAGAAGAGATTCAGGTACTTAAAATTGAAGATTAAAATAGTGGAAATAAAATATCTCGATAAGTTATGTCAATTTAAAAAAATGTCGAACCGATAATAAAAGTGGTCGACAATAGTTTTGCATGCAATATTATTGTTGAAATAATGAAATAAAAGGAGGATCTTAAATAAATCTATTGAGAAATATAGATATGGAATAAATTGGTAAAAATAGAAGGACACAACTCAAGTACAATTAAATTTGTAGAGTTTTTAGACCAGTAGTCCAAATATCTAAAGATATAAAGCCAGTAAGGGTGCAAATGAAATAGTTTTGCAAAACATAATAAAATATGAAGTTTTTGCTAAGTCTTAGCATTAATTATGAAAAGATATAATATTCTTTTATGGTGGATGCAATATTTAATAATAGTTCATAAAAGATTTAACTTACGTCTAAAGGTTGTTATTACAACCTTTTATGAATCACTATATAGTAAATTTATATTAAAATCCTTGAATGATTTAGAATGTCAGAAGCATATTGAAATTATCGGGAAATTGTTTATTTATATGATTTGAAATAATAGAACATATGTGGCAAATTTGACTTAGTCAATAGTAATTAAAAGATGATTATAAAATATCCAAAATACCTATTTATATTTTTTGTAGAGGAATAATGATTAAAGTTTGTTATGATTATTGTTAAAACTCCTAAAGAGATCAAAATATATTTCCCCCAAAATTTCACCTCACTCATGACTTTTAAAAGAATGGTGATATAAATGCTTAGCAAATACATTCAAATAATCATTTGAAAGACTAGTATTCAAGATTGAATACGTAGAATATGAGAAAGTATGTGATGTTTTCATGAGGGGGAGTAAATACACGTTGTACTCTTTTTCTTTTAACCGAGGTTTTGTCCTATTGGATTTCCTGGTAAGGTTTTTAATGAGGTAACATATTATGTGTATTATAGATATGTGTATTCTTTTTCCTTCACTAAGAATTTTTTTTTAAGATAAGTTTTGATGTACTTTAAATTCTAATAGTCATTAGAAGGAAATCTCTACTTCATTTATACTTCTTATGCTTATAAATAGAGACTTTGGAGAAGTTTTGTAAATATCCTGATTGATCAATAAAATATGCTCTCTTTACTCTCTCATTCTCTTTGTTCTTTATTCTATGTCTATTTCTTTTATAACAGTAAGTATTTATTAGACGAAATTCATTTTTTTTCTTATTTTATTCATTAACAATGCGTCAAATTGTGGTGCATTGATGATTAATAAAATTTACAAATGTAATTTTATTTATTAATTAGTGAGATTTATCATTAATAAAATTTACAAATATAATTCAATTTATTAAAGATTATTTTCATTTAATAAAATACGATTAATCTTTTTTATTTAAAATTTAAACATTTTGTTGAAATAATGCTATTTATTAAAGATTATTTTTATTTAATAAAATATTATTATTTTTTTTATATAAAATTTAAACATTTTATTAAAATTTAAAATTTTATAGATGAAAAATTGTTATAAAGAGTAAAAAATACAGGATAAATTATACCACAAGTCACTCTAAAATAGTGTCATTCCTATTTTAGTCACTCTAATTTTTTTTGTCAATTTAGTTATTCTAATTAAGATAATTACTCGAATTAGTCACTGCCACTAAAAATTCCGCTAATTCACCAACAAATTGTTGATGTGATATTTTTTTTTTTACTTTTGACTAAAGTTAGGAATCTCTATGTAATCAATCCAGAACATTTTTTTTTTAGTTTATTTGCAACATAAGATTAAAGTTTTTAAGTTTTCTCTTTTTCCTTCTTGTTTATTTCTTGGGAAAAGCAACAAAAAAAAAGAAATGAAGATAATTTTAACTCTTTTAAAATAACCCAACCTCACTCTCACCCTCTACTTGACATCCTCATCACGTTTATCTTGTCTTGATTCTAGCCTTGTTGTTTGCTATGAGATTCTTCTTAGCCATTGGTAATCAAGTTCATCTTGTGTTGATTCTAGCATTGTTGTTTGCCATGAGATTCTTCTTAGCCATTGATAATTAAGTTCATCTTGCGAATTCAATTTTTCAGAAAACCATGCAAGTAATAACAATCCAGTAATATTTACAGAATCAAATTCATCTTAGTAACAAGTTTAACTAAAATATACAATTTTACAATAAAAAAATATTGAAATTGTCAAAAAAGTACCAATTGTTGACGGAGAAAATAGCATTAAAAGTAGAAGTTTCGACATCTAAAATGTTGTTGTCGCCAAAAAAAAAAAGTCGGAACAATTGGTTTCGCAAATTATCTCCAACCATATTCTCAATCTTTTTTATAATTTAAAAATTAAAAGGAAATCGACAAAGTTAAAGACAAATCAGGAGAGTTTCTTTTTATTGTTAAAATATTAGTTAATGAAAATTTTGAAGTTTTAATATTTTAATTTTTGTTTCCTACATGTGAGACTAATAGTAATAACGGCCTCGTTTACTAGCTGTCATCCATAAGAGAAGGGTTGGGTTGTTTTAAAAGAATCAAAACTATCTTCATTTTGCTCTGTTACTTTTCCCATGAAACAAATAAGAAAAAGAGAAAACTTACAAACTTGTCTTATGTTGCAAGTAACAAAAAAAAAAGGTGTTTTAAATTAATTACAAATATGTCCTTAACTATAGTCACAAGTAAAAAAAAAAAAAAGTCACGTAGTGCATTAACAAAATTTCTATCGACGGTGACTAATTTGAGTAATTATTTTAATTAAAGTAACTAAATTGACAAAAAAATAGAGTGACCAAAATAGAAACGATATTATTTTAAAGTGACCTGTGGTATAGTTTATCCAAAAATAAAACATTAAAAACCAGTTTAGAAATAAATATGACTATTATAAAAATTAGTTGTTATAAAAAAGATTGACAGTAAAAATGAACTAAATCCATAATTTACACATAATGCAGGGATTAATAGCATAATCTAGACCTTTTCAGATTATTATTTATTTGATTGCATTCGGTATTGTGAAAAGCCACCAGACGCTTTCTAGTTATTTGTTCTATTAACAGCTGTACACTTCCTCGCTCAATATACACAGACATCTTAAAAAGAACCCCAAAAAAAGAGAGAAAAAGACGCCTCTTTTTCTTCAAATCTTACAGTGAAATTAGCATTAAAAAAACGGTTTCCATTGTGTGCATTCAGCACAACTTCATGGGAGAGCCATCTAAAAAATGGTGAACCACTGATATCTATCAGGTTAAATGATGTTGCAGCTCCATTCACGGCTGAAGAAGCAAGATCAATGAATGATTAGTCACTCCAGGGAACATATACAACTGAATTTTGTTAATGTATTCAAGATATGGCACGTACCTTTTTGTGCGTTCATAACGGGCCAAAATTTGCTCAAACTTTAGCCACTTCGGACACGTTTCTTCGAGATGTACATTTTTTGGTCCAGAAATATAAGCATGAAAGATGAATTGCAGACTCCTTTCCCTGCTTTGCCAAAATCCAAGAAGCCACAACTTTGTGATGCTGTGGAACCAAAGTGACAGTAAATGATGTTTGTAGAGTTTTTAATAACCTACCTCCCTTCATACTCTGATAACCAAGCTAAATACGCCGCTCCAAAATACATGGACACGAATGGATTTGTGAGATCTTCTATGTAATCAACTCGATAAGCCCTATAGCCCATCTCTCTTCACAGAAAAATTAGGAGTTTCAAAAATATTTGGTCATTGTTATAGAAGTAAAAGGGACAAGTGTAGAACATTTATACTGTGTGAATGGTCAGGGAAAAAAAAAAGGAAACAAGCTAACTTCATGTTAAGAAGCTAATAATTGTGTCAAAATCACAGTTTTAGATGGTAAATGTATTGTCATGTTTTGGTATAATCCTCGTAATGCCTGCAGGTTGCATGAAATAATTGTCATATGAACCCAAGGAGGTAGAATGGAGGAATACGAGAATTTAAGTTCTTTTGCTTACATTTGTTTATAGCAAAGATACTGTTTTCTCATATTTTCACTTACTTGTAAAGCCAGAAAGCTGTAGAGTAGTCAATTCCCATTAGACCAGTTGATGCTTCATTCCCATCTATAAAGCGCATGCTAACAACATCGGCCAGAGCACAAAGTACTGTCTGTACAAAATATAAGTGTTGGGATTAAAGTTGGACAAAAAAAAACTGAAGATAGATATTTTGCAACATAAAAGCTCAGTTGCTTCATATGTATTTAAGAAAACTTGATTCAATGAACATCAATCTCAAACTAGTTATCAGCAACAGCAGGAAACCAGTTCCACCATTATAACTGATCTAGACTCTAGCCATACAGTGGAAAATATAAGTTCTAATTGTAGAGATTAGTCAAAACGTATTAGTTGTAGTGATTTTAGGACTGATTTTTAAGTTTCATTTAGTACTAATTTTAGGAAGAGTAAGTTTCTTGATAGTTTCCTAATTTATACTGGCTGTAGTAAGGGTATAAATACCTAGACCTGTACCATTGTTTTAACCCAAGTCATCCAATAAAAACAATTTGTTTTCTCACATGATATCATACCAAGCCTTCATTGCTGATTCTTTTCATCACTTATTTTCCTATTTTTCAGTCTTTTTTTTTTTCTTTTTTGAGTGGTTTCTACATTTTCATCCTTTGTTTTTCAAATATTTAGGCTTATATCTTGCAGATAACAATTCTAGCCTTCGGAACCATTTATTTTAAGAGAGACATTACTACAACTCAAACTCAAAGATAACTCTGAAAAAAGTAGAATTCAATAGAGTATTGAGATACTTAGAGGCCTATTAGGGGTGTTAGATAAGCTCAAAGCCAATGGTACATATTCTTTAGCGCTCTCAAGTATACTCTTCCTTGTGAGCTCAATGTCTGAAATTCATATCGGACTCAGTTCAGTACTCATTCTAAACGTCCAACCAGGAGAAAATTTTCAGTTGCAGTTAGCTTAGTCACCACAGTGACAGGCAGCAGAGATATCCAAACTAATCCACTGCTGGTTCTAGAAAATGTCATCTCTGTTCCTAAGCTATCTACTAATCTAGTATCAATAACAAGCTCACTCAGGATTAGAACACAGAGAAGAATGGACCAGCAAAGGAGAAGGATAGACTCTACCATGTACCGTCTTGACACAATAAGTAATTCAGGAAGTGCTAGGATTAAGGGTGAGCAAAACTCGATTAGATTTAAAAAAATCAAAAAAAGAATTTAAATTTCGAGTTAAACGAATCGAGTTATTTGAATTAAACGAGTTATTCGAGTCAACTCGAATTTTTTTTCGAATTTCGAGTTCGAATCGAGTTGAGTTTTCAATTCGAATAACTCGAATAATTCGAATATCAAACTATAATATTTTATATATTTACCCCAAACTTTCAAACCTTTTTACTTTTCCCTCAAAACTTTTACTCATTCCTACTTTCTCCCCAAAACTTTTACTCCCCTCCTATCTCAATCTCTCATCTACCCAAAATTCATTTCCTACTAAAATTTTACTCTCCCATTTACTTTTCTTCAAAATTTTACTCCAAAAAACCTTCAAAATTTTTTATTTCCCCCCAAATTTTTTTACTTCCTCGTATTTTCTCCTAAAACTTGTACTCTTTTTCCATCCCAACTCCCCATCTACCCCAAACTCATTCTCCCCAATTTTTTTATTAATATTTTCCCTTCAAAATTTTACTCTCTTCTATTTACTTTCCCTCAAACTTTTACTCCCTAAAATTTTTTATTTTCCCCTTAAACTTTTACTTCTCACCCTTTATTCCCAAATAAAAAATCAAAATTATACCCTAAATATAAATAGTAATAATTTTATTTATGTTTACTATTTATATTATTAAATTAAATTTCACATTTTATATTATTTATATTATTGAATTGTTTAATCATATTGAATATTTATATTAAAATTGAATTATTAATGATATTCGTGTTAAAATTTTATATTGGTATCAATTTCACGTTTTATCTTTAAAATAATTTTTATTAAAAAATCACATTTTTACATTTAATATATTTTTTAATTCCAAAATACATAGTGACAAGAATATGAAGATAATTTAAATAACTAAGTAAGCAAATAAGCTAACTTGTATATAAAAGATTAATAAATAAATTATGAGGCGATGAAAGTTAATAAAAAATTTGATTACGGTGGACAAATTTTATTACGGTGGGTGATAGTGGTTACATGGACCCAAAATTATTTTGTAAAATTTAATTCGAAAAAATATATTCGATTCGAATTCCATCTCATTCGACTCGATTCGAGAAAATTTCAAATCAAATTAGGATGATAAAATATGATTCAGCAACTCGATTAACTCGAAATTTTTTCATTCGATTCAATCGAATACTCACCCCTAGCTAGGATAGTCAACTCGTCATGTCTTTCCTCTTCCAATATAAGACACTTCTTTGGAGTTGAGGTACCACACTCAAGCTCTTTTATCTCACAACAAAAATACATAATTGATCTTGTGAAGGAAACTAGAACCAGCATGCAAACCTACATATACCCTAATAGATTCCCATGGCAAGCCTTGGGAAGCTAATGATGATGTTGTTCTAGGCAGAGAGATGTACCAAAAGATTGGTGGGAAAACTCATTCATCTTTCACACAGAATGGCAGATATCACATATCCTATGAGTGTGGTAAGTCAATTTATGCATAGACCTAAAAAGTACATCAGAAAGTTGTGGCTTGATCTGCATGCCCTATGTTTTCAATATAGGATAAAGCACATTAAAGTATATAAACACTTCATAAAGGAGAAACCGGATAGTGGCTTGATTTGCACACCCTACATTTCAATCAAGTGTAGACTTTTGGATGTGTCGACTAAAAGACCCAATCGACAATACAACATAAGCTGGTGGAGAATACCTATTCATCAACTTGAGGGGAGTGTGGAAAATATAAATTTGGGAGATTAGTCAAAATATTACTATGAGGAAAATGTTACTACAGAGATTTTAGGATTGATTTTAAGACCGATTGAAGCTTCATTTTATGATTAAATTTAGGAAAAGAAAGTTTCTTGGTAGTTTCCTGATTTATACTTTCTGTAATTGTGTATAAAATACCGTAATTTACCATTGTTTTAAGACAAGTCAATCAATAAAGTAATCTTCTTTTCCACATATATTGTACAAAAAGTAGACAGATCGAGGTCCTTTTCATTGAATCAATCCATGTAAACTTTAGTTGTACTTGATTTCGTTTCTCTTACTTTTATTCATTCATATTTTCATACTAGTGCATCTGAAGACCTATATTGTACTTGTCCCAACATGTTAATCATTCCTTGTTTTAGTCTATTCATACTTAAAAGATAGAATACTAGCCAATCTTCTGAATTTGTCCTTACACACACATATAGAGAGAGAGAGATGCACACTAAATTATGTCACACCTACCATGTGGCTAAAGGAGCTAGCAGGCTCGGGCCCCTTAAAATGAAATTTTTTTCATTTAGACTCCTTTGTAGTTTATAAATTTTTAAATTAATGATGGAAACACAACTAAAATAATGCTCATATTTACTATACTAAAAGAATTTAAAAGACAATTATACCTTTATAGTATTTGCTATTGATGTATGTGGAAAATATAATTAGTCAAGTATTATGGAAACTTGTATTATTTAGACTGATTTTATGTATCAGTTACAGTGATTTTAGAATCTTAATTTTAGGAATCATTTTACCTTGATCTTAGAACTGATTTAGAGGATTTCACTTTCTAGTTCATAGTATTTTGGTCGTCTATAAATATCTAAGCTACCAGTGTTTTACACAAGCTATCTAAGAAAAATATCATCTTTTCACCATCCTATTTTTCTACTCTTCTTTTCTCCTTACTAAAAAAAATATGGTTTTTCAATCAACTTACCAACTTAGTGTCACTTGACTCCTGGCATAAAACTTGGTCAGGAATTTTCTTATGGCATGTTACACGCACATACATATGTATATAAGCATGATATCTCTGAGTTTCACTCAATCACTTTTTAGCTCATGCTTTTGCTAAGAGAGTAGAACCCAAGCCAAATCAGTGGCCTTACCTTTTGAATTGTTAGTTCAAATCTCCGAACCAATCATAAATCTAAGATATAATTTTGTTAACATGTAAAACTATAGCCTGCCCATCAAGAAAAATCGAAGACAATTAACCAGCTTCAGATTTTGTACTGTTTTCGACTATTGTATTGGGAAGAATAATACTAGACACCGTCATGTTCCTAGTAGGTTTAATAGGAACATCAAGAATCACAAAGAAAATCATGTTGCAATCAAGGAATCACCATGAAAGATCAGCAATATAATATATATATATATATATATATATATATATAAAGAAATTGAGGGAAATTTAAGAAATTGGTTGCTCTGTAATAAGAGAAAACTTCAAATTTTAAACCAATTGCCCCACTTGATGTGGGAAGACTTAAAAAGTATCTATATTGCATTTAGAAAAAACTCAACTTTAGTAAACAAGTGGCCAGCAAAGAAAAGGAAATAAAAAACCTTAGATGCTGCATGAATGATGCATTTGGTGCATTGCAGGGGGCTGGATAGGATAACTCTTATTTCTTTTCTTCCTTTTTTTTTTTTTGAATGTCAGATATGATAACTTTTATCCAATAACACATATGATGCTCCTTTAAAAGGAGGGTACGAGTACCAATTTGGTTTCTCAAACTATGTGGCCTAGGAGAAGCTATCCTCTTTATTCCTTCAAATCTGATCATCTTCATAATCCACTTGAATAAATGCACCACAAATGGTGGGTGAAAAGGAATGTTGAATGATAAGACAGCAACATATGCATATGACTTGGAAGAAAAGGAGAGGAAATACTTGATGTACTTAAGATATATGGTTTAGAATTACTAATCATGTAGGTCATATATTTGGATCCATATTTTTTGATTAAGTTTTTAGTATATAAGTGCCAACGGCTCCATAAACTATCAGCGATTCAGAGTTCATTTTGCTAAGCAAACCATTTCATTATAAAGGGTTTTGCTAACAAGCATGCTTAGGGCACTCTTTAAAGTTAGTAAATGTATTATTGTAATAACATTGTATCATGTGCAATAGTCGACAAGTTTATTCATCATTTCCAATGCTTCAGAAGATATTACTATATATTAGCAAAATCCCATTACAAAATGTAATTTGTAGACACAAAGCATTTGTTATTTAAAATATTCCCAATTGCCTATAATATACCACTATTCACTTTATGTAAGAATATATTCTTATTTTTCCTTAATATTTTTGGAGACACAAGAGCATGTTGAACAGACTAATCACAAATTCTAGTCCAAAAGTGTGGCTTGTGCATAAAAGTGTCCAAAATTTACATGAAACAGTCATTTGTAAAGGAACATACTAATATTATATGTATAACTGCCTGGTAATATTTCAGTTTCTACTTTTCAAATATTCTTCTTCTAATTTTGTACTTACAGGATTTATTCCCCTTGTACTGAAGTACTTGGAAACAATTATTTCTGCAATGGCCTGCAATAGGAGTTCCATGTCAAGAATTTGAAAAACAACATTTTAGCTCAGTAATTAGAAAGATTAATTGCAAAATGACAGGATACTCCTGGCTATATCAAAGCAACATTCTGTTACAATAATATGGACCCGTTGAGGAATTATTATAAAACTAATTTAATGGAATTACATAGTTTCCAGTCAATTTTCTTTTCTTTTTATTCTCTTTTATTTAAGTCCAAATTAAGTCTATATCATCAAGTAATTTCGTAAATCATCAGCAAGACAAAAACATTCCAGAAGTGTAAGGTTAGTAGTAAGTGTGTGAGTGCATTCTTTTCTAGGTGTAACAGCTTGCTTAAATAAGTAAAGTTCTTAAGCTACCCCGATTCTTTCTTTCTCGTCTTCCATAATTTCTCATATTTTTTTATCCAGACAAAAAATTTACAAACAGCTAGCACTGCAAAAGCCTATAAGCCTTGGTTCCAATAGGTTTTACTTTTATCTCACATATACCGTGCAGTCTTAGAACCTCCTTCATACTTAGCAGCCAAACATATTTCAGCACAGAAGTTTCTGTTTCTAGCAATCAAACATACTCCAAACCAAGCTTGAAATCATTTTGTATTAGACTTATAACCCAATTCTTATTGTGGATTTTACTTACATTATCGACCCTTAGGATCTTGCGCCATTTGCACTTTGGCAAAGAAAAAAGAACCAACTTATACAAAACTTCTAAGACTGGAAATGTAATGATATATATCGGTATTCTTGACAACATGTCGGAAAAGGAGAAAATGAAAATATTTATTCCAAAATTGATAGGATATCAATTTTCTGTGGATTCATACCCTCAGTTCTACTCGAGAAAGATACGGTTTCTTCTCTTTATTACAGGAAAACCGCACTTTTCCCCTTATTTCCTTAGATTTAATCCATTCCTTGAAGACATCAAGGTGATTCCACATATGTTCCATGTCTTCAGAGGAAACTCTAGAGTCCCAATATAGGTCAAAACCTGCATATTCACACCATTAAGGAAAACAAGCATATCATCTAAGCCAGCAATATAGAGATGAACTACAAACATAAGTAAAATATAATATTCAAAAGGAAAGATCAATTGATGAAATTTTATGTGCTACAGTTTTCACTGAGTCAAAGATTAGATTAGTAGATTATCCATACATGTTAGTTTTACTAATTTTAGAAGTGACAGGATAATTACTATTTTACTAATCGAGCTGTTTAAATTGAACTTTCATTTCAAGCTATACAGAGTATAAATCCAACAGTTAATTTGTAAAATAGAGATCCTGCTTTTTTTCTTTTTTTTTTTATAACAAAAAAAGGTTAGATTTTTTTTCCTCAGCTTTCTTCACAGTCAGCATGATTAGATATGAACTGCATTGACAAAGCCATTGACATTATGACTAAATCATTATCTATCTCTAACTGATGAAATAAAAATTTTATTACGAGATAAGTTGATAGATAATGACTAAAAGTGCCATAAAATAACCAGAAGTAAACGAGCAAAGAATTACCCTTAGACGGTGAAACTGGTGAAGTTGGAAAAGTTGGTGCTTCGATGGGCGAAGGACCATCAAACTGTTTCCTACACAACAGTGACAAAATAAAATCATTTGTACTGTTGATAGCTAGTTCTATTAACATAGCATTTCACTTTGACTGCTGGAAATATGCTTCAAAAGCTAGCGTACCTTCAACTGGGATAACATTTATGTGTTCTTCAGAAGCAAAACAAGATATACTAAGAAATGGATACAGATAACTTCAGTTGCATGAGACAACAAAAAAATGACTTTGTCTAGAAATTAACATTACTGATAGATGATCAAGCACAAAGGAGGACATGAAGACCAGATTAGCACAGTGAACATATTTCAGACCTGAGCTGACCCCCAACAGTTCAAATTCTGCTTATAAAATAATTCTCAGCCATCTTATTTTAAGTACAAATTTCAGAAACACAAAAACACTTCCCTGGATGACAAGGAAATTCTAATAAATAATAAGTTTACAAACAATATAGAGAGAACAAATTTAATGCAGGAAGGTGGTTCAAACATTTGCCGCTTTCTTTCTACCATATTAATAATGCCATGTGAGCTTCATCATAGAAGATAATATTTTAGCACGACATTGTTTACAGTAACAAAACTTACGGTAACTTAAAATTTTAATTACATGCAGAGTTAAAGCATTTGGAAGACATTCAGAAAGAATAATTTAATATCAATCAGATAGATAAAATGATGAGAAAAGCGAAAGGACCCCCTAAAGAAAAGACAAAAAACTAAAATAAAAGTCTCCATTTAACAAAAGGAAAGAATATCTTCAGACAATATAATAATTAAACATTTTAAATCAAATACCTGAGCAACCCATATGCATCCCTTGGAAAATTTTCATGATTAAATGGAGAACTTATAAGAGGGAGTATAAAAACCTTGATAGATAACATTCTTTCACTTGAAGATAACGCTTCCAATACGGCAGGGTTGATTTATGATTTACTTTTTTTGTACCACCACTATATGCTCTGACGACAAACTCTTCAGTTCTAATTCTGCAAATTTAACATCAATGAGAGAAAAAATACGACATTATTTAATGATGTGGTGAAAAATAAGATATACATTCAAGATGGGTCTAAAACAGTTACTGTTAACTCACTTGCCATCAAAGTTTGATAACCATCTAAGGTAAGCTGCTCCAAAATATACATTTACAAAAGGCTTGTATAGAATATCTGGATCCTCTTCGACTGGGAATAATAAATAGTCTTCTTCCCTACCAGAATTTTCAAACTACAGCTTTATCAGGATTAGCCTAGTTAAAATGCCCCCATAAGAGGAATAAAAAATATATTTGTACCTGACAATCCACTCTGCTACTTTAGGTTCAACTTGCATGATTCCTATTGTAATCAGATTAGTTTTCTTGTCATATCGCGTGGCAAGAGGCTGTCTGTTACTTTCTAGTTCTGCAATAGCACAAATCATCTCCTGCACGATAGTGAAAGATGTCAAACTTTAGAAGTTAAAAAGTAACTTCATTTTTTGCACAGATTTCTGAGGAAGGATAATTAACTCCCAAGAATGGACATAGGTGGTGCTGGAAAAAACTGCTCGAGTTAAGAGCACTTTTTCTGCACGTAATAAAACAAGAGAATGAGATTATCTGGAACTGGTGTGGTTCAAAATTTAAAGCCTCTGAAGTATGGAAATTCTGAGGCAAAGACACAGGAAGGTCCAATGGCATGACTAGTTTGGTGATTGCATTCTGAAACACTCATTTATGGCATGGATGGAAGTCCTATAAAGGCTACCAATGAGAGGTCAAGTCCAATCACAGGGATAACCTATCCACTGAATGTCTCTTGAGCAAAATGGAACTTCAAACAAGAGACCATGTGTGTATTGAGTCACTTCTCAAGGCAAATTTAGGAGAGGCTTCTTCGATATTGTGGAATAACTTGCAATGCTGGATCATGGCAGGAAGCACTCAAGTGGGCTATTCAAATAAAAAAAGGAAAGAACTTAACTCAGCTATATTTAAACTTCTCCGGAATTCGTATACATATATTACATGGCAGGAAAGGAACTGTCAACTTCATGGAGGTACAGCCAGACAGATGGAGCTATTTAAACTAATCACTGGACTGGTTCGGAAGCGAGTTTTATGCCATCCTCAATTTGTTGGAAATCTTAGTAATTGATCTCCTTGTCATCTTATCTACAGTTTTTGAGCAGGATAGTTTGTAACTAGTACAATACAGATTCGCTTGTAGCAAAATATTGCTTTCTTTTGGACAAATTAAAACTTTACATTATCCAAAAAGAAAAAAGAGCATATGCAGAGCTAGCTGATTAAAGAATCCTTAATTAAAGATGTATAATTAGTTAATTTACACGGACACTTTAAATTAAGTAAAGTACCCAGGTTGTATACATATTAAAGGAAATGGGTACATGACACCTAGTGCTAGAAAAATATGTAATACAGGGAAATATTGATAATTCAAATCAAATTTGTTCCTTTCCCTTGATATTCATTGAGTGCATGGTTTTCTCCTGGTCTCAATACAGGATTATCATAGAAAGTAAATAGTACTCAGTGGATTTTACATGGCCAATCTTGCTTGCGCATACTCCTTCCACTAACTTCACTTCAAAAAGTGATAGCTTTGAAACAGAATCTTCTCTGATATTACTACCTATGATTGGATTTTTAATGTTTTAAGCTTATTTTCCCAGCTTAGCTTAGTGTAGCTGGTGTAGCATCAATACTTGAGAATGAAGTACATGTATAGAAGAGCTTCATGATATTTTGGATAAAAACCTAGCATCTTTAACGTGATATTGACCTTTAGTCAAACCCCAATGGCTAAATCTCCAACTCCTTGCCTCAAAACAAATGGCCAAAACCTAGACTTTAGAGAGAGCAAAGATTAGCTTTGATCAGACAGACAGAGGCTGGGGAGAGAGAGAGGTGGAAGGTTTCCTAAAAACAACAGAAGAGTTCAAAACTAGTGGCGTTATCTTATACAATTTGAAAAGGTAACTGAAAAGTTTGTCTGTCAATTAAAAAACTAGTAGAATTATCAGGTAAACTTGCTCTTTTCACCAGACCCAAAAATGTGAATTAAGCTCCATTAGACTAGTGTCACGGATCAGAGTTCAAAACCCGTGATCATCGCACCAAATGCATCCAATGGAGGTCTATTGTTGAGATGGGAATCATTTGGTCCACGGGAACTAGCCCGATTCAAGGAACTGTTGGAGAAGCCTGTTAGATTGAAGTCTGGTTGGCTCGATGACAAAGATATGGCAACTTAGGCTAATTTGGTAACTAATCTTAGAAGATAGAGGGAATTATATCTTGTAAAGATTAGATAGGATTTGATATGGCATATCTTGTAAATCCCTTAAATCAAGAGATACGGTTAATCTCGTCCGTCGATGTAAATGTATCTTGACCATTGGTTTTGGGAGAGCTCAACTATAAATAGAGAGCCTCCCCCTCATTTGTACTCACTCCATTCATTGTTTCATTATTCTTTGTGAATAAAAAAATAGAGAGCATTTACTTAAACACTTTGCAAGCGCTCTTTCTGTTGTTCTTTTAGTTGCTTTTTTTTGCATAAATCGCTTCCACTCTTCAACTTGGTGTCTTGGAGGAGTTCTTAAGGAATCCTCACTTGAGTAAAGGCTAACTTAGGCGAGTTTAGGCGAAGAAACTGCCTAAGGCCGCACGAATTGCGTGACGAAAGGTTTAGCCCTGTGACACTAGTACACACTTCCAAAGATTCCTGGCCCACTGTCCAAGGTCTCCATTTTTCATCTATTTAAGGTCTGGAAGGATTATTAAGTTACCATTTGACCAATAATGGATGTTGACTGCATCTATGTTACTTAGACTTGCGTGTGAGGGTTGGACACAGATGGATGTGTTCGATACAGATATTTTCAATTTTTTCCAAGGTTTTCCATGTATTTGGTGAATCCTTCGAGGATTATATCCATATACTCATGTAGAAAAATGTCTTAAAATGTTGGTATCCAAGAGAAATGAGGAGTCAGTGCAACATAGGACTTCATAGCAGTGCGAGCAACCAAAAGACTCTTATCAGTATGTCCAATTGCCAGTCAGCTGGAATTCCCTGACATTAGTTGATAAGGTGTCTTAAAACCACCTTGTCATGAAGAAAATCTAAAATAACAAGTGTTTTCCATTTACAATTTTAAAGTTCTAGTTTTCAAGACCGCTCAATCATAACATAGTGAAAAAATAAGAACCAAGTTGAAAATAGAATGATTTTAATCACTATGCTATACTAAATCAAATGAAATTGAACCTTAGCTATGATTCTACCAGGAATAATATTGTTTATTGCTTCAAATGTCATCAATCTTCAAAACATGTATTTTATGCAAAATTGTGCCATTTATTTTCCTTTATCCTCTTTGTATTTAAATAAAGAACGGTTAATGCAATATATAGGCAAGAGTGGATGAGCAAATAAATTCAAACAATTATTTTAGACACCTAATATTAAACATAACCCTGTCACTAGAATTAAAATCTGGCAAGAAATACTTCATTGTTCATTATATGCAAATTAGTAAGAAGAATCTTCGTAAGAAATTATACTTCCATACCAATTTATCTTTTCATGAATATAGATACAGAAGGAAAAACAGTGAAACAGGTTACATATTCAGGTTATAGGTGACATACTGGATCTAGCTTTTTATCAAATTGTCTGCGTGTAACAATTTCCGCTACAGCCTGAAAGAGCACCAAGCAGAAACTTTATGTAACAAAAAGATTTATAACTTTTAAACCATGCAACTTTTGGGAGACTACTTGTCAATATTAAATGTCATAAAGAAGAACTTTGTGAATAAGTTCTTATTGTCTATCCAAAAAGGACAATCTACTTATCGAGATTGAACTTCTCAATTTTTTGCTAGAAGCTTACTATTGCCTCATAAATTAAATGATAGGTCATTCAAGTAAACTACCCTCATCTCTGTCTGTGTCAAATAAGGCTGTCCATCAGGATCCCTTGATAGGTGAACTCTTTGTCCTTCAGTTTCCCCGGCATCCGTCCACTCTGTTCTCACTTCAGGGTGGTTCCACATTGCTTCCATGTCCTCGGGATCGGCACATTCATCCCAATATTTGAAACTGACACTCATCCTCGCAGGACTGCTCAAGTCTTTCTTATGCCATCTATCAATAAGAATAGCATTGGGTTTGATTACAGCTCCAATATATATATATATATATATATCAGACGTACGCAAGGAAAAGAAACTGTGAAAAATGCATTGCCTTCAAACGCTGACACTCATTGTTAAGGAACAACTTTAATGAATTACAAGATCGTATATAGTTCATAAACTAAGGCCCAACCACTGGAGAACATAAACATGTGAGCAAAATGAAAATGGCATGGAGCAATCTACCTTTAAAGCAGGAAAAGGCAAGCAAAGTGCAATTAGTATAATGCAACCACCGAAATCGGAAACATTTCATATGAATTTTAGACTCCAAGACTATGCATGAAAGAAATATTCATGGAAATAGTCTATCAATTCCAGGAAACTGATTGAAATCAACAAATTCCAATGAAACAAATAATCTAAAATGAAAACGTATTGATGTTAAAATGCAGAAACACAAAGGATAAAAGAAACCCATAAATAAAAAGCATAGAGAATACAATTAGGAGCTTAATAACGAGGAAATATAAAATGATACCATAATTCATAGAGGGGAGAAACGAAGGAAGCTACTTCCAGAAGGGGTTAGAAAAGGAAGAGTGAGAAACAAGGAAAGAGAGGTAAATTTGAGGAAATAGGGAAGTGGGGAGATTTAGGAAAAGAGAAAAAGATGGAAGGTATGCCATTGTTACCGGCATTGGTTTCTAAAGTTTTTGCTTATTTAAGGCTGAAGATTGTAGAAATAGAAAGAGGGTGGCGTTGGCCAATTGGACTCAATCGCACCATACATTGACACTTGTCATCTTTCAGGCTGTCTCTGTTTCTGTCTCTGTCTATTTGCACGAACGGTAATAAGAATTCAATTGATAGCACAAAACAAAGTGAGAGCTCATAGTTGAGGTTGAGGACCTCAATGGCAGCTTCCTAAACCGGCTGGCATCCGCGAGCTTGGATCAGGTTTTCTTCGGGTTTAGATTTTATCGGGCTCAAACTTCCGGTTTTTGAGGCTCGGATTTTCTCGAATGCAAATCCTTCGAATTTTATATTAGATCGGTTTAAAAATCTTCTCAAATAAAATTATATCAATAAATTTAATATTTTGATTATGAAAATATTAATACTACAAAGATATATAAAATGGTGCAAAACTATTTTAGCTTTACATTGGGATAAATAAATCCTTATCTCTATATATATTATATAATAGTATATTATCTATTATAATTAGTGATTAAAATTAAATATTATAATATTATGTAATACAAAATCTTTTATGATAATCTATAATATAGTAATAGTTATATATATTTACATTAAAGTTTTAGTAAATTATAAGAATAGTCACCCAACTATTTTGGACGTTCTATTTTGCTCACTCAGTTGCTCACTCAATTTTTCGAAATTAAATATTTTAGTCACTTTTATTGTTAACTTAGTAACAAAAGTCTAAGGTAGGCTTTTTTATTGATTTAATAACAAATTTAGCCATCTAACTTTTACATATTCTATCAATTATTTTATTTTAAATCTAAAAAATTCAACAACTTTAGTTTCAATTCTAAAAATTTTAAAATGTATTTAAATCTTTATATTTTCTTTTTTATTTTTTTATAATTCATATTTACTTTTTTTCATCAAATAAGCTCATTTTCTCATAAAGTGAAAACCTAAAAATTAAAGTTATTTTTTATTCGACCTCTTTCAATGTAATCTCCTTTTTCTTTTGCTACATTGTGTTATACTAAGCTTTATTTGATAATATGTTTTGATATAGCAAATTAAAATATTTTTGAATAAAAGTTAAAGTTAGACAAAATTAGCAAAATTGTATTTTCAAATAATCTCTAAGAGATATAATTTTGAACCTACCATTTTGAACCCTTAGAAAAGCTTTTTGAATCAACTTTTAATCAAATTAAAATGATTTCAATTGAGTTAAACATTTTCAATCAAGTTTAAAAAAAAAAAAAAAAAGCCAATATTGTTCCAAGCCAAAAACTTTTTGGCCAGTATCGATAGATTCTAAAATATCGTTCCCTCTCTAAAAATTGGTACCAAACTGACATTTTGTTTATCAAACATTTTTGCCAAGTATTGATCCAGGATCAATAATTTTCATATGGTATTGATGAAAGTTTACTAGTATTGATTTTTCTGGCTTTAACGGTCACTGAATTTTGCATTAAATGCTAAAAATGTCAATACTTTGGTAGCAAGTATCGATACTCGTGGTTGCAGATGAATTAAATACACTGGTTATTTTATCTCCAATGGTTTTATTCATTTCTCCGACAACCATAATGGTTGGAAATCAATTAGGGGATATAAATATCATCTTTTAAAGGCCCTACAACAATAAGAGAGATCATCAAGCTTAAAAATCAATCAAAACAACATTGTACTTTCAATTCTCAACAGTTTCCTTTATACACACTTGTGAGCTTCCATTGTATTCATTTCAGCTCAAGTGTTTCTTTTTGTATTTGTGCTTAATTTGCAAACATTTTTATCTTGTAAGGGTTAGTTCTTAGTTCGCTTATTTGTTATTCTCTTCAAGACGGTTTTGTCTTAAGGTATGGGTAGAAACCTTAAGGGAATTTGTAACGTTAAACATTGTCCTTAAAGGTTGTCAAATTAGTGAATTTTGAGAAAATCCTTAATTTGATTTTTCGATCAAAAGCACTATATGAAATCTTTGGTTTTTCCTCTTTCTCTATCCATATCCTATAGGTACAACATTTGAATCAATAGAAAACATTTTTCCTCCTATATGAATCAATATTATTACATTCCAATTCCTTACTGATACCCCCAAGGAAAATCCCAAAGTGGATCCCAAATTGACGGGTTAGTGTAAGCTTATCCATGTGGTTATGCACTCTTCAAATAGGAATCCATTTTCTGAAAGATCCTGGCTTTAGTGCTTTGGCGAGATCCTTTCGACGGCCTATGTTGTGTTGGTTGACAATTGTGATTGAACCACTATATATCGTCGCGTTTATTGTCTCTATTTATTCTCTTAGCTACCACAATTTTTTAAAAGGCCAATTCACTTCCCCTATTGGCAATTTCGAGTTGATTAACCGAGCTGACACATTGTTCGTCTCAAATGCCTAACGAAAACTAAGAAATAAGCCCAAAATTGACATATTTATAAATCCAAAAAACTGATTTGGTTGACAACACCAACTTTAACAGCCTTACTCTTTACTATAGAAATTGTACTAGTTTCAAGCTTTAGTGTTCAAGTATTTTTATCATTCCTAGCTCAAACGTTGGAGAGAAATTGTAGGTTAAGACTATGACATTTGATATTTCCTACTTCGTCAATTGGATGAAGGAATGAACAAAGTGTAAGAGACTATTGAAAGCTATTTAGGGTAAAAATCTTTAAAACATTTTTATATTTAAAATTTAAATTTTTTTAAATATTTTTTATAATGTTTATAATTAGGGCTTAAATGACAAAGTTTGTAAATATTGAAGGTTAAATTGGTTAAATTTTTTAGATTTAGAATCAAATTAATAGAATATGTAAATATTTTAGAGATAAATTTGTTATTAGGCTAATGAAACAAAATCCATGTTAGACTTTCATTAAGCAACTAATGGAAGAGTAACTGAAATATTTAATTTCGAAATATTAATTAAGTAAAACGAAAAAAATTAATAATTAGTTGACTAAAATAGAATAAAATTAATAGTTTGGAGATTATTCTTATACTTTACCTTTTATTTTTCAAGGGTTTTGGCTTTTTTTTTTTGGTGATGCGACCACTTTTTCTTTTTTTTTAACGAAAAGCAAATATTGTGAAATATTTTTTATAAAAGTGAGTATTTGGTATATTAGTAATGTATTTTTTTATTATACAAGTAGATTTAAAAGTTTAATATGTGTATCTTTTTCTTAATATTTAACTATATTTCTATAGGATATTTATCAACCTTTAATTTTATTTGTGGAGTTTAGAAATTTTACTGACAATGTTGATAAATTAATAAAAAAGTAAGTATTTTAATAATTATAAACCAACCTTTTAAATGATCCAAATTCATCAAAAAAGAATTTACCATCAATTAAATCCATGAAATCAAATGTATATAAAATATTATTAGATTACCACTAAAAACACTTAGATCACGATGGAAGATAACTTAATTTATGCAACCATTGAATTATAAAGAGAGTGGTAAATCATTAAATTATTTATAACCCAACCTTTATTCATCTTGGTTTTCGTTGTTTTATTTGAATATTTCATATAAACATAAAAATATTATTATATTAAAATTTATTATTTATTATTTTGTTAAAATTGATTTTTAAGTAATTTTTTTATCATATTAGTGTGAAGTAGAGGTGTACATGGGCCGGGCCGGGCCGGGTTCGGGCCGGGTCCTACTAAAATTTTAGGCCCATTCATTGGGCTCGGGCCGGGCCGGGCCCAAAAAATGGGCCTAAAATTTTGTCCAAGCCCGGCCCATATAAAAATGCTAAAACCCGGGCCCGGCCCGGCCCGCCCGTATTATTTTTATATTATTTTATATAAATTTTAAATATATATAATATATCAAAAATACTAAAAAAATTAAAATAAATATTTTTCAAGAAATTGAAAATAAATTTTAAAAAATATGTAGACTTAAATAACACTAAAATAGATGTAACTTAACAAGCAAATGCCTCTAAAATAATAACAAAATTAACCAATGTCTTTAAAATAATAACAAAATTAACAATAAAATAAATTTTATACAATATCTAAACAATAACAACAAAATAATAGCAACATAATAGTAAAATGGTAGCAAAATAGGGAGAAAAACAATAAGAAAACAATATTTAAAAAAATAAAATTTTTTGTCCTTAGTGAATTCGGGCCGGGCTGGGCTGGGCTCGGGCCAAAAATTTCTTACCCGAGCCCGGCCCATTTTTTAAACGGGCCTTAATTTTTTGTCCAAGCCCATTTTTCGGGCCTATATTTTTGCCCAAACCCTCCCACATTTCGGGCGGGCCTTCGGGCCGGGCCGGGCCGCCCGGCCCATGTACACCTCTAGTGTGAAGTTAACTCGTAATTAGACTTAATTATGAGTTGGATCATTCGTCTAAATTTTAAGGCTTACCCAAAAAATGGGATGAGTTGAGTAAAATTATAGGCTCAAAAAATAAGTTTTAACAAAAAATAAAGTTCATTTTCTAATCGGATAGGGTCTCAAGTAATTTTTTTTTTACTCGAGCTTGTCTGGACTCAAATTTGACTAAATTTTTTCTACTGTTGTTTGCTACTATTTTGCTATTATTTTATTGTCATTTTACTATTATATTACTACTATTTTATTGTTAGATATAACTATTTTTTGTTAATTTTGCTATTATTTTATAGGCATTTGCTTATTAAGTTACAATTATCTTAATATTATTTAAGTATAAAAACTTTTTCTAATGTATTTTCAATTTGTTAAAAAATATTTATTTTAATATTTTTAATGTATTTAATATATTATATTTTTTAAATTTATTTTTATATAAAAAATTTAATACAGTTAAGTAAAACAGACTCAAATTTAACTTTTTTTATCCAACTCTAACTTAAGTAAAATCTTAAACCTATTTTTTCAGACCAAACTCGAACGATCAGACCCAAATCCCTGATCAGATATACTACTCAATCGATTACACTAGAAACGTAATCTTCAATCTGTTTTACCCCCAAATACTTAAAAAAAAACTTTTACACCGAAAAACTTTTTGATTAAAACAAATTACAAAAAATAAGAAATAGAAATTAATAATAATAATAATAATAAGGAAACAATCCGCTCCTCTTAATTTGCTAAAATGGTAACAAATAAAAAAGAAGAGAAAGAATCCAAGCAATTAAAAGGGCATTCATCCTAAGAAGGAAACAAAAATGTATTTCCTCAGGAAGGATAAAAAAGGCCAGAAATGGACAAACAAATCCAACTCATAATTTGTTGTCTTCTTACCTTTCCCTCCCTATAAAATCCCCTCAATTCTTTTCTTAATACATCTCATAATGATTCTTGTTGAGAATCACTGCTTGCAAAATGCCCAGAAACAAGAAGCTCAATCTTCCCAGAGCAGGTGTTGTAGCCACTCATGTTGAAGAAAATAGGTTGCAGAGAATCGAATCAGTGATTTACCAGAAAAGAGTTTGCCAAAATGCTGATTGCCGAGTTGTACAAGTCGGCTACCAAGCTATTCCCTAACGGCACTTGGCAACTTTATGATATTGAATCAACTCCCTCTTCAAGCGTTCCTCTTTAGTGGAAGATTTGATGGGAAAAGTTGATTCTTAAATGAGAGGATGAATTGTATTAACTTCTTATTGTTTTAAATCCAGGTATTTACTGAATTGTTTTTCAAATAAATTATTTAAAGGAATATCCATTCCACAAAATGATTAACTATTACAATCAAACAATCCCTTCTGCAGATAAATATAATATTAAAGATAGATTTCATTTTCCAGAAGATGGTCTTTTATCTTCTTTTTTGGCCTTTATCGGAAAACAGAATTCCCTCTTAAAAGTGCTTCGTCTTTTTCCATAGGAAATGCGCCACTTGGCTTCCATGCAATAATGGGTCAGATCTGAAGATCCGAAATACTAAAAAGAATAAGGGTAAATTGCACTATTAGTTACTAGACTATAGGTAAGTTTTCGTTTTGGTTTTTTAACTTAAAAAAGTTATTAATTTGGTCTCTAAAATTTTTGAAATCGTTTTTTCACCCGCCGACACTTTTTTAGTTGGTATAATAACAATTTTGGTCCTCATTTTTTGTACTTTTTTTTCAATTTGATCCTGATTATGTATAAAATGATAAAAATTTGATTTTTTTTAATTTAGAAATTTATAAAAATTAAAATTAAAGTATATAAAATTTTCAAAATTAGATAAATTGATAAAAAAGAGGGGAAATTGCTTTCAAACCCTTCAAATTTTCTCTTTGTATTATCTATACAGAAATATTCAATACTCATTTTTTAAAAGAACATTAAAAAAATAAAAGCATTAAACAAAATTATTGGTCCTTTAATTTTTTTTTTTTACTTCTTCTGTTTCTTAACATGGCTTTTTCATTATAAAAAAAATCAAAATATAATTTTTGTTGTACAATTTGCATTTTGAAAAATAATTTAAATAAATTTAAATTTTGGATTGAGCTTGAAAAAGAAAATTTTATGGCATATTTTGTAATTTTTGCTGTAAAATGGCATTAGAGTCAATTTAAATATTCAGGAAACATATAATGATTTAATTTTTTTATTTTAAATTTATTATTGAATTATAGTGAATGACAATTTTCTTTATTTCCCATGCATATTGGTTTTGGCTTTTATCTTCTTTTTATTTTCTTTTGTAGGAAGAGAGCAATTATCTCTTAAAAGTGCTTCGTCTTTTTTCATAGGAACCGGTCCACTTGGCTTCCATGCAATAATGGGTCAAATATGAAGATCCGAAATACTAAAAATAACCATTAATCATTAAATTATAAATAAATTTTTGTTTTGATCATTTAATTAAAAAAACTATATCAATTTTTTCACCTGCTTTTAGGGACATTTTTTAGTTCGTATAATAACAATTTTGGTCATCAATTTCTATAACTTTTATCAATTTAATCTTGATTATATATAAAATAATAAAAATTGAAATTATTTTTTTAATTTAGAAAATTATAAACATTAAAAGTAAAGTAGATATTTTTTTCAAAAATAGATAATTTGATAAAGAAATGAGGGGAAATTATTTTTAAGCCCTTCAAATTTTCTATTTGTATTATCTGTACAGAAATATTCAGTACTCATTCTTTAAAAGAGCATAGAAAAAAATAAAAGCATTAAAAAAAATTATTGGTTCTTTATTTTTATTTTTTTTACTTCTTATGTTTCTTAACATGAATTTTTAATTATAAGAAAAAAAATCATAATATAATTTGTTTGTACGATTTAGGTTTTGAAAAATAATTTAAACAAATTTAAAATTTAAATTGAGCTTGAAAAAGAAAATTTTGTGGCATATTTTGTATTTTTTTGCTATAAAATAGTATTAGAGTCAATTTCACAAATCTCTATAGTATCAATTCTAGATATTCTTCAAGGGCATAAATCTTGACTTAAAATACTATTGATTTGGTTTTGAGAAACATTGAGGAAGCAAGTAATGATCTAACTTTTTTTGTTTTGTTTTGTTTTGTTTTTAATTTGTTATTGAATTCTAGTAGGTGGCAAGTTTCTTTAACCCATACATAATAGTTCTTCAACAACATTTTCGAGATTTTAATTTTCTAAAAGTTTTATATAAAATTTCCTATTTTTTAAAATAATTTTGAGTTTTTTATATAACTTTTATATAGAACTAAGGCCAAATGAAAATATATATATATATAAAAGTTGAGGAGTAAAATTGTTATTATACCAACTAAAAAAGTACCACTTAACAACCGAGTGACAAAAAAATGATTTCGAAAAATCCAATGACTTAATTGTAACTTTTCTCTACCAGACGCGATTTGTCAGGTCCGGATCACGGGTGTTACTACACATATTATTAACAAATTTAACAAAACAGTCTAATATTTCTCATTATCTTAAATATTTTATTTATTCTAACTGAATAACTTAACGTTCTAAAACACGAGAAACATTTTAAAATAATTAGTTACAACAGACTTGACATGAATCATTACAAGATAGAGGTTTATTAAAGAAATACACAAATGACGTAAATCTTAGACTACGCCACTTTCCCACTGTATGTATAATAGCCCATACTGACACTATCTTAGCATACTTATGAGAAATGCCAACAGAGTTTTAACTAGTTGAAAGCACTGTTAACTGAAGCACCAATTTTGGTTCAGCTTGAGTCGGGTAAAGAATTTGTGATTTTCAGTGATGCGTCATTGAACGATTTAGGATGTGTTTTAATAGCAAAGTGAACGGTTTGGGATGTGTTTTAATGTAAGAAGGCAAAGTGATAGCTTATACTTCCAAACAGTTAAAGTCGTATGAAAAGAATTATCTGACGCATGACTTAGAGTTGGCTACTATTGTGTTTGCATTGAAAATTTGGCGATACTATTTATTCGGTGAAAAATGCCACATATTTACCGATCACAAGAGTTTAAACTATTTGATGTCACAGCAAGATCTGAATCTGAGACAGCATAGATGGCTCGAACTGTTGAAAGATTACAAGTTATTCATTGATTACCATCCAGGGAAAGCGAATGTAGTCGCGGATGCCTTATGTAGAAAAGCCTTGTTTGCTCTGAAAGCGATGAATACATGATTGACTTTGTATGATGATGGTTTGATTTTAGTTGAATTAAGAGCTAAACCGATGTTTCTTCAGCAAATCAACGAAACTCTGAAATGTGATAATAAATTGCAAGCTAAACGAGTATAGTGTGAGTCGACTTCTGATTCTAAATTTCAGATCGGACCTAATGATTGTTTATTATTCCGAGGCAGAGTTTGTGTACCGAAGAATCCAGAGCTTATATAGAATATTTTGTAAGAAGCTCATAGTGGTAACTTGTCTGTTCATCCAGGGAGTAACAAAATGTACAGTGATGTGAGATAGTTGTATGGGTGGCCGAGTATGAAATGCGAGATTTCTGACTTTGTGTCTAGATGTTTGATTTGTCAGCAGGTTAAAGCTAAACATCAACCACTGATGATACCAGAGTGGAAATGGGATAGTGTTACGATGGATTTCGTAACAATGTTACCTTTATCTCTGAAAAAAAGGATGTTATCTAGGTTATTATTAACTGTTTAACGAAGTCTGCACATTTTATTCAGGTACGTACAGAGTTCTCCCTTGACAGTCTCCATTATTTCCGATAGAGATCCGTGGTTTATATCACGATTTTGGAAGAAGTTGCAAGAAGCTTTGGGTACGCAGTTGCATTTTAGCATTGCATTTCATATTTAGACTGATGGTCAGTGTAATGACCTAAAATTCATAGGCATTGAAAATGTGCAATATCGGGCCTCCGTCTTAGTAAACCAAATTAGTAAATAATTATTAGGGATATTTATGAGTCTAGTGGTGTGTTTAATTAGATTTTAATTAGGTGAATTTAGCTTAATTAAGAGTAATTAGGAAAAAGAATTAAATTGAATAAGGGCAAAAGTTGAATTATAGATTAATAGAAAGAAAGGAGGTCCAAAATGGCAAATAATCCATTCCTAATAGTTGAGGCGGCAAACACTTGAAAAATCTAAGATTTTTCTTAGATATTTATTTATTAATTAATTATTTTATTCTTATTATTATTTTATTTAAATTAACTATAAATTATATTAAATATTATTATATTATGAAATAAAATAAATTAAGACAAGTGTATGGTGATACGATGGTACAAGTGTAATAATGTATATAAATACACTTGTATTATAATTATTTATTTACTTAAAATTTAAGTTAAAAGATATTTATTAATAAAATAATTATATTATAAGATTTTTGTATGATAAATAAATAAAAGAAAGACAAATGGATGGTCATGATAATTTACAAATGTAAAAATATTTATATGTACAATTGTGATATATGTATTTATTATTAAATAGATATTTATTATTATTATAGTTTTATATTAAATTATGATCATTATTATTATTAATAAAAATAAATTAAAATTAAGACAATTGTATAATGATTAATGGTATATGTGTAAAATATATATAAATACACTTGTAATAAAATAAACTACTTTCTTATAATTTAAGTAAAAGATATTTACGAATTAAATATTATTATATTATATCATTATTATAGTGTTATTAACTAATATGTGTGTATATATATATATATATATGAAATAAAGTAAATAAACATAAAAGAAAAAGAAACAAAGCAAAGAATAAGAACAGAATAGCAAACGAGAAAGAAAGGAAGAAAAGGGCAAAGAAAAAGAAAAGGGAAAACTACGGTTTTGAAGCTTTAAGCTTTAATTGGTAAGTCAATCAAGTCCTTTTTACTTAAATTTGATGTTTTAGAAGTTTTAGAATAAAGTTTTGTAGAAATTAAGTTGAGATTTTGAAAGTTCTTAGGCTTTTGAGTATAGTTCATGTTGAACAAATGATTGAATTAGGGATTAAATTGATAGAATTCTTATTTAGAATTGATTAAAGGATTAAATTGTAAAGTAAGCTCTAAGTTTTGTGTTTGAAGGACTAAATTGAAAGAAATTTGAAATTAGGGTTTTATCATGAGCATTGGATATTTATGTTGAATATGATAGAAAATTGAGTAGAAATAAAGTATGAATTGAGTTAGAAAAGTAAGTGAACTTACTTAGGATCAAATTGAAAATAAGGTAGAAACTGAATAGAAATTCAATTATTCAATATAAATTAGTGTTGTATTAATAGTATAAATTATTTTAATTTTCGTAGCTAGCAAAGAACCGAGGCATCGGCATCGGCATCGAAAGGAAAAGAAAAGGTTATTGAGGAGTAATTGAGCAAATCACAGTTTGTATTACTATAATTCAAATTACTTTTTATTAAATGTTTTATATAAATTTTATATTTAATAAATGAGTATAAGGTAAGTATTAATATTTGAGTTGAATGAGAATTGGATTGGATGGTGAATGTGCATGTATAATTGAATTGTATATTGATTTGAATGTGAAATTGAAATTGAATAGTGATCTTAAATTTGGTATGAAAGTGAAATCTTAATTGAGAATTGGAATACCCTATTAACTAGTCGGGCTAAGTCAGATATAGTTGGCATGCCATAGGATTTGGAAGAGTACAAGATTTATCGACTTTGCCGATCAGGCACTTTATGTGTCATATATCAGCCACTTTATGTGTCGTATTTTAGGCACCTCGTGTGTCGTTTCAGGCACTTATGTGTCGTATACTGATCAGGTACTATGTACCATTTTAGGTACAATGAGTCGTACTGGTGTGTTTGGGTTAGAATCCGTGTATCCGTCAAAGTCCGAATTTATTAATAGGGTGAATAACTGAAATGAGAAAATTAAATAAATTTGATTGATCGTACTATTGAAAATATGAGAAAGAAATTATCAGTTGAATTGTGAACTGAATTGAAATGTGATATTTGAAGCATGAACTTAAGGTTCATGAATTTGCTAAAATATTGAATTACTGATATTGAAATTAGTTGAATAAATGAAATGAGAAAATCGAATGAATTGATCGGTTGAACTATTGAAAGAATGAGAAAGTGAAATTATGAATTGAAATGTGAATTGAAATTAAGATATCTAAATAAGAAATGAAAATAGAATGAATTGGAAATAATGAAATAGTGTATGAGTTAATTGAATATAATCTTATGAATTAATTATAATTATGTTTATTGAAAAATGTTAGTTTAAATAATTATTGAAAGACTAATGTTGTAAGGTTTTAGATATGAAATAGAATAAGCTATTGAATTAGGATATAGAAATGAAATATATGAAATGATGATTTTATAAAATGGTTATTGACGAAATGCATGAAATGAATATTGATATAGTAAGAAGATATATAACTTAAAATGAAGAAAAACTATTTAAGATACATATTATTAAGAAAATTTAAAGTTTTAAATGCATGAATGATTTATTGAAAGTAAAATAATGGTAAGGTAAATTGTGCATATTTATTGTTTTTACTTTAAGTATTTGAATTATAGTAATACCACTGGGTGTATACTCAGCGTACAGTTTGTTTCCTTGCGTAGATTAGGTACAAAAATTTTGAAGAGTTGTATTTGAGATTACGAGTTTTCATCTCATCACATCTTTAAGCAACAATTAGTGATTAGCCAAGAATTACTTTGGCACCAAATGTAATATTCCTATATCAGGTTCCTTGAGTCGAACATGGTATAGGGATGTTGCAGTCAGTCTGAATGAGTGATTCAGATTCTCGAAGATATGCTTCGTTGCTGTGTTTTAGAGTTCAACAATAACTGGGAAAAACATTTATTGTTAGTCGAATTCGCGTATAATAATAGTTTTCAATCGAGCATAAAGATGGCACCGTATAAGCTTTATATGGTCATAAATGTAGAACTCCGTATACTGGATTGAGCTTAGTGAGAAAAAGATACACGGGGTTGATTTGATCAGAGAAACTGAAGAAAAAGTGAATGTGATTCGTGATAGTTTGAAAGCAGTTTCAGATCGACAGAAATCATATGCAGATTTAAAACGTAAAGATATTGAATTTCAGATCGGCGACAGAGTATTTCTGAAGGTATCATCTTGGAAAAAGATTCTTCGATTTGGTCGCAAAGGAAAGTTGAGTCCACAATTTATTGGACCATATGAGATTATCTAGAGAATAGGACCAGTGGCATAGCGACTAGCTTTACCGTCAGAATTAGAAAAGATTCATAATGTGTTTCATGTATCTATGATACGACGGTACCAATCAGACCCTTCGCATATAATTTCTCCGACAGAGATTGAAATTCAACCCGACATATCGTATAATGAAGAACTGATCAGAATTTTGGCCCGAAAGGTTAAAAAGTTAAGAAACAAAAGCATAACTTTAGTGAAGGTTCTTTGGCAACATCACGGGATACAAGAGGCTACTTGGGAACCCGAGGAGACTATGAGAAAGCAATACCCTAACCTATTCTCTGGTAAGATTTTCAAGGACGAAAATTTCTTGGAAGGAAGAGTTGTAACAGTCTGTTTTTAGTGAAATCAGAACAGTGGTTTTAGAACCACAAATTTGAGGTCAAAAAATTTATTTTTAATATTATTCTAATGTCTAAAGCATGTTAGCAGTTTAGTATAAAAATTTCGTTCAAAATTTTATTATTTGCATGCTTAATTTAGTAAAAAGGACTAAATCGTAAAAGGTGAGAAAGTTACATTCTATTAGTTAAAGGTATCAAATGGCTATAGAAATTTATTATAAGAGTCCTTAGGTGGTAATTAGACCATATAAATTGCTAGTGGACATATATGTACACTTTATTAAGTGAATTAAAGGGTAATAATAAAGGTTATATAGGTAATTTAGTAAATAAAGATAAAATTAAATAAAACAAAGGTATCATCTTCTTCATTTTATCAAAGCTCAATCGAAAATTACCATTAAAATTAAATAAAACAAAGGTATCATCTTCTTCATTTTATCAAAGCTCAATCGAAAATTACCATTGGAGAGGGGTTTTATGTTCGGTCAAGCTATTCCATTGCATGTAAGAGTATTTCCATCCTGTTTTTAATGATTTTTATGTTTTCGGGATCGTTGTAGCTTAACCTAACTAGCCCGAGGACTAATTTGAAAAATGGTTGAATGTCTAGGGTTTTACCATGAGTACACGTTAGTTGTTTTTGAAGTTTAATGGAAGAAAATGAATCTTTGTTGTGATTTATTTAGTGATTTTTGATGAAATTGTCAATTAGGGGTTAAATTGAAAAATGTGAAAATTTGTGATAAATGTGTGAAATTGTGAAATGTTTGGGCTGCTATGAACATATATGGTATTCATCTAGGCTTGGGTAGGGATAAAATTGCATGAATTTCATTTTACGAGCCTAGGGATTAAATTGTAAAGAAGTTAAAAGTATAGGGGCAAAATGGTAATTTTTCCAAAACTTGATTTTTGGATTAAATTGATTAGAATGAGGTTTAAATTAGTTAATTTTGATTATATAGATCAATAAAAGCAACGTACTGAATTAGATCAGGGAAAAGATAAAGTGTTGGAGTAATTGATCGATTTTCTCCGTATGAGTTTGAGGTAAGTTCATATATTTATTAAGCATTAAATTATACTTAAATTAAATGCTTTGTTATTATATTCTTGATGATACAACTCCACGGAAATATCCAACGAAGTTTTGGCGACTTTCGGATCCCATTTGAACCATAGGAATATATAGGATACAAATGACATGTCATTAAGGGTTACTGTGTTATGGGTGCTGGTCTTATACGTCCTACCGGTGGTTGAGTTTTTGGCATGTGTTGTGGTTACTTGACAACTTGTATGAGAAACACCATGTAGCTACATCTTGACTGACAACTTATGTGAACAAACCTAGTTATGGCTCGAGAGAGAGCATTGATTCAAGATTTGAGATAGTAGTGGTTTTGACTACATTTTGGCACATAGTGTGTGAGATACCCACGTATCCAATATTATTTTAAGTGGTTAGATGGGTATAGTTCAGTTACGAGGTTATGTGAGTTTGATACGAACTATTACATGTATATAACTTAATTACTTGAAAACGATATTTATATGACAAATGAATTCATGCTAACTTGGTTGTTGGATATGTGTTAGACTAATGAGGCCAAATTGAATTGTGTTATAATTTAATTTACTTGCCTAAATTATAGTTGAAGGGTAAGTTATATTTTTAATTTAGTTATACGAACTTATTAAGCTTAAATGCTTACTCTATGTTATTTTTCGTGTTTTCTAGTGTTTTGGAAGCTCGTTCAGATTAGAAGTTTTTGGAGATCTCATCACACTATCTATCGGCTACTTTGGTACTTTGGTTATATATATCTTGGTTTAATGGCATGTATAGGTCATTTTGGCTAATGGTAGCCTATATGTTTGTTATGTTTTAGCCATTTGATTTGGCTTGTATTTGGGTATATTTTGTTGTATATATGTGTAAATGGCCTTATCATAATGATGTATGTTTATCATGTGAGTGTGTACTAGTTATGAATTGGTATTTTGGTATCATAGAGATGAGTTTGATAAGTGATATTCATGTTAAGATTTAGGCACAATGGTGCATATATGTAGTTGACCATTTAGATATATATGGTCGGCTAATTCCCATACTTGAGTCACAACTTCACCCATGATGTGATCTCTATCCTTAATCTGACTTTGAGAGTGTTGGAGTTACTCTTTCTAGTGTTCACTATTCGTTTTAAGAAGCTCAACTCGAAGTTTACAATTTTGCAATGTGGTCTCAAGCTCTTCTATATTTCCCTTCAGGTTTTCAATCTTATCTAGGCTTGCTTTCAACTCAATTGCGGAGTTGCAACTACAATATTGATGTAGTGACCTTTCTAATTCTGTTACCCTAGCTCTCAATCCAACCTTTTTTATTTCGGCTTTCTAACAAATCCCTTTCTAGAGCATCTTCTCGAACTTGAGCCTCTTAGAATTTCTTTTCCCATTGATCAGCTCTAATCTTCTCTTTTTTGATTTCTTGCCACTATTGTTTTGATGTTTTACCCAACCCAACAGTCATCATCTACAAATGCAGCTTCTTATAATCTGTTTTCAGACTATCCAAGTCTTCCTTAACCTTGTTCTTTCCTTTTCTCATTTTTTTCGCCTCTAACTCCTAGATGTTGACGTCTAATCCTAGCTGCACCTTTTCCTCTTTCAACTGTTCTATCTTTTTCCCTAGCTCCGAACTCTTTTTTTCAAAGTCTTACTTTACAATTTCTAGCTCAAACGGGATCACTTGTAAATGTTCTTCTATTGGTCGAATGTTTTCTTGACTTGATACAGGGACATTGTCATTGACTCTTTTACCCCACCACCAATCATATTCGGGGGTAGTCATGGGATTTGTGATAAATCTTTTTATTCTGTGGGTTTGGTTCCAAGTGTTCGATATTTCACGAACCTTCTTTTTGTAATTATCACATTTGTATGCAAACTCGCATTAAGCCAACCTTTGTGTTGCTGGTATGAACTGCCTTGATCTATACTATCTCAATATAAGTAGAGGGCGTATCTGATAGCTCCTCATATCCCGAGTAGAGGGACCCAGTCGAAGTCTCCACATCAGTACAAAATCTCATCAGGGATTATCCAAGGGGCCCTCCATTCAATGTCTTCGTCTTGGAGACTTTAGAGAATTGCCATCCATTTTTCCTCCGAAATGTCGTCTCGCCTTGGCATACTCACGAATTCTTTCAACAGAGAGTAGTTCTAGGAGAATACTCGATAAAAGACTTTTTCTACCTTCCAAAACTGGCTGTGAAACCAGACTAGCAAGAGTTATGTACACCCTATAAATCTTTCTTTACCCGCTTTCGGGTTGCACTTAAAGATCTAAAAGTTTCAGCCAAAATCGTCGGGATGGATGTGACCCTTTTGTTAAGCCGGTCGAATAGATCTAAAATTACATTATTTATATACCCTAGCGCTTTGGGAAAGATGACCAACCTGTAAATACTCAAGGTGAAGATGTTGACTTTTTTCTTTGTATCTGGATGTACCAAGATCAAATCCCGTAAACTTTTTCAAGAAATGCATTTACTATGTCCCTTTTGTTTAATCTGGGTTACGGCCCATTTCTCACTCACTCATGTTATGCTCATTAGCCTCTTCAAGAAAGTCAGGACGTTGGAGGCTCTAGAATAAGCTTTGTTGGCTTAGATCTTCGGGTAACAAAGCAGAGTTGTGTACTCTTCTATAGTGGGCACCAAGTCTACCTTCCCACAAGTAAAGCAACTATAGGCGGGATTCCATTACTAGGCCAAAGCTCGGAATAAGTACTTACCCACTTTGGCATCGAGTAAATAAGGCAAATCACATAGTTACAGTAGAATAACTGATTGGTTTCGTCATCCCATTGGTCACATACCTCTTTCAACTATTGGAGATTATTCTGAGTCATACTGATGCTAGTGAAATCTCATAATTCTGACATATATCCCTTTATCAAGCTGTCACCCTTCTCTTGTTGTGTTTTCTCGGACCATATTCTATCACCATTTTTCCATGATAAGCTCTCTATTTAGTAACTGAACGTGAATCAATGCCCTTTTCTATAATGAAAATGCAATGCAATCACAAACAAAACAAAATGAAACAAGTCAGTATATTTCATATAAAGCAAAAAATAATAAATAGAGTACATATTCAGGTGACCACTAGAGGTTTGGTATGGTTCTATCTAGGGTAGGTTCTTAGGGCTCATTATATGCAGTTTGGTTTTAAAGTAAAGGTATCTGAACCAACAGATTCCTCGATCCTCACCATTATCAGCTCATACAGACCGAGTTTAGTTTAGGGGAATACATTCCCTATGGCTATACAGAGATGAAGATCTCAAGAAGACATAGACGGATGTATCCCGAAAGCGATCCACTATCCTATACGGAGGTGAAGACCTTACAAAGGAATAGTTTCTCACTCCCACTTAAGAAAGGCAAAATCGAACGATTGTGCAATGCAATATATGGAAAACACACAAAAAGAAACTTTCTAACCAATAAAACGGATATACTAGATCGCTATACAACCCGATGTAATGGCCTAAATTCAAAGTTATCGGAATAGTAGTTTCGTAACCACAAATCCGATTTAAAGAGAAATTTATTTTAATATTTTTTTACATGAATATTGTTGTGATAGGAAAATCGTATGAAAATATTGATAGAAAAATTTTACCGAATTAGTAGTTAGTTAATAAAAAGAAATTATTGAAGAAATTAGGTAAAGACAAGTTATCGGGAGCTTGATCTCGTAAAACTGAGTCAAAAATATTTTTATAAATATTTGTGGAATGTTAGTAATATTGTATTAAAATTTCGTTAGAAAATTTTAACGTTTGGGCAGTCAATTAAATGAAAAAGACTAAATTGGAAAAGGAGTAAAAGTTGTTAGGATGATTAAATAGCTTAAGTGTTTAATTAGAAATGATTTAAAAAGAAAATAGACCCAAAATTTATTTGGGCTGGACGGCAAGGGCATAAAATCAGCAGAAAAGTGGATGAATTAAGGGCAAAATTGGAATATTGCATTATTAACTAAATAAAACTAGGACTAATATGGAAATATCTAGATTTCTTGAGATTTCTCTTCATTCTCATCAGAAAAACGCCATAGGAGGGGTTCTTTAAGCTGGTTTTTCATACTTTTTGCACCAAGTGAGTTAATCCTTGCCTTTTTCTTGTAATTTTTGTGTTTTTAAGACTTTTACAACTAGGTCCTACTATTAAATTCATTAGTTTTTGATTTTATGGATGAAATTGAAAGTCACCATGGTTGAGTTCTGTAAGTATATGAATATTTAGCATGTAATTTAAGCTTTAATCTTATTATATGATGATTTTATGGAATAAAATGTAAAGAAAGTGAATATTTAGGACCTATTTGTAAAAGAGTGTGAAATTGAAGTTTGCTTCTGAAATTCTTGTTCCCAAAGGTTACAAGGTAGTTTAAAATGATGGAATAAAGTATTAATTGAGAAAAATCAGCTTAATTGAGAGGTTAATTGAGTAGGGATGAAACTATCACTTATTAAAAGCTTGGGGGAAAAATGGTAATAAACCTCTTGCACTAAAACAGTTTTGGACAGCAGCAGTAGTCCAACTTTGAAAAATCACCATAAATTGTAGAAATCGAATTAGAGGGTGAACAAAATATGGAATTAAAGCTTATTGAGTCTAGTTTCTCATAGAAGAAAGAGAGTAAACAATAGAATTGTAAATCTTGAGATATAATGCATTTTGTCAGACAAGGTCAGAATGATTTCGGGTTCCCCTGTTTTGACTTTAGAAAATCACAAAAAATTGTATAAAAATAATTATGGAGTTAAATTTATATGTTTAAAATACTTAATGAATCTATTTTTAAGAGAAACAAGCGGGAACATCATCCGAGTTCCGTATGAGGAGATAATTAATTTTTAGTGAAGAAAGGTCGGAACTGTCATATAGCAGAACAGGGGTAACTTTAAAGAATAAACTGTACTAAATGGCTAAACCAAAAATTCTGAAAATTTTATGGTTAGAATATATGTGAGTCTAGTTTCAGGGAAAATTTACGGATCTTAATTTGGAGTCCCGTAGCTCAAGATGAAAATAATTTAGTGACTATGACGCAAGTAGACAGCCTTGGATGAACTATAAATGGTAGTGGAATTGTAGAAAATGGTACATATGAACATGAAATGTTAATTTGATGAATAAATTTATTTATTTAGATCCTGAAGACTCAAACACGAAGCTAGATCGAGGAAAGGAAAAAGTTTGGGATTAGTAGATTTTTGTATACAAACAAGTATCGAGGTAAGTTCGTGTAACTTGAATTATATTCTTAAATACTTGAAATGTATGTTATGGATGTGAACATGAATTGAATGTCATTGTATGAAAATTTATGGAAAATTGATATATTTGATAAAAAGGGGAAGAAATCCCGGTTGAATGAAAGGAAAATTCGATGGATCTCTGAAAAGGAATTGACGGTAAAAAGGATCTAGCCCGGACGGGTGATCCTATCCTGATATAGCCCTCCCGAAGAATATGTGGAAAATGGATTTAGCCCGGACGGGTAATCCAAATTAGGGTCTGAATTTAGCCTGGACTGGTAATTCAGATCCAAGCTCATCAGAGTAATTGTCGTTGCAGGGGATTTAGCCTGGACTGGTAATCCCGACAATACTCTATGAGTTTATATTACAGGGGATTTAGCCTGGACTGGTAATCCCGCTGTAAGGATGAGGTTCGCGGGAGTGTGCTCTCTGAAATGAAAATGTGCGCACATGAATATGAATTGACGGACCCGGATTTGTACACTATAGTGTACCCCTGAAAATCCATCGAAATTCCGAGAAATTCAACGGGATAAATATGGGAAAATAATAATAGAATGGAAATCACGGTATTGATGAGCTCATCAATCTCAATATATATTATTGATACATTGAAATTATTGTACTAACTTGAATGTTGAGTTTGTGCATGTTAAGGTAACAATACATTGAATGGATGTATGTATGTTTATTGTATTGTATCGAAAATATTAGGTAAGTATAATTCTTTTTACATGAGCTTACTAAGCACAATGTGCTTACCCTGTTTTCTTTTTCCCTGTTTTGTAGTATCAAGAGCTCGGAGGTCGGATTCAGTCGGAGATACATCACACTATCAACCTCAATATTTTGGTATATCTAGAACTTTATTTTAGAAATCAATGGCATGTATAAGTTAATAAAGTAAATGTTGATGTGAAATGAATGTAAAGTTAGCCATTGGTATAGCTAACAAACCTTAGTTTGGTGTTTAATGTGATTATCTTATGAATGTGCATGAATCTATTATAAAGATATGCTGAATTGGATTGGTTGATTTGGATTGGTATCGGTTTAAGTTTTGCAGGGAAGGCTACATATTTATAAAGGGAATATATTGAGTTTTAAAAAAAAAATACTATTGTTCGGTAAACTTCGGTAATGCCTCGTACCCTATTTCGGTGACGAATACGGGTAGGGGGTGTTACATTTGTTGGTATCAGAGCTACGGTTTAGCCGGTTCTCAGACCGACGTAGCAGATACGGTATTAGCTATACATGCCATTTAAATTATTGTTGATAGTGTGATATCTCCTGACCATTTAAATGTGTTTTTCTTATAGTAAATGTCTGCCGACCGAGCTCAATCCGAGGAAGCCGGGAGTCATGCTCCGGCCCCGGAAAGGGAACAAAGAGAAGTCGAAGCTACTAGTAGGAGAAGGTCCGAGACAAGGGACCAAAGTGAAGAGGCTAAAATGGCCCTCTATCAAATGATGAATGATTGGTTTACTCAGTACATAAGAACTAACCCTGTAGTGCAGCAAACTCAAGCTCCTCCTCCTCCTCCACCGGTTCCCGTGACTACACAGGGTACAGGTATTGAATCTACCAGAAAAGGAAAAGCTCCTGTTGATAAAATTAGAAAGTATGGGGCTAAAGAATTCCGAGCTGCAGTTGATGATGATTCTGAAAGGGCTGAGTTTTGGTTAGAGAATACTACCCGGGTTTTAGAAGAATTATCATGCACACCAGAAGAATGTCTGAAATGTGCTATTTCACTGTTAAAAGACACGGCTTATCATTGGTGGAAGACTAAAGCTTCGGTGGTTCCAAAAGAAGAGATTACTTGGGAGTTCTTTTAGAATGAATTTAAAAAGAAATATATCAGCCAGAGATTTCTTGATCAGAAAAGAAAAGAATTTCTTGAGCTGAAACAGGGCAATAGATCGGTATCTGAGTATGAAAGAGAATTTGTTCGGTTGAGTAAATATGCTCGGGAATAGGTACAATCAGAAGCCGAAATGTGTAAACGATTTGAAGAGGGGCTAAATGAAGACATTAAGTTGTTGATCGGAATTCTTGAAATTCGTGAGTTTGCTACACTGACAGAGCGAGCTTATAAAGCAGAAGAGCTGAGTAAAGAGAAGAAACAAGCTGAAAGGGAAGCTCGAATTGCTAGTAAGAGACCGGTGAGCAAATCACAGTTTTCTACTTCAAAGAAATTGAAAAAGTATCAAGATCGTTTCACTTCAGTCACTGGACATTCAAGTAGAGAACGAGGCTCTCAACGCTCTAATCCAAGACCATCTACTCCATCAGTGACCAGTGTGGGCAGTGTCGGTACTCCTAAGCCGAGATGTCAGTACTGTAATAAAGTTCATTTTGGAGAATGCCGACTGAGAAGTGGGGCTTGTTATCGATGCGGTTCATTTGATCATTTTCTCAGAGATTGTCCAGAAAGGGGTGAAAAAGAAGCTGAACAGATATCGAAGCCGAGTAATCCAGTTTCGAGAGGCAGACCACCACGACCAGCTGGTAATGTCAGTGGTAGCCGAGGAGCTACGAAAGAATTTGCAGGCAGGTCTGAGACACGAGCACCTGCTAGGACATATGCCATCCGTGCCAAAGAAGATGCCTCAGCACCCGATGTTATTACTGGTACATTTTCTTTGCTTGACACTAATATTACTGCATTAATTGATCCTGGTTCTACGCATTCATATATATGTATAAAGCTTGCATGTGTTAAAAATTTATCTGTTGAACCAACTGAATTTGCGGTTAAAGTCTCGAACCCCCTAGGCCAGTCTGTGTTGGTGGATAAAATTTGTAAAGATTGTCCACTAATGGTAAGAGGTTATTGTTTCTCGGCCGATTTGATGTTACTTCCTTTTGATGAGTTTGATGTGATATTGGGCATGGATTGGCTAACCCAGCATGATGCAGTAGTAAATTGTAGACAAAAATATATTTTGTTAAAATGTCAGAACGGTGAATTGCTTCGGGTTAAATCGGGTCAGACAGAGGGGTTATCTGATGTCATTTCAGTTATTACTGCTCAAAGGTATATCAAAAAGGGGTATGATGCTTTTCTTGCTTATGTATTAGACACTAAGGTATCTGAGTCGAAGATTCAGGCAGTGCCAGTGGTATGTGAATTTTCTGATGTGTTTCCAGAAGAATTTCCAGGGTTGCCACCAGAAAGAGAAGTGGAATTCTCTATAGATTTGGTTCCAGGAACTACTCCAATTTCCATAGCTCCGTACCGGATGGCTCCTACAGAATTAAAAGAGTTAAAGATACAGTTACAGGAACTTGTTGATAAGGGTTTTGTTCGACCGAGTCATTCACCTTGGGGTGCCCCGGTTTTGTTTGTGAAAAAGAAAGACGGATCTTTGAGATTGTGTATCGACTACCGACAGATTAATAAAGTAACCATAAAGAATAAGTACCCGTTACCCCGGATTGATGATTTATTTGATCAGTTGAAAGGTGCCACAGTGTTTTCAAAGATTGATCTTCGATCGGGTTATTATCAGTTACGGGTAAAGGAATCATATGTGCCAAAGACAGCTTTCAGAACCAGGTACGGGCATTATGAGTTTTTGGTTATGCCATTTGGGCTAACTAATGCACCTGCAGTATTTATGGATCTGATGAACCGGATATTCAAACCGTATTTAGACAGATTTGTGGTAGTATTCATTGATGATATTTTAGTCTATTCTCGAGATGAAAATGAACATGCAGAACATTTGAGAATAGTGTTGCAAATTTTACGTGAAAAACAGCTTTATGCTAAATTCAGTAAATGTGAATTCTGGCTTCGAGAAGTGGGTTTTCTTGGACATATTGTATCTGCTGAAGGCATTAGGGTAGACCCGAATAAAATCTCAGCTATTGTAAATTGGAATCCACCGAAAAATGTATCTGAAGTTAGAAGTTTCTTGGGCTTAGCTGAGTATTATCGGAGATTTGTACAGGGGTTCTCTATGATAGCTTCTCCAATGACTCGTCTACTGCAGATGCCAGCGGAGTTTCGACCGATTGAAAGATCTGTTAACGAAAGCACCTGTACTAGTGCAGCCTGAACCGGGTAAGGAATTTGTTATTTACAGTGATGCCTCATTAAATGGTTTAGGTTGTGTTTTGATGCAAGAAGGTAAAGTTATAGCCTATGCTTCAAGACAACTTAAACCTCATTAAAGAAATTACCCAGTACATGATCTTGAATTAGCTGCTATTGTATTTGCGTTGAAGATATGGCGGCATTACTTGTACGGTGAGAAATGTTATGTTTATACTGATCATAAAAGCTTGAAATATTTGATGACACAGAAAGATTTGAATTTAAGACAGCGCAGGTGGCTCGAACTGATAAAGGATTATGATTTGACTATTGATTACCATCCGGGTAAAGCTAATGTTGTAGCTGATGCTTTGAGCCGGAAATCTTTATTTGCTTTGCGAGCTATGAATACCCGGTTATCATTATTTGGAGATGGTTCAATTATAGCTGAAATGAAAGCTAGACCAGTGTTTCTACAGCATATCTGTGAGGCTCAGAAAAATGATGAAAAGTTACAAGCTAAACGGGCACAATGTGAGTCGAGTACTGATTCTGAATTTCAGGTTGGGATCGATGGTTGTTTATTATTCAGAGACAGGGTATGTGTACCTCAGAATTCAGAACTCATACAGAAAATTTTACACGAGGCTCACAGTAGTACTATGTCTGTACATCCAGGGAGTAATAAAATGTATAATGATTTGAAAAAGTTGTACTGGTGGCCAGGAATGAAACGTGATATCTCTGAGTTTGTATCAAGGTGTTTGGTATGTCAGCAAGTTAAAGCTGAACATCAGGTACCTTCGGGGTTACTTCAGCCAATCACTATACCAGAATGGAAATGGGAAAGGATTACAATGGATTTTGTATCTGGATTACCATTGTCTCCGAGAAAGAAAGATGCTATTTGGGTGATCGTTGACCGGTTGACGAAGTCAGCACACTTTATTCCAGTACGTATGGGTTATTCTTTAGATAAATTGGCTGAATTGTATATATCTGAGATTGTCAGGCTACATGGAGTGCCTGTCTCTATTATATCAGATAGGGATCCTCGATTTACATCTCGTTTCTGGAACAAATTGCAAGAAGCTTTAGGTACTCAATTATCTTTCAGCACTGCATTTCATCCTCAAACAGATGGCCAATCTGAACGTGTAATTCAGGTATTGGAAGATATGCTCCGATGTTGTATATTAGAAATTGAAGGTAATTGGGAGAGGTATCTACCTTTGATTGAATTTGCTTACAATAACAGTTATCAGTCCAGTATTAAAATGGCTCCGTATGAAGCTTTGTATGGTAGAAAATGTAGAACACCGTTATATTGGGCAGAGCTTAGTGAAAAGAAGATACATGGAGTTGATTTGATTCGGGAAACAGAAGAAAAAGTAAAGGTGATTCGGGATAGTCTAAAAGCAGCTTCCGATCGTCAAAAGTCATATGCTGATCTTAAACGAAAAGAGATTGAATTTCAGGTTGGAGACAAGGTATTCTTAAAAGTGTCTCCGTGGAAGAAAGTTCTCCGGTTCGGTCGAAAGGGTAAATTGAGTCCAAGATTTATCGGGCCATATGAAATCCTAGAAAGAATTGGACCGGTAGCTTATCGATTGACATTACCACCAGAACTTGATAGAATCCATAACGTTTTTCATGTGTCTATGCTACGACGGTATCGGTCGGATCCTTCACATGTTATTTCTCCGACAGAAGTGGAGATTCAGCCAGACATGAGTTACAGTGAAGAACCAATTAAGATTTTGGCACGAGAGACAAAGGAGCTCAGAAATAAAAAGATAAATTTGGTAAAAGTATTATGGCAAAAGCACGGGATTGAGGAAGCGACATGGGAACCGGAGGAGGCAATGAGGAAACAATACCCGAACCTCTTTACTGGTAAGATTTTCGAGGACGAAAATCCTTAAAGGGGGGGAGAGTTGTAATGGCCTAAATTCAAAGTTATCGGAACAGTGGTTTCGTAACCACAAATCCGATTTAAAGAGAAATTTATTTTAATATTTTTTTACATGAATATTGTTGTGATAGGAAAATCGTATGAAAATATTGATAGAAAAATTTTACCGAATTAGTAGTTAGTTAATAAAAAGAAATTATTGAAGAAATTAGGTAAAGACAAGTTATCGGGAGTTGATCTCGTAAAACCGAGTCAAAAATATTTTTATAAATATTTGTGGAATGTTAGTAATATTGTATTAAAATTTCGTTAGAAAATTTTAACGTTTGGGCAGTCAATTAAATGAAAAAGACTAAATTGGAAAAGGAGTAAAAGTTGTTAGGATGATTAAATAGCTTAAGTGTTTAATTAGAAAGGATTTAAAAAGAAAATAGACCCAAAATTTATTTGGGCTGGACGGCAAGGGCATAAAATCAGCAGAAAAGTGGATGAATTAAGGGCAAAATTGGAATATTGCATTATTAACTAAATAAAACTAGGACTAATATGGAAATATCTAGATTTCTTGAGATTTCTCTTCATTCTCATCAGAAAAACACCATAGGAGGGGTTCTTTAAGCTGGTTTTTCATACTTTTTGCACCAAGTGAGTTAATCCTTGCCTTTTTCTTGTAATTTTTGTGTTTTTAAGACTTTTACAACTAGGTCCTACTATTAAATTCATTAGTTTTTGATTTTATGGATGAAATTGAAAGTCACCATGGTTGAGTTCTGTAAGTATATGAATATTTAGCATGTAATTTAAGCTTTAATCTTATTATATGATGATTTTATGGAATAAAATGTAAAGAAAGTGAATATTTAGGACCTATTTGTAAAAGAGTGTGAAATTGAAGTTTGCTTCTGAAATTCTTGTTCCCAAAGGTTACAAGGTAGTTTAAAATGATGGAATAAAGTATTAATTGAGAAAAATCAGCTTAATTGAGAGGTTAATTGAGTAGGGACGAAACTATCACTTATTAAAAGCTTGGGGGAAAAATGGTAATAAACCTCTTGCACTAAAACAGTTTTGGACAGCAGCAGTAGTCCAACTTTGAAAAATCACCATAAATTGTAGAAATCGAATTAGAGGGTGAACAAAATATGGAATTAAAGCTTATTGAGTCTAGTTTCTCATAGAAGAAAGAGAGTAAACAATAGAATTGTAAATCTTGAGATATAATGCATTTTGTGAGACAAGGTCAGAATGATTTCGGGTTCCCCTGTTTTGACTTTAGAAAATCACAAAAAATTGTATAAAAATAATTATGGAGTTAAATTTATATGTTTAAAATACTTAATGAATCTATTTTCAAGAGAAACAACCGGGAACATCATCCGAGTTCCGTATGAGGAGATAATTAATTTTTAGTGAAGAAAGGTCGGAACTGTCATATAGCAGAACAGGGGTAACTTTAAAGAATAAACTGTACTAAATGGCTAAACCAAAAATTCTGAAAATTTTATGGTTAGAATATATGTGAGTCTAGTTTCAGGGAAAATTTACGGATCTTAATTTGGAGTCCCGTAGCTCAAGATGAAAATAATTTAGTGACTATGACGCAAGTAGACAGCCTTGGATGAACTATAAATGGTAGTGGAATTGTAGAAAATGGTACATATGAACATGAAATGTTAATTTGATGAATAAATTTATTTATTTAGATCCTGAAGACTCAAACACGAAGCTAGATCGAGGAAAGGAAAAAGTTTGGGATTAGTAGATTTTTGTATACAAACAAGTATCGAGGTAAGTTCGTGTAACTTGAATTATATTCTTAAATACTTGAAATATATGTTATGGATGTGAACATGAATTGAATGTCATTGTATGAAAATTTATGGAAAATTGATATATTTGATAAAAAGGGGAAGAAATCCCGGTTGAATGAAAGGAAAATTCGATGGATCTCTGAAAAGGAATTGACGGTAAAAAGGATCTAGCCCGGACGGGTGATCCTATCCTGATATAGCCCTCCCGAAGAATATGTGGAAAATGGATTTAGCCCGGACGGGTAATCCAAATTAGGGTCTGAATTTAGCTTGGACTGGTAATTCAGATCCAAGCTCATCAGAGTAATTGTCGTTGCAGGGGATTTAGCCTGGACTGGTAATCCCGACAATACTCTATGAGTTTATATTACAGGGGATTTAGCCTGGACTGGTAATCCCGCTGTAAGGATGAGGTTCGCGGGAGTGTGCTCTCTGAAATGAAAATGTGCGCACATGAATATGAATTGACGGACCCGGATTTGTACACTATAGTGTACCCCTGAAAATCCATCGAAATTCCGAGAAATTCAACGGGATAAATATGGGAAAATAATAATGGAATGGAAATCACGGTATTGATGAGCTCATCAATCTCAATATATATTATTGATACATTGAAATTATTGTACTAACTTGAATGTTGAGTTTGTGCATGTTAAGGTAACAATACATTGAATGGATGTATGTATGTTTATTGTATTGTATCGAAAATATTAGGTAAGTATAATTCTTGTTACATGAGCTTACTAAGCACAATGTGCTTACCCTGTTTTCTTTTTCCCTATTTTGTAGTATCAAGAGCTCGGAGGTCGGATTCAGTCGGAGATACATCACACTATCAACCTCAATATTTTGGTATATCTAGAACTTTATTTTAGAAATCAATGGCATGTATAAGTTAATAAAGTAAATGTTGATGTGAAATGAATGTAAAGTTAGCCATTGGTATGGCTAACAAACCTTAGTTTGGTGTTTAATGTGATTATCTTATGAATGTGCATGAATCTATTATAAAGATATGCTGAATTGGATTGGTTGATTTGGATTGGTATCGGTTTAAGTTTTGCAGGGAAGGCTACATATTTATAAAGGGAATATATTGAGTTTAAAAAAAAAAAAATACTATTGTTCGGTAAACTTCGGTAATGCCTCGTACCCTATTTCGGTGACGAATACGGGTAGTGGGTGTTACACCCGAGATATTAAAGACAAAACATAAATGATGAAATGTAATAAATGGATCATAAATTTAAACCAAATTATCAATTTTGATATGAAGACCGAAAGTAATCAAGCTGTCGAAACATTTTTGACATCGACTCTTTATTTAAAAAAAACAAAAATGAGAGTCGCCACCAATCCTTTTTATAAGGTGTGATTGGATTACCTCGTAATTTGATCATTTTAATGCAAGTTTAGATTTATTAAAACAATGATTTTCGGTCTACAAAATCTAAGAAATGGGTTCGGGAGTCGGTTATGCACGAGGAAGGATTAGTACCCTCGTAACGCTCAAAATTAGTACCTAGTTGATTAATTAGTGTCTTAGTGTCGGAAGTTAAAAATTCGAAGAGAAATTAAACTACGATCCTTCTTTGTTTGCATTATATTCTTTAAAACCAATTAGCTAAATTAAATTTTACGAAAAGGCCTTATTATGAGTTAGTCGAGGAGAAAAGATCGTACCCCGTGAGTTAGGACACGATGCTTTAAATCCTCGAAAACAAGAACAATCACCATTTGATCTTATTTTAAATCTTATTTTTATTTTTTTATAAAAAAATAAATAAAATGAATATTCGATTACTTCGGTTTTAGAAAGATGCCATACTCCATAAGTTAAGAGCACAACTCCTCGAATCCCAAAAATAATGAATATTGCCTCGATTTTGAGTATTTCTTATACGTTTGATAAAACAAAAATGATATTCATTTAATTTATTTGGGCATAGGGTAAAAATGAATGAATATATGACGGCATAATAATTAATAAAATAAAACAAAATAGTGATGAGTAAAATGAAATGATATCAAAATGATAAATAAAAGAATAAAAAAAACCAAAAAAAGAGTAAGTTAAAAATGCCATGCTAGCGAATAATGATAACACGATTTCAATTTGGAGTAATAATGGCATAATAATACACATAATAAAATATAAAAGTATAATAATAAATCATAATACCAATATGCATAAAAAAATAATAATAATGATAATAACGAAATGTGCAAATAAAAGAATAAAGAACACTATAAATTTTAAATACAAAAAATAAATAAATACAAAAATAAATAGAATATAAAATTTTATGAAAGATTGAAATTAAATAAACCAAGGAATGAACTAGAATGAAAATGAAATTAAAAGTATAAATTGTGATAAGTAAATAAAAAAGTAGAATGAAAAGCGTGAAAACACACAGGGACTAAATGAGAAATTATCACAATCCTCAGGACACGCATCCTTTCTCCAAGAGATCAGCGAACTGAGGACCTAATTGAAAGCAGGATAAAATTGAATGGCAAAATTTCTAAAAAGAAAGAATAATGAAATTAGGACTAAATTAAAACAACCCAAAAAGCAAAATAACCAAGAGCGCAAATATTCGCCCTCAAAAAACACGCGGATCCTAAGAGAGGTTTGGGTCGGATCTTGGGTTGCGTCAAAATGACGCCGCTTTGGGCGCCTGAGGCCAGTCCCAAAACGGCACCGTTTTAGGGGGCCTATAAAAGTAAAAATTTTCAAAAAAATTCATTTCACAGTGTTTTTTTTAAAGAACTTCTTTCTCTTTGTTTTCTCTCTGGGCATAGCCCAAAATTTGGCCATCGAGCTGCCATGACCGCCGTGGACCACCGGTCATCGGCGACGGTGGCCGTTCAAACTCTGCTCTGTCGAAGCCAAGGCCGAACTCGACGTTGGAGAAGGCCCTCAACAACAGAGGGAGATGAAAAGACTTAGGTAAAAACGATTTCTATTTTTTTATTATTTTTTTGAAATAAAAAAATAGAAAACAAGAAAAGTCACCTTTGAAATTTTCTTTAATATGTTTTTTGATTGCTTTCTTTTGTGTATTTTTTTTCTATTCGATTTCTATTTAAAAAAAAAAAAACCTTTAAAATATGCTTTTTAGGCTTTTTATAGCCGATTTACACTATTATTTTTTTTTTTACTTTTTCTACTGTTCTCGCTATTGTTCACTGTCTTTTCTTCCTTTTTTTCTTGTAGGCGGTGGCAAATGCACTTGATGGTGGAGAACTCGAGGCACGAACTTGCTGACATGGCACGAGGAGCGACACATAAGGGCTTAGGTTTTTTAATTTTACTGAAAATGTTTAGATTATTGGACCAACGGGTCATTAGGGTTTTCTTTTAATTTTAGGCCATTTAGGCTTCTATTTTTCTGTAATTGGACTGGACCATTAATTTTTATTTTTATTTGGTTTAGTTTAGTTTCTGTTTGGGCCCGGATTAAATTGAACTTCTACAGTTTGAATATTTAAGAGATCAGTAAGTATTGTTGATTTTGGTGCTAGAGCCAAGTCTGGTCTTCCAACTGGCTCTACATCTGTTGATGTTATGGGATATTCCCTCGTTATTTTGAGGGATATCTGCGCTCAAGACGGTCTAGGAGACTTGAAGAAAGATTCTGTAGATGTTTGTTATTTGAGACTATCCAATGATCTTACAAATGTTATTTTATCATTGCTTCATGATCTTGAGCCGCCAGCAATCATCAGAAAAACCCTGAAGGATACTGAAAACCAAGAACTCAATTTGGGTTCAACTAAGCTCTGCCCTTACAAAGGATTTAGGAGAGATTTGGTTGCAAGAATTGGGAATTGTGCCTATAGAAGGAAGAACGTACAGGATGAAATAAGGCAGAAAAGTGGGATTCTACTGTTGTTACAGCAGTGTTACTGATGATGACAACCCGTATTTGAGGGAATGGGGGATTTGGTCTTTGGGAAATTTATTAGAAGGTAATGCAGAAAACCAACAGATAGTAGCTGATTTACAGCTACAAGGGTCTGTTGACATGCCTGAACTTGCCAGACTTGGTCTTAGAGTGGAGGTTGATCAAAACACTCATCGTGCAAAGCTAGTAAATATCCCAGGAAGCTACACAAAGCCTGTCCAGTAATTTTTTTTTTTTGGCTATTTTGGTATAGTTTTCTTCTATAATGCTATTTTAGTATAGTTGACTCGCAGGTGTCATATTCTTTGAAGAAAATTTTCCGATTTGGACACTTCTTTCAGGAACTGATCTAGAAAACAAGAAGCTTGACTATGAAATCCGATTTTATAATGGTACAATTTGTAGATGAAGATATAAAAAATTGTCTTTCCCCTCTGTCTTGATGATTCAGTTTTTGCTGATATCTGGGAATGAATTTGCTTTTATATGTGTATTGTTCATCCTTTTCCAGAACACTTGATATTTCTTGGTACATATTATGCATTGACCTTTTGATTTTTCTTGCAAAATTCAATGTTTTCAGTGCTTGTGTTAAAAATTGGTCGTACTGAAGAAAGAAAAGCCAACTCCCATTTTAATATTGATGGATTGTTGAACCCCTTAAGTGTTATTGTATGATTTAGATAATTATCCTTGGATTGTTTCATGACAATATTGATATAGACATGAAAGGGTTCCCTTCACATTGCTGCTTGCCCTTTCTTAGGTTTTAAGTTATGCCTTAAGAGTTGCTCCTTCTCTGCTTTAAAACCATTTCTCAGTAAGGTCCTTTGTTGCTTGAATGTATTGTTTAATTATTAAAAGAATTTTCTTCATTCTCCTTTTAATAATGCATGTTAATTATTGGGATTAAAATGTTGTTTTTAGCTCATATTACTTTTTGATAAATAATTTATGATAGACTCGTGTTCCTAGTTTTGAAATTCAGTTGATTCAATCTTTCGCAACACTCAGATCACTGTGCTGTCACTTGAAAATATATGACAGGCGTGTAGGTCCTCTCAAGTTTATGGAGAAAATGTCCATCAGAGAACCACAATTATACATTCAAGCACACCACACTGCAACTTTTACCAAATCCAAATGTTGAAGTTATTATGCTTATTGTTTCATCCTCTCCACCAAACGGCCCAATACCAATACCCTTCCATTTTGGTTTCCCAGAAAATGTCGTGTGGAGCTGTAATAAATACTAATTTTATACAGAGCATGAATCTCAACAAGAAAGAGAGTTTGGAGATTCCCAAGAGTAGGGTTGATACAAATTTATTCCAGCATACACCACACCAACTTAATCTAGAATTTAAATAATAGTAGAGATTTATCTATATAATATATACCATATCTACTCTATTTTTTGTAACCTCTTACAACAGTACATATATATAGAATTAGACAATATTTGTAACAATCAGACAATATTATTTTGTGGTTATAATGAGTTTTATCCTCTTAAATAAGAATAGAGTTGGTCGGCAGCTTTGAGTTAAAGAAGTCCAAATTGATTCAAACTCCAAAGAAAATAAGCTCATCCTCACCCTACTAGCTGGTTATTGTGTTTGAAGGAGTTTAAAGTGCTCACATGTGTCCACATTCAATATAGGAATGGAAACTTTAAGAAGATAAACTAAAAAAATTCAAAAGGAGTTTTGAATCATCCAAATTCCTCGTATCAAGGTCAATTATGTTGTGTTGAGGCAAATTTTGAGAGAAGTGACCATTCCTCTTGGCAATGCTCAAGTTTCATAACTTGCTTTATTTATGAATTTTGTTAATTAATCTCGTAATTGTAATTGAAGAAGTTGTTAGATCAAACAAAATCACTTTTCATGGATTTCAATGTGATCTACTTACTTTATATATTGTTGAGGCAATTATATAAGTAGTGTTTAATGGAATGCCACAAGTAGTGCCTACTGTTCTTGGCATTATGCAAGTCACATAACTTGCCTTAATTTGGAATTGACCATTTTTTAATAAATCACTTGGGTAATGACTTAAATGATTTTATGGACGTGTACTGGCCCGTATTTGAAGATCTGTATTGTAGAGTAAGAAATATTTAAAAATTGAATCATCCAAATCAAGCAAACTTGATCCATTAATTTGTGAATATTGACTTGAATGACTTGAAGACATATTTTGTAAATATTTGATTTATTCTGAACTTATATTTGTAAAGTTTTTTTTTTTTTATAAGGCTATGTTAATGGGATCTTCTTTATGGTAATTAATCGTTATCTTAGCAAGCGTTAAACTATTATATATTAAGGGCTTGTATAAGTTAGAATGGAGAGTTGAGCATTCAATTTGTTCATTAGTATTAGCTTTGATTTTTTAATTGTTTTGATATAACAAACTTAATTATAATTTCCTTTAATCAAATTTGCATAAATTATTTCAATCACATTCAAATTATTTTCAAGTGTTACAAACTCAAAAACAAAGTTTCTAAATGACTTAAATTTTCTACAAAAGTTTTCAAGTACTCCCAAGTCCTTTAAAATGTTTCTAAGCCATATTTTTCAAAGTTCCCAGCATTGTTTTAAGACAATTTGAGTCTTATCTTGAGGCATAGGCTTTGTCTCAAGACACAAGCCTGTTTGTCTTGAGACAAACCAACATCGAAGCTAAAATTGTTTCAGGGGTGCCTTGTCTCAAGACAAAAAATCCATTTATCTTGAGACCCGCCAACATTAAAGTTAAGGTAAGCTATAGGGGAACATTAGCTCAAGACAACAAAATATCGAAGCCAAGGTTTACTTCAAGGGAGTAGTGTCTTGAGACAATCGAGCAATTGTCTCGAGACATATGGAAAATTATCTCAAGACTACCCTATTGTGTCCCAAGACCACAAGCTCCAATGGTTATATTTTTGTTCTTTCTGTCTCGAGACAAGGGTTTTATGTCTTGAGACATATTGCTATAGGTTTCATTAAATTGTCTAAATAAATGCTCTCAATGGCAAAAAATTCCCTCCAACGACTCCAAACGTCCATTATTGAATGAGAGGGTATAAATATCATTCAAGGACACTCATATGAAGACAAGAAACAAGTATACAAAGATTAAGAGCTAAATTCCTATCAATACCCATTATTATTATTTTCACATGTACACACTTTTGAGTTTAGTATTGATTCATTCTTTCAAGTGTTGTATTGTATTGCAAAAGTGCTTAATTTTTGTGTATCTACCTTTTAAAGGCGATAATCCTTTGTGTATCTACCTTTTAAAGGCGATAATCCTTTCTCAATTTTATTTCTATTTTTGTGAGGATTTACTTAAGATTTTGGGTAGAATACCTTAAGGGGAAATGACCCTATTTTCCATTTTGAAAAGATAGAGACTGTAAAGGTTAAACCTTGTCCTTAAAACGTTCAAATTAGTGAATTTAAAATGTCTTTAGTCATGGCAAGTTAAGGTAGTGGAAGTAGGCAAATGGGATTGAATCATGATAAATTATTGAGTTTCTATTGATTGCCATTTTTACTTTAAATTTTTAAAACACCAAACCCTCTTTTAGTGATTATTTATGTTAACAATTTGTATCTGATCTAGATATTTAGAGACGATATTACTACCAAGAAAAAAGATCCATAAGAAGCTCAAGATAGAAGCAAAAAAACAATAAGTTTGTCTCATGCCCTTGGAGAAAAATTCAACTATGTTGGGAGAAAGTCATTCCACCATGAGACGTCCTCTATTCAATGACACTAACTATTCTTATTGGAGGATAAGAATAAAATTATTTATTCAAGCAAATGATTATAAAGTATGGAGGATGATCGCAAATGGGAATTTCATTCCAAAGAAAAGAGTTGACGGTGTCATTGTTATCAAGGAGGAAGATGAATTGGATGAAGTAAATATCAAGATGGTGCAACTAAATGCTAAAACCATGTAGACTCTATTTTGTGTTCTTGGTCCCAATGAATACAATTGATATACGTGATATGAAGTAACAAAATTTGTAAAAACTGATCGCACCAAAAACTAACTAATATCACGATTTTAAGGCAAGCGCACCTATCGAACAGTAGTATAGCTTAGCGGTAAGACCGAGATATCGTACCCAAGGGAACCAAAAGTACTAATACTTACTTCATTTCTATTATTTAACCTAAAGATTAAAAGGGGTTTTTATGAAACTAAACTAATTCTAAAATTAAACTAAGAATGCACAAAAAGTAAACTGGGGAAAAACTCTTGGGAAAAACTGATTGATTTGGGCAATACTCAAGGGAGAATTCACCTAGACTTCACTTGTTATTAACTTTTTGAACTAGACGATTTCTTCACTTGACTTGATCCGAAGAGATCCCTAACTTATGCTAATACCTCCGTCGAAGATAAGAACAACTAATCCTAGGTTGATTAACTGAAATCTCTTTCTAGTTAAAACCCCTAGTCTCGCATTAACTCGATTTTTGGATCCCCTTATTAGGTTTGACCCTAATCCGGTAGATTTATGTCACCCTATGTCTAGGGTTGCATGCAACTCCGCTTAATTATGCTAGATCTACTCTTAAACAGGAACTTTTGCTCCTCTGCCTAAGCACATCAAAACTTGAATTAATACCTAGGATTATTAAAACAAGCATTAAGCACACATAATTAAGAACAATTCAAGTATTTATCATATAATTCAAGAATGAATAATAAAAAGATCAGTCTTAGGTTTCATCCCCCTCAAGTATTTGGGGGATTTAGTTCATAATTAATAAAGAAAATATCTCAGAAGAAATAAGATAACAAAACATAAAGAACCCAAAAACCCCTAAAGGAATTTAGGGAGATCCTCTGTCTTGATGTAGAATTCAGCTTCTAGGATGAATCAATCGGCTTCCCTTGGAGTAATCCTTTGCTTTCACTCTCTGTGTTGGTAGAAATATGGCGCTCATTTGTGGGAGAAAGAGTACACCCTTAGAGTTACCTCATAGGGTCTTTATATAGAGCTTTAGGATGCCTTTCTTAGCCTCTAAGTATCTAAATCTGAGTGAAATTGCACTTTCTCACGACAGGGACACGCCCGTGTGCCACGCCCGTGTGGATCGACAAGAGACCGTGTGCGAGACTGTTGATGGAGGCACAGCAATGTGGTCAGGCCGTGCTTGTCGGGGCTGGGCCGTGTTGGATCTTATGTGGCACGGCCGTGGCACACGGCCGTGTGGTGACTCCTTAGGCCGTGTTATTTTCACACTTTGGCCCATTTTCTTCGTTTTCGGTCTGTTTTTCATTCTTTTCTCTTCCTTATGCTCTCCTGAGTATACAACATGAAATAGAAGGGTTAAAAGCACCAATTCTCACAAAATTAATAATAATTCATCCAAAATATAAGCTAAACATGAGGTAAAAATATGTATAATTTGTCGTTTATCAAATACCCCCACACTTAAAACCTTGCTTGTCCTCAAGCAAAATTTCAATCCCTAATTAAGAATCATTCCTCTCAATTTACAATCTTTATCAATAATGTTTCAAACTAATCCACAGGCATTCATATAATGAAAATTCAATCAGAAGAACATTAAAGATTCAATTACTTTAAGTTGAGAATTTTATCATCGAAACATAAATTTCTTCCCTCCTTCTAAGTAATCATCTCTTAATGGAAATCAACAGGATTTGACATCCTCACTAAAGATTCACTCTATCCACTCAAAGTGTTTAGGGTTCAAGAATTAAGTACTCTCTAGTCAACCTGAAAAGTTATTACCATAGGCTTGCAAGAAAATCAAATCTCCACCACTATAGTTTGATAGGATACATCAATCAAAAGGTCTTTTCATGATTGTAATGGGGCTTTGTTAGGGGTATTGTCACAAGCTAAAAAAGAAAGGGTTAGAATCGAGATTGAACTGAAAAATTATCTAGCTAGAAAAATCTCTATCACTGGAACATATTTCTCGAGCTAAGCCTTATGATGACATCATTCTAGCCTTGGTAGCCTTAAAATAGAAATATGCAAAAACTATTGAACTATTATAGATTACAACTAAATTTCTTTAATATACATACATTTTTTTTAGAACAATTTAAGTACAATTCATTATAAACTTTACAATCTGGAAAAGAGAATAAAGCTAGATAATAATTTCAACTCAAAACTCGACAAAAATAGGGATCAAAATAATTGAATAGAATTCAACAAAAACGGGTTATAGGTTAATATTAGGGGTGAGTCAAAAAATAGGTTGTTAGGCTCGTTCACTAGGGGTTAATTTGTGGAGGTAAGCTTTTTAGGAGTAAGTGGGTTAAATCCTAGGTGCCTTTATCATCTCAGTATATCAAATCAATGATCATGTATAATCAAAGCAAGTTCTAGAATAACAGTTCAGTATTGACTCACTCAAAGCAATAATAAAAGTGACCACGAAAGAATGTATGCTCAAAAGGCTCAAAAATCTCACCAGAATTATGGCTTTTGATGTCAATCCTGTGAATTTCAAATCTTAAGATAACACTTAAAATTAAGGAAAATAACTTATGAAAAAAATGAGATTCTCAAAAATTTCAACTTATCATGCTTGATTCCCTAATGTTTTAAAGTTTGAATAATCAAAGTACAAGCACCTATGTTTTGATTCTCAACTTATCAATAAAAATCATAAATTAATCAGAATTAATTCCTATTAGGAGACTGAAGATAATGCAGATTTGAGAATAATGCAACAAGTTAGAAAAAAATTCAGGGATTTCAAGGAGAATGTAATGACTAAAAGTAAGTTTTCCCCCCACACTTAAGATGTACATTGCCCTCAATGTACAAAGAAACATTAGTAGCAATAGAGGCACAAGATCATAAGATAGGGAAAGGTATGAAACTCCCTGAATTTTGGATGAATTTGTGAGACGGATATTGGAATTGGAAGAGCTGGCAGTTGTGGCAGTATTGTCCCATTTCCATATGGATATGAGCTGTAGAGCTCCTTTGAAACTGTAAAAGTATTTATCAGTCGTGGGGAACTTGGATTAAAAGAATATGTTTGTTAAGGGGGAGCCGATATGAAGAAATTAAAAATAAAGAAAGAAAATAAATTAAATTCTAAAAATACGAAAATTCAAATAATGAAAAAGATAAAATGAACTAAAAATAAAAGTAAAAGTAAAAAGGAAAATAAAGTTAGAAGAAAAGGTGAAAATAGAGATCAGAGTTAAAATTAAGATAGAAATAAAGTTAATAGGAATAGAAGTCTCTAATCCTCAGATGGATCACGCAGTGGCGGTGGTGAAGTGATGTAGAGATACTGGCATATCTGCTATAGTGTCGCATCGATATGATCAAAGCACTGGAAGCATTGCTGCTCGAATCGGGATAGGCGCTCAGATATGTCAACATGAGAAACTGCCGCATGAACTGGTCGGTGAGGTAGTGGGTCGGTAGGTGCATCATCCTCTGATGGTGGGACATCATCAGGAATGTCCTCTGGATCATCGGCCTCCTGGATGAGGCGGTACTGAAAAGGGTCACCTCTTGGTCTCCGCTAGATCATCCTTATATGGTGCATAATCTGGATGCCCTGAGGGGACATCTGGCCGATGAGTGTGTATGAGGATGTATGGGCCGCTGTGTTAAGAAGCCCGAAGTGATGGGCCAAGCGTGTAATGTACGGGCCTATGGATATGACGCTTTTACGATGTCGCTCGGCTCTTACAATGTCGCTCGATTTGGTGCTGCATGGCGTAAGCGATAAAGAAGGCGAGGTCGATGGGGTGCACGTTTGCCATGCTCCATAAGAAATAAGCATCGTGGGTGTTGACGATGCCTGTGCTCTCCCGTCTACCTGTCAGAGTATGCACAAGAAGAGCGTGAAGGTACCTTAATGACGGGGTGAGGGCACTCATCTTCGTGCGACTGGGGTCGTAGGAGGGATACCGCAGGGCGATATTATGCCAACAATCAACTAATTTGAGGTGGATGCGACGGGGAAATGTAGGAAAGTCTTCCTCCTCTATGAACTGCTCTGTGTAGAGGCCGAGAGCTGAGCCGAACTCTGGTGCGCTAAGGTGGAGTACACGACCTCCTAAGTGAAATTGAACCATCCCAGGATCATCGAATTGGCTCATGACGATCTGAAGATGGAACGTGGAGCAGAACTCTAAAGTGAGTTCAAGGTATGTAGGCTCGATAATTCGGAAGAACTACTCCCAAGGATTTGTAATTAGTAGGGCCCGGACTGCATCTGCGAGGTTGACTTGCTCTAGCGCGTCTCAATCAATGCATCGGCCGGCGCTTAATGTACGGTCCCGTAGTATCTGAAAAACTCCTCTTGGGAGTCTTGGGTAAATGTAATGAACGGGTGGCGAGCCTTGGAGGTGGGCCTCGATGATGAACCACCTGGCCCCTTACGTTTCTTTGAAGGCTGGACGGCAGTTTTCCTACCGCGTGATGTCGACATAATGCCTAAATAACAAAATAATAAACATTAGTCCTAAAAAAAATAAACTTTGAAATTAAATCGAATCAAAAACTATAAATAAAATAATAAATATGTAGATTGAAATGACAATGTGCCTAAAAACAATTTGAAATAAGATGGGAACTAACCTAAATAATACAAATTATCCATCCTAATATGATATCAAAAGTAAGAAACATAGGTATGTATTTATACTAAATGCATGAGATTTTAGATAGGAAAAATGGCACTCAAATGTAACTCTAAGTGGCATGAAATCACAAGGTTCTCTATAACATTCTAGAGTGTTCATGCTAATTCAATCAATTCCATGCTTTGAAATAATGCTAATCCTAAATATAACATGGTATAAAAAGAAAAATAGAAATAAATTAGTAAAATTTAGAAAGAAAAATGAGAAAATAGAACCAAATAGGAGAATGATGAGGCGAAGCACGGTCGTGGGTGAGGTGGCACGGTCGTGGAAGCACTGTAGACACCGGCAGCGACGCTAGAGAGGTTGGGGGAGAGGGTGGTTTGAGAGGATTTAGGGTTTAGAGTGGGAGAAGATGATGAATAGTGGCCCCTATTTATAGTTTTTGGGTCACACGGGCATGGCACACGCCCGTGTGACTCGGGTTTTGCCCGTCAGATTTGAAATTCGATAGTTTTGACGCGCCTGGTTCGAGGTACACGCCCGTGTTGGCCATTTCGCACAGTCGTTTATGATTTTGTTCGCTTTTCACACGGTCGTGTGGTCAGTCACACGGCCGTTTGCGATGAGGCTTCGTTTATTCACACGGTCATGTAAGCAGTCACACGGCCGTGTCTAAATTGACAGTGTTGGCCATGGTTTGGGGACACGGGTGTGTGGCTTTGTGCAAGCCCGTGTCTAAATTGAAGGGTTGCCACGGCCATGTCCCACGGCCGTGGTGATTTGTCGTTAGCCCGTGCTTTGGGAAAAAATTTCATCTGTTTGTACACGGCCTGGGTGTACGACCGTGTCTCTGCTTTAAATGTTCACACGGCCTTAGGCACACCCATGTGTGTGGCCGTGTAGTCCTAAATTTCTGCATTTAAAAGGGTTAGTTGATGTATTAAAAGACTAAAATTAAAATAGGAAGAAAGTTTACTAAGTTAGTGCTCGGTTGCCTCCTGAGAAGCGTTTATTTAGAGTCTAAGCTTGACTCTTCCTGGATGTATCACGAAAGGAGTGTATGGAGCTGAAGCTCCTCCCTGTTATCTTTAAAATTCTCACCTTTATAATGTTTAAGCCTATGACCGTTTACCTTGAAAATACCGTGGTTAGGGTGAGTTACCTCAACTGTGCCGTATAGAAAGATAGTTTGAACAGTGAATGGACCTGACCACCTTGACTTGAGTTTTCTAGGAAATAGTTTTAGCCTTGAGTTGTAGAGTAAGACAAGATCACCCATTTTGAACTGCTTAGGTTGTCTCAGTCGTTTGTCATGGCGTCACTTCATGGCTTCCTTATATAGTCGTGAGCTCTTGTAGGTATTGCAACGCCATTCGTCTAGCTCATTTAACTGCATTAATCTTTTCTCACCTGTAGATTTAAAATCAAGGTTTAAAAATTAATAGCCCAGAATGCTTTATGTTCAAGTTCAAATGGCAAATGACAACTTTTTTCGTAGACAAGTTTATAGGGAGATGTACCTATGGGCATTTTAAAAGCAGTTCTATAGGCCCATAAAGCATCGTCTATCTTTCTTGACCAATCTTTTCTATTTGTTTCTATCGTTTTCTCTAAGATGTGTTTTAGTTCCCTATTTGTTACTTCGACTTGGCTACTGGTTTGTGGATGATAAGGGGTAACTGTTCTATTGTGTACTCCATACCTTTTTAAAACTTTTTCAAATTTAGCATTGCAAAAATGGGTACCCCTATCACTAATAATTATCCTAGGTGTTCCAAATCGATAGAAAAGTTTCTTCAAAAATCGTACTACCATTCTAGCATCATTAGTAGGTAAGGCTTGGGCTTCTACCCATTTTGACATATAATCTACTGCTACTAGGACGTACTTATTCCCAAATGAAGTAGGGAATGGACCCATGAAATCAATAACCCATACATCAAATATTTCACATGAAAGTATATAGTTCTGAGGCATTTCATTATGTTGAGCGATATTACCTGTGCTCTGGCATTTATCACAACAGGTCACATACCTGTTGGCATCTCTGAAAAGTGTAGGCCAGTAAAAGCCTGATTCGAGTACCTTATGAGCAGTTCTAGCTCCACTGTGATGTCCTCCTATGGGTCCTGAATGGCAGCGATTTAAAATCTGGTATGCTTCTGTTTCAGCAACGCATCTTCGAATAACCTGATCTGCACAAATACGAAAAAGAAAAGGATATTCCTAAAAGTAGTTTTTCACAGCGAAGAATCGCTTCTTTTGCTGATGGGTCAACCCTTGTGGGGTTATGTTAGCTGCTAAATAATTTGCAAGATCAGTAAACCATGGAACTGCTTCGTCTGCTAAGGCTAGGAGTTGTTCTTCAGGAAACAAATCATTTATTTTCTCGAGGTCCTTGGGGTATGGATTTTCTAATCTCGAGAGGTGATCTGCTACCAAATTTTCAGCTCCTTTCTTATCTCTTATCTCTAAGTCAAATTCCTGCAACAGTAAAATCCATCTTATCAATCGAGGTTTTGCATCTGTTTTAGTTAAAAGGTAACGAAGAGCAGAGTGGTCAGTGTAAACGATGACTTTTGATAATATCAGATAAGATCTGAATTTATCAAATACAAAGATAACAGCTAGCATTTCTTTTTTTGTGGTAGTATAATTCACTTGGGCGGCTATCAAAGTTCTGCTAGCATAGTAGATTGGTTGAAAGTGCCTATCTTTTCGTTATCCTAAAACTGCACCTACTGCAAAATCACTCGCATCGCACATTAGTTCAAAAGGTAAATTCCAATCAAGTGAAATCATAATCGGGGCTTTGACTAACTTTTCCTTGAAAGTGTTGAAGGATTATAAACATTCTTGGTCAAAGTTGAAAAGTACATATTTTTCTAGTAATTTTGTTAATGGCTTAGCTATTTTAGAAAAATCCTTAATGAATCTGCGATAAAAACCGGTATGTCCTAAAAAGCTTCTTATGGCTTTAATTGAATTAGGGGGAGGTAATTTTTCGATGGTTTACCTTGTCTGCATCTATCCCTTTACTAGAAACTTTATGCCCTAGAACAATACCTTCTTGAACTATAAAATGGCATTTTTCCCAATTTAATACTAGATTGTTCTCTTCACATCTTATCAAAACACGTTTTAAATTATTAAGACAAAGTTGGAAGGAATTACCGAAGACTGAGAAATCATCCATAAATACCTCCATAATATCTTCTACAAGTTCATTGAAGATAGCTAGCATGCATCGCTGAAAAGTAGCAGGAGTGTTACATAAATCGAAAGGCATTCTACGATAAGCAAACGTACCGTATGGACATGTGAATGTCATTTTCTCCTGATCTTCTGGAGCTATCGGGATTTGGAAGTAACCAGAGAGGCCATCTAGGAAATAGTAATACATGTGACCTGATAATCTTTCCAACATCTGATCAATGAAAGGTAAGGGAAAATGATCTTTTCGAGTTGTGTCATTTAACTTTCTATAATCAATGCAAACTCTCCATCCAGTGACTGTTCTTATAGGTATTGACTCATTTTTGTCATTAGACACCACGGTCATGCCTCTCTTTTTAGGAACAACCTGCACAGGACTTACCCAAGAACTGTTAGAAATAGGATAAATAATACCTGCATCTAGAAGTTTAATTACCTCAGCTTTTACTACTTCCTTCATGTTGGGATTCAATCGTCTCTGAGCTTGCACCGATGGTTTATATTCATCTTCCATTAAAATTTTATGGGTACAAAAAGAAGGATTAATTCCCCTAATATCTGAAATTTTCCATGCTATAGCATGTTTGTGTTCTCTTAACACTTGAAGTAGTTTCCTTTTTTCTATAGTGCTCAAATTTGATGCGATAATAATTGGTAAAGTTAAATCTTCCCCTAAAAAGGCATATTCTAAATGGTTCGACAGTTGTTTTAATTCTAATTTAGTGGGTTCATCAATGGACGGTTTCTGTCTCAACTCATCATTCATCTTTATACTTTCATAACTTATGTGTCTCGTGATAATTTCATTAGAATCTAAATAATTTATTACTTCTTCAATTTTAGTGGTAGCTTCATCTTCCCCCCTCACCTTGAACAAGACACAGTTCCAACATGTCTGTAAGAGAAATTTCTTGAAAATTGTCTTGAATAAAATAATCAATAGCATCAATAAAATAACAGGAATCATCTTGTTCTCTAGAGAATTTCATAGCATCATAAATTTTAAAAACGACTTCTTCCTCACCAACTCTAAGTACTAATTTACTATCCCCTACATCGATAACAGCTCTAGAAGTAGCTAAGAATGGGCGTCCCAAAATTAAAGGCACCTCAATATCCTCATCCATGTCAAGCACAAAAAAATCAATAGGGAATATAAATTTATCTACTTTTACTAGCACATCTTCGATGATTCCCCTAGGATATTTAACAGATCTATCAGCTAGTTGAATACTCATCCTAGTGAGTTTTGGTTCCCCTAGACCTAGTTGCTTGAACATTTTGTAAGTCATTAGATTAATGCTAGCACCTAAATCAGCTAATGCTTTATCAATAATTAAACTACCAATTAAATAATGAATAGTAAAACTCCCTGGATCTTTCAGTTTTACTGGTAATTTATTTTTAAGGATAGCTGAGCATTCCTTGTTGAGCTCTACTGTGGCTAGTCCTTCCAACTTCCTTTTATTTGTGAGAAGTTCTTTAAGAAACTTGGCATACTTCGTCATTTGTAAGATTGCTTCAACAAAAGGTAAATTAATATGTAATTGTTTAAAGAGTTCAAGAAATTTACCAAATTGAGCATCTGTGCGGTCTCTCTTCAACTTTGCCGAATATGGAACAGGTGGTTTGTATTCCTTAAGTGTTGGTGGAGTGTTTTCCTTGGGTTTCTCTTCTTCTACCTTGTCTTTTGGAGATTCTGGAACAGGTGTCTTTTCTCGTTCAGCCAATACTTTCCCATCTCTAAGGGTAATAGCTTTGACATGTTCTTTGGGATTTGGCTTAGTGTTGCTTGGTAGTCCACCTTGTGGTCTTTCTGAAATTAACTTGGCAAGTTGACCAATTTGATTCTCAAGTCCTTTAATTGATGCTTGCTGGTTCTTTAATGCCGTCTCAGTGTTTTGAAAACGGGTTTCTGACATGGCCATGAATTTGGTGAACATCTCTTCAAGATTTGACTTTTTCTCCTGTTATGGTGGTGGCTGCTGAAATCCCGGAGGAGGCTGTTGTCTTTGATTCCTTAGTCATCCCCTTGAAAAATTGGGGTGGTTCTGCCAACTTGCATTATATGTGTTACTATAAGGATTATTTTAAGATCTAAAATTGTTACCTATATAATTGGCTTGTTCAGTTTCTATACTGTGTCCATAAGATAAGTACTCTGGATTGAACATATTTTCTGGAGTTGTGTCGCACTGCATCACTGGTTGTGCCTACGTAGAACCAACAAAATTATCAAACTTTTTCTTTAAGAGTTCTACCTGATTAGTGAGCATAGTGACAGCATCAATATTAAAAACTCCTGCAGCTTTTGTCGGCTTTATCCTCATGACTTGCCACTGATAGTTATTCAGTGGCATCTCTTCAATAAACTCATAAGCTGCTTCGGGTGTTTTGTTGTTGATTGTTCCTCCTGCGGCTGCATCAATCATCTGCCTTGTTGAAGGATTCAAACCGTTGTGAAAGGTTTGAACTTGTAGCCATAAAGGTAGTCCATGGTGAGGGCATCTTCTCAAGAGATCTTTGTATCTCTCCCAGGCATCGTAAAGTGTTTCTAAATCCATCTGCAAAAAAAAAGAGATATCATTTCGTAATTTAGCTGTTTTAGCTGGAGGAAAATATTTAAGTAAAAAATTTTCGGCCATCTGTTCCCATGTAGTGATTGAGCCACGTGGTAAAGAATTTGGATCTTCATCCTGTAAACCATCAAACTGCACAAATTACTGAATCATCTGAATAGTGTTAGGTTTTAATTCAAATTTATTAACAGCAATAGTAGGTCTAATAATACTAGATTGAGCACCAGCCAAACTAGGTTTAGCATAATCATACATAGTATGAGAAGCATCATCTTGATTCACTAGTTACGCGGCTATTGCGGGAGGTGATGGAATGTCTTGATTTGCTTCCATCTCTTCTGTAGGTTCTGGCTTTTGTTCTTGGTCTTGTTCTGGATAATGGAGGCTTCGTCTGATCTCTCTGGGAGTTCTGCGAACTGTCGCTTCTAAATCTTCGTCAAAAAACAATGGTCCTGCTGGGTTGTTTCTAGTTATAACTAGAAATACCTAGAAAGAAAAAGTAAAGAAAATTAAAATAAAATAAATAAAAACCAAAAATAAATAAATATAGTAATGGCTAAAGTAATAGAAATCAAGTTTTCTTAATATTTTAGTTCCCCAGCAACGGCGCCAAAAATTTCATATACGTGATATGAAGTAATAAAATTTATAAAAACTGATCGCACCAAAAACTAACTAATATCATGATTTTAAGGCAAGTGCACCTATCGAACAGTAGTATAGTTTAGTGGCAAGACCGAGATATCGTACCCAAGGGAACCAAAAGTACTAATACTTACTTCCTTTCTATTATTTAACCTAAAGATTAAAAGGGGTTTTTATGAAACTAAACTAATTCTAAAACTAAACTAAGAATGCACAAAAAGTAAACTGGGGGAAAACTCTTAGGAAAGACTGATTGATTTGGGCAATACTTAAGGGAGAATCCACCTAGACTTCACTTGTTATTAACTTATTGAACTAGATGATTTCTTCACTTGACTTGATCCGTAGAGATCCCTAACTTATGTTAATACCTCCGTCAAGGATAAGAACAACTAATCCTAGGCTGATTAACTGAAATCTCTTTCTAGTTAAAACCCCTAGTCTCGCATTAACTCGATCTTTGGATCCCCTTATTAGGTTTGACCCTAATTTGGCAGATTTATGTCGCCCTATGTCTAGGGTTGCATGCAACTCCGCTTAATTATGCTAGATCTACTCTTAAACAGGGACTTTTGCTCCTCTGCCTAAGCACATCAAAACTTGAATTAATACCTAGGATTATTAAAACAAGTATTAAGCACACATAATTAAGAACAATTCAAGAATTTATCATATAATTCAAGAATGAATAATAACAAGATCTGTCTTAGGTTTCATCCCCCTCAAGTATTTGGGGGATTAAGTTCATAATTAATAAAGAAAAAAATCTCAGAAGAGATAAGATAACAAAACATAAAGAACCCAAAAACCCCTGAAGGAATTTAGGGAGATCCTCTGTCTTGATGTAGAATTCAGCTTCTGGGATGAATCAATCGGCTTCCCTTGGAGTAATCCTTTGCTTTCACTCTCTTTGTTGGCAGGAATATAGCGCTCCTTTGTGGGAGAAAGAGTACACCCTTAGAGTTACCTCCTAGGGTCTTTATATAGAGCTTTGGGATGCCTTTCTTAGCCTCTAAGTATCCAAATTCGAGTGAAATTGCACTTCCTCATGAGGACACGCCCGTGTGCCACGCCTGTATGGATCGACAAGAGGCCATGTGCGAGACTGTTGATGGAGGCACATCTATATGGTCAGGCCATGCTTGTCGGGGCTGGGCCGTGTTGGAACTTATGTGGCACGGCCGTGTGCCACGGCCATGTGGTGACTTCTTGGGCAGTGTTATTTTCACACTTTGGCCAATTTTCTTCGTTTTCGGTCTGTTTTTCGTTCTTTTCTCTTCCCTATGCTCTCCTGAGTATACAACATGAAATAGAAAGGTTAAGAGCACCAATTCTCACAAAATTAATAATAATTCATCCAAAATATAGGCTAAACATAAGGTAAAAATATGTATAATTTGCAGTTTATCAACAATAAAGTCGCCTTCTGTAACAATGCCAATGAGATATGGGATAAACTTAAATTCACTCGTGAAGGCACAAGTAGAGTTAAGAATCTAAGATTAGTCTCCTCACTTTTGATTATCAGTTTTTCAAAGAAAAATCAGATGAAAGAATCAAACAGATGTACGACCACTTCACTAATATCATCAGTGGTGTCAAGACTCTCAGGAAGACTTATGCTAATAAGGAGATGGTGAAGTAGATGTTAAATAGCCTCCCAAAACTATGAGAAACTAAAATGGCAGCCATAGAAGAGTCAAAGGATCTTGACACTCTTTCTCTTGATGATTGGGTCCTTGTTGACATATGAAATGAAGATCAATCATAATGCTCGAGAGACCAAGAAAGCTTCAAAGAAAGTGGGAGTGATATTCAAGTCTACCACTCATGAGAAATATGATGATTCTAGCAATGATGGTGAGGAGGATGAGGAGGAGGAGATGGTTATGTTTGTAAAGAAGTTCAAGAAATGCATGAAATTTAGTAAATCCAAAAGACTTCCAAGGAGAGAGACATCATTAAAAGTGAATCAAACAAGAAAGAAAATGACTCTATTAAATGCTACGAGTGCAAAAAGTCGAGTTATATCAAATTTGAATGCCCTCAATAGAAGAAGAAAGGGTATCAAAACAGAAGAAGAAAGCTATAATGGCATCTTGAAGCGATAATGACTCTTTCGATAGTGATAAGTAACATGAAGTTGCCAACCTATGCCTCATGGTTATGGACGAGCTAAAGGTAATCTCTAACTTTAGTGATTTAAATGAATATACATTTGATGAATTACAACATGCCTTCGGTGAGTTAATGATGAAATTTGAGATTATGAATTCCAAATACAAGAAAAAGATTTCAAATTAAAAGAGAATAATGAATCTTTAACCATAGCCAAAGAAGAAATAGAAATGAAATTGAATGGCATGCAAGTTGAAAATGATGATTTGAACCAAAAGAACAAGAACTTGCATGATTCTTTTTCTATATTCTGTATAAGGCAACAAAAGTTGATTGACATGCTTGAGTCTCAAAAAACTTTCTGTAATAAGAGTGTTTAGAATTTACAAATTTACAAAAAGAAAACAAATTTGAGAATTTTTTTTAGAAACCAAACTACATATATGATGCCTCATTTTCTTGCACTTATTCTTACAGAAAAAGGATATGATAGACAAGTTTGTCCTTTTAAGGAAGCTCACATCTAGAAGCAAACTTACCAAGAGTTCATGGATTCCAAAATGTTTAAACGCATCTCAAAATGAGTATGCAAACTTACTTGTTCCTTTCATATTCAAGTTCCAAAATTTTAGAATTAACATTGGGTTTTGCATTAGATGGTGCAACAATCATTTAATTTGACAGCTTTTTGATTAGGCACCCTCATAAATGCTAAGTACGAGAATGCCAATAACATAGAACCCAAGCTATATATGAGGACATGAATGAGTTCCTTAAACAGAGGCAAGTACTTGTAGTAATAAAGATTGCCTAACTCATATAACATAAACATTCCTCAAATGATGTAAAATATGGATGTTCTAACATGTTGTTTTTATTTTAATCATCATATTGTCTATAGAAAATTGACTAATATTTTCGTCCAAGTGAACTTCATTTGACCCCCTTAAATTTAATCATTCACCAAATAATTCCCGATCAAACTTGGCATTACCTTTTCAATATCAATTTGAGATCAACAGATTAAAACAACAACTTCAATTAAAAGGACCATAATTAGGTTACAACTTAAGTATGTGGTATGTTAGAATTAAGTGATCCGAATCCTTATTTAAATAAAATATAGTGGTAAAATAAAACAAAAGTAAAATTCCTATAGAACTACACGTCTTTTATTTTATTTTAGAATAAGGTTTTTAAACATTATTAAACTCCATCATTGTGATATTGATTAAAATAAGGTGTTTCAATCTTACAACACTCATACTAGAATATGGTTTTACAAGTCTATAAATTGACATAGCCTATTCCTCTTGTAATCATTTGAATTTGATATAGTGAATTTTCTTCTCCTCTACCCGTGGTTTTTTTCCCGAAGGGGTTTCCACATAAAATTTGTGTGTTCTTTATTTTTCTTTCTCTTTTTTTTGTGATATATTATCATTACCGACATTCTATTTATTTTTACAAATTAGTATCTGAGCTTCCGGGTTGTTCATCTTGATCACAGTAATGGCGTCTTTGAAGTATGAAATTTCACTGTTGGATCGTAACACCAGATTTGTATTGTGGAAGGTGCAAGTAGTTCTTGCACAGATGGACCTAAAGGAAGCCCTGCTAGGGGTAGATAAAATGCCTTAGACATTGACGGAGGAAGAGAAGAAGCGCAAAGATCGAAAAGCGTTAACACAGTTACATCTGCATTTGTCTAACAAAATTTTACAGGATGTGATGAAGGAGAAAACCACTGCTGGATTATGGAAGAGGTTTGAACAAATATGTATGTCGAAAACTCTAACCAACAAGCTCCATATGAAGTAGTGTCTTTACGCTTATCGTTTGGAGGAATATGCATCTGTACACGAACACTGAACAGTGTTTAAAGAAATTCTCTCAAACTTGGAGGCCGTGGAGGTTTAGTATGATAAGGAAGATCGAATGTTGATTATACTTTGTTCGTTACCCTCGTCTTATTCAACCTTTAGAGATACAATTTTATATAGCAGCGAGTCTCTCACAGTTGATGAGGTTTATGATTCTTTAACCTCGTATGATAAGATGAAGCATCTTGTAGTTAAAACCAACTCTCAGGGAGAGGGCCTCATTGTTCGTGAGAGACAATATCAAAATGCTGACGATGATCGTGGAAGGACACAGGAACGGAACCTCGCTATAAATCTAAGGGTAGATCGAAGTCTTCAAACAAAAGTAAAACTTGTAACTTCTGGAAGAAGAAAGGGCACATTAAATCTTAGTGCTATAAGCTACAGAATAAGATCAAAAGGGAGGCTGCGAATCAAAAGGGAAAACAACCAGAAAATTTTGGTGAAGCTGATGTTGTAGAAGACTACAGCAATGATGAACTTCTAGTCGCTTCTATCAACAATTCTAAAGTGAGCGAAGAGTGGATCCTTGATTCAGGATGCACCTTTCACATGAGTCCCAATCGAGATTGGTTTACAACTTACGAAATAGTGTCTGAAGGTGTTATTTTGATGGGAAATAATACTTCATGTAAAATTGCAGATGTTGGAACGATTAAAGTTAAGATGTTTGACGGAGTTGTCAGAACATTTAGTGACATACGACATGTTCTAGGGTTGAAAAGAAATTTAATTTCGTTGAATACTCTTGATTCAAAAGGGTACAGATACATGGCTAAAAGTGGAGTTTTGAAGATTTCCAAAGATTCCCTTGTTGTAATGAAAGGGCAGAGAAAGACAACCAAGTTATATGTTTTATAAGGTTCTACTGTTACTGGTGATGCAGTTGTTGCTTCCTCTTCCTTGTCAGATGATGATATTACTAAACTTTGGCATATGCAGCTAGGGCATATGAGTGAGAATGGTATGGCAGAATTGAGCAAAAGAGGACTTCTTGATGGGCAAGGAATTTGCAAACTGAAATTTTGTAAGCACTGTATTTTTGGGAAGCAAAATAGAGTTCGATTCACCAAATGAATCTATAACACGAAAGGAATGTTGGAGTGTATTCATTTTGATCTATGGGGGCCATTTAGAGTGCCTTCGAGAGGTAGAGCTAATTATATGCTAACTTTTATTGATGATTTTCTCAGAAAAGTTTGAGCGTTCTTCCTGAAGTAAAAAAGCGATGTGTTTTTCAAATTTAAGTCTTGGAAAACTATGATTGAAAAATAGACAGGAAAACAAATAAAACACCTCTGCATAGACAATGGCTTAGAGTTCTGTTCTAATGAGTTTAATAAATTGTGTAAGTCAGAAAGGATCGTAAGACACTTGACAGTTCGTCATACTCTATAGCAAAATGGCATTGCAGAACGAATGAACAGAACAATCATGGAGAAGGTTCGATGTATGTTGTCAAATGCCAACTTAACAAAGTCATTTTAGGCTGAAATAGCCTCTACTGCATGTTTTTTGATCAACCGATCTTCATCCATTGCCATTGAGAAAAAGACTCCACAAGAGGTATGGTCTGGTAACTCTGCTGACTATTCTGATTTAAAGATTTTTAGGTGTCCTGCGTATGCTCACATTGGTAATGGAAAATTAGAACCGAGATCCATTAAATATGTTTTTCTTAGTTATAAAGTTGGTGTAAAAGGGTATAAGTTATGATGTCCTGTAAAAGGGTATAACTTATCTCTTAAAGACTCTTCCAATAAAGAAAATCAAAAGTAGGCGAAGCATCAAATTAATCCAAAATCTACAACAGAGTCGACTCCTCAAGCCAATATAAAAATTTAGAATAAAGTTACTTTTTTACCACAATACTCTATTGCCAAAAGCAGAATTAAAAAAGAAATTAAACCTCCAAAGAAGTATGCTGAGGCTGATCTAGTTGCTTATGCTTTAAATGTGGCTGAAGATATAGATGCAAACCAAGAGCCATCTAATTATTCTGAGGCGATTAGTTGTGAAGACTCAGAAAAGTGGATGTTTTCTATGCAAGAGGAGATGGAATCACTCCACAAAAACAGAACATGGGATCTTGTGAAACTTCCTAAAGGTAAAAAAGTTGTTTGTTGTAAATAGGTGTTTAAAAAGAAAGAAGGAACTCCAGGAGTTGAAGAAACAAGATATAAAGTAAGGCTTGTTATAAAATGTTACAATCAAATTCCAGGAGTGGACTCCACAGATGTGTTCTCCCTAGTTGTAAAACATAGTTTGGTTTGAGTTTTGCTTGGTATTGTGGCCATGCATGATTTGGAGCTTGAGCAGTTAGATGTAAAAACTGCATTTTTGCATGGAGAACTTGAGGAGGATATTTACATGTAACAACCAGAGGGTTTTACAGTCTCAGAAAAAGAGGACTATGTTTGTTTGCTGAAAAAGTCTCTTTACGATTTGAAACAGTCACCAAGACAGTGGTACAAGAGGTTTGATTATTGTATGATGTCCCATGATTTCAAAAGAAGTAGTTTTGACAGTTGTGTTTACTTTAAAAAAAACAGTGATAGTTCTTTTATGTATCTACTTCTTTATGTTGATGACATGTTGATAGCAGCCCATTTCAGGCTTTCATCGGCTTTGTCTCCACAATCAGATGATGAGATTGAGTATATGTTACATGTTTCATATGTATGCTATGGTTTGTTCACGTCCAGATTTATCATATGCAGTCAGTGCAGTTAGCAGATACATGGCGAATCCTAGTAAAGAATATTGGAAAGCAATTCAGTGGATTTTAAGATACTTACGAGGTACTACTGATGTTTGCTTACAGTTTGGAAGAACTAGAGATGGAGTCATTGGGTATGTTGATACTGATTTTGCTGGAGACCTTGATAGAAGAAAATCTCTCACAGGCTATGTCTTTATAATCGGAGGTTGTGCAATCAGTTGGAAAGCCATTTTGCAAACTACAGTCGCTTTGTCTACAACTGAAGTTAAGTACATGGCGATTACTGAGGCTTGTAAAAAAGCCATTTGGTTTAAGGGACTCTTTAGTGAACTCAATGAAGACCTTCAAATCAGTACAGCATTTTGTGATAGTCAAAGTGTCATCTTCCTTACAAAAGATCAAATGTTTCATGAGAGAACAAAACATATTGATGTTCGGTATCATTTTGTTCGTGATATTATTGCTTGTGGTGATTTGTTGTGAGCAAGATTAGTACTCATGAAAATCCTGTAGATATGATGACTAAGTCACTTCCTATAACCAAGTTTGAACAATGCTTAGACTTGGTTGGTATTCATTGTTGATGTTAAACCCTTAAGGGGTTTTATGGAAGAAGTGGAGAACTTGTTCGTTGAGAGTTCGCAATGAAGAACTTGTACATTGAGAATTCGTGTCAAGATGGAGATTGTTAGAATTAAGTGACCCAAATCCTTATTTAAATAAAATATAGTGGTAAAATAAAATAAAAGTAAAATCCCTATAGAATTACACTTCTTTTATTTTATTTTAGAATAAAGTTTTTTAAACCTTATTAAACTCCATCTATTTGATATTGATTAAAATAAAGTGTTTCAATCTTACTACACTCCTATTAGAATATGGTTTTACAAGTCTATAAATAGACATAGTCTATTCCTTTTGTAATAATTCGAATTCGACATAGTGAATTTTCTTCTCATCTGCTCATGGTTTTTTTTCCTGAAAGGGTTTCCACGTAAAAATCTGTGTGTTCTTTATTTTTCTTTCTCTTTTTTTTTTTGCGATATATTGTCATTATCGACGTTCTATTTATTTTTACATGGTACGACTAGTAGCAACAACAGTATTAAAAAGTAAGGTATTTTAACCACCTTTAAAAGACTAGCTACCTCTAATTACTCTATCAATCAACATTGTTCGTCATTCAGAATAAAAGAATTTATGTTTTGTTGAATAAAAAAATTAATTTCATATGCTTAGTAAATAAAATGAAAACAAAAAGTTTAATTTTTGTCTCAAGCAATATAAAAGTATTAACATTGAAATCTAATATTAACAAATAAATACTACCTTTAATAATAATTTAAAAAATTATCATGTTTGCAACTTCAAAGCAATATGATTATTTTTTCCTTAATAGAGCTACAATAAAGTTTACAAATATGAATTTAAGGAGGTTTTAGATTAGAGAACTTAGCATCAATTTTTGGTTGTTTGGAAGAAAAAAAAAAGGAACTTTTCTTTTTTGTGGATTTAGTTGAGTGGCTTGTGGGTCAATGATGGGGACCGGTAGCTATCAGGTTAAACGTTTTAGTGTCAGGATTTGGGTTTTAGTGGTGAGTGTAATTAGTGAATACTAGTGGTGGTGAGGGTAGACTCAACGAGGGCTTAGGCTGATGGTGATGACTTTGTTACGGATGGTGGGGATTGAGGTAATAAGGGATTGTTTTAGTGCAATGGCGAAGATGGTGATGTAAGGTAGAAAGCTGAGAAGATGAAAGAAGGGAAGGGGCAAAGAGAGAAAATATTTTATTTTTAATTTAATTTAATTCCAACTTAAAAGTTAAATTTAAATATTTTATTTAATTAAAAATTACTACATGTCATAATTTTGTTGGCTCAAAAAAATTTAACCGAGAGTTGACAGGAGATTAAAAGTAGTTAAGAAATAAAACGTTAATGCTACGCTTAATTACTAATATAATAACATGAGAAAAAAGTTAATTTAACACATTTTTTAAAATAATTAGACATGAAATAAAGAAAAATAGTACAAATTTAAACATTTAGTTAAAAAGATGAAATGTAAAAAATAAGCAAAAAATTATCATCCTTTTTATCACAAACAAGTAACGTGAGTTACTAAAAATTACCAATTATGATTAATTTACAACTAATCGATGACTGAAACATGTAGAAAAAATAGTATCCCAACCAAATGTAGCATAAGTACCTAGATGAGATAAGATGCGTAGTTTGAAAAGCTATTTTTCATATAAAACTATAATATAATATAAGATAAAAAAATGTTATTTGGTATATTGCTTAAAGTTTTTTGATTTTATAAACCGAGTTAAGAAATTATTTTGTGTCTCGTATATTTAACTTTTAATTTTTAACTACAATTGAATGATACATAATAACCGCTTTTAAATCTAGTTGTCGATATATTAAATAATTATTTATAATATGATATATAATAACTTAAAATTTATATACATAAATGATTAATATATTAAATAATACAATTGTTATATGCAATTAAGCTCCTAATTGAATGAATATGTCGGAAAAAAAAGGTTAATGTTATGAAATAATAAAGAAATAACGAACTAAATATGATAGAAGAAGGTGTAGAGAGAATGTAGAAGAGAGAGTGTATCTTCTTTTCTTATTGTGTATTTTCATGAGTACATGAGTCCCATATATATAGGGATTAAAAGTAACTCTCTAATTAATATAGGGCATGTAAAGGGTCACGACCTTTTATCTCCCATATTAATGGGGTATAGGAAAAGTCTCATAATTTATGGGGTATAGGAAGAGTCTCATAATTTATGGGGTATATGAAGAGTCTCATAACTTATGGGGGTGATAATGGCATCCACATAAATATTCATAACACTCTCCCTTGGATGTCCATTTATCTAATTATGCCTCGTTAAAACCTTACTAAGAAAACCCAGTGGGACAAAAACTTAGTAAAGGAAAAAGAGTACATAATTATACGCTTGATATGCTGCCTCATTAAAAACCTTACCTGGAAAACCCAGTGGGATAAAACCAAGATTAAGGGAAAAAGAGTACAACGCGTATTTACTCCCCCTAATGGCTACATCACTTGAGATCTCGAAGGTGACGCATTTCAATGTAGTAAACTAGCTTCTGAAACACTGATGTAGGAAGCGCCTTAGTGAATAAATCTGTTAAATTCTCACTTGAACTGATCTGATTAACTTTTATCTCCTTAAACTTCTGGAGGTCATGAGTGAAGAAGAATTTTGGTGCAATGTGTTTTGTTCTGTCACCTTTGATATATCCACTATCGAGCTGATCGATGCATGCTGTGTTGTCTTCAAACAAGATAGTTGTAGCTTCCTTTCCAGATGATAAACCACAATTATTCCTTATATGCTTAATCATAGATCTTAGCCATACACATTCATGACTTGCTTCATGGATTGCTAAGATTTCTGCATGAGTAGACGATGTTGCTGCAATTGTTTGCTTCATTGAGCACCAAGAGATTGCAGTACCTCCATATGTGAAAACATATCCAGTTTGTGATTTTCCATTATGAGGGTTAGACATAAATCCTGCATCTACAAAACCAATCAATTCTGTCTTGGATTTGTTAGGGAAAAATAGACCCATATCATTTGTGCCTTGGAATAACGAAATATCTGTTTAACTCCTCCAATGTCTTCGAGTTGGGCATGAGCTAAATCTTGCTAACAAATTTACAGAAAAAGATATATCAGGTCGGGTATGGCTAGCAAGATACATCAATGCCCCAATTGCACTGAGTTATGACACTTCAGGACTAAGAAAATCTTCACCATCTTCCCGAGGGCGAAAAGGATCTTTAATCGGATCAAGTGATCTTACAACCATCGGGGTAGTTATTGGATGTGCCTTATCCATATAAAATCTTTTTAGCACCTTTTCAATATATATTGATTGATGCACAAGGATTCCTTCTTTTAGGTTCTCAATTTGTAACCCCAAACAAAATTTCGTTCTTCCAAGGTCTTTCATTTCAAATTCTTTTTTCAAACACTCAACAGTCTTTTGGATCTCTTCAGGAGTTCCAATGATGTTCAAATCATCAACATATACTGCAATAATGACATATCCAGATCCAAACTTCTTAATGAAAAAGCAAGGGCAAATTGGATCATTCTTGTATCCTTCTTTCAACAAATACTCACTTAGGCGATTATACCACATGCGTCCGGATTGTTTCAATCCATAAAGGGATTTATTCAATTTGATCGAATAATGTTCTCTAGAACTTGAACTCACTGCTTCAGGCAGTTTAAATCCTCCAGGGAGTTTCATATAAATGTGAGTATCCAGTGGGCCATACAAATAAGCTGTTACTACATCCATTAGGCGTAAATCAAGCCCTTCTCTTATAGCCAGACTTATCAAAAATCTAAATGTAGTTGCATCCACCACAGGAGAATATGTCTCCTCATAAACAATTCCAGGTCTTTGTGAGAATCCTTGTGCAACTAAACGTGCTTTATACCTCACAATTTCATTCTTTTCATTTCTTTTACGCACAAAGACCCATTTGTATCCCACTGGTTTCACTCCTGTAGGTATACAGACTATAGGTCCAAACACTTCTCTTTTCGCTAGCGATTTCAATTCAATTTCAATTGCTTCTTTCCATTTTGGCCAATCATCTCTTTGTTTACATTCCTCAATCGATATTGGTTCATAATCCTCTTTATTATTTATAACATCTAGTGCTACATTGCATGCAAAAATATCATCGACGTCGATTTGATTTTGGTTCCATTTTATACCGGACATGACATAGTCAATAGAGATCTCTTCATTGTCAGGTACCTGATTTTCTTCTAAAACTATTTTTCCAGTCATGTCTATAGTCTCTTCAGGATATCCCGGTATAATCATTTTTTCCTCGATTTTACCATCATTAATCTTTGCTCCTTTCCTTTTCCGAGGATTCTTATCTTTGGAACCAATTGGTCTACCACGCTTTAGGCGTGTATTAGACTCAGTAGCAACTAGATTTTGTCCTTCTGGGACATCAAGTTTTATTGGAGCATTCACAGCTGGTATATGTGACTTAGTCACTTTCTTTGGGTCAGAAAATGCGTCTGGCAATTCATTAGCTAAACTTTGTAAATGAATAATCTTTTGAACTTCTAAATCACATTGCTTAGTTCGAGGATCAAGATGAGCTAATGACAACTCTTTCCAACTAATTTCCTTATCCAGCTGTTTGATTTCTCCCCCTAATGTTGGAAAAACTGACTCGTTAAAATGACAATCTGCAAAACGAGCTGTAAATAAATTCCCTGTAGAAGGTTCTAGATATTTAATTATTGACAGGGATTCAAATCTAACATATATACCCAACCTTCTTTGAGGTCCTATCTTAGTTCTATGTGGTGGAGCAATTGGAACATATACGGCACATCCAAATGTTCTTAGATGGGAAATATTTGGTTCCTGACCATGAACTATTTGTAAGGGGGAAACTTTATGATAACTTGTTGGCCTGATGCAAATTAATGCAGCTGCATGTAAAATTGCATGCCCCCAAGCAGTGATTGGGAGTTTTGACTTTATAAGTAATGGCCTTGCTATCAATTGAATTCGTTTTATTAAAGATTCTGCTAGACCATTTTGTGTGTGAACATGAGCTACAGGATGTTCAAAACTTATTCCAATGGACATGCAATAGTTATTAAAAGACTGAGAAGTAAATTCACCAGCATTATCAAGACGGATGGTCTTAATAGGAAAATCTGGGAAATGGGCTCGTAATCGAATCAATTGAGCAAGCAATCTCGCAAACACTAGGTTGCGAGTTGATAACAAAGATACATGGGACCATCTACTCGATGCATCAATTAAAACCATAAAGTACCTAAATGGTCCACATGGGGGATGTATAGGCCCACATATATCCCCTTGAATTCGCTCAAGAAAAGTAAGTGATTCGTTATTTATCTTAACTAGTGATGGTCGGATTATTAATTTTCCCAGTGAGCATGCAGCACATGTAATATTTTGAAGAATCTGCTGGCTCTTCAATGAATGTCCACATGAATTTTCAATTATTTTTCGCATCATTATTGAACCGGGATGGCCTAACCGGTCATGCCAAAGAACAAAGTCATTAGTAAACTTCTGGTTTACTATAGCATGTGTCTCTATAGAACTGATCTTTGTGTAGTACAAACCAGTAGAGAATGCAGACAATTTCTCAACAATTTGTTTATTGCCTTGAGCAATACTCGTAATTTGAAGAAATTCACAATTTCCTTCGTTTAAAGTCTCAATATGATATCCATTTTGGCGAATATCTTTAAAACTCAATAAATTTCTTTGAGACTTAGGGGAGTATAATGCATTAATAATTTCAAATTTTGTTCCCCTTGGCAATAAAATAATTACTTTTCCGGAGCCTTCTATAATGGTTGTACTACCAGATATAGTGCTCACACTTCCTTCTTTTATTATTAAGTGAGAAAAATATCTCTTGTCTTTCAATATGGTGTGAGTAGTTGCACTATCTGCTAGGCATATATCTTCACCATTCATAGCTGATTGCCTTTGCAAGATAATATTCTTCAAAGAAAAAAAATAATAACCACAAAATGTTATACATAATGGTGAAAACAGGTATTCAAAGTTCAAATTACTAAAAGGTCTATAAAACAAAAATATCACATAAAACATAGTCATAATATCATTATTAAAGTTGCTAAATGAAACATAGAGTAGTAGAAATTTATTTTATTATTTATCGAAATTTGTGGGCTTAATAATTTCCTTCAAGGGGTAGATAGAAAATCAGCCACTTCCAAGTGGGTTGCATTACCATCATCAAAATCACCTTCGCCATCTTTATACACAAGATTGGTTTCTATTTTCTTTTCCTTCTGTTTTAGGGACTGCTGATAAAGATCAACTAGATGCTTTTGTGTGCGACATACACGTGACCAATGTCATTTTCCTCCACAACGATAGCATACATTAGTCACATTTTCACCTCTTTCTTTTTCTTCCCTGTTACCATTTTTTCGATCCCACTTCTGGTAGGAATGTGAATTTTTAAAACAACCACCTCGACCATATCCATATCCACGGCCGCGGCCACGCCCTCGGCCACGACCACGGCCACGCACGCTCCTATTTGCATGGTGTGTTTCTTTTAATTCTTACCCATTATGTAAACTCACATTCGCTTCAGGGAATGGAGCAGAGCCGGTTGGGCGTGATTCATGGTTTTTCATTAGTAGCTCGTTGTTTTGCTCTGCCACTAGGAGACAAGAAATTAATTCAGAATATTTCGTGAATCCTTTTTCACGATATTGTGTCTGCAGGACAACATTATTTGCATGGAAAGTTGAGTATGTTTTCTCTAACATTTCTGCATCAGTAATCTTCTCTCCACATAAATTCAATTGCGAAGTGATTCTAAACATGGCCGAGTTATAATCACTAACAGACTTAAAGTCTTGCAATCTTAAATTTAGCCACTCATAACGAGTTTTAGGCAAAATCACAGTTTTCTGGTGGTCATACCTTTCCTTTAAATTGGCCCAAAGAATTTGGGGGTCCATAACAGTCAAATATTCGGTCTTTAGACCTTCATGGAGGTGATAGCGAAGGAAAATCATGGCCTTGGCCTTATCTTGTGTATTTTCTTCATTTCCCTCCTTAATAGTCTCACCAAGACCCTTTGCATCTAAGTGAATTTCAGCATCTAGTACCCATGATAAATAGTTATTTCCAGTGATGTCCAGAGCCACAAATTCGAGTTTTGTAAGATTTGACATTATAAAACTATAAGACAAAATATACAAGTCAATAATGTAAAATAAAGGATGTTAATATGCAAATGAAATAACACATATGCAAATGAAGTAGATCAACTTGTTATCCTTACTTCACCTAAGCGTCCTTCGGCAATCTTTAAGGAAAAGTTTGTTGGCCTTGATTTTTGTATTAGAGACTCGTGCTGATAACGTGTTATGAAATAATAAAGAAATAACGAACTAAATATGATAGAAGAAGGTGTAGAGAGAATGTAGAAGAGAGAGTGTATCTTCTTTTCTTACTGTGTATTTTCATGAGTACATGAGTCCCATATATATAGGGATTAAAAGTAACTCTCTGATTAATATAGGGCATGTAAAGGGTCACGACCTTTTATCTCCCATATTAATGGGGTATAGGAAAAGTCTCATAATTTATGGGGTATAGGAAGAGTCTCATAATTTTTGGGGTATATGAAGAGTCTCATAACTTATGTGGGTGATAATGGCATCCACATAAATATTCATAACAGTTAATTGATTAAATAGATTATTTTTCTTAAATTTAGAGAAATAAGTCGATTTTGAAAAAAAAGTATGAAAACGCATTCAATTAGACGAGTTTTTTGTTGACATGTCAAGCGATGCGTCTTTTAATAATTACAAAGAAAACTTGTCCAGTTGAATATGGTTTTCCTAAACTTTCTTTTATACAACTTTAAAGAAAATACGCTCAATTAGACGAATTTTTATATTCTCTCTTCGAAAACGATACATTTTCTTAAATTTTAAAAAAATCAATCTATTTAACCAACTAATTTTTTTTGGCATATAATTAATTTAGGCGGTAGTTTAAGTCCCATTGATTAATAAGTAAAGCAACATGGAAGAAAATGGATGGTATTACATAATATGAATGTGGCTGTGAATTAAAACACGTAGATGCCTGCCCTCCCATCATCTTCTGTCTTATCTTTGTATATAAGAAACTAAATATAAAAGGAACCGACCTAAAGCTAAATATTGCTTTCTTGCAAATCAATACAAATAAAAATAATGGCATTATTTGTTTATTTTTAAGTATGAGATAACAACAAATCAGATCCGCAAAATTAAATAGCCTAATTGGAAATAAAAAATTGTTTAACAAGGTCAAACGTCAAACCTATCCCCTTTTTCTATGCTTATTATTTTATTGCCACCTTTGAAGGTGACTTTTACCTTCTCGAGGTATTTACTGAAAACGAGCATGAAAGGGAAATATGAGGTGGTACAATTAAATGCAAAATTATGCTTACATTAAAATAAGATAAATAAGGATTTTTTATGTAAATAATCTAAAATTATTAATTAATTATATATAAAAATAACCTGTTTGTTATAATACTCGTTGGTACCGCTTGACCAACTAACAATACCATCCCTTTTTCTCTTTAATTATGAATCAATTATCAGTGTTTTAAAAATATATTTTTTTAATAGTGACGCCTGACATAGTGGCAATATCGGATTGAATGTTGCGTTCAGATACCTGATGAAATAATTAACTTTTTTAGATTAGCTGAAAAAATGGTGTTGTATGGCGGCACTAAATTAAATGGTTTTCAACTTTTAATCTATTTGCATGTTATATCTTTCCTTTTAAAATTAAATTTAAATTGCCCTAAAAAATATAAGAATAAAAAAATAAACTCTTCTCATTTTTAAAATTTTTAAAAACAATAAAATTAAAAAAAACTATATAAAATCCTTATTTAAATTACTCAAATATACCCCTCAAAAAATTTCTTCAAGTTTACTTAAATTTAAACATTTTCAATTCATTCCCTAACTTATTTGAATTTAGATAAACTTGGAAAATAATTCAGGGATATATTTGAGTAATTTAAATAAAAATTTTATATAGTTTTTTAATTTTATTGTTTTTAAAAATATATAAAATATGAGAAAAGTTTATTTTTGTTATTCTTATATTTTAAAGGGTTATTTAAATTTAATTTCAAAAGGAAAAAGACCTAACATGTAAATAGACCAAAAGTTGAAAACCATTTTATTTTTGTTGTGGTATGGCATCTTTTTTTCAATCAATCTAAATAGGGCAATTGTTTCATAGGTTCCTGAACATTTTATATAAATATTTTTTTAAAAAAACACTGATGATTGAGTAATGAATAGAGAGAGAAAAGGAATGGTGACGCCGATTGGTCAGGCAGCATTGACAAGTACTTAGCAAACAAATTATTTTTGTATATAATTTTTCCTTCAAACTATTTTCATAATTAATTAAAATTTTACACTATTTATATAAAAAAAAACCCGAAAAATAAAGGAGGACTTTTGGGAAAAATTAATGGTTCAACTATAACCAATGTTTATAATAACAACCAACCTAATTTTTTAAGATCATAAATTTGTAAATAATAATAATATTCATACATTATTAAAGGATAAAAATATTATAAGAAGTTATTTTAAAATTTTATTTTATTATTTCCGAAGTAAATATTTGAACTATTTTATAAGTAACAATTTTGTAAAAATAAAAAATAAAAGTAACAATAGTTTCTAATAAAATAATTAATAACACCAACAAGTGATTTGTCTAATAGTAAAGTACATTACATTTTAAGTGAAAATATTGATTTGAACCTTGAAATCAATATTATTGGAAGACGCAATACCAAACTCTAAATATAGATCATAAAATAAATACGAAGGAGACTAATTTACTCAAAAATGCTAAAAAAAAAACCAAAATAGACTTTTTGGAAAAATTACAGGAATAGATTGATATTACGAAAAAGCTTCTAGCTTTTTTTCCCCAACAATAACCTCAAATAGCTATTTAATTAGTCGTTGGACCCTCACCCAACGGTCCAATTTTTTTCCTATATAACCTCCATTTCATTTTTCTTCCAATTCAATCTCAACTCTTTCTCACATTCTCAAATCTCTCTCAAATTTCTCTCAATTCCCTCTTAAATTCTCATTCAAATTTTATTTCTCTCTAAATTTTATTTTATTTTTTAAAATTATCTTAACATTTTCTTAAATTATTTTTTATTAGAAATTATTCGGTATTTTTCGAAATTAGTAATGGCAAAATCTCCAATCCGTTTTGATGTCAACCACGTTTCCTTTAATCAATTGCAAATAGTAAGAATATTATTTATTATATTTTAATGTGCTTAATTTTTCTGTTTTCTTGTTATATTTGAATTTAATATTTTGTTTTTTTTTTTTACCTAAATAGATGGAAGATCGAATTTTGAAGACCTATATTCAAAATCTATCCGCTCCTCCATCACACTTGATTGAACCCTACTTGAGAGATGCTGATTTTTCACACGTGGCCCTTGTAGGTAAGGGGTGTAAGTTGGACCCGACACTCGTAAACGGGTTGGTGGAAAGATGGAGACCCGAGAAGCACATATTCCATCTTTCATGCAGTGAGTGTACTATCACTCTAGAGGACGTGTAGTCACAGCTCCGGTTACCGATGGATGGGTCGATAGTGACTGGGTCAGTTCACACAACCGATTGGAGAGGTGTATACGCTAAACTTTAGCAGAGGGTTCTGAGGACGATTTTTGGAGGCCGGATCGAAATTGGTTGGTTAAGAAGAAATTTTGGTGGGCTTAGTGAGGATTCGACTGAAGTCCAAAAAGAACCCACCATACAACTATGTCATTGGACTATCGGCTTATTCTTCTGTTCTGGCCTCTCGAAAAGGAATATATGTCAACGTTTGAGGGCCTTCATCTGTCATTGCAAACTTCAGATATAACTCGAGAAACAGTGATCCACTGTCAATGTGCGTATGCACCATCACCTCCAACCGCCTCGCACCTCTGATATCGAAAACGTCATATTTGATGGAGTCGACCGAAGTACTAAATCGATATTTAAGGGACAATACTCTCATCTGGTTGGATCCAACGATTTTTCGCCTAATTCTTGTCCGAAGTTCTGGCAATTGTATGTTCTGATTAGAAGCCAACAACGTTGTGTTCTCTGATAAAAAAACCATACTATTCTCAGTGTCACGCAGTTCACCGTTGTAATAAATAATAACATTAATTCATCCAATCATTTTCAACCAAATAACAATTTCACATGTTCAAAACAAATACATTATGCAAAAAAATAATGTTGTAACTAAATATGAACAACAAAAATCAATTTTCACTTTATGCAAATAGCATGGTTGCTCCAACTTATGCCTTATGTGTGAATTTCTCTTTTTCTGATCTTCTTACAATTTTCTTTGCTCGTAAATGACTTATGCTACTCGGTGTTGAAATAGGTTACTATAACATCCCAAAAACTAGGTTAGAAGAAATTGGGTTTTGAAAGTACATAATATCCTTGGTTAGGATAAAATTGTACTTGTGGAGGCATAGAAACAAATCCTTGGTTGGATTTTGTTATTTTCCCTTTGTTGGTTACTTTATGGACAATATTCCATTCTCCCATTAGAGGTTTTTTACCTCTATCCATAATGCCTGCTAAGAAAATCAGCAAGAATATTTTCGTCACTTTTTATATTTATGACTTGAAATTTAAAATTACATAACTCATTATACCAACGTATTCTTCTTGGTACTGTTTCCAAACTGTTATTAGTAAGGAATTGTTTAACAGATTGATTGTCTGTTCTAATAATAAAATGTTCGGATGCTAAATATATTAAGAATTTCTTTATTCCTTTCTTTATTGCTAATAACTCTTTTTCATATATAATATAATTAATTTCATTGGGTTTAAATTTTCCTGAACTATAACCACAAATTAATTCATCCTTTTTTGTTTTAGCTTTTAATATACAGCCCCAATGTTTATCAGAAGCATCTGTTTCTAAAATTAATTTATCACCTTTTTTAGGTAAATAAACCTTCGGAATATAATTTATTTCTTCTTTTATATTTTTTATTATTTCAGAGTCTTCTTTAGACCATTCAAATGTTATTCCTTTTTTTAGTTTTTCGTATAACTTATCTAGTTTTTTAGATAAATTAGGAAAGAAAGTTCTTCCATAATTAACAATTCCTAAAAATTGTTGAAGCTGTTTTTGATCTTTAATATTATCAGGGAATTCCTTTATTTTAATAATAATATGATCCTGTAATTTAAGACCATCTGCAGATAATATTAATCCTAGAAATTCTATTTCTGTTTTTTCTAATTCTATCTTTTTAGGACTTAGTATAATTCCATGTTTTATGAATTCTCTAGAAATGATATTTAGATGTTTTCTATGAGTTTCTAGAGTGTCTGAAAAAATTAAAATATCATCAATATAAACAACACAAATTTTTTTATATTTTTTAAAGATTGAATCCATCCACCTTTGAAAAATTTGTGGTGCATTACAAAGACCAAAAGGCATTACATTCCATTGGTAATGACCACTAGGTGCACTAAAAGCTGTCAAAGGTTTCGATCCTTCTGTTAGCATGATTTGCCAAAATCCTGACTTACAATCGAATTTACTAAAATATCTAGCATGTTTAGCTTGATTTATTAATACTTCCTTTCTTGGAATAAAATATCCATCAAAGATAATATTTTGGTTTAATCTTTTATAATTAATTACCATCCTGGCTTTCCCTCTTTTTATTTCTGCATGGTTTCTTACCATAAATGCAGGGCTAGAATGTGGACTAGTAGTTTCTTCTATTAATCCTTTTTCTAATAATTATTTTATTTGAATGTCAAATTCGTCTATATCCTGTTTAGTATAGATCATTGACTTTACCCGAATAATTTTCTTAGGATCTTCTAGTTTAATTTCACAATATCTAGGGCTATTCTTCCATAATTTTAATGGTTCTTCACTAAAATTATTTTCTAATATTTTAAACAACCAATGGGTTATTTCTATTTGTTTAAAATGGTCTTTCTTTGGTGGATTAAAATCCTTATTACAAATATATTTATGATTTTCTATTAATGGTACTTCCACATAGGTATTTTCCGTGGTTAATGTAATCATATTTTTATCTATAGAAAAAGGCAAATGTTGATATATAAAATTATTACCTAATAATATATCTCCATGCATGTCAGGGAAAGATAATATTTTTGGAATTACAAATCTTACATTATTTATGTAGACAGGTATACTCCTGGCTTTGTGAGCGATTAAGGTTTCTTTACCGTCTACCCCTACTGCCATTATGGGATTATTCATTAATTCCTATTTTTCTGATGGAATAGCATTTTCTCTACAACTACTTGTTGTAGCTCCTGTGTCTAACAGAGCATGTAAAGAATATGTTTTATATTCTCTAAATTGAAAGGTAACTTCTATATAAGTATAATATTTTTTTGGTTGAAAATTTGAAAAAGTGATAATATCATTTTTTCCCAATTTCATTTGTTGAATTATTATTGCATTTTTTGTCTTTTTTATCCTAGTGTTTCTAGAATTTTTATGTAATATTTCTTAGAAATTTAGACAAGTAAATTGATTTGGTTTAATGGTTAAATGTTCTAGTTATGTGTGTAAGGTTCTAGGTTTGAATCATATTTTTGGAAATTTTATTATTTTGCTTAAACCATTACCCTTGAACGTTTGATTTATAAGTTAAATTCAGTTAATTGATGTTAAGAATGAGCCAGCCGGTTCAATGATTAAGCTTTTGTATAATCATTGATCTTGTGTTTGAATCCCGGTGAAAGCAATAGGGAATGTTTTATTTTTTTAATTTTGTTATAAGGTAGTTAGTTTCGGTTGGTTATTTGAAACCTTCCAGAAACCTCCAGTGCTTTTATTTTCATTTTGTTCTTTCTTTTTCCGTGACATTTTCTGTCATTTTATTTCCGTTCTTCAGTTTCTTCATTTTGGTTTCTTATTTTCAAATGACCTTTCTTTTAGTTATGTTATGTTACACCGATTCTGTACGGGGTCTGACTTCTCCTTCTAGTTAATTCGTTGGCTAGTAAGTTTAATTTAAAGTTTTGGTGTCAAAAGTTCTTCGACGTAACTTCAATTTTGGAATGTTTATTTTTAGCAATTTTGACTGTGAATTAATTGTTTGTTGGCAATTGCTCGTTGTTTAGTTGTAAAAAAATGGACTATCGATATCACACGGCCATGTGCCAAGCCGTGTAACTGATTGTTCACAAAAATTAGAGGCACTCAGGCGTGTGCCCAGACCTCGTGTGGTTATGAATTGTGCATGGTTCACACGGGTCAGACCGTGTGTCTAGGCCATATAACTTACTGTTTGCAAATTAGGACTATACGGGCAAGTGACATGGACATGTGTCAGGCAGTGTGGGATACAAAGGCAAGCACACGGGCATGTGCCAAACCGTGTGGAGTCAAGCGAGCTAGTCTCTAGGCCGTGTGAAGCTGCATGGGCTTATGGAGCAATGTTTGGAACTTTTCCCTTAGGCCATAAGCGTCATTCGAAATAAACACAAGCCTACTGTAAGCTCCGTACGATCTGAAATTAGGCTATATAACTTGATATTTGATGATCTGATGATGAACCACTTGTGATCCAAATGTATGTTTGCTATGTTGGAATCTAAGTGAGTAGGATCTGCTAGAACGTAAGATGCTATTGTTTAATGTGTACGAATTATCCAGGTACGATTTGTATTTTGTTAAGTTTGTTGGCACGCCTCTGTGTTACTCTATTAATGAAGAATATGCGATATCTGATCATGTTAGATTGACTGTTACTGATTCTGATTTGTGATCTCTATATTATTTTGTTAATGAGGAATATATGATATCTAAACATGTTAGATTGATTGTTACCAATTTTAATTTATAACCGTGCATGTGACTTTATGGTAAATCTGATATGATCTGTTGAGGTTTATTAAGTTTGTTTTACAAAACATAGACTCCCATGTCTATTGAATTTGTTATTGAAAGATAGCATAACTTACATGCTCATCACTCTAATTCTACATCTGCATGCTATGACACATTACATGGGATTTGAGTTGATATGAAATGAGAAAGTTTCTGGCAGTTTAATGAGCTGCATTATCTGATGGTTTGTAACAACCCGCTTTTTAGGTCAAATCGGAACAGTGATTTTGAGACCATAAATTCAAAGTCAAAATATTTATTTTATTATTTTATTAAGGTCTATAGCATGATATAATTATGGTGTGAAAGTTTCGTAAAAAAAATTTACCGTTTGAGTGTTTAATTCGGTAAAAATGACTAAATCGCATAAAGTGTAAAAGTGGAGTTCTAATAGTTAAAGGTACTAAATGGCTATGAAATTGATAAGTGGAGGCCCAATTGTTATATTTAGACCATAGTTATTAATAGCGAACGGTAATGGACAAGTAGTGTATGATTTTAGTGTTTATAAACAAAGGTTAATTTGGTAAATTACAAATTAAAGTTAAATTAAAATAAACCAACAATTGTATCATCTTTCTACTTCACCTTGTCCACCGAAACTAGGGCTTAGAAAACACCATTGTTGTGTTCTTTATTCGGCCAAGCTTGTGTTTGCTCAGTTTTTAATGATTTTTATATTTTAGAGTTTGTTGCAGGCTTAATCTAGCTAGCCCGTACCTTTGAATTTAAAACTGTTAAAGATTTGACATGTTGCCATTGTTGAATACTTGACTAATTAGATGGTTGATGATAGATTTTGGAAGGTTTAATGGTAGGTTAATAGCTTTTGTAAAGTGATTTTTGACAAAAATGTCAAAAGGGGATTAATTTGTGAAAATGTGAATTTATGTGGTTAAAAGTGTGAATAAATTGAAAGTATAGGCTGCTAGTAACATGTATTAAATTTGGCTAAGCATGAGTTTGTGTTTAATTTCATGAATTTGCAATTTTATGTGATAAGGATTAAATTGTGAAAATGTGAAACATTAAGGGCAAATATGTAAATTTGCCAAAATTGTGAGTTATGGGCTAAATTGAATAGACCGAATACTGAATGTGCTAATTTGATAAGATCAAGATAAGTCAAGATCGGGATTAGATCAGGGAAAAGGAAAAGTGGACAAATAGTTGATAATTTCTATCCGAGCTTCACGAGGTAAGTTCGTATAATTAGAATCGAACTTTTAATTACTTGTAATTATTTGAAATGAATGTATAATTGAGTAAATGATATTCTTGAAGTTTGAATGCCTAATTGATAAGAATTATTGAATACCGAGTCCCGTTTGAACTGTAGGAATTCGTAGGATATGAGTGACATGTCACTAAGGCTACCGTTTTAGTCGAGATCCTGCATGTGTTGCGACTCACCACAGCTTGTATGAGCTTGCCGATATCAGCTCGTAAGAGCTTATCGTCCTCATCTCGTTAGAGCTTATTGTTCAACTCGATAGAGCTTACTGTTCATCAGCTCAGGAGGAGCTTATCGATCATGGCTCAAAATGAGTGAAAATGATAATGAATTGATGGATTGCCGATTAATACACTTAGAGTGTATCACCCGAGTATCCCTTGATATTTTAAGAGGTTCAACGGGCATAAATTCTGCTACTGAATATATGAACGAATTATCGTTTATACGAATGAATTATTGTTTATATGAATGAATATGGAATGTTACAAAAGTTGTACTTGTTACATGAATTTGATATGTTATGATGCATGGGAGTATAAAATTGAGATAATTGCTGATTACATCCTTGTGAACGGATGGTTATATGCACTTATGTGACTAACATGTTGATGAATGCTTATGCATAGGCATTAAGCAAGTGAATTGGATATACTATGTTATTTGTCTTGATTATGTATATAGGGTAAGTTATATTTTGTATTATACGGGTTTACTAAGCTATAATGCTTACTCTGTTTCATTTCCATGTTTTGTAGAGGTTCGTTAGCTAGCTCAATTTGGACAACGTCGGAGACTCACATCACACTATCCAGTTGGTCGATTGGTACTTTTGAACTCAAGAAAATGTGTAAATATGGCATGTATAAGCTAGTTATATAGATGACGACTTTGATCACCTTAGCTTATGAAGTTTACATATTTCGATATATGGTAAAGCCATGTGATTTGGCTTAACTTGGCATAAAGTTTTGGTTGTGCATAAGTATACAAAATGGTATGTATTGGCAAGTAGTTAATGGAATGGAATTATGTAAATGAGATAAGTTAATTTGGTACATGTTGAATATGAAATTGGTGATGATTTAAGTCTTGAAATAGTTGGAAAATAAATGGTATAATTTGTGCATGAAATATTGATATTTGGCTGCCTAATTGTATATGGAAATGGTACCATTTGAGTTGTTGTAGGTGAATTTGATTTGGGTGGCAAAATGGCTTGGTAAATAGCCTATTTTTATCCACACGGGCAGAGACATGTACGTGTGTCTCAATCGTGTGTGACACACGGTCATGGTACACGGTCGTGTGTCCCCTGAAGCGAAATTAAAAAAATCAAGTCAGTAAGTTACACGGCCCAGACACATGAACGTGTGGTGAGTCATGTGGCCAAGTCAGTATGTACCTCCTGTTTTCACACGGCCCGTGACATGGGCGTGTCTGGTGGCCGTGTGAGACACACGGACGTGTGTCCTCTGATTGGAAAATTTTTTATGTTTTCCTTAACTGTTTAAATGTTACCAATTTAGTCCCGAATGCATGATTAAAGCTTTGTATGCTCGTTTAAGTATGTTATAAGTGTAAATGAATGGTATTAATTGCAATATGATAATTATTTGATATATGAATGTTCTAAACTGTGATTTATGTCTGGTAATGCCTCTTAACCTATTCCGGTGATGGATACGAGTTAGGGGTGTTACATGGTTTATCAAGTCTATTTCGACAACTTGGCAGTACTATAGTGGTTTGGCCACATGTATCTGATCTGACAGTTTTAACTGAAAAATTCTAGTGGCACCGTCCACAGTTATCTGTTGGTGTGATTTGGCTGGACGAGTTCTGAAGGACTCTATTTTGGTGTGTAATAGAGTTTGGGTAGGATGTTTTCTGATAAATCTACATTTGGATCTTTTTGGAAAATACAACATCTGCATAACGCACATCCTCTACTCTGTTCTGTTCTGTTCTACTTTGTTCTATTCTATTTTGCTCTGCTTTGCTCGTTCGGTTCTGTTTGATTTGTTATATTCTACTTTAGTTCTGTTGTACTACTGTTGTAGAAATCTTTGTGATACCCTAGATTTGTTCCATAATGGTTATAAAACTGTTGTTTAGTTCCTTACGTTACTTTGATTTATATAATAAAATCTGTTTATTTGTATCTGAGTTTGGTTATATACAATGCTTGATAGCTCACCTTTTGTCTTACCTTAATCTATTTAGGTGGACATCAGACTTAGGACCGGACAGCGTACGGGAGCTCGGATTGTTTTGCATTGATATAACTATGATTTGATTTTTTGGATTTGTAATTTTTTTGGACTAGTCCTGCTTTTCTTTTGCTAATCTCGTCAGTATCTGTCATTTTCTAACACGAAACTACAAAGCCATCTAAGTCAACTAAAATGAATTTCTGGTTTTCAAAGTTAAAATTTCGAAAAGAAATCAGTTTTTCACATGTTGGTGTAACTCATCCAAATTTGGCTTAAACTTCTAGGCTGGGTTTGGGGTGTTATAGTTGCTTTCAGTACTTTTGCTAATAGTGCGTCCTACTTGGAGCATTTTCTCTCTACAAATTTCAACCCTATTTTTTTCCCAAGAAACCCATCATATATCTTAAGATTCCCGAGATATATTTTCTGAACCCATCTCATCGAAAATATTGCACTGGGATAAATAATTTACTGGAAAATTAAATCAAACTAAGATTAAAAACGCGAAAAAAATAATAACTAATATTTCATCAGATTAAAAATGCGAAGAAATATTAATAACTAATATTTCATCCCAACCAAGTACTTCGAGTTTAGATTATAAATCAAATTACATTTTACAATTCGAATATACAATTGGTGTAAATACGATGTTTTTAAATTTCAAATTCAATAATTATTATTTAACATTTCAAAAAATTATAAAAAATATATAATAAACTTTAAAAATGTAAACTAAATTATAACAAAACTTTAAACCTAAATCCAAAAAAAACCATACTTTATAAACCCTAACTCAAGAAAATAAAACCATACTTAAAAAACAAAACCCTAACCTTAAAAAAATATGAAAAAATGTTTTCAACTGAAAGGATTTTTAGGTTATTTGACAGAAAGTACATCCAGTTGGGAACGTTTTTTTACAAATCACCTAAAAACACTTTCAGCGGGAAGCGTTTTCGTAAAATTGGCCTTTTTTTGTAATTTTCTTTTCAAAAAAGGCCTATTTTAGTAAAAAAAAATCTACATTTTAAAGAATACTAAAAATTAATGAACTCAGTAGTAAAAAATATGATTTTTTAAAAATTAATTAAATTTATAAGCGATATATCTTAAGAGCTAATATTTTCAAATTTTAATTACATTGAAAATTGAATTGTCAATGTTAATGTTGTTTCATTGCTTGACACGTGGTGGTTTATTTCTGTTTAAGTTTTAATTTTTTATTTTTAAAACCATTTTTTATTTTTATTTTTAAAAATAAATGTATTCCTTATGTAAAAGTAAATTTAAAAAAAATTTAAGAATTCATAAATAGTTCATATATATAGATCTTAAAAATTGAATGGAGAATAAATGTAAATTAATTTGTAAATATATCGTCAAAATTACTTTTAGAATTTAAAAAAAATTAAAAAAAAAAGTCAAAACTTACATTTTCGAGCATTGATAATTCAATTTTGTATGTACTAGTTTTTTAAAAGACAGGGATAAAATAAGGTTAAACCCTTAAACTTTAGCAAAAATATTTTTAAAAAATTTATTAAATAATAAAAAATATCTTACATAGGTTGATTCAAATATTAGAATATATTAGTTTTTTTAGAAAAATAATTTATTTTTTATAAATCATTTTCTAAAAGTTATTTTCTATGAAACAAACAGAGCTTTTGAAATTTTATTTTGTCCACATTAATTCTTAAACTTGAATTTCTTCAAACAATTTAATTATTTTTAACACCATTAAGAGGTGATGACACTCTCTTAAAGTAACACATCATCGCCTAAATTTTTAAACTGTATAAAAATCTATTTTTTTTTCTAAAATACACCTCAAATAATATTATTTTAAATTTTAAACTCTTAAATTTATTCGAATTTAACTATTATAAAATTTTTAAGTTTTTCATTTCATCACAAAATCATAAAATATAAGCTTTTAAAATTAATTGGTTTGTATTCACTATCAACCAATAGTGTTGACAAATCAATTTATTCTATATTTGATGTTGTTGTGGCTTGATGTTGTTGCTTATTCACAATTCATTTTACTTGAAATTTTTTACTATTTTTCGGGTAAATTATTTACTTAGTTATTTAATTTTTAGGACGTTTTCATGTTGATCATTTAAAATGAAATCTTTACAATTTTATTATTCAATTTTTAGAGTGCTTTCATTTTAATCACACAATCGTTAAATCTTTAATGGCAGTTAGCTTGTACACACCACATTATGTTTGTACTTTCATTTTGGTCACCTAACTTTTAGGTTCATTTTGGTCACCCAATTTTTTTTTTAATATTGATCATGTTAAAAAAATTAAGGATTAATGTGAAATAGCGGTAGAAACTAAAATAATGCTTTAAAAATTGTCAAATTGTACTTGTTTACCCCATGTCGAATGTTCTAACTTTTTTTAATATTGAAACTTAAATTTCAAAACATCAAAATCAATTAAATAAGTTATTGAAAATTGTTTATCCCTTGATATTGTCAACCAATTTGTTACTATAATATTGAAATTAATTAAATTAATTAATTTACTCTCCTTTTAAATCTTAAATTTTTATTTTATGTTTCCAAATTAAAATAAACTGAAATAAATCATTTTTAATAATTGTACATGAAACTCATTTTTTTTTTTTATTATATGATCTTGAGTCTTCTGTACTAAGCTAAAAGCAAACAAGTCATTGTAATTAATTAAATTTCGAGATTACATAATTAAAAGATATTTAAGTATTGTAGACAAATTATTAAATATAAGTTATCAAGTTGATTTATGAAGAATAATATGAAAACATAAAATAAAAATTTAAAATTTAGGGGATTAATTTAATTAATTTCAATACTACAATAATAAATTGATTAACATTATCAATGGATAATTTTTTTCAAAAATTTAATTAATTGATTTTCATGTTTTGAAAATTAAAATTTTAATATTGAAAAAAAATTAGAATTGTGGGGTGTGCCTCGTATTTTCGGGCATACTAGAGAAGAAACATAGTCGACGTCACATCGAGGAGGAGCACGACATCGGAACGACATCTCAACGAGGCGATATGCCACATCACGACATGCCGACATATATTCAACTTAAACCGAGTTTCTTCTCCCAGTTAAACTTTGATTAGTCTAGGAATATTTTAATCATATTATGACTTTAATATTAGCCTATTTAAAGGGTACCTATAACCCTCTTTAGAAAGTTAACAGAATATCTCTTATGTGAGATTTGATGAAAGTTTTGGGGAGAGTTTTTTAGAGAACTTTGTATTCAAGTTTTGAGTTTTGTTCTTTAGGATTATTTTCTCCATATTGTACTTTTCATTGGTTTGCAAAATTAGTGAAGTTTTATTTGCCTGTGGTTTTTATCGTTTTCGGAGGAGCTTTCCACATTTAATATTTGTGTATTTGATTTTCTCTATTTTTCTTACTTTTTGTTTATATGAGTCAATCCCCAACAAATTGGTATCGAAACTTGGCTTGGATTTTGCAATCGACCCATTCAAAATGGCAACAATGAGATTCGACATCAAGAAGAAGCCAAAAAATCTTAACTAGTCAGAATGAGAAGAGCTTGATGAGAAGGCTCTGTCAACAATCCAATTGTGTCTCACAAACAATGTTTGCAAAAAGTATTTACAGATAAAATGGCAACATCCTTATGGAGAAAATTAGAAGTCCTTTATATGACAAGGTCTCTCGCAAATCACTTGGTATTGAAACAACGATTATACATGTACTGTATGGACGAAGGTGAGAATCTTAGGGGTTACATCAGTAAATTTACCCTCTTGAACAATTTTAAGAATGTCGAGGTCAATATAGATTATGAAGATTAGACTATACTATTATTATGCTCTTTGCCTATTTCGTATAAAACTTTTAGAGAGACCCTGATTTATGATAGAGATAAACTCTCATTTGAAGATGTGAAGGGTAACTTGTTGAGCAAAGAAAAACTCGATAATAAGTTAGGTTCGGGTAGCAAGTCTCGTAGTTAAGCCTCACTTTTGGTTGCTAGAGGTAAGCAATAATCTAAGAATTCTCGAAACAAATTTAGGTCAAGATTGAAGTTAAGAAATTGTGACAAGACATGTAACTACTGCAAGAAGTTGGGTTACATAAATGCAGAATATTATAAGTTGAAAAACAAAAATAAGAGGGCTGCTGAGAGCGACAAGGAACAATAGGCTGAGGTAGCCAATGCTAGTGTAGTCGGGGATAATAGTGATGATTGGTTATTGGTGTCTACGACTGAAAGGTCTAAACTTACATCTTAGTGGATTTTGGATTTGGAGTGCTCTTTCCATATGGGTCAAAACAAGGACTTCTTCTCCATATACAGTCTAGTCGAATATGGACTTGTGTTTATGGGGAACAATTCACCTTGTAAGGTAACCGGTATTGGTACCGTTCAGAGCAGGATACACAACAATATCATTATGACACTATTAGATATCAGGCATGTGCCTAATTTAAACAAGAATCTTATTTCCTTAGGAAATTTAGACTCGAAGGGTTGTAGGATCGCCATCGAGTCAAACGATATTAAGGTATCTCGTGGAACTCTTGTTCTAATGAAAAGTCGAAAGCCCGTCAGTCTTTATGTTTCGTAAGGTTTAATAATGACCGATAAAGCAACAATTTCCTTATTTGTTAAGGTGTCGTACTCAACTTGTTTGAAACATAGGCAACTTGGTCATATAAGCGAAAAATGTATGATCGTTTTGAATAAGAGATGTTCTTTTTCGAGTATAAGAGTTGGTAAGATAGAGCACTGCGTTTATAGGAAGCCAACACGAGTCATCTTTGATTTGGCAATTCAGAAAACTAAAAGTCTTCCACTTTCAAAGTGTAAGTACTGTTTGGACTCGATTAAGTATCCTACAAAATCAAGTTAGGCCCTCAGACAGGGCTTGACAAAGAAGGCTTGTGAAAATACGAGTCAAGGTAGAGATTTGTGGAATGTGCCTAGCATTTTGGGCAAACCAGAGACGAAACAGAATCAACATCACAACAAGGAAAAGCACGACGTCCTGACGTGGTAACGTGTATTCAACTTAAACCTAGTTTCTTCTCCTAGTTAAGCTTTGATTAGTTGAAGAATATTTTAGTCATATTAGGACTTTAATATTAGCCTATTTAAAAGGTCTTTGTAACATTGTTTAAAAAGTTAACATAATATTTCTTAAGTGAGTTTGATGAAGAGGGGAGAATTTTTTATATTAGCCTATTTAAAAGGTCTTTGTAATCCTGTTTAAAGAGTTAACAGAATATCTTTTAAGTGAGATTTGATGAAGAGTTTTAGGGAGAGTTTTTGAGAGAGCTTTGTATTCAGGTTTTGAGTTTTGTTCTTTGGGATTATTTTCTCCATCTTGTACTCTTCGTTGTTTATACGGGTCGATCCCCAACAAAATTTTTTTGGCAATGTGATAAGCAAGTACAATTTGACAATTTTTAATGTATTATTTTAGTTTTTACTGTTTTTTCACTTTAATCATTAATTCTTTTCATCTCAATCAATACTTCAAAAAAGGATATTATTTTAGGTTAGGGGTGTTCAATCGGTTAACCGGCTGGTTAACTAACCTGAAACACCATTAACCGAATTAACCCACCCTTTAAAAATTTTAACCGTTAACCGAACAGAAATTTTTTCAAAAAAATTAACCAAACTGAAATTTTTTCAGTTAATTCGGACGGTTAACCGAATTAAACTAAAATTATATATATTTTTATTTTTGGTTAAAATACGTATAAAATTAACTGAATTACCCGATTTACCTGAATTAACCGAATTACCCGATTTACCCGAATTAACCGAATTACCCGAATTAACCGAATTCATCAAATTAACTGAATTATTTTTATTTTTGTTTTTATTTTTATTTATTAAATTATTTGTAATTTTTATGATTGGGTTGGGTAATTAGTTTTAGTTTGATTGGGTTTCTGTTGGATTGGGTTTGAGTGAATAGTGGGCTATTTATATATTATAATTTTATTTATTAGTTTTTCAGTTAAACCGAAAAAATTCGGTTAATCGACCGGTTTCGAACCGAATTAACCGTTAACCAAAAACTCAAAAAATTATTAACCGACCCCCGACCGAAAAAATTCGGTTAACCGACCGATTAACCGAATTCGGTCGGTTAACCGAATTTTTTCAGTTTTACCCGAATTTTGCACACCCCTATTTTAGGTGACCAAAATGAAAGTGACCTAGAAGTTGGGTGATCAAAATTAAAGTGTGAACATGATGTGACGTGTACTTTCAAAAACCACTGTTAGATATTTAACAACTAGGTGACTAAAATGAAAACTCCCCAAAAATTGAGTGACAAAATTGCAGAATTTTAAGACCAAAATAAAAACACTTTAGAAGTTGTATAACCAAATAGATAGTTTGTGTTAGGTGTTTGGTAAGTGTTGTTGTTCAAATGGGGTATTTTACCAATAAAGGTTCATTTCCAACTTTATTTACGGAAATGGGCCAATTTTTTCATTATTTACCAGAAATGGCTGATTTTGAGAAAACGCTTCTAGGTCAACGCAATTTCAGTGGAAATTTCAGCAAAACGCATCCCTAGGGGAGCGTTTTTGCCACATTAGCACAAATTGCGCTCTCGTGGACGCGCTTGCTGATGTAGCAAAAAGTTTCCCCAAGTACGCATTTTAGCCCGTGTTTTTTTTCCTAACGGCTAATTTTTTTGACCGTTGGAGGGTCCAAGGGTAAAAAAACCTATAAAAAGTTCCTCCTATTTTTTTCACACATTATTTCTTCAATTTACTCTCAAATTTCTCTCCAAATTTCTCAATGCTCTCTTTAATTTTTGCGAAAAAGTTCTCTTTAATTTTTTTGAATCAGTATTTTTTTATAATTTCAAAAATATTTGATCGTGTTAGCAATGGCCAGAGAATTAATTCATCTCGACAATAAACATATCTCCGTCGAACAAATGAAAATGTTAAGGGTTAATTTTAATTTTTCAATATTATTTAATATTTTTTTTTCATTTATGCAATTTTAATTAATTTTTATTTTATAATTTTTTATAAAAGTCTGTAAGCTGGGTGTTACAATGCTATATTCGTAATATATCTGGTCCCCCATCACTATTGATAGAGAATTAATTGCGGGAAGCGAGTTTTTGGCATGTAGCCACGATAGGCCGGGGGTGCAAGTTGGACCCGAAACTCATCAGCACGTTGATAGAGAGGTGGAGACTCGAGACGCACACATTCTATCTTCCATGCGGATAGTGTACCATCACTTTGGAGGACGTGCAGTTACAATTCGGATTGCCGGTGGATGGGTCCGCAATCACTGGGTTCGCTCAATCTGTTGATTGAGGAGCCGTATGCTACGATCTTTTGTGTGCGATTCTGGATAATATTTACAGAGGTCGAATCGAGATGGGTTGGTTATGAGACACATTCTCGGTGTTGAGGAATGATTCGACTGAAATAGAAAGAATACAATATGCTTGGGCATACATCATTGAGATGATTGGAGGTTTTCTGATGCTGGACTTGTCACGAAACCTCGTACATCTGAAGTGGCTGCTGAAACTCGTATTTTAGAGTAGCTGACGAATTTAGTTGGGGATTTGCCGTGTTGACAACATTGTACCGAGAGATGTGCAGTGTGACAAAACCAAATAAAGCCAAAATCGGAGGTTGCCTATCACTACTACAATCATGAGCTCAGTTTTGCTCTCCATTTTTACGTCCTCGAGTGGACCACCCAAATACATTCCCACTCATAACGAGGTAAATTTTACATTAGATTTTACAATTATTACATAGATTTAAAATATAATTGTATGCTAAAAATTTATTTAATTAGGTGGAACCATTCGACGAGTTATATTGGAAAACCTACCGCTTTTGAGGATATATGGCTTCTATTAGACAAACGGTCAGAAGCACAAGTAAGTATTAAATAAAATATATATACATAAAATAGTCGTTTCATATTTAGTATTTAGTATTATGTACATAACTAATATTTTTGTCATGTTCATATAGTTTAAATGGACACCATACGAGGATCCGGCAATTCGAGTAGTAATTCTGGATGAGTTATTTCAAAATCTAAACATTTGGCATGTGAAGGTCCCATTGGTCAACTATGCTATCGTAGAGATACATCAGACAGATAGAGTATTGTGGCAATTTAAATTCCGACAACCGATTCCCGTGGCACCTGAGGTACTTGATGATGAGCACAAAATTGACTTACGATAATTGAATATGGATTGGCCAATATTCTAGTCGGAATATATTAAAATGTGAGAAAATCGGTATACTGTAGAAAAATAGTGTCCATGTGAGAGCTTTTTTCAGTAGTTTTGCTATTAGTGCATCCTGCTTGAAACATTTTTGACACTATTTGTTTAGAACCGTTTTCTCAAAATTATTTTTTCAAGAACTACTGTAGAAAAAGAGTGTCCACGTGGGAGCTTTTTTAGTAATATTGCTGACAGTGCATCCTGCTTGAAGCGTTTTTTATACTATTTGTTCAGAAACGTCTCTCAAAATTATTTTTTTAGAAACTACTGTAAAAAAAACAAAAGTTTTTATATTGTTAATATAATTTTCCCTAAAACCTACACAAAATTATTTTAAAAAACTAATCCATAATTTACTTAATTTTTTTCAAAACCATAAACCCTAATTTAATTAATTTTTAAAAACCTCAAAACCTAATTTAATTGATTTTTTTAAAAACCCTAAAGCCTAAACCAAAAACCCTAAAACCTAAACCTCAAAAAACACTAAACCTACCAAAAACCCTAAACCTACCAAAAACCTTAAAACCCTAAACCCTAAACCCTAAACCACTAAACCTACCAAAAACCTTAAACCAAAAAAACCTTAAACCATTAAACATGCATAAAATCCTAACCCTAGAAAAACACAGGCCATAACGCGTCCTTAGGGGAGCGTTTTTGCCACATAAGCAAAGCGCGTCCACAAGGGCGCAATTTGTGTTGATGTGGCAAACATGCTCCACCAGGGACGCGTTTTGCTGAAATTTTCCTTGACATCGCGCTGACATGGAAGCATTTTCTCAAAATCAGCCCTTTCTGGTAAATAATAAAAAAGTGGCCTATTTTCGTAAATAAAGTTAGAAATAAACCTTTATTGGTAAAATAACCGTTTAAATGAATATTTATTAATAATTTAGAGATGGCTAAATGTCTTTTTGATACTTTATTTATGAATCAATAAAAAATTATGATTTTATTGTATATTAATTATATATATATAGTTGTATAATAGCATAACATAACACCACATCTAAGATGCGTTTGATAAATCATTTAAAAACTTCATTTTATTAAAAATATTTTTTTTAGACATTTAGTATTTTAATGGTAATCTTTTCAAGTTTTTATTTAATATAAAATTTTCAATAAAAAAGTATTGAAAAATATAAGTAATTAGTTAACTAATTATTAGTTAATGTAAAAAATATTAAGTTAAATTTATTTTTTTAAAAATAAAAATAAAAATAAATTATAAACATTAAAGAAAACGAGATATTTAAATTATCATATTTATTATTTATTCAAAATTATCTAAAATAATATAAAATATTATTTAAATATTTACTTTTATCAAGTAAGACAATTATATATATTAATTTACTAAATAAATTTTAATATAAATTCAATACTCATAAAATTTAATAGTAAAAAATTAATACTTAATTTTGAAACACTTAATCAAACACATCATAAATAAAAAAGAAAATCTTGTAATTAGCTAATGACACTCAAAACTATAAAGCACCTCCAATGTTATCACACCATTTCAAGAAAACACATATATATATATATATATATATATATTTATATAATTCTGTTAACTGTTGTAATGACTGTGAAATAGTTTTGTCTGTAATAACTAGAAATGCAAAGGAAAAACACGCACTTAAAATAAATTTAGTTGATAACTGCAGGTATAGTTGATTTGTTTAGGGGCTCCCACTTCCCTCCAATTATCAAATATTCATTCATTCCACCTTGATAATCTATCAAGCAAGAGTGAGTGAGTTCCCATCCCCAAAATAAGAAAAAATATATATAAAATTACTTATAATTAGCTTTTTGTCTTTTTTCCAAATTTCATTTATTTCTTACTTTTAAAACAAGTCTGTTATAATTATTTCTTAAAAAAAAAGTGTCATAATAATAAAAGAGGTCCTAAGTCAAACTACAACAACAATTTGCTAATATACGTTTATATGTACCATCTTAATGCTGCACCCTCGGGGCTTTACCGTATATAAACAGTTGATTAAATCCTTATGTTGACACTAATTTTTTTTTTCTTCAACATAAAAGCGAATTACACCATTGATTACAAACCGGAAAGTCGATCAACGGTAATTAAAGGAAGAAAACAAAAAACCCAACATAGCATGAGAAACACGTGATCTTAAAGATTAGGGGTAATCTAGTCACTAAACAAAAAACCCTTAAGTTAGGACAAAAGATAATGTAAATATCTCTAAAACTAAAGGGCAATATAGGAATGTCATTAACAGTATCTTTTTTATTGACTAGCTGAAAAATGAAATAGATTTGCAGAGGAAGTCAGAGATTGAAGAAAGAGAGATCTATATCATATGTGAACGCTTTTTGTGGTCTAAAAGAAAAGTTTTTTAATTTCAAATTTGTTTTCTTTTCTCCGCTAATTATCACAGAAACTGTAGTTTGAGGTTTGAAAAGAAGGGTTTTTATTTTGCGGGTTACAGGGATTTCTGCTGGTTCACTCGTGAAACCTTCAATTACAAACCCTTATCTCTTTCAGCTGTCAGGTATGCTTTTTTTGCAACTCAAAAGGTTATTATTTATATTTTTTGCTTTTTATTTTTTTATCTTTGCCTTTTGTTCCTCTAAATCTTGTTATTTTTTGTGGAGTTGATAAGCTCAACTTTGTTGATTTGTAAGAAAAAATTCTCTACAAATATTAGGGTTTTATTTATTTTTTTTATTTTTCTGGTAGATTTTAAAACTAGAGAGTATTATGTAGCAGGGCAGTCTGCGTATTTAGTTTTTAGTTGATTTGCTACTTGGTTAATGCTTCTGGTTTAAGTATGCTATACGTTTACCTAGAAGAGAAAGTAGTTTGAAGTTTAAACTAGGAATGTTAGCTTATATTCATTCTTATTTTTATTTCTGGGTTTGGGGGATTGGAAGATTGATAAGTAATCCCAATGCATTTGTTGGCCATAATTAAGTTTGGATTGGCAAAGTTGTGAAATTCCAATAAACAGTTGACAAGCCAAACAACTACGTGTCATAATAAAGACAACAGTTGTGAGTTCAGGATAATTGATGGGGAGTCTTAATCGATGTCCTTGGCCCCCTCATTTATGGCTTTGGTTGGATCATCTTACAAGTACTTGGGAGTTTAGGTGATTACATCTATTCTATCTTTTTAGGTTGGTATAATGTTGTTTTAGAGTTTGCTGTTTTTTTGTTTCTAGCATTTTTTTTAGCCTGGTTTTTGGTTTAATTCGGGGAAAAGTGGGATTTGAATCCAGTTCTTTGAGCAGACGAGTACATGCACCTACCATTGAGCCAAATGCTTGGGGTGCTTTCATCATTTATTTTACCTTAAAACAAATTAGAGAATATGAAGCACAAGGTTATTAGTAACTTAGACATTGTAGGGGAAAACAGAAAAGTGTTAAGCTTCTGTTTTTGAGGGTTGTAACATATTTATTTTTTGATATTTGTTTCTAATGTCTTTGTTGTGAATTATATCCTTTGGGCGTTGGAGAAGTTGTAGAACCTTAAGAAAGATAAGTTGGATTTTAGTTATTAATTTCTTCTTGTTATGGTTTAGCATCTAAAATAGTTAACAATAAGCTTCAAATTATTGGTATCAACTATTAGCATCAATGCATTTAGGCTTATCAATCTGGATTTTTGTAAACAATAAGCGTCTAATAAGCATTGGATCAAGAGATCTGTCCTCCTCTGGGCCCCTTTGTTCCTTTAGGCCTTTCTTCTATCTCTTCATTCAATGTTCTAAGTCCTGGGGAAGTTAGGATTTCAGGTCTTGATTACTGTATTGCTTCTAATCAAATTCAGCTAATATTAAGGTGTTAGTTACTGAGTGAAAAATAATTAGGTGTTAAGAGTATTTAGCAGCACATTTTCTTGTTAAAATTCAGAGGTGTACTTTGGGTTAACATTGCGCATTGGTTCCTAGTTTCTTTTATCTTTGTTTTACTTTATTGTTACTCAAACATAGTTCTGAATTATGTTACATGCTTTAAAGTCTGATTTAAAGTCCATCTTATTGCAGGTCCAGTATCAATTACTCCTCATACAGGTTCCTGACGGCTATTGTCATCTGTTTTTGGTTGTGAAACTGGAAACCAAATAGAATGTGCTATTGAGTTTCAGTTGCTTGGCAAGTTTGACTTTTTTGTATTATATGGTGATTGGTTGTCAGTAGAAGATTTTTGTACTAATTTGTGAGCTTATTTTTATATTTGAATGACATCATGTGGGCACAGGGACTCAATTGAGACTAAATGAATGGAGAAAAATCAAAACAAGATTTTCATGGAACATTCTAAAGTTAGTAAACAATACAACTCTGTGGAGCATGGAAATGTGGAATTCCCCCATGCAACTCAAGCATTTATGCCAGATCCTATGACCAGCTTAAACATGAGTATAAGGCCTCCTGAGCTAAAAGGATCAGATGTCAAACCTGTACTTAATTATTCCATACAGACTGGTGAGGAGTTTTCTTTTGAATTTATGCGGGATCGGTTAAATCCTAGGAAGCATTTCATCCAAAATTCTCTAGGTGAACCCAGTTATGCAACAGGATATATGGATCTAAAAGGTCTTTTAGGCATTAGTCGTACGGAATCTGAAAGTGGGTCTGATATTTCAATGCTTAACATGGTAGAGAAAGGTCCGAGGGGGTTTGAAAGAAAAGACTCTGTACATGAAAACCAAAGTAATAATGGGTCACATCAATCAATGCGACAGACTACATTGGGCTATGAAAATAATAGAGGACTTCTATATATGTCAATTGGGACCTCTGATGGCACATCAACAAAGATGAAGGTTCTTTGCAGCTTTGGTGGGAAAATCCTACCTCGACCAAGTGACAGAAAGCTAAGATATGTTGGAGGTGAAACTCGCATAATTCGCATCAGAAAGGATATTTCGTGGCAGGAGCTTAAGCAGAAGATATTAGCAATTTATGATCAAACAGAAGTGATTAAATATCAGCTTCCAGGAGAGGACTTTGATGCTTTAGTTTCTGTGTCTTCAGATGAAGATTTGCAGAATATGATGGAGGAATGTAATGAACTTCTAGACAAAGAGGCCTCTCAAAAGCTTAGAATGTTTCTGTTCTCATTGAGTGATTTGGAGGATACTCAGTTTGGTCTAGGCAACATGGATGGTGATTCCGAGATTCAATATGTGGTAGCTGTTAATGGAATGGACTTTGGAACAAGGACAAGCTCTACTCTGTATGGGTTGACAAGCTTTTCTGCTAACAATTTAACAGAACCAGTGGGAACGAGCATAAACAGGGAAACAAGCAGAGTTGCTGGAGACTCGGTTGTCATTAGCTCTTCTAACATTCCAGGCATTATGGTGTCATCATCAACTTTTCAGTCTTCTCAACCAGTTCTACCAAGTTCCTCAGGTGCCTACGAAACCCGTCCAGAGTTTTATCATGGCCAGAGGATGGGGTATCCATTGCAGTATGGTCATAATTCTTCTAATTATTCCTATATTGCAGAATTTTCTAATTCAGTTCCTCCTAATGGGTTTATGAATCAACATGAACGCTTGACTGAAGTGCCACCATACAATGGCCTACAACAACAGAATCTGCAGATTCCGGCGACCGAGTTCAAACCCAAACCTGATGGTTCTGGTCACCAGGGCAATGACCTTGAAAAACATCGTCCTTCGGAAACAGATCACCTAGTTTCTTCTCGGCTGCATGAAGGAAAGGTGATAAATCATTTTCAGTGTGAAGAAGTACCAGTTGCAGTTGCTCCACAAGATATGCCGCATTTTACTTTAAAAAATGAAGCTAAAAACCAGGAAAATGAAAAAGTTGCATCATCTGTTGATGCTGTGAATGAAGTGCTTGTTCCTAAACAGGGTAATGATGACCATCATTCAACTTCTAGTTATGCTGATTCTGAGTCTAATCCAACTGATTTAAGCTACCATGAGCCGACAGTGCCTCCTCACAAGGTTTATTATTCGGAAAGAATACCTCGGGAGCAGTTAGATTTGCTGAATCGATTGTCAAAGTCTGATGATTCATTAGGTTCTCAGTTGCTCTTAGCTCATCCACAAGCTGATATGGCACAGCAAGGTCCAAACACAGAAACTGTTGGAAATGTATGCGATACTAATATTGCTTCCCATATTGAAAAATCAGCTGCAAAACCTTCTAATAAAACCATTGATGATGAAATTTCCCAACGGCAAAAGCACAAAGAATTTCCTGCTGCCGTTTCTCAGATGAACTCAAAGCCTTCTGAGGAAGTGTTGGACACAGGTCTGAAGCAAGCAGTTTCAAATCCTAGGGACAATATTCAAGCTCCAAACAAGGATGGGGTTCAGGTTGGTTTTCCAAAAGATAACCTTCCAGTTGATGAAAAGAAGCCCACATTTGATGTGAAAGCTGAAACCGGGCCAGGGCTTCCTGTAGGAAGTGAATCAGCTTTTGCTCTTCCCCATGATGCCAACATGCCTGGCAAAAACCCAGCAGTGCATTTTCAGGTTGATTTGAGGACGGAGAGCTCTACAAAAGATGATTCTAAAGAGAACCACAGTAGCGGTATTATCAGGGCAGAACAGGGAGACATTCTTATTGATATCAATGATCGATTTCCTCGAGACTTCCTTTCTGATATATTTTCCAAGGCAATGCTTTCTGAGGAATCCTCTGCTGTTAGCCCACTGCAGACAGATGGAGCTGGCTTGAGCTTGAACATGGAAAACCATGAGCCCAAACGCTGGTCATATTTTCAGAAGTTGGCACAAGATTTTGGTGAAAAAGATTGTTCTCTCATCAACCAAGATCATGTATCAGATCAGTTTGCCCCAGTGGGTGTAGTTCCATTGAGCCAAGCTGAGTCTGATAAAAAATTTGGTGAAGACAACCCGAAGGATGGTCAACCCCAAGTGCAAATCAGTGAAAGTATGCAGTTTGATGCTATGATAGAGAACCTAAGAACACCAGAGTCAGAATATGAGGTAATTAATGTCAATGAGAATTGATTTTGTACACCTTGCTTTCTTAAAAGATATCACCTAATAGAATATGATTGCATTGGTTCTTCTAGAAGGCGAAATCAGAAAAGAGGAATATTGGTCTACCTCCTTTGGATCCTTCTCTGGGAGAATTTGATATCAATACCTTGCAGGTATGCTACTGTTGTCACAGATTCTCCTGCTTTTGTTGTTTTACTTTTGGTGCATATGAAATGGAGTGGTCCCATGTTTGTTGTTGAATACTCAAACTTTTGAAAAGTAGGGAGGTTGATATTATCTCTTTTTTTACTTAAAAGGTACATTTAATATAAAAAAATTAAAGAAGTTATAAAGAACTTCAATCAAGTGGATCTTTTTTCCTGTTTATTACCTTGCAAAAAAGCATGTTCAGGCACATCAAACATGTGCCTGAGCAAATATCCCTCACTTGAAAAGGTCTGAAGTGCTTTTGTTATCTAATACTACAGTGCATGTTTAGATGCATCGAGGTTCACTCCCACTGGGTAGTGGAACAGTATTGGGCAGTGCTTGCTTGTCTTTGTAGAGGCTTCTAGTTGCAGAAATTAGCTTTCCTTTTTTTGCTCATGTGCGTCACATAGTAATCTAATAAAAACCTGGTATGCAAGGGACAGCCTATATTAATATCTAGCTTTTAGTTCTTACTAGACATGTATTCTCATCCTTTTGAAGCTTTTTATTTTTGTCATTCTGCATGCAAGAAAAGAACAAGGACATACTTTGATTCTGATGACTGTAATTTGCTTGATAGAAGTTCTAGAAGAATAGCTAGTGCTAGCTCTTGAATTGTTTCTTAAATTGAAAAAGGCATTAAAACATCTTTTCTTTCTTGAAAATTTTGTTCTTTGTAATGCTATTTTAATTTCACCCTCTTTCTGATATGTTTAGATTCAGCATTTGTCTCTCATCATAAACTTAATTTTGTGGACTCAAATGCAATGGGATAAGCTTTTGGAGTATGTACTGGCCATTAATTGCTTTGAAACTGCATGGGTCTGTTTCTGGCATTGTTTTTTCTTTTGAAAACTTCCATGCACAAAAACTGAAATGAAAAAGGCATTTCTCTTCCCACTGGCTTGTTATACTTTGGGCCTCAACCTGTTTTGATGGTGTCCCACGTATTGAAATGTTCTGTAATATGTTAGATGCTTACTTGTTTGTCCTGGATCATGTTATAGCTCATAATGAATGAAGATCTTGAAGAGTTGAGGGAGCTAGGTTCTGGTACATTTGGGACCGTATATCATGGCAAATGGAGGGGATCAGATGTTGCCATCAAGAGAATAAAAAAAAGCTGCTTCACAGGTCGATCATCTGAGCAAGAAAGATTGGTAATTTGTCTAACTTGCAAATTATTATATTTTTATACATGTGATACATTTTCTGTGTATGCTTTCATGACACCATTGGACAAAAGCCTCTTGATCTTAAAAGGAAGTTAACCAACTAAAACTATTATCATTTTTTCATTTTATTTTATTTATTTATTTATTCTTTTGGGGTGTGAAGGGGGGGGGGGGTCCAAATAGAGCTGTAATTATTATTATTATTTTTTTTCATACTTGGGGTTGCCAGAGTTTTGTATATGGTAACTTGGACTAAGAGTTCAGCCACTCTACCTATAGACCACATGGCTGTTCTCGATGATTTCTTTTCTTTATTATTGTTGCTATTATTATTAATTATCATCATCGTCATCTAACCTAGTTAATGCATGTTTGCAACTGCTGTTCTCTCTCTCTCTTTGGTATTATTTCAAACATAATGCTATTCTAAAAGATTTACACTTCATCCTCAGACCATTGAATTTTGGCGGGAAGCTGACATTCTCTCAAAACTTCATCATCCAAATGTGGTGGCATTTTATGGTGTGGTGCAAGATGGTCCTGGAGGAACAATGGCTACTGTTACAGAGTTCATGGTTGATGGTTCCCTTAGGCATGTTTTACTTCGCAAGGATAGGTGAATTCTCTTTTCATTTTGTTACTGAGTAATATTTTGTCTTAGTTTTTTTTTTTTTTTGGGGGGGGGGGGTGAAGATATCCTAGAATTTCACAACTGCCTTTGTTAGTTCATGAACATCTCCTGTTTGACTGTTCTGCCTAATTTAAATTTGCAGGTTGCTTGATCGTCGTAAGAAGCTCATAATTGCCATGGATGCAGCATTCGGGATGGAATATTTACATTCAAAAAATATTGTGCATTTTGATCTGAAATGTGACAACTTGCTTGTTAACTTGAAAGATCCTTCACGACCTATTTGCAAGGTTACCTTGGGTCATCTGCCCTGGACAAATTTAATATGGTTAAATTTGGTGCTAATTATTACATTTCTAAGATGTTATTTTTCTTTCCAGGTTGGTGATTTTGGACTGTCTAAAATCAAACGTAATACCTTAGTTTCTGGTGGTGTTCGGGGGACACTACCATGGATGGCCCCAGAGCTCTTGAATGGGGGCAGCAATAAGGTTTCAGAAAAGGTAAGATGTCATTCATGAAATTAACTTGAACTGGCACGGTAACCTATTTGCTCTTCCTGATTCTTCCCACTGATCATCTGGTAGGTTTTATCCGATTATTGCATTGTAAAAATCAATCCTTAAGACTCAATGGGCAGAAGGCTTTCTTTAACTTACTATTCTTTATTTAAGAAGCCATTGCTCTGTTCAGCACATATTCTGAATTGCTGCCATTCCATTTATATCAGCTACCATCTAATGGAAAATTAAGATAATGATAATAAAAATGGCTGCTACTGCTTAATAGTTAGCTGTAGTGTTTCAGGAGGAGGCAGTTTACCACTGAATCTTACAAATTACAGTAGAGAATTTTGCTAAAGATGTATTTTTGCAAAATATTTGTCTGCATCTTTTTATTTATCGAGATAGTTTGAGCATAAGTGCAGTACCATGTATCATTTTAAAAGGACATTTAACAGATGTAGTGGCTTCAAGCAGCTGACTTTTTCAAAGAAGGAAAGAATGTGCAAGTTTTGCTGTCATCTTAGAGGAAAGAAATTGAACAGATTTTGCTTGTGGTATATCATAATGCAGCATCTGTCATAGATAAACTATAAAGCATCAAACTACTTTTTCTTAACATGGCTTTTTAAATGAAATGGGACTCAAAAGATGGATGACATTGGTAGTAGTCTAGGAGAATCAATTGTTGAGTCTGAATCAGTAAGTGGTAGTTTAATTTTTTTTGAACTGTATTTTTTACCACACTATTAACTACCATTTATTCTTTGATGACTAATATATCTAAATAAAGCATATACATGAACCTACGTGTGTGCACATGCACACATATGCAAGCACCTTTATATGGGAGCCTTAACCGAAATATTTAAAAAAGAAAAAGAGAAAGAAGAGAGAGATGGTGGATGGGTATGTGAAGGAAAATTAAAATATTTTGATGGTGAGAAAGTTCCTCAGAAACCTATCTGGTTTCTGTATACTTCTTTTATATCTGTTGATGATATAGCTAGCATTGGTGCATTGATTGTTGAGGAAGAACATCATATTCTTGTTACTTATTCTGCCTGGGGTATATATAGCCGTGACATAAGTCACTTTTCAGTACTATGCTTTACACTTCTTTGTTGATCTGCAGGTTGATGTGTTCTCTTTTGGTATTGTTTTATGGGAGATTCTCACTGGGGAAGAGCCTTATGCCAATATGCACTATGGTGCAATTATAGGTATGACTTGAGTACTTCTAACTATTAAGGTTGTGCTTGTGTCAGAAGATTCTCACCAGTTTTAGAGGCAAATGAATAACTAAATAACACTCATAGAATGATGTTTTGAAGTAACAACCTGTGTTTTCCATCCTTTGGGCTAAAATTTTTGTTCTAGAGCCAAAATATAAAATGAAAGTAGTTTTGGTACTTTTGGTTGATGCACTGACAAAATCCTTAGTCCGTTTTATTCATTGAGCCTGTTAAATGACATTTGATTTTTAGACTTCATCCATGGAAAATATCTCCTCAATGCTGATTCCTAACATGGATATTGTCAGATAATGTGACAACATGTGTGTTTGAATTTTGGACTGTCACTGATAATAGTGTACATATTAGATAGGAATTCTAAATTTTTAGGATACTAATTACTGATAAGTTTTCCCGGTTTGATAAGGTCGGAACTGTGTCTATATAGGAGACTGTAGCAGCTGTATTTACACAGTAAAAATTAAGTCCGGTACATCAATCTTCTGTAGATATGCTGGGTATCCGGATGGCATATGATCTATGTCATGCCAAATGCTATACAATAATGTATGTGTTTGGTGTTGCTATACTGAGAACATGTTCTGTCATTTGGTACATATGCGTGTACATAAGAGTGCATATACATGCATATATACTATGCATGTTTGACAAACCTAGAGTCTTTGACTTGATTATTACCTCTAATAGCATCACTATTAGAATGCAAGTGTGAAATTTGACCAAACTTGAGTGACTACTCAATCATCCTGAAAAGCTGAAACACACATCATCCATCATCCAGTTTTGGTTTCTGTGACATATCTTAATTATTTAGTCTTATAGCTTCTCAGAGTAAGAGCTTACGAGGTATTTATCTTATTTTATTTGATTGATGTATTCCTTGGATACCTTTAAAAAAAAAATTTATTAGACTTGGTTTGATTAACTTATAATTTTAAGATACAAGAGCATTTGCGCATCTTCATGTAACTAACCCTTCTGACTATTCTTGTCTTTACATTTTACTATTTTATTAGCATTCTTTTGGTGCCTTATGTTTGCTGAGGATGGCGCATTTGCAATTTTACATTGTTAAAGGCCAAATCATTTTAAAGATCTTCTGTTAATCTTTTCATAGATTGCTGCCATATCCTTTTTCTCACATATGCATTCCTTTGTTCTTCTTTATTATATTTAAACTCATCTGCTTTAACACTGAGATTTTAGCCGTTCTTTTTTTTCATATGCTTGTTTGGACGTGTTTTGCTGATATCCTAAGATTTAGTGGAAGTTGTTGGTAAATCTCACCTCCTTTAGTTTCTATTTGCATGTAGATTTGCCTGTAAGATAGTTGTATGCATTTTTTGTCATGTATGCTTTTTTGACTCCCTAGGGTTGAGTCAATTCTTTCTTTATGATCTAAAAGTTGGTGTCGAAATACAGGAGGAATTGTAAGCAACACACTGAGACCGACAATTCCAAGCTTTTGTGATCCTGAATGGAGGAAATTGATGGAACAGTGTTGGTCCCCTAATCCTGCAGCCAGGCCATCATTCACAGAAATAGCTAGTCGATTGCGTACAATGTCAGCTGCTGCGAGCCAAAGCAAGGTGCAGGGTCAGAAGGCATCAAAATGAGACTGGTTTCTGAAAGTGGTACAGTCATTTCCACGATAGGTATTCATTCAATTGTTCACACATTTGAGTAGAATTTGATTATGATCACTTGGAAAGGAAATTGGGGCTTCCTAATTGTTTTTGGAATGGAAGGCTTCTCTTATAAAGAAATAATAATGTTATTGAACAAGAATTGCGATTTAGTGTAGTATGTTGTACTTGAAAAATCTTTTTATCTTTTCCCTTTTAAACTGTGTTGATACTGGCTGTGCATCTTTTCAAATAATTACTATCATTTTTATTTACTTTGATATCATTTCGAGATTTGGCTTTTTCCCAAAGTTTATCTTGCACTTTTTTTCTATGTCGAGTAATTCATCAAATTCACAGCTTTTGGATAATATAAGGATAATTAATGATGGTGTTAGTGGTTTTTTTTATTATTATCAATTTTAATTAAATTTGATTGATTGAACAACAAATTTAGCTTTTATCATTTACACATTTTTATCAATTTGGTCATAATTTAACAAATTTAGTTTGCAATATTTTATAAATGTGTATATGTTAGAAGTTAAATTTGTTGAAATTTTAAGAATCAAGACTAAATTAACAAAATATGTAAACGTTGAAGGTTAAATTTAGTATTATATTAATTATAATTATGCACAGTTGAAGAAAGACATTAAGTTGTGATTAATTATCTTTAATTGTTCATTTTTCAAATTGATAGGGAATCAATTTGTTCAGTTTAGATGAACTAGAGAGATTTTTTTACCAAGCTTCCTTATGTAACCCGGTATTGGGAGGGCCAATATATATTTTTGGGTTGAAGTACCTAGTAGGCCATTGTATTATAATGATTGGATCAAATTAGTTTTATTATGAAATAGATCAATTTAGTCCTTATATTATAAAAAAGAATTAAATAAATTCAAATTATGATAAAGTTAACATTTACTATATACAAAATGTTTTGAAAATTATTCATTTTAATTGCAGTTCAATTTCAAACAAAAGACCATTTATAAAACTATAAAAACTTTAAAAATGAACTTTGTTAAACAAAAAAATTATATTTTCTGAACAGTAAATATTAACTTTATTTCAATTTGACTTTATTTGAATTTATTAATAGTATAAGGATTAAATTATCTATCCAATAATAGAGAAATTAATTTGATTCAATTCCTATAATACACTAACTCTCAACTACATTCACCAACATTTATGTAGATATAGATTATTTATCCTTTCCTATTATAAGATTGATGTAATTGAACTTGGATGGGATCATTTATGGTAGAAGAAAATTTACACTTTTTCTTTTTGAAGTTTATGTATTGTTTCAAAATATAGAGAGTTAACATTTGGAAGGTAGGAAGTGCATTTAAGAAAAAATATATATGAAGTAGCCGGCCAAGGAGTTCTGCTGGACAGGTACTCAACCTGCAAAGTCCTAAAAAGGCAATTTCTTGGACAATGAAATCGCTAGTGGCAAGGGGCCCTATATTGTGATTGTCCCCAAGAACATAAACCTATTTTAATCTTATTGTTTTCTAAAACCAGTTCAATAAATGTCAATGTCAAACCAAATAAAATAATGGTTTTGATTGAGACAATGTGGTTGTAGATTAGTAGGCAGATGAATCATTGTGCAGTTGCCAGGCAGATGCCAGCATCAAGGGCCTGCCTTTCCACCCCAGGAGGAGGCACCCTTTCTCACTGCCCAATGTGTAACCATCACAGCCATAAACTGAAAGCGTCATCCTTGCTTGACTCAAACACTTCAACCCCATCACTTGAAACCCAGCTCTGCCTAATTGTCTTCGCCATTGATCTGCTCTTTCATGCCTTTCCATTCTGTCCTTTCCTTCGTAAGCTACAATGTTTCGAATTTCTTCCGCAAAGTGAAGCCTCTCTATCTTCATCCTTTGAGGACTATGTCTATGTAGACTTGCCTCAAGGGAATCAAAAATGGCTGAATAGTAGTGAAGGGACTCAAGGAACCTCCCAAGAAAGAATGGTCCATTGTGGTTTGCATCTTGTTCCACCATTGTTAGCAAAGTTGGGCCTAGTTTCTTGATGGCTTGGAGGATTGCTTTGAGTGATCCTCTACTCTCTTTCACATATTTGTGCAAGTGCATAACACTGTTGATATATAATGGTTCCCCTTCTCTTAAGTTGAGATTCTCTCTGGTCAGAAGAGATGGTGTAACTGGCTCTGATATCATGTGGAACTCCATTGCTATACCTAGTGAGCTGGCGTCCTCGACAAGGGAATTCATGCTAGCTTCAAGCTCTACTAGATCTTCATCACTGGTTAATGCTGTGATTCGGAGAGTTGGGGGACCTTCAGGCCTTGATGCTAGCGCTCTTATCAAGGAAGGCCATTGAAGGGTATGTTTCATTCCTAGATCAATGATGTGCAAGGAACCTTTCCCTTGTGCTGCTTGACATATTGCCTCATTTGCAGCCATGAAGCCAAATGCAATGTAAGGAGTTGTCTGGTAAAGTAATTGAAAAGCCTCCATTTTCTCCTCCCTACCTATCATTGGCACATCAATGGCACAATTTGCAATGGTGCCGTTTCCATTGACATTTTGAAGAAGAGACAGTCTAGATTTCAATCCTGTAGCAAAACAATAGGAAACCCTTTGTAGTGAATCACCCAATGGAGTAGCCGAAGCCCCAATTTGACTGAGCATAGAGGTCGCAAGGTGTATGTCACGGCAGCCTACCGCCTCGGCACATGCCAGCAACAAGTGCACCAGGTGAAGCCCTTGGTCTACCCCATGGCTGGCCTCCTCTATGCTAGGAACCATTTCATTTGCTCCCAAATCTTCACATGAGCTACTCATCTCCAATTCATCTCCTTCACTCATCAGCGAATCATCATTGACAATCGAAAATGCCTCGATTTTGTCCTGAAAATGATGGAAATTTTGCTGCTTCTTGGAGTTACGATCGTCTTTATCATCCCCATCATCATCAACGTCATAATCCATGTTAATGAAACTATCAACAAAGTCATCGACCTCAGAAGCAGCTAAGTGAGGGGTGCTAATTTCATCATCTGGACAAAAGGGCTCAATATCATTATTCATGGCATCCCCCAACTCCCCTTGTTCAAGCTCAACTCTTGCCGAACAAAACCTTCGAATGGCGAAATCATGGTTGAGGCTTTCATACAACCAACCATTGAACCCTTCCATTACTTCTCGGAGGTATTAAGGAGGAAAAGGGAATGAATAGTGAGTGGTGACCTAAATCAAGTCTAGTCTCTAAATATATAGATAGATATCTATATATATATTAACGATCATATATATTTTTTTAAGAAAAAAAAAGCCTATTTCTTGAGGGTTGGCGAAGAAACTTCTTTCTACTCATGTCAATGATAGAGAACAACATTAATAAATATAAAACTGAAATTAGAAAATTCATGTACAACACTTTTGGGATCAAGTTCATTTGTAATATTTTCACGTATGATTTTTGTTTGGTATCATGTATTATTTCAAATTCTTCTGTGTTTTTAAAATTTTTTCACATGTATGCTTATAAATATATATATATATATATATATATATTAATATACTACGAATATAATTAAAAATATGTTCATATACAAATACAAATTTTAAAATTATTATTTATATTAAGTAATTTAAATTAATCATTATATTTATTTTTTAATGTAATTATAAAAAATAAAAACAGAATATTAAAAATTGATTTAGAATATCAAAAGTTTATACCAATTAATGTAAGTCGTTATGCATTGATACAAACAGGTATTAATCGAGAGGCAAACATATAAAAATTACCAAAAACATATTAAATTTTTTATTAATTTAAACCAAGAATAACAGATACAAACTATTGATACCGGATCACCATATTTACTATCCAATCGATTAGTTAATTGACAATAACGTGAGCAAGTCATGGGAACATCAGCAAGTGTTTGGAGGAAATTTTTGCCTGTGATACATGCAACTTTTTCAGCAAGAAAAATGACTACAAATTGACTTTTGCTGTGGACAACATTTGCAAGATTCATGCAAATTAGTACATTCAAAAAAAAAAAAATTGCTTTCTATGATTTTAGTTGGAAAATATTCAACACTTTATTTTAAAATAATTTCTATAATAAACATAGAATTTTAATTTCAATATCCGTAATATTTTTTCATAACATCCGTATTTGATAAAAATATTAAAAATTTCATTCTATTAAATTTTGTTTTGATTTCTTTTCTATCAAAACAAAATTTCAATACATTACTTTTTTACATGTGTTGTATAAGTTAGACATATAAACTTGTACTTAATTTGAAGTTTTCAAAAAAAGTTACAGATTAATCAAGTACCAATTTAATTTAAAAATGATTAACATGTTATTAAATAACTATTATTACTATTTTGATGACATTTTTGTTTTTTTCATGCTTTTATATAATTTTAGGATAAAAGAATTAGAATTAACATGTTTAAATATTAAACTCGTGTTTAATGAATATATAACAAATTCTTTACCACTACCCAATAATAATTCTTAAGTAAATTTCAAAAAATTAATTTTTAACTAAAATATTTTCTCTTACCAAATTTGTGTCACTGATTGCGCTAGTATCATAATTCAACTTGATATTTAATTTTTTAAAACTAAAAGTTTAATATTGAATTTTCTTTGATAAATCTTTGACATGCTATAGAAAAACAAAAATATCATGACAAACAATTGGAGTGCATTTAATATTCTTAATATGATATGTTTACCCATTTTAATTTTTTTTACTCACAAGTAAATTATTTTTATTTTAATTTTATACATATTACATATGTGTTGTTATTATTTTTAGTTCCAAACCTTACGTTTCATTATTTATTGTATGTTATGTTTAAACACACATTGACTCATAAATAAATTAATCTAATTTTTTTAATTTTAATATCATACATATTTCATGTGTTATTGTTCTTAATCAGCTTCAAGTCATACGTTTCACTATTTATTGTATGTTATTTTTAAACGTACATTTATATTCCACATTTGTGGTTTCCACACGCATACGCGTGTGATATGATTTCTAGTAATATATAAGCCAAATATTGAATAAAAAATTAAAAAGAATTAAAACCTTCAAATTCATTATTCATGGGTAGAAAAAAAAACTGTTAATTAAGGAATCAAGGGAATTGGGCAGAGGATGAAGGAAAGGGACATGGGTGGGGATAATATCAAGCATTGAATTTTGTTGTTGGCAATTAATAATAGAAATATAGCCTAAAAGAAAAAAAAGTAAAGTGCAAATTGCCGGCCTTGAAGACAAGCAAATTGGGGCGGTTAGCTCAACAAAGGTAGGTCCAAAATATCAACCTTCCCTAATTAACTTGATGTTGTTGTCTTTGCCTATTTCCCCCTTTGGGCGGCCAACAAGTAACAAGACATTTAAGCTGGCTATGACTATGCCAAAACATCAAATGGATGGCTCACATATCTTTTATTTTTCATTTTTAATAACATTTAATGATTATTTGTTAATCAATTTCATGATGAAAGAAGTTAGATTATATTATTTTGACGTTTTGACAAATATCATACAATTAAATTATTATTTTTTTTTAACTTTACAATTAAATTATTTAGTGTAAACAAAAAGTGTAATTTTGTTTAAAGATATTCGGTGTGATGTTTATTGCAAGACGATATTTAAAAAAGGTAAATTTGGATTTATAATGGTTATTGAGACTCATAAGTTGAAAACTAACGAGTCATATGTTTTAACTTCTCAAGTTGAATAAGTTTATTATGCTAAGGGTATTTAAGATCTCAATTGACAAGTCATTGTGAAGATAAATCCTTGTTGTATGATTTAACTTTTGAAGATATTAGGGAAGAGTCATGCTAAGAAAATGGGAAATTATATATGTTTTAGGTTTCATGAATCTAATGTGGACGATGATGACGATAATGTTTATGAAGAAGCTTTAGCTAGGCATTACAATTGTTGAAGAAAGTCCATTTACTTTTTGACATGATAGGTGTTGAGAATGAAAAAGTTGAATTTGATCATGATGAACTTTTGTTGCTGTTGATACAAGGTACAACAAGGAAGGTGGATAAGAGGGAGTAAGAATAAGACCAAGGTCGTGCAATGGAGGTTGATTCACCTAAAGAGGTTGAGAGTTGGAACAATGACAAGGGGACAGGTTTATCAAGAAGATGAGTGTTCAAAATAACTTTAGGGTGTTACAAGGTTCGATCCCTTAGTCATCATTTCTCAAGGTATTCATAAGAGAGGTCCCTTTGTCTGCGGGTATGACGTGTCAGGATATTTATTTAGGCCTGTTGAATGCGTAATGGATAATCATAGGTGAGTATCATGGGACTTTATTGGTACAAGATAGTTAAGCCTAAATAGACTCCTTATTGCCTTGGAAGTGTGTTCACATTAAGACAATATTCACACTTAAGTCCAGGTGGATGGCTCCATTTAGTGAAAATAGATGGTCATACTTAGAGATATTGAGGTTAAGAGGTCTGTCAAGACGTTATTTCGAGGAAGTCAACAAAAGGGTCAACAATGCTTCTAGTACTGACATGTGTCCACTTGGTGGAGGGATATTGTAACACCTCTAACCCGTCTCTGTCGCTGGATTAGGATTATGGAGCATTACTGTACCAATAAGAACAATTAAATCCAAACCATATTAATAATGTCATTTAATATTAATTACTTAAAATTCATTACAAACATAGTAAACATACACATTTGACCTTAAATTGTAACAGCCCGTTTTTGGTCAAATCGAAACAGTAATTTCGAGACCACAAATTTGAAGTCAAAATAATTATTTTATTATTTTATTAAGGTTTACAACATGATAGAATAATTGTGTGAAAATTTCGTTAAGAAATTTTACTGTTTGAATGCTCAATTCGGTAAAAAAGACTAAATCGCGTAAAATGTAAAAGTGATGTTCTATTAGTTAAAAGTACTAAATAGCTATTAAATTTAATATTGGAAGTCCTTATATTGAAATTAGACCATTGATAATGTTAGTGGACAAAGCAGGACATTAAATAGGTAAATTTTAATGTTTTATTAAAGGTTAAATAAGTAATTTAGTAAATAAAATTTAGTTAAGTAAAATAAAACTATTTTCTTGTCCATCTTCATCACCATCACCGAAATTAAGAAGAAGAATAGCTATTGTTAGGGCCTTGAGCATTCGGCCATCATCTTCTCTAGCATGTAAGTCCATTTTTGTCCCGTTTTTATTGATTTCTATGTTTTTGAGATCGTTGCAGCTTAATCTAGCTAGCCTGTATCTCCGATTTCAAAAATTTTAAAGTATTTGAATGATTCCATTGTTGAATGCATGATTATTTTGATGTTTAATGATAGAAAATGCATTTTTGTTCTTAGATTAACAACACTTGTTAAGTGATTTTGAGTAAAAATGTCAATTAAGGATTAAATTGTGAAATATGAAAATTTGGTGGTTAAAAAGTGAAATAAATGAAATATATGGGCTGCTAGGGACTCTATTGAAATTCTACTAGGCATGGGTAGGATGAAATTGCATGAATTTGTAATTTTATGTGATAAGGACTAAAATGTAAAGAAGATAAAAGTTTAGGGGCAAAAATGTAAAATTTATAAAATGTGAATTGTGGGCTAAATTGAATAGAATGGATATTTAATGAGTTAAATTTGATATTATATAGATCAAGAAAAGAAAGATCAGAATTGGATCGGGGAAAAGGCAAGGTAGCCGAATAGTTGACAATTTTCATCTAGGCGATACGATGTAAGTTCGTATAACTAGCATCAAAATTTTTAATACTTGTATTCAATTTATATGAATGTATGTAAATTGGGTAAATGAATTACTTAAATATTGAATGCCTAATTGATAATGTCAGATAAAAACTGTCAATTTATATCGAAATTTTTAATACTTGTATTCAAGTGACATGTCACTTGTATCCTACGAATTCCTACGATTCTAACAGGGCTTGGTATTCATCTGACAAGTGACAGGTTACTAGGGTTACCGTTTGGTTGTGATCCTACATTTGTTGCGGACTCACTGCAGCTCGTATGAGCTTACCTATATTTCAGCTCGTAAGAGCTTACTGTTCTCAGCTTGTTAGAGCTTACTGTTCCCTTAGCTCAGATGGAGCTTACTGATATAGCTCGAAAGAGCATATAATTACAGAAATTGACGGATTACTGATTAGTATACCTTATGTGTATCACCCGCGTATCTCTACGGGCACAAATCTGTAAGGGATAAATGAGTTGCTATGAATTAACATATAAGTTATATGATTTGAATGAAATGTATGTTATATGATATATTGAAATATGAATGGAAAGATATGAGCACATGAAATTGAAAGTTACATGATATATTAAAGTATGAAATGGATGGTATTTGTATATGAGATTTGCATGATGGTTATGCTTATTCATATGAAATGTTGATTATATGTATTTTATATGACTAACATAATGGTGGATATATATGTGTTTAGGCATTTGACTTTTTGGTTGGATTATTGATAAACTACAATACATACATATTTTTACCCCACATTTGGCACAATTATGGATGAATTATCATTGAATTTGTGGAATTTAATGCCCTTAATCCTTTAATTTCATGTTTTATACTTAGGTGAGCATAAGGAACAGAAAAGAGTAAGGAACGGGCCAAAAATGGAGAAAATGGACCAAAGTGATAAATCAACATGGCTTAGAGTTTATCACACGGGTAAACCACATACCCGTGCCAAATTAGCAGACTTGAACTAGGCCTGGGCCTGATTCACACAGGCGTGCCACACGGGCGTGTCCCTGTCATGACGAGTTTCAATTTCACACAGAAAAAGCTACTTAGAGGATAAGAAGGGTATTCCAAAGTCTATATAAACACCCTAGGAGAGGACTAAAGGAGAGACAGAGTAGAGAGCAAGGAATTACTTGAAGAAAGCCAATTGATCCATCTCAGAAGCAATGATCTATATCAAGACTGAAGATCTTCCTAAATTTCTCTTGGGAGTTTTGGGTTTTCTTTATGTTTTGTTGTTCTCCTTATTTTGAGATGTTCTCATTTATTATTATGAACTAAATCCCCTAAATACCTGAGGGGGATGAAACCTAAGACGGATTTGGTTATTGTTATCTGAACGACATGATAAATATTCGATTTGTTCTTAATTGTGTTTTTAATTCTTGATTTAATATTTCAAGATATTGATTCAAGTTGAATGTGCTTATTTAGTGGAGCAAAAGTCTCTGTTTAAGAGTAAATCTAACATAATTAAGTGTAGTTGCTCGCAATCCTAGACATAAGACGACGAAAATCTTTCGGATTAGAGTCAAATCTAATAAGGGGATCTATAGATCGAGTTAATGCACCACTAGGAGTTTTAATTAGAAAGAGATTTCAATTAATCAACCTAGGGTTAGTTGTTCTTAGTCTTGACGGAGATATTAACATAATTTAGGGATCTCTACGGATCAAGTCGAATGAATAATTCGTCTAGTTCAGAGTTAAATAACAAGTGAAGTCTAGGTGGATTCTTCCTTGGGTATTGCCTTAATCAATTAGTTTTCCCAAAGTATTTTCCCAATCTATTCTTTGTCGCGTGTGACAGCCCTATTCCGGCCCTAGTCGGGAAGTGGTTTCAGAACTACTAAACCGAAAAGTATAAAATAATAAAAATAAAATAAAAAATATATAAATACTAAATATTATTTATTTCACGTTTTTAATGTGTAAATTTCATATTGAGTAAGTTGGTGTTTCAATTTGTGTCTTTTATTGAGGAATTGTTAAAAAGGGGCTTCTATGAAAACATTGAAATTTTGATAGGTTAATTTGTGATGGCTGAATTTTAGGAAGCTTAGAACATGGGGGTTTTGCATGTCAATGACCCCTTTTGTTTTATAAGTGGCTGGTCAAAATGATTAGTAGGCAAGAATATACATATTTTATATTAGAGAATGGTTGATAATAGTTTTATAATAATAAAACATATTAAAAAAAAAAGTGGGTGAAAGAAACAAAGAACATCATCTTTGTTCATTTTTTTCAACCGAAAAACAAAACTAAGAGAGGAGAATAAGGGTATAGGCATTCGGCTAATCTTGTGCTCAAATTAAGGTAAGGTTTCTACTTGATTTTCTATGAATTTTGTTCTTTGAATTAATGAAGAAGTTATTTATATAGCCCATGTCAAAATTTGGAGTACGGTAATAATATGTGCAATCGGCCAATGTGTTTATTTTTCATTTGGTTGCCAAATGTAGGTTAATGAATTATGTGAGTAGGTTGTGATTAAATTGAGTGATTTGAAGTAGGAATGCCGTAATAGATGTTATAAGTAGAGAAGGTGTTTTGTAATTTTAATACTTGAACTTTGAGTGGCTTAAAGGAACTTGCACTTTCGGTTAACATGGTGATTAAGGAAGTCTTGTTAAAAAAAAAAAAAGAAAACAAGGTTAATTGTTAGTCTTTGGTTGTATTAATGCCGAATGGCCTATCTTTTTGAAGTGAAATTTGTATAAAGGAGTAATCGGCTTTAGTACTTGTGAAAATGTCAAATAATTGCATGTGTGTGTTTGAATGGGATTGAATTATTGACTTTCAGTTTTCAAAGAGATGTCATGTGATTTTAATTGAGTATATTAAGTAAGTCATTAACTCATTTTGTGTGTTAAATTTTTTTAAATAAATTGATATGAATTTATGAATTGGTTAAGGTGATTACATGGTTACATATGTAGTCAAACTTGAATTTGCCGTATGTTCATATTATGAGAATTATTAGTATCTTGTTTTAAATAGTTATTAAGGTAAATTGATGAGTCGAATTGTAAATTTTAGCTCAAGAGCAAAAGGGAGGAGAAACGAGTAAAGGGAAGACAAAGGTTCTTGAGTAGCTAATTCGAGTCATTCCATCTAACAAGGTAAGTTAAGCAATTAAGATTTTTGTTTCTTGTTCATAGTATACATGTAGCTAGAAGATTTATATTTCTATAGGTGAATGATAGTTGAATAGGTGTTGGACTATTTGAGCCGATTGATTTATACTAATATGCTATGGTTGATTATTAAGCACTATGTGTGCGCATATACATGGAATGAGAGGCACTATGTGTGCGGATGGAGAGGGCACTATGTGTGCGTATGGAAGTATAAGCACTATGTGTGCGGATGATTAGACCGAGCACTATGTGTGCAGATGATTAGACTGAGCACTATGTGTGCGGATTCGGTAAATTGGGTACCATGTGTACGAATGATTAAATGAATATGATGGAGGAGATAAATGGAGGAATTAAGCTTAAAATGATTGTATATATGTATCTATTTATCTTTGATACTAATGATCACTTGTAAAGAAAAGTATGAAAGCATTCGGTTATGTGGGTTTGTTATTGGATATGGTATTCAAGTAGGTTGGTATGAAATTATTAATTCAATTGATTGTCGAGAATTATAGTGTGGTATGACTATATGATATTTATGATATACGGCATTGTATAAAAGTGTTTTCTTATGATTAATACTTATGGATAAGAAGTATTAAATTTATGAGGAAGTATTGACTTGGCTTGAATTAAAGTAAAAGGTCATTCGTCATATTATATACATTTTAATATATGGGATGATTTAATAAATATGATGTTAACCATCGTTACGGTTCGCCTAAATTTATAAATTGTTTTGTTTATTGAATTGCTTGTAACTTATTGAGAAAAGCTCTCATTTGTTTTATTTGCTCTTTTCCTTTATATAGATTTTTGGATCCGTCGGGAACTTGGGATCGTGATAGAAGTCATCACATCTATCTTCGTGTGGTACTTTTTTTTTAGTTCTTAGTTCATGATATGGCATGTATAGTCTTTCTTTTGAGTACTTTAAAGTTTAAATAGTCTTTGTAAATATGGCTATGCGAATATGGCCAAAATTCCAAGAATGAAATATGAGTATGTCTATTTTAATGCAACTCTTTTGATTACAAAGATCAACGTTAAGTGGATGGTTCGTATAATATATTAAAGTGGTATTTAAGTCGAATTATGCGTTCGGCCATGGGATGTGTTTGTTACTTTTATTTTTTTTTATGAGTTAAATTATGTGATCATATGTGCTTATTTAGGCATTCGGCCTTGATAGTAAACTCACCAAATGAATAGATTTTATATGCACTGTAACACCCCAACCCGTATCCATCATTGGAATAGGGTCACGAGGTATTACCGGAGTTTATAGAACTTTTTTTTTTATCACATGATAACTTATTTTATAAGAAATTGTACAACTTAAATTTTACCACTCTTCCATAAACACATGTATATTTTCATTTGATCATTTACCCTTTCAATTTATCAAATAATAAACATATTACCATTTAACCAATAGCTTGGCACTTGTCTAAGCGTCAACAACAACAGTCATTGGTATACTTGAATATATTTCATATAATTTTAGAATCGATAAACTCACTGTATCAACATATCAGACTTGAGATTATTACTTATTACGGCTTACCCAATTTCCATGTATCAGCATATTAAAGATAGCCACATATTCATATAATATGATACATATTATTCTCTTGCCATTTCTTCAAAAACATAAATCATTCATTATACCAAAATTTCATGTATAATTGTTTTCATGGATTTTGTATATATTTATTCCAGGACAATTTATAATCTTGAACATGCATAATTATCAGGTAAGTTTCATATACATGTATTTTCCATGTCATATTTTTAAAATATCGAATAACTATCATTTTCGTGTATTTCAAGTTCAATTTCGTGATTCTCGTTTCGTGCTCAAATTATTTCCATGTCAGGGCTTTATTCATTAAGTCATTCGAAATTTCATCGTCATACAATTAATATTATTAAAGTATACGAATCTATAATCATGGATGCATATATTCATCAATAAATTCCATGTACAAATATCATCATCTTATATTTCCATATATCCAGTGTCACTGTCATTTTTTTTTTCATGTACTTCAGGAATATATGTTCAAATCTTTTTATATACATATTTCTTTTTCTGGTCAAGATTCTTACTTACTGAATTTATCGGAATATCGATAGTTAATATACTTAAAATATGCAAGTCCGTAATCAATCAATTCACATTTACCCTTTTTAACTATGTGTTTACCATCTTCTATATTTATCCCGTTGAATTTCTCAGAATTTCGATGGATTTCCGATAGTACACTCCTAGTGTACAATCTCATTAACCGTCAATTCATACAGGAGTACACTTTTAGTGTACAATTCCGGGTCCGTCAATTCATATGCATGTGTTGCCATGGTATCTTTCAACCATGGTCTTATTCATTGCCATGGTATCTTTCAACCATGGTCTTATTCATTTTCTCAATTTGTTCCCATGGTATCTTTCAACCATGGTCTTATTCATTGCCATGGTATCTTTCAACCATGGTCTTACACATTTCATTTCAGTAAGCACACTCCCGCGAACCTCACTCTCCCGCGAACCTCAATTCTTGGCACACTTCCGCGAACCTCAGCTCCCATGTATTCTTCGGAAGGGCCTATACACATGTATTCTTCGGGAGAGCCACCAGCACACTCCCGCGAACCTCATTTCCCATATATTCTTCAGGAGGGCTGATATTAGGATTACCCTTTCGGGCTTAATCCTTTTTCCTGTATTCTTTGGGAGGGCTATATCAGGATAGGATCACCCGTCCGGGCTAGATCCCCTTTTACCGTCAATTCCTTTTCAGAGATCCATCGAAATCCATTCCATTCAACCGGGATTTACTTTCTTTTTATATCGGGTATTATCAATATTTCATCAATTATTATGCATTGATAAATCATTTTTTCATCACATAACCACATATTTCAAGTATTTAAAAATACAATTTAAGTTACACGAACTTACCTCGTTGCTTGTCCGTGTTTATAAATTCATTAATCCAATATCTTTTCTTTTTCACGTTCAAGTCTCGCATTTGAGTCGTTGGGATCTTTATAAATAAATTTGACCATTGTTTTCATTCATTCCATATTCTAATACATTCAATTAATGCTCTAGGCAAAATTACCATTTGGCCCCCAAACTTTTAATTAATGATGATTTTACCCTTAGGCTCAGAAAAATAAATTCTTGCAATTTAATCCTTATTTCCAGCTGTTATCATCATACATATTAATAACATTCCATAAATTCTATAAAATATCAAAATTTTCCATAATTTCAACACTTTTCAATTTAATCCTTAAAACATGTTTTCCCCCGATCTTGAACTAAATTAACAATTTTCATTTAAAATTTTCAATTTAAATAATAAAATAATCCATTTCATGTAATTTGATCATTTCTAACATTTTTACAAAATTACCCATAAAGTTTTACTTTTATTCGATTTAGTCCTTGGGCTTAAAACATACAAATTAGTCATGCTAACTGATTATTCATACATATTTTCCTCCTCTTCCTCTCCATTCCACATCCTTAATTTATATAATATGCTTATAAGTAACATTATCAATAATTTCACTATTTACTTGTATGTGAACATTCAAGCTGTCCACCTGCGTCATAGTCACTAAATTATTTATATCTTGAGCTACAGAAATCAAAATTAAGATCTGTTAATTTTACATGAAACTAGACTCACATATATTCTTACCATAAAATTTTTAGAATTTTTTGCTTATCCAATAAGTACAGTTTATTCTTTAAAGTTACCCCTGTTCTGCTGTATAACTGTTCCGACCTTTCTTCATTAAAATTTAATTATCTCCTCGTACGGGACTCGGATGATGTTCCCACTTATTTCTATTGAAAAAGACTCATTAAGGATTATAACCATATAACTTATGTCCCATAATTATTTTTATACAATTTTTAATGATTTTTCCAAGTCAAAATAGAGGATCCCGAAATCATTCTGAACCAGTCTCACAAAAATATAAATATCTCAGAATACAGAATTCATTTACTTTTTTTGTTTCTTTTATATGAAAATAGACTCAACAAGATTTAATTCCATATCTTACCCAACTCTTAATTCAGTTTCTACCATTTTTGGTGATTTTTCAAAGTTAGCTTACTGCTGCTGTCCAAAACTGTTTTAGTGCAAGATATTAATTACTAAGTTTATATCACCCTTATTTTCTTTCTCTACACCGTTTTCCATCACTTTATCTTATTTTATCTTCACTACCATATCAAGAACATAGAATCATATATAAGAAAACTCTACATTAACATCATTTACATGCTTTTTCAATAATATTAAACTTAAAAATACATGGAAATCTTGATGTTCTTACCTTGTTTTAATGTTTCCAAACTTTAACTTCATTTTGTCTCTCCTCCAGCTTCTATTTCTTGAATCCAACTTGATATTCTAGCTCCTCATAGTCTCCTTAACATTTTTCTCCTTCGGTAGCTATAGAAATTCTTTTGATTTCTATGTGAAAATGGTGAATTTTTGGTGGAAGGACCAAATTGTAAAGAAAGTAAAACTTTCTTTCTTTCTCTCTTCCTCTCACGTTGGTGCATGGAAATGGTGGGTTTCTTCTCCTCTTTTTTTTCCACACACACACAAATATATATATACTAAATAAAATAATAAAATAATAAAATATCTTATTAAAATATTAATAAAGTAATATTTATCTTATTAAATAATTATAAAATATCATCACACCATCATTACCTTCTAGATTTCTCTCTCCTTCTAATTGACCATTTTGCCCTTCATGATCTTTTAAAATTTCATCATTGAGTCATCACCTAATTTGGTAAAATTACGATTTAGTCCCTCATAATTTTTTCTCCTATTCAATTTGGTCCTAATTCATCCATTTTCCTTAGTTTCTAGATTATTCCATCCTTAAAATATTTGCACTATTGGTCCTTCAACTTTTCCATATTTACACTTTAACCCCTTAAATTTTAAGTATTTACTCTTGGGCCACAAAACTTTTCTCACTTTTACGATTTAGTCCTTTCTTGGATTAATACATCATAATCACTTCCTACATAGATTTTGTTGATAGAGCTCAAAATTTCTCTTTTTATTTCTTTATTTTACTGTATCAATGATAGAAATTTTCTGGATATTACATGCACGTGTTTAATTGAATTTAATACACACATATATTTATATATTACTATCGTTTCTTTAAATCATCTGATTGTAAAATCTTGAATTTGGAATGGAAATTTGTTGGAGAATTGTTTAATGTAATACGTTATAACCCTTCCGGCGACGGACAAGGGTTGAGGGCGTTACATCGCGTCTTTAGTTTAGTTAGATTTTAGATTAAAAACAACTTCCCTTTATTTTTAGGCTAGATAATAAGAAGAAAGTTATTACTAGTACTTTTAGTTCCTTTGAGGTCGACATTCCAGTCTCTCCACTAAACTATACTACTATTCGATAGGTGCGCTTGCCTTATTCGAGGAAATAGTTAGTTTCTGGGTACGATCATAAAAATTTAAAACTTATCACGACACACACCAATTATACTATGCTTAATTGCCTAAATTGTGTATAAATGGTAAGTTTAATTTCTATGTTATACGGGCTTACTAAGCTATATAGCTTACTCTGTTTTCTTTTTCGTGTTTTATAGTGTTTCGAAAGCTCGCTCGATTCGGAAGTCGTCGGAGATTTGCATCACATTAGCCAGTTGACGATTTGGTATTTTTGAACTTTTAAAAATGTAATGATATGGCATGTATAGGCTAGCTGGGTATATGATGTGTATAAGTCATTTTGGCTAATAGAGCCTATATGTTTAAGGTGTAGTTAGCCATGAGATTTGGCTTAGTTTGGTGTATGTTTTGGATTGTATATATATGTGCAAATGGCTTTGATATATCTGGTGTTTAATGGTTGGTTTGATATGCTTGGTGATAGAACATATTGATAAAATGTCCCTTTTGTTATGTGGTATAGATATTAGCTTGGAAATGGTTATTTGTGAATTGGTAACATAGTACCTATTACATGAATAGATGAAATGATATTACATGATGTTTAGTGTATGTTTGAACTTTGCCATTTAAATAACATTTGTTTATGGAATTGATATGTGTTGAGTGATTCATTAGTGTGTTTATTAGCCATTGGATATAGGTTTGGAAATTGCATATTTATGCTTGATTTTGAGATGGCTTGAAGGCCTAAATTGGTTGTGATATATGCTATTAGGATTGCTTGAAATGATGTAGGTTTGGGTGAGAAAAATGGCTTGTAATCTAGCCTATTTTCATCCACACGGGCAGAGCACACGGGTGTGTGCCTCAGCCGTGTGTGACACATGGTCACATAACACGGCTGTGTGTCCCTTGATGCTTATTTTGAAAACAAGTTAGTATGCTCTACACAGCCAGCACACGAGCATGTGACTTGGCTGTGTGATCTAAGTCAGTATACCCTACAGGATTGACATGGACTGGTCACACGGGTGTGTGGTTGGCCATGTGACCCAAGTCAGAGAGTTACATGGGATAGGACACAGGCTAAGACATGGCCATGTGATCCTATTTCGAATGTCCACATGGCTTGAGACACGGGTGTGTCTCTTATCTGTGTGAGACACACGGCCAGTCCACATGGGCGTGTGTCCCCTGTTTTGTGAAATTTTGCTATGTTTTCATAAAGTTTCTATAAGCTATTGGTTTAGTCCCGAACTTCTTTTAATGCATGGTTGAGCTTCGAGAGCTCGTATTAGGGACTTTATGGATGCATATAAATGATATTTGTTGGAAAATGGTGAATGTATGAGAAATGAATGTTTTAAATTATGGTATAAGTCCGGTAATGCCTCGTAACCCATTACGGCAACGGATATGGGTTAGGGGTGTTACATAAATCGAGCCTTCATGGCCCTAAGAACAGTTTGAGATCAATCTGTGACTAATTTGAAATAATTCAGAAAATCTAAGAAAAAATTGAAAATTTAGAAAACAATGGTCACACGGTCGTGTGACATAGCCCAGACCGTGTAGTTTTTGAACAATGAGACACAAGGTCATGTCCCAACCCATGTCTTAAATCGTGTAACTCAATGCACAACCATGTCACAGACCGTGTGCCAGACCATGTGGCTCACAAACTTGATACACACGGCCATGTCTTAAACCATGTAATAATTATGCCTGAAATAAAAAGAGACAAATGGTCGTGTAATAAGACCGTGTGTGTCACACGGTCGTGTGATAGCTCGTGTCTCAGGTTGTGTGCTCCAATATTTAACCCTAAAACAAGCTATTTTAAAACCAAAACTTGCCCAACAATCTACTCCATTTGTGCACACATTTAATAGACCTAAACACATTTCAAATACATATAAACATACCAATTCATTCAATTTAATTTTCCTAACCAATATGCTATTCAAAAGCACCTCATTTGTACCAAAACAACTTCAAACAAAACAAGGCTATAATGCCACATCTTAATCACAAAGCATAGTCAATTTAGCTATCTAATGACATCAATTGTCAAACTATTCACGTTTCACAATAAATATACCAAAATGACCATAACCATATGGATTTTAACATATACAAGCCAAACTAACCATATATTCATATAATCATTTACAAGAGAAACCAAAACACATCAAAAAGCTTCATTGACATCAAAATCTATACATGCCATTTATAACCATAATTAAAAAATAACCAAAACTATCAAAGTGAATTCTGGATAGTGTGATAAAACTCCGACAAGCTTCCAATCGGTTGAACTTACGAAATAGAGGAAAAATAACTACATAAGCAACTCATGCTTAGTAAGCTCGTAAACTTACCATTTCACCACACTTAAACATTCAATCATGCTTAGTAGTTCATATAAATACTTGCTGTTCCTATTCAAAATAATCCACATCATTAGTAGAAAATTTAACCGTATAACATCATAGGATACAACAAATACCATGAAGTGAATTGGGTCCATTTACCTTGCTCATATGAATATTTAATATTCTTTTCATCCATGGGACATATTAACTTTCTTGTCTTATGAACATCAATATCTATGACATTGCATTCAAGCTATTTTCAATTCCTTTTTCTTACATTGCATTCAAGCTCTTTTCAATTCCTTTTTCTTACCCATTGAACCATCTAGAATTGCGTTGGATACTCGGGAATGCTCACACATAATGTGCCTTTCCATATAACCATAACCTTTCCTTTTTAATATTGCTCACACGAGCTGTAGGTCGGAATGTTAGCTACACAATGCTGCTCACACGAGTTATGGAGAATCCGCAACAAATGCAGGACCTCAGCTATCGGTAGGATATTCAAGACCACCACCCGAAACATGAAATCCCTAATGACATGTCATTTGTATCCTAAGAATTCTTAAGGTTCAAATAAGATTAATTAACCACCAACATTTCGAAATATTATCATATCATTGAGTCAAATTAAATCTAATATGTTACAATTAGTAAACTCAATTCAAAACATCAAATGGAAAATTTTAATCTTTATATGAACTTACCTCGATCACTACGATTGTTTTAATAGAGTCGAAAAACTAATCCAACACCTTAGCTTTGCTTCGATTTAAGTCCGGTTGCTATGTATCTTGATCTAAATAATAATTTCATTCAATTAAGTACTTCAAATAACCTTAAATATTCAATTTAATCTATAATACATATTATCATAAAATTACAAAATTACCCCTCATATTTTAACTTTTTCACAACTTAGTCCTTAAGCCCATAACTTGAAAATTCACCCTCTTTCTACCTAAAATAAGCTAGCCGATATTTCCCTATACTCATATCAATCAACATTTTTCTTCATTTTACAAAATATATATGAAATTTACCATTTAAACAATTTAATCCCTAAACCTTAAATTCTCTAAAAATCACTTAACAAAATATGTTCATTTAACAATCAAATTAATAATCTATCAATTAACATCAAAACACACTCAAACTCAACCATGGCAAGCCCCTCAACCTTTAATAGTTTTTGCAAAGTAATCCCCGGGCTTAGTAAATTAAGCTAAAACGAGTTCAAAGACATAAAATCATTAAAAACGGGGTTAAAAAACTCACCATGCACACAAGCAATACTTGGTCAAATGTTTTCCTCCACAAAAATGGAGGAATCGATTTTGTTTAGGTTCATTAGAGAAGATGACACAAATTTTCCTTTTGTTTTATTTAGTCTTTTAACATAAATATAAATTTACCACTTTAACATTTTAAAAACTAATAAATTACACCATAATCAATCCAACATCATCCACTAACTTACACTAAGGTATAATCAATTAAATACTTTAATTTATACTTCTAAGACCATTTACTCCAGTTAATTAATAGAAACGATCTTTTGCATCTTTTACTGTTTGATTCTTTTTACCTAATTAACCATTTAAACTTCAAAATTTCTTAACAAAAATTTAATAAGACTTTAAATTAACCCTATAAACATTAAATAAATATTAAAATACTAACTCTTTTTTCAGAATCGTGGTCTCGAAACCACCATTTTCGGCACCACTAAAATTGGGCTGTACAGATATAACAATAACCCTTTGAGTCAAGTGGGAGGTTATAAAATGACTTTTTGCAAGACATGTTTTGAAGTTTGCTTGAAGTTTCTTATTATCAGGAAAGGTGAAACAACATTAGATTTTAAGAACAATTTTCATAAATGCAACGCCTTCTTGAGGAGTAGTGGTCATGATGGGGAGCATTTGACTTTGTGCAGGTGGCCAAATGATATTGGTTATGTCCTCCAATCCCCAAACGATGCATTTATAAAGAATTACTATAAATTGTTCTTTTGTTTTTTCTTAGGCCTTTTTTTCGTTTCAAAATTCTTGCTTGAAATTCTTAATTAGTTTTTTCTGTTTCAAAATTTTCTTTTTAATAGACCTTTGTCACAGTGAGGTGGAGGTAAGTCTGTTTCTGCCAATAATAGGGTGACAACAATGACTAATAGGCCAACCATAGTCAATCCTAGGAAACCTTTGATAGTCGAGAACTAAAAGGGGCAAATCCTTGAGTATTTTTAGAATTACGATGAGTTAGTGACAGTTGATAAATGTAAGTGTACGACAACGAATTAGGAAATGCAAAAGGGTGCAAAGATGTAGGGCTCTCCTCACAAAGCATCTTAAGTATAAATTCAGTGTTCCTAGGGGGCACAACTTGAGTTTTGTGTTTGGGCTACATTATGGTGAGGGAAGATTGGGATTTTACTTGCCGTTATATTTGATGGAGGCAGGGTTTCATTTGCCACCTCATCAATTTGTTACAGACCTATTAAATTCTTATTGTTTAGCACCCGGGCAGCTCGAGAGTAGTTCCTGGTGGTTGATAATTGGGTTCATGATCAAATGTGCATAGAGGGGAATATGGCCTAACATGACATTGTTCCAATATATGCATACCTTTCAGGAGAAATAAAGCCATAAGAGGGTATACCTTGTGGTTTGAAGGGAGGAAATTAAACAACTCATCTACAGAGGAGTGGGAGGTTGAAACCAGATCCCAAGAAATATGTCCTGGTGGAGCTAAAGTTAGGGGAGTCTTTCGAATTTCTCATTGAATAGAAAAGGCCTATGCCTTCTTTCTATCTTCATCATCCACAGTTGAATGATATTTTTTATGGGGAAAATTTCTATAGCCTTTTAAATCATAATGGCTTCTTGATTATTCCTCACGACATTTCCCTCCGTAGGGTGTTTCACTATTGTCTTCGTGACAAAAGGGCTATGTGGTATACCCATCCAGATTTGATAGAAAGCTCAAATGATATGAGGCACTAGAAGCAGTGTGAATATTCTTAGCCATACGATTCAAATGATGTTGTTTCCAAATACTTTTAGGGTTTACATTCGGAACCTTTGAACTTCCTCTCGAATTATATAGGGTTTTCGAATCATAAATGAAAAAGCCCTCTCAGGTTTCCACACATGGTGCCTATGCTAAGACCAGATTGGGAGTAGTCTATTTCTTCCCTTACCGCAAGCGAGTATGATGTGATTGTTGCTAGGTGTTTGATGGGTATGTGTTGTTTGTTCATTTTTCTAATGTCTTATATGGCTACATGTTTATTTTGTGTATTGTGGTTTTGTAGACCCTTCCCCAAATGATAGGGATGAGCAATCAAAGGTGCAACTATTTAGATAAAAAAGGTTAGCTGAGGATGTTTCCCATCAGGAAAAGCGACGAAAAGTGGCTATTTCGGAGTGTGAACCTACACAACATAGGTCTAGTATGAGTTTTATTCGAGAAACCTATGCTAATCTTACTCATATGGGTTTTCCCTTAAAAGATTTATCTGGGGGTGCTGCCTTGCAATCCTTTTCCTTAAGGGACACCTCTTTTCAGAGCTCTATTTATTCCTATAAAGGTTTAATATGATTCTTTTTTGGAAACTCTCATTGTCGCCTCACCTAGTGTAGAGTCTCCTATTGGTATAAAGAATTTTGCATTGATTCCTCATGGGAACTTTGCTCTAGAGAATGCAATGTGAAGCTCTACAGATAACATTTCATGTTGTTAATACCATTGGTTATCCTAGAGCTTAATTCTTTGCTTGTAATAGAGATTGAGTTGGCAGTCGTTCCTTTTTGAGAAACTAATCAAATTGTAGAGACTTCTTATCCTTCTCATGACAATATTTTAAAGAATAACGGATAACTTATAAATGCATGATTGGTATAAGGGAGTAGTATCAACAACTAAGTGAAATGCTACGAATGGTTTATACTGGGAACTCTTTCTTAAAAAAGGGAGAATAAGTAGTTGAAGAAGTGGAAACAATAACTCTAGGAGGCCGTACTAGAGCAAGATGGTGAAGTTAAGGATTTAAGCTGTAGCTTCAAAATGTGTGTCGGTTCTTAGAGAAAGAATAAAAAAAGCTAGAAGATGTTTAAGTGATTGTCTCTACCATTACTGTGGATGGGGTTATACTTGCTATGCAAGTATCTTTTGGTCTCGTGCAAACATATGGGATGGACTTTAAACCATTTTTTGATGTAATTAGGTGTGGTCGGTGCCTTAATTTTGACATTAATAGCCCATTCGGGGATGGTTGGTTTTTTTTTGCCAAAAAATACAGTCTTTCATTTTTTTTACTAGGGAGTCTTCGAAAAGTAACTCTATGGGAAATGAGACTTGGAGGTCAAGAACGTTCTTAGAGGAGTTAAAAGGATGGAAAAAGAATAACGCTCCTCGGTGGAGAGTCTAGTTTGCTTGGTGCAACTCTTGAGGACTCTTTTGCTAGAGATAAGGGTCCATTGTAAATAAAAGTATAGTGTTGCGTAGGCTTTTTTAATTATAGTCTTTATAGTTATCCTTTAATAAAACATTATCCTTGTAACATCCTTGCGCTATGTTTTATTTCTAAGTATTCTCATCCTATTTGTGTTTGATAGGTTGAATAGTATAAGATAACCTGCTGCTACTAAAAATAATGTTTTATTTTGACTAACAGGTGGTAGTGTATAATTTTTATGCTTTCTTGTTTTTATGTTTTGGTTACCATCTATTTTACACGGATGGCTTATTAATAGACCTACTGCATATAAAGAGAGGTTTGTTTATGTGAACATTTATTTTATATGCCCGATTATGAGAACTAAAATGGCATGTTTCTTTCACTCATGCTTGGGAAGCTTTTAGAAAGGGCAAAAGGGATGCATATGCATTAATTATGTGGGTTGGCAATTTATCTAGGGAACCAATATCATTAATGAAACGTCGTCTCTCATGCCTTAGTGGGATGCATATTTGTCCCTGGTCGGGCATTTTTAATGAGGGATTGTTTCTTATAACGATTTGTATGGTTTCCCATATCCTATAAAATCCTTTTCTTTGTTTTTGTTACTTTACTTTTGCTATTCATTTTTTTTGGTAGTCTTTGCATTTTCTTGTAACTTTATTTCATTGTTTCTTGTTCTTTTCATTTGTTTCTCTTTTTGTTTGTGAGTAGCTAATTTTCACTCTATTAGTCTCAAGGAAACAAGTTTATCTTTTTTTTTTTTAAATTTTTTTCTTTATTTCTCATGTTTGAAAGTTGATCATGAAGTCTTCCACTTGAGAAGAAGAGGCTAGCGATTCTGCTGTTGAGGGAGGGAAGAAGGATAAGGCTCCATGCTGCTTGAGAAGGAAAAATGGTTGCTAGTGTTGGATCTGGTGTCCTGAGTGTAGTATATTCGTTTGTAAACTTGTAATTTTTTTCGAATAGATTAGTTAATAAAAAAATTTATTGATTACATTAATATACTTTATATAATTGTCCTCACATGGTTTTTGCACGCAAAGCAAAATAGAAGCAAATGTTGCTCATTAGTTGTTTAAATGTTTAACTAATATTAAGCGATATTATATTGTCGGATCGTAGTACATTGGAGTGTGAAGAAAACAAACACCACAATTTTTGATACATGCACGGATGGGGTGAAATTGTTAAATTTAATTCACTAAAGCTATTAATTTTCAAGTTTAGAAAATCAATTGACTTACAACGCATTTTTGGATGGAACCTAGGCTTTTTTGGGTTAAGATATCTTCTAATCAATGAAAGAACTACATTTTATCTTCGAAACATACTTTGAATCACCTTATTTTGAGTTCAGAAACTCATGTTATGGCCATTTTAGTGAAGATTGCACAAGTAAAAAATTCTGGACGTGTTTGTTATGAGGATTACGAGTTTTAGATTTGGTTTACTTTTAAATCATATTGTATTCAATTTTGAGTCTTGATTTTGATGGTATATGGGCACAATATTTTATTTATTAAGTTTTATATTTTTATATTTATTCATTTCAAAATTTATTAGATTTTAAGTCATTTAAGTTGTTTAGAAATTTTATGTTTCTTACTAGATAAAGAAAGTTTAGTTTAACTAAGATTACTTTTTATTCAGCAAATTTTAGGAGTTTTATTATAATCATGAGATTTTGTAACCTATATAAAGAGATATTTATTATTCATTTGAAAATACGTTTTGATTGTTTGATTAATAAAGCACTTTTTGGGGTACTTATAAGGTTCAATTCTTATTTTTATCTTGTAAGATTCTTCTTTCATCTTATTCAATATTTTTGGGGTTAAGATTAACTTAGGCGTCACATTTGTTGTTCTAACATTATATTTTCAGATATTGAAATTAAATTTTAAATATTTTTTTTCGAGCTTTTCGTAAATATTTTGTTGCTTTTGGAATCAAAATTGAAATAAAATAGAAGATTTGAATTAAGGACTGAAAGAAAATACATTAGGTTTGAAACCTTATTTTTTTTTCCCTCTGCAACTTAAAAGAGTGGGAGTGAACGAGAGATATAGATGAAGCAAATTCATTATAAATTAATATGTAATTCTAATATTAATTTTTGGGTAATCTATAAAATAATCATTTTTGTTTGCCTCAGATTACATTTTAGTCACTTATGTTTGAAATGTTACATTTTAGTCACTTATGTTGCTATTTTGTTACGAAGTGATCATTCGACCGTTAAGTTCCGTTATCTCTCTAACGGTAATCCTACATGGCAGTCCAACTAGATTTTAAATGCCAACTTGGATTTCTTAATGGGATAAAAATAGATTTTTAATTAAAATTTTAATTAATTAAAATTTTTAAACCTAAACCTTAACTAAAAAAACTTTTCTTCTCCTCTTTTTAATTTTTCTTCAATCTCTTCTGTTTTTCAATGGTTTTTTTTCATTTGACTGGAAAAACTATTATTAAGATCAAAATAGTTGAAATCAAATTGACAGCTTCATAAAGATTGATTCAATAGAGGGATCAGGTATGTCTTCTTTGCATTCCTCTATCTCTTTTATTCGATATTGAAAAAAAAAGATTGGATTTTTTATTATTTAATGAAAACCCTAAATTAAAATTCTTGATATGAATATTAGCAACTAAAAGAATTTCAGATTAGAAAAAAAGATACCCACAAAGGGATTGTGAACAAATAAGCCGATTCAGATAAGAAAAAATCGGATTGAGATATCAATTATTTAAGAACGTGAAGAATTGGAAAATACAATGATTAGGGACAAAAACAATTACCATCTTCTTATTTATCGACAATCACTTCATTTTAAGTCTTAGAACATAAATTTGTTGGTGAAGAAGACATATTTAGACCCTCCATTGAATCCTCTTTTGTTTTTGTACGTGAATAAAATTTTTTTATGATAATAGCTTTTTTAGTCAATTGAAAAAAAAAACTAAAAAAAGGGGGGAGATGAACTGTTTTTAACTAAGATTTAGGGTTTAAAATTTTTAATTAATTAAATTTATTTAATAAAAAATCTATTCTCATCCTATTAGGAAATCCAAGTTGGCACTTAAAATCTAGTTGGACTGCCACGTAGGATTAACACTAGGGAGATAACGGAACTTATATTTCGTAACAAAATAATAACATAAGTGACTAAAACGTAACATTTCAAACATAAATGACTAAAATGTAACCTGAGGTAAATAAAAGTGACTATTTTTGCAGTTTACCCTAATTTTTGTAAATTTTAAATGGTTAAATTTAAAAGTTACATACATGATATCCTCTCATTGGCTTGTTAACTTTTTTAAAGGCCGTTTATTTTTGGACTAAAAACTATAATGTTTTATAACTTTAAGTACCTAATTGAACAAAAATATATATTTCAGGGGCCAATTTATAATTAAGCCTTTTCTTAAATACCCTCCCACTTTTGACATGTATTGTCAGAACAACCCTCCCCTTTACATTCGCAGTCATTTCCTCGTTACGTCAGCAGTGGAAGACGTGAGCCTCCCCCTCTGACCTTTTTGTCCACTTGCTATTTGCCACATGGAATCAAATGAAACTCAGTCCTGGCTCAGGGTTTCTAAATGACCGGCACGTGTTCGCTTGTTAGATACCTCCAGAGAATTCTCTCTCTTTCAAAATTGAAGTCTTTATCTTTTATAGAAATTCAAATTGAAGCTCTCTCAGTCCCTCCCTTTCTCTCTCTTCTTTTTCTTTTTTATTGGTTCTTGAGAAGATTCAACTGCTGAAGGGAAGATAGATCAAAGGTAAATTTTATAAATGTTTTTATTTTTATTTTTTTGGTTTTCTAGGGTTTTTACTTTCCTGTTTGGTTGGTGGGAAAGGATCATATAGAAAATTTCTATTTTGGGTTTTGATATCTTTTGTATTAGTTTGGGTTTCAGACGACTAAACCAAACTCGGTTTGTTCTAAAACCTTTTTCTTTTCCTTTTATTTTCACTTGAAAAGAAGAAGTTTGTTATCAGTTCTTAGGAATCAAGCAAAGCAGTTAGTGTTATTTTTTGGGGTGAAATGTCTTTGAAGGTACTTCCTTTCCATGCATGTGAGTTTTTCTTTTTAAAAATTTAGTGTTGTATAGGTATGAAAAAAAGAAGTAAAGTTTTGGGCTTTTAATTAATTGTTTTTTTTCTCTGCTATGAATTAAAAAAGCAATAACTTGATTGTAATTAGGCTAGTCATGCATGCCAATTGCATGTTGTAGATTAGATGGATAGTTTGTATTTCAGGGTTTTGTTAAAAGTAATTTAACTAATCAATTATATGTGCAGGTTGGAATAAATTAGTGGCATTCAAGTGTTTGGTTATCTGCTTTATTTTCTTTTCAAGGGTAAGTGTCCCGCATTATCTTAAAAATTACTTTTCCTCTGGGTTTAGATTTTTTCCCCCTTTTCTTGAGACTGCAACTTGTCAATAAATGGATTGGCTATAAGATGGAATTTTGTTGCTCTTACAAATTCATTTAACTTGCTACGAGATGGTATTTTGTTGCTGTTACATAATGCAGGACATTTGAAGAGAAAGCTTCATTTGCCGTAAACTACTGACTAGTTTCTTGTATGTGGTTGCTAGAGCTAACATTTGGATAAGAAAGTATAATTGTTAACAAATAGTGGAATCAAATTATCAGCATTCTCAAAAGCTTTTCTTCTATGTAGTTGTTAGTGAGTAGGTCTATGCCTGTGAATAAGTTGGTTAAATGATTTACAATAATGAAGGAAGTTTCAGGTCAAGCTACTTACTTACTTATGTTAAAGGGATACCTGTTTTAATCTATATTTATTTGTAACAGTGTGGGGTAATGAGAAGATAGAAGAAGATCAAAGGGTTCTTTTGTAAATCATGGATCAACGCGAAAAAACACAGCAGCAGCAGCAGCAACAGCAACAGCCTGGGATGGGAGTTGTACCTGGTGCTGGGCAGATGGACTATTCTACTGCTTACCAAACTGCTTCCATGGTCACTTCTGGCACTACAGGAGTAGCTGTCCCTATACAAACTCAGCCTCCTGCCACTTTCTCTAGTTCTCCACATCAACTTGCTTACCAACAAGCTCAGCACTTCCACCATCAACAGCAGCAGCAACAACAGCAGCAGCTTCAAATGTTCTGGGCTAACCAAATGCATGAAATTGAGCAAACAACAGACTTCAAGAATCACAGTCTCCCACTTGCTCGGATAAAAAAGATAATGAAAGCAGACGAAGATGTGCGGATGATATCAGCAGAGGCTCCTGTAATTTTTGCGAAAGCTTGCGAAATGTTCATCTTGGAACTGACTTTACGCTCTTGGATCCATACAGAAGAGAACAAAAGGAGGACACTACAGAAGAATGATATAGCAGCCGCTATTTCGAGGACTGATGTCTTTGATTTCTTGGTTGATATTATTCCAAGGGATGAGTTGAAAGAGGAAGGACTTGAGGTCACCAAGGCCACTATTCCTTTAGTTGGTTCACCTGCTGATATTCCTTATTTCTATGTCCCACAGCACCCTGTGGGATCCCCAGGGATGATAATGGGAAAGCCAATTGATCAAGCTGCATTGTATCCTGGCCAGCAGCCTCGACCGCCCATGGCTTTCATGCCATGGCCTCAGGGTCAGCCACAGCAGCAGCAATCTAAACAGCAGCAAAGCGATTCTTGATTCTCCCAATGCATTGTAACCAGTTCACTGCAGTGAAATTTCCAAGCAATTAAATCAAACACTGCTTTATCTATAGTTAGGTTCTTGTAGCGGTAGGTTAGGCACAAGCTGTAACATTGAGAGTTATGATGCCAGTTTCAATCAATGGCAACTCTAACATGTCATTTGCTGTAGGTTTATGATGTTAGCTTGAAAGAATCATGTTCTGGCCATTAGATTATTAGCTTTGCTTGAGCGGGTATAGTTTCCAAAGGGTTTTGTTGAAGACGCTTGTTAGTTGTAATTGGTAAAGCTTGGTACTGCCCTAGTGACGATCGTGCTTTTCCGGGTTCAAAGAGAAGATATCACTTATTTGGTTATATAATTTTACCATTTTTTTATTAATTTTTTTTTTTTATCTTTTTAACTTTTAAATTAACAGTTGTTTGTCAAATCATTAAAAAATAATAAAAAAATTAATATTTGTTAAATTTATTGTAATATATTAAGTGAATCGTCACGTGAAAACCAAGTAAATAATTAAGTAAATTTTTTAAATTTTCAAAATAAAAATATAAAGATATTTTATAATAAAAATATATTTTAATATTTTTAATTTTTTAAAAAATTAAATAAAAACTAAAAATTAAAATTTTTTTAATAAATTGAAAGAACTTCAGGAAAATATTAGAGACATATTTGGATTCCTACTAAGCTTTTGGGAAAAATATTCTGTAAGTTGAAAATTATCCATTTATCCTTTGGAAATTGATTAAAAACACATAAATCATTCGACACTTATATACCAAGTAAATTTTAATTAAAATAATATCATACTAGACCGTATTCGAAATGCTACATTGATCACCGAAGTGATCGTAGTATGATTTACAAAACAGTTTATCTTATCAATATCAAAATCATTTAAAACGTTTATTAACAATCAGTACAAATTTTAAATAAGTCTCAGTGTAAAACCAGTTCAACATATACAAAATAAAAATACAAATCGAAATTGTACCACAGCGTTATAAAAATCTTTATAGTTCAAATCAATCGAGTAACAAACAAAAAAAACTGAGATGAAATTTATAACTGAAAATCTTCTAAACCTGTCCAAAACCTCCGCGTACTAAGTCTAATGTCTAGAATCTAGAACTGTACCTGAAAGGGAAACAGAAGAGGGGGTGAGCTACTCGAGCTCAGTGTGAAATCAAAACAAATATTCTACAACGGGAAAAGCCAAGAAATTAAAAGCAGTTCGGAAAGGAGCATACTTACAAACCGTTTAACACAAATACAGATCATATGTAACTTTACAGTCATATGGCTCTATCAGATACAGTAATGATAATTCTCAACAATCACAAACTGGCCTAAGCTCTTTTTCAGTATCAATAACAGACTTGGCTACAGAAACCATTTAGGCATGATTGCCTTTCAATCAACCAGTTAATCGCAAACGGTAAATTAGATATATCAGTCAAATTGCAGACAGATTCAGTTGCAGTAACATACTCAGTCAATCAGATATATTTATCAGTCAAACAGTACAGTCTCATTCAGAATGTCAGACTCAGTCAAATGTATATGAGTGCAGATGAGTTATGAAATAAACCCACCCATCAAGCCAACACACTATCTCTGTACACCCTTGCACATCCAGTGGGGATATAATCGACCCACCCATCCCTGCACTCCAAGTAGGATCTCGAAAAGCCCATCCAACCCTGCACTCCATACGATGTCATCCCGGGTTACCCGGCGATAATGATCATCTACGTTGTCCACGACCCTCAGGAAATTGGGACCGCCCTCGACCCTCTGAGAATTGGGGCTATCAGTGTGCAGATAGATTGCCAGTCTCATATATCACGCAACAATGCTAGCATATGGGCTGTACTGTACAATACGGTAAACCGCGGTACAGATATACAGTGTGAACTGCCAAATCAAATAACCATACGTAGCGTAGCTATCGTACATGCGGTACAGTGCAATACGGTAATCCGCTATACTGATGAGTTTGTAGTAAAACTGCCAGATCATATAATGATACGCAGCGATGCTGACGTATGTGCTGTATAGTGCAGCGCGAAAATTCGCAGTACAGTCAAATCGTCCATGACCCTTTGGGAATTGGGACTAAAAAATGCAGTTAAACTGCCAGATTAGATCAGTCTTCCTTCTTTTCAACATCCCAACCCAAAATGTTTAATGCACATGAATGTATGCAAATGCATGAATGTAAATGCACCAACTCAGGACATCATTACAGATAGTTAATCAGAAATAGTCACTCAGTAATAGACATTCAGAAACAGACAAACAAAAGCAGTCATTTAGAGACAATCATTCAGTTTAAAAAATGTGCACACTTGTGCACTCAGTTCCAATATCTAACATTACCCACAATTGATCACACGTAACACTCAAATTGCAGACAGAGCAGAGTCGTGTCAACCCTCAGTAAGCCTAGTCGAGGGATTGGAACACTTAGAATCGCAATTGCACTTAACTGTCCTAAAATCAAAATTTGGTGAATTAGGGCCACACGCCCGTGTGCTCTGGCTGTGTGGAGCAGTCCAAGCAGTGTGGGGATCCATACGTCCGTATAAAGGGTAGCACACAGCCGTGTGACAAAGGCATATGCCCGTGTGGTGCAGGGACACAGCCGTGTAACCAGGCCGTGTAACGCACTGTTCAGTTCCTCTAAGTTCAATTGTAGGGCTAACACGACCGTGTGAAGGTGTCACACGCACGTGTGGCCATAAGACATGGCCGTGTGTCCTATAACACACGCTCGTGTGGAATCCCTAGGCCCCAAATCAGTCACACTACTGTGTGTCCCAAAACACATGTCCGTGTGGGAACCATAAATTCCCAATTCAGTCACACGGCCGTGTGTTCAAGGGACACGGCCGTGTGGTTTTCAAAAAAATCCCCAAATCCACCACACGCTCGTATGGCCAGGCCGTGTGGCACTCAAAATTGGTCGGAATCCCAAATCCACAGGGCCGTATGCCTTCGGCACACACCCGTGTGGCCGTCGGGGCAGCCATGAAACCACCCCGTACTAGCCTCATTTTTTCTGTTTTGGCCATCGAAACGGTTCCAAACCTTCACCCTATCAATATATATCAGAAAAGGGAGTTTTCTTATCCCTTCTAGCATCTAAAAACTCAGAAACGAAGGGTTAATGCAACAATACGAAAAGCAGAAGGGAATAGGAATTTGCAAAACAAAATAATAATCGAATAACGTAAAATAGGAAGTAGAAGACCAGTTTCGAATCCCACACCTGTTAACTGCGATCGAAGACGGCGGTAGAGGAGCGGAAATCCCAAATCCTCAAGTCAGAACCGAAATAAAAAAGGAAGGGGAAAGGGGGAAGAAGCCGAGAAGAGAAGAACGTTCCAAAAACAAAATAAGCAAAAAGAATAACAAAAATAAAAATAATAAAACCCAATTCTTAACACATTATTAACTGAAAAGGAACGAAACAAGAAATAAAAGGGTCTCTAAAGCACACCCCAATACTTGAACCCAAATCCTCTAAACACACTAACACTTACTTAACCACTAGACCAACAAGCCCATTCTATCAAATTTTACCCATAAATATTTAAAAGGCCTACTTTCAAGCACCAAGGGTTTTATTCACTTAAAACAAAAATTTTGCTAAAGCTCAGGTTTGAACCCAGAACTTCCCAAATACTACCAAACACTCCTAAATCACTTAGCCATTAAAGCAAACGTGCAATTATGTCATTTTCTTGCACTCATAAACTTTTATGTGCCGTCTCCTAACCGATCCCTTGCTCAAAACCTATTTCTTTTAGGCTCAAAATTCGGAGCGTTACATTTTCAATTGCAAAATGAGTTCTAGAATTGTCATAATTACTATGAAATAAAATTTTACTTAAATTATACTCTAATTGAAGTAAATCTTAAAATTTTAAACTTGTTTTAAATTCAATCATAGTTCGTTAAATTATTTTCATTTAAATAAATTACTAAAATGAAAATTTTTATTATAATTGAAGTAAATTTTAAAATTATTTTTAATTCAATCATTACTCATTAAAATGTTTTTGTTTAAATAAATGAGTGTCTAAAATGAGAAATTTAACTTAAACGAGTGTATATCAATATTGTCATTAGTCAAATTAATGGTAAATAATTAAAACAAGAACACTATCTAATGACGGTACTATATATGAAAATTTGAGTTTATATACACACGTATACAACGACTAATGCGACATATGAAATAAATTTTGTAATATGTTTTATATAAAACTAGATTTTATCACATTTACGACGTCGGCGAATAAAAATATTTTAAATTTAAAAAAATATATCTATAAAAAAAGTTTAACAAATGATTAATAGTGAAGTGGTAAGGGATTTTTTTATGAGAATTAGTTGGTCTTGTGTTTAATTCTCAAATAATGTTTTCCAACTGTTTTATTTGAAGATTATATAAAAGTATGAAAAAATAAAAATACCACTATAATAATATTAATTACCCTTTAAAGTAAGGTTATTTTAATATTTCATAGTTAAATTGGTATCAAGTTGACTTGTGGCACTAACTCGGTCATCCATTTTATATATATTAGAAAGCATTTTAAGCTTCAATTTGTTTTTAGTTTTTTCTTTATATAGAATTTAGCCCCTTAACCTTTTTTTTTTGTCACTTTGGTCTTAATTATTTTCTTACACTTTGATATTTAACCTTTAAATTTTAGTCAAATTATTATCTTTTATGTAAAAGCTAACTAAACTATTAATTTTGAGGATGCTAATGTGGTAGCTCACATCACAGTCCATATGTACTTTATATTTATATGAATAATTTATTTGATTTTAATTAAAAAATTGTATTTTTAATTTTTTTCTATGAAGTAATATGAACTACCATGCGAGCTGTCATGTTAGTTGTAATGGGCCTATTTTGCCCAGGTCCCAAACCAAAAACAATAAAACCAAACCAAAAGAGAAAACAATAATAAATCCGTTAAAGTCCAGTCCAATTACAACTAATGCCAAACCTAATTTACAAATATAAGCCTGAATTACTTAAAACCCACTACCCAAACTTTACAGACTCAAACAAACCCTGACCCAAATTATAACAGCCCATTGGCCCAAAATCTAAAAGATTTTTAGAACCCTAACTTCTCTTTGGTGCGCCGCATCCATCCCTCTGTCCGTGCCACGTCAGCAAGCCCCGTCCTGAGGTCTGACACCCATTCTCTGTCAAACTTGCACCAAAATGGCAAGGGTTACCTCCCAAATGCTCGTTGACCTCACCTGTAAAGAAAAAGAAACAAGAACAGAGCAAGAATACAACAGAGACGACAGCATAAACACTCGTATTTTCGGCTATAAAAGCCTGGAGACCAAACAATGTATTTTTTTTACAGATTTTTGAATAGAAGAAAAAATACAGACAAGAAATCGAATCGCAAAAGCTTAAAGGTGGTTCCTTTTGTGTTATTTTTTTTAATTTTTTCTATCTTTTACTAGTCTTTTAAAGGAAAATAATGAAAAAAATACAAAAAAGGGGTAGAAAATCACCTGACCTTTGGTATTCAGCCGCCATTTGCCATTTTCGATGAAAAATAACATCTTGAAGGCTCAGATTTGAAAAACCAAGAGAAATGACTCTTTTTGAAATTTCCAGTCATTGTGGGCGGCGATGCCGTCGCCGATGACCGACGGCTGCCACGGTGGCCGACGGCCGCCACGGTGGCCGACGGCCGGAGTAAAAACCTCAGCAGAGAAAACAAGAAGTTTTTTTTTTAAGTTTTTTTTTAAATTTCGGCAGAAATGAGTTTTTTTTTAAAAAATTCTATTTATATAGCAACAAGAAACGACGCCATTTTGAAGATTAATTTCAGAGTCCAAAACGACATCGTTTCGGCCTCTGACCCGAAACCCAACCCATAACTGTTTAGGGTCCGCGTGTTTTTGGACTGAGGGTCTATTTGTACCCTCAGTCCTTCCGCTTTTGAGGCTGTTTTTAATTTGGTCCCTATTTTAGCTTTCTTTTATCTTTTGAATTTACCCCTGCAATTTTTTTGTTGTTTTATTTTGGTCCTAAACAATACGCATAAAAGGGGTTTGGGATATTTTCCCATATGACCCCTGTAGTTTTCGCGCATTTGGGTTTTGGTCCTTCCGCATTTTTTATTTTTAAATCCAGTTTATTTTATTTCTAATTTTTATCCCAGAATTTTATTTCAGTTTCACTTCCGTCCTTTTGGAATGGTGCGTTTCGAAGGGTGGGGGTAATTCCCCATTTGGTCCATTTGTGTTATTCATGCCTTTCAATTTGATCCTTTGTTTACTTATTTTATTTAAATTTATCCTTTTAATTTGATTTGGGGTTATGGTTAAGTCCTTTAATCAACTTAACTCTTTTATTTTATTATTATTATTTAGTGGTTATTTACTTTGTTTATTTTCTTTTCACCGAGCATTTGTTCATTTATTTTACTCTTTTCTATTATATTTTCTTCATCCATTTATTTATTTATTTTTATTTTAATTCTCATATGCATTTATTTATTATGCTTTCATTTTTATTTTCTTTATTTGTTTTATTTATGCTTTCATTATTATTATTATGATTATTATTATTATTATCTTTTTATTGTTGTACTACTATGTATATTTTTATTATTGCATCATCTTTTATTAAACACTAGTTTATGTTTTAAGCCATACTCAAATGCATTTAAGTATATATCATTTTTAAGCATTACATTAATTTTTACCCGAATTCATAAAAAAAATGAAAATTTTTAAAAAAGAAAGGCAATGTTCTGTATTTGGAGACTCGAGAAGTCGTACCCTAACTTACTGGGCTTTGATTTTTCTCGTTGAACCTGAATAACCGAATATCCTTTCAAATTAAAATACATAAGTTTTAGATAAAAAGAAAACTTATTCTCAAGGATTCGAGGTGTTGTGTCCTAACTTACTGGATGTGACATCTTCTTACCTCGAGATAAGAAAATTTCAGAAAATAAAGGCAATATTCCGTATTTAGAAATTTGAGAAATTGTGCCCTAACTTACTGGGTTTCGATTTTTCTCGTTTAACCTAAATAACCGAATATCCTTTTAAAATTAAAATACTTGAGTTTGGAAAATCAAAAGACAAGCTTATTCTCGAGAGTTTAAAACGTTGTGTTCTAACTTACTGGATGTGTCATTACTTTGAGACAAGAAGGTCTTTAACATCCGTTTTGATTTATTCAAGCAATTTTTTAAAAAAAATAACATTAGTATAAAGAAGAATCGTACTTTAAACTCTTTTCAAGTTTTTAACTTTTGACATTAAGACATTAATTAATCAACTAGGTACCAATTTTGGGCGTTACGAGGGTGCTAATCCTTACTCGTGTGTACCTGTAATATCCCGAATTAGGGCCTAATCGGAATAGTGGTTTCGTGACCACAAATCCGAGGTAGAAATAATTATTTTATAATTATTTTGGTGTTTATGATATGATTTTATGATGGTGTGAAAATTTCGTGAAGAAATTCCAAGCGTAAAGCGCTTAATTTGAAGTTAGGGATTAAATCGAATAAGTTGCAAAACTTTCATTCTAGAAGTTTTTAGTATGAAATTGCTTTGAAATATTAATTAGGAGGTCTTAAATGGTAATTAGACCAATTTTAAGTTCATGGACAAAATTAGGACATGGAAGGAATTTTTGAAAGTTTAGTAAGGAGGGGCATTTTGGTCATTTGGTTATTAACATGAATTAAAAGGGAAAAATAACACAAAATTCATCATCTCCTTCATTTAGTTGCTGCCAAATTTTGCTCTCTCCATAGCTAGGGTTTCTTCAACTTTCAAGCTTCATAGTAAGTGCATCTAAGCCCCGTTTTTAATGATTTTTACGTTTTTGAGATCCCGGTAGCTCGATAAAGCTTATGTTAGCAATATTTTAAGTTAGAGTTCATATTTGGAAAAATACCCATAGGTGAAATTTGTGTATTTTGATGTTTTATGATAGAATATGAGGTTTTAAATTATGTTAGACAACTTGTGCTACTCGGTTTTAAGTAAAAACGAGTAAAACGGCTTAATCGGTAAAAATACATATTGTTCATAAGTATGTGTTTTAGTGGGAATTTGAGCTTGCTAATGGTAAATAAATGATCAGCATGTCCTAAAACATAAGAATTTGTGATAAAATTAAATTTCCGAGCTTTGGGGCAAAAGTGTAAATATGCAAAAGTTTAGGGGCAAAATTGTAATTTTGCAAAAATTTGAATTAAGGACTAATTTGAAAATGTGAGTATTAAACAAGCTAAATGTGTTATTTTAGATCAAGAAAGACGTGGAATCGACCTCAATCGAGGAAAAGAAAAGATTGCGGACTAAATTGCAAAATCTTTGTATTTTGGTACTAAGGTAAGTTCATGTGTAAATAATGTAACATAATTGTTATTTTTAAGTTAATTGATGTTATTTATATGATATGGTGATTTTTATCATGAAATATATGCTTTGTGGTTATTATCGAATAATATGCAAATTATGTGTGCTACTTGTTAAATATAAATTGCTACCGAGTATTGGTTTCGGTATTCTGTGGAAGACGGCAAGGATATGTGATTGAGGAAAATCCCATTTGAACCTTGGGAATAGATTAGGATACAAGTGACATGTCACTAGGATGGTTGGGCATCCGAGCTCGTTGAGTTGAGTCCGAGTTCACTTATGGATGCGAATGTCCGAACTGGTTGAGTTGAATCCGAGTTCGTGAGATGTAACTAGGCATCCGAGCTCCTTGAGTTGAGTCCGAGTTCACTTATGGATGCGAACGCCCGAGCTTGTTGAGTTGAGTCCGAGTTCGCTTATGGGCGGGTTACATAATTGATTGATTACATATATAGCACTTATGTGCAAATGATCCGTGTATCCGAGTTGTATTCCAATGTGTTCAACGGGTAAAATTCAAGTGAAATGGAAAAGCACTCAAGATGTAAGTGACAATTCGGTAATGTTGAGAAATGGCCATATTGGACAGGTATGTACTTAACCCTCGGGTTGAAACTCGACACAACAACAAAAATGTGGTAAGATGAAGTATGATGATTAGAATTGTGACATATGTTTTGGTGATACTATGCTAATGTTGTTTGGCATAATGACTTTGTTATGTTACTTGTTATTTGCATGTGAACTTACTAAGCATTTATGCTTACTCCCTCCTTTTCATTCATTGTAGTTTTGGACAAGCCGGCTCGAGAATCGGGATAAGTCGAAGGCTCGATCACACTATCCGAAGGACTTTTTGGTAACTGGCTTGTAAAACTCAGTATGGCATGTATAGCACTATACCTACTTTGTGTAAATAATCTTGTGATATGGTGGTGTTTTGGTTGAGGAAATGCTTGACAATGATGAGTCATTGAAATGGCTAATATAGACTATGTTTGATGTCATGGAAGGATAATAGATTATCTAGTACATGAAAGCTTTTATGAAAATGAAATCAACCATAAATCAGAGGCATTGTCTAGTGTAATTTCTTTAATGTCAGCTCAGAGATATTTGAGAAAGGGTTATGAAGCTTATTTGGCGTATGTATTAAATACAAAAGAAATGGAAAAGAAAGTGGAATCAGTGCCGATTGTATGTGAATTTCCGGATGTATTTCCCGAAGAATACAGGAAAAAGGATTAAGCCCGAAAGGGTAATCCTAATATCAGCCCTCCCGAAGAATATATGGGGAATGAGGTTCGCGGGAGTGTGCTGGTGGCTCTCCGGAAGAATACATGTGTATAGGCCCTTCCGAAGAATACATGGGAGCTGAGGTTCGCGGAAGTGTGCCAAGAATTGAGGTTCGCGGGAGAGTGAGGTTCGCGGGAGTGTGCTTACTGAAATGAAATGTGTAAGACCATGGTTGAAAGATACCATGGCAACAAATTGAGAAAATGAATAAGACCATGGTTGAAAGATACCATGGCAATGAATAAGACCATGGTTGAAAGATACCATGGCAACACATGCATATGAATTGACGGACCCAGAATTGTACACTAAAAGTGTACTCCTATATGAATTGACGGTTAATGAGATTGTACACCAAGAGTGTACTATCGGAAATCCATCGAAATTCTGAGAAATTCAACGGGATAAATATAGAAGATGGTAAACACATAGTTAAAAAGGGTAAATGTGAATTGATTGATTACGGACTTGCATATTTTAAGTATATTATATGATTTTAACTATCGATATTCCGATAAATTCAGTAAGTAAGAATCCTGACCAGAAAAAGAAATATGTATATAAAAAGATTTGAACATATATTCCTGAAGTACATGAAAAAAAAAAATGACAGTGACACTGGATATATGGAAATATAAGATGATAATATTTGTACATGGAATTTATTGATGAATATATGCATCCATGATTATAGATTCGTATACTTTAATAATATTAATTGTATGACGATGAAATTTCGAATGACTTAATAAATAAAGCCCTGACATGGAAATAATTTGAGCACGAAACGAGAATCACGAAATTGAACTTGAAATACACGAAAACGATAGTTATTCGATATTTTAAAAATATGACATGGAAAATACATGTATATGAAACTTACTTGATAATTATGCTTGTTCAAGATTATAAATTGTCCTGGAATAAATATATACAAAATCTATGAAAACAATGATACATGAAATTTTGGTATAATGAATGATTTATGTTTTTGAAGAAATGGCAAGAGAATAATATGTATCATATTATATGAATATGTGGCTATCTTTAATATGCTGATACATGGAAATTGGGTAAGCCGTAATAGGTAATAATCTCAAGTCTGATATGTTGATACAATGAGTTTATCGATTCTAAAATTATATGAAATATATTCAAGTATACCAATGACTATTGTTGTTGACGCTTAGACAAGTGCCAAGCTATTGGTTAAACAGTAATATGTTTATTATTTGATACATCGAAAGGGTAAATGATCAAATGAAAATATACATGTGTTTATGGAAGAGTGGTAAAATTTAAGTTGTATAATTTCTTATAAAATAAGTTATCATGTGATAAAAAAAAAAAGTTCTATAAACTCCGGTAATACCTCGTGACCCTGTTCCAATGATGGATACGGGTTGGGGTGTTACAGTACCTGACTCCCCAACCCGTTTTTTAAATTTTGTAGACCAAAATTGTTATTTTAATAAATCAAACCGTTTATTAAAATGATCGTAAAGGTGATCCGATCATACCTCATAAAAAAGATTGGCGGTGACTCCCATTTTTATTTTTTTAAATAAAAGTCGACCCTTTCAAAAAAATGGTTTCGACATTAGTGTCATTAAAACTTAACATAATGATAAATTTAGCCGCTAATGTTTACCTTTTTTTTTTTTACTTTGACCCTAATTTTTTGATCACTTTGGTACTCAACCTTTAAATTTTAGTCAAATTGCTTTTCTTTAGGTGGAAAAATTGATCGAGTAGTTAAAATTTTATGGACAGTGACATGGTAGTCTGTGTGGCACTCCATGTATACTTCATTGTTGATGTGACAATTTTTTTTAAAAGTATGAACTTTTTATTAATTTTTTTGGGTAAAGTACACTAATAGTCACCTAACTATTAGTTAATTTATTTTTTGGTCATCCAACTATAAAAATTTACAAAACAATCACTCAACTATTCAACGTTGTTTTTTTTTTTTGCCACCACTAAGCTAATGGTGGTAGTTTTTAAAATTGGTGTGACAACAATTTTAATCCTCAATATTTATATATTGTGTCAATTTAATCTTGATTCTAAAAAATCTAACCCTAAACATTTACACATCGTGTAATTTGGTATTTTTTGTAATTTTGCTTTTCTTTGTGACCCTTTCACCTAAAAAGCTAAAAAAAATTACTTATTTTAACTTGATTGAAAATATAAAAAAAAAAAAGGAACACCAATAAATTTAATATAATAATTTTCATCTTTTCTCATTTTTTTTAAAAATTAACACTTAATGTCAGAAAGAAAAAAAAAACTGAAAAAAAGACCCATGATGTATAAATGTTGAGGGTTAAAATTTTTTAGAATCAAGACTAAATTTGTAACACCCCATACTTGACCAGGACTGTTCGACCCAAATCTGGAATGTCACATTAGTCACCAGAGTGACTTTTTGTTCCATCTCTAACCGAACCTCCAACACACCAATATATCATGTAACACACCAAACCTGACTCTCATGGAGGATCCGAGTATATCTTGTTACTACTTATAAAATCTATTGACTTTAAACCATACCTGGCATGTAATTAACAAAACTTGTGGTTTGAGTTGTTTTCAAAACTATATAAAATTTTCGGAAATAACCATGTAGCATTCTAAATATAATAAATCACCTTCATTGAACCAAACATATCATTTTCAAATAATTCCAATTACGATAGATTTTCAAATAAGTCATCTTGATAAGTAAATGTTTGTTATATTCTTCTCAAAATAAACCTCTTGACATCACACCCTTCATGTAATGCATAATACAAAATAAAAGAAGTCTCACAGCAACATATGTCCTTTGGCGTTGTCTAATAAAATGTTGTAACAACCTGTTTTTCAGTTGTGTCAGAAATAATGATTTTGGGGCTATCAAATCCGACAAGTAAATTTGTAAATATTGTTATTTAATATTTACGAGTCAAATATGGTTTTAAAAAGATTTTTGATTTGATAATTTATGTTATATAAGCGATTTATTAAGTTTAAGTGGTAAGACCCTAAAGTCAAGTGGTTTTAGAAAATGAGGTATCAGGACCTCGTTTCTATAAACCAAGCCGTAAATATTTTTATAAATATTTATGGAGTGTCATTAAGGTTGTAATAAAGTTTCGTTGAAATTTTAACATTTCGATAGTTAACTAAGTAAAAAGGATTAAATCGTAAAAAGTGTAAAATGTGATCACTATTTGATTAGAGTGATTAAATGGTTTATTAAATAAAGGTAAGTGGACTTAAATGGTAAATATATCACTTTTAAAAGGTGTTGGACGGTTGGTGGGGTTATTTAGTTAAAAAAAAATGATGTTTATTAGTTTATAAAAACATTATATTATGTTATAATGTTAATAAAATAAGAAAAATAAATTAAAAGATGATTCATTCATCTTCTTCACCATTGTTAGTCGAAACAAAAAGGGGGAGAAGCTCCAACCTTCGGCCAAGCTTCAATGGGTGCATGTGGGTCCGTTTTTCACCCGTTTCTTTTAATTTTTATGTTTTTGAGATCGTTGCAATTAGGTCTAGTTAGTTCGTACCTTCGATTTTGAATATGTTAAAGATATTGAATGTTGCCATTGATGACTCTATCTGATTTTAGTTATTAAATGATGAATTTGAAGTATTATTTGTTATTTATAATTATTTTATTAAGTAATTTTGATGAATTTATTGATTAGGGACTAAATTGTTAAAAAAGTAAAAATACAAGGATTTGATATGAAATTATTGTAAATATGGGTTGTTTTGTGTGCCATGAATATTTTTCTGATGTGAATTGGCATTAAAAATGGTTAATTTGCATGCTTTAGGCCCAAGGACTAAATTGAATAAAAGTAAAATGTTAGGGGTAATTTTGTAAAAATTCAAAAGTGACTAAATTGCATAAAATATATTTCTTTTCTATCTAAATTAATAGATTGAATGGAATTATTAATTTATATCAAGATTGAGTAGAAAATCGAGGAGAATGAAAAATTACCAAAATGCCCCTATACTTTGTCATTTCTACAATTTAGCCAGGTAAGTTTGTTCGGTTTAATTTTAGTTTATATTTAAGTGAAATATATGAACCTAATTGCGTAATATTAGATTATATTGATGGTTGTAATTGAAAACGAAAATAATGAATTGATATTACGTCGATCATTGATTGAGAAACTTGGAGCCATTACTGCAAATTAGCTTTGTAAGTTAATTAATAAAAACTCAATCATGTTTCTAAGTGTTTATGAATATTAAAGTTTAAATGATGTAAAATTACTGATATTAAATTGATTTGTTGATAGAGTATGAATTGTAAAAAGTTAAGAAAATGATAATTTCTGATATTAATGAAGACAGGTTGCATTCTCACGTAAGACCATAGCGAGGCTATGACAATTATTCAAACGTAAGACCATGGTTGGACCATGGTAGTATTTATATGTAAGACCATAGCTGGGCTATGAGATTCTGATGATAAGACCATAACTGGGTTATGGCACTATGGACGTAAGACCATGGTTGTACCATGGCAGTGTTTATATGTAAGATCATAGGCTGGGTTATGGTATTCTGATGATAAGACCATAACTGGGTTATGGAACTACGAATGCAAGACCATGACAATGCATATGTAAGACCATAGTTGGACTATGGCACAAAGGAAACATGTACCAGGGTTTCAATCTTCTTCACAGTATTCACCGATTATAGAAAATGGATGGTTTCTACCATCGTTTAGCACACTTTGAGTGAGCTCCGGTAAGGGTTTCGATTGACTTCACTATGACAAATATGGAAAAGGTATGATGTACCAATGATTAAAGTATGAATATTCATGAATATGAAATGTATGATTTAAGAGATGTTATGTTTATGTACTACATCTTACCATGTGATGATATCACTAAGTTATGTGTTTAATCATTAGCTTGTGGCTATGGTAAGTGTCTAATATGAACCAAGGCATGTGTGCATGAAATTTATTAAAATGGTGATACATGAAAAACATGATATGTTATGAAGGATGATAAATCCAATTGGATCATGCTCAAGTATAATGGTTATTTATGTTAAGTTCGCATGAGTTATATTCCATTATGCTAACATGTGTTGTTGTTGGTGCTTAGGCTTGTGCCAAGTTGGTGATTGAATTATATCATGTTTAATCTTAATAAAATACATTGAAATGGTAAGTGCTCAATTGGTAATGTGCTTATGTCTATGAAAAGGTGGAATAAATCAAAGTATGTAATTCCTTATGCAATGGTTGATTATGTGGTTGATTCTAAAAAAGCTATGTTTAAATGCACTAGCTTATAGTCATGGTTGATGTTATGCATATGAAATGAGTGAAGAAAGATAATGAAATGGTAAATTCATAGTTGAAATGAAATTTGAGGAAAAAGGAAGTAATGAGTTTGAATGATGTATTATATGTGCAAATTGACGTATGTTATGGATGAATATACCTATAATATGGATAAAAACACTAAGTCGGGAATCGACAATGTTGTTTAGGCTTATGATAAGCATTGGGAACAGAATGAAAAGAGAGTAAATTGAAAAATGTATAATCTTATAGTAAGCTTGATGATTATCTATTAAGTCTCATAAAATCTTATCATGATATGAATGATAAATATATACGACATTAGTGAACTTACTTATTTATGAGTTAATGATCATATCGTTTTATGAATCTTATGGCATGGGCATAGATTTATATTTATTCTATAAAGTTTATTATTGAAATGGAATATCATGCTTAAAGTTTATACGAACTTACTAAGCATTCGCTGCTTATGTAGTTATTCTCCTTTACTTTACAAATTATTGGAAGCTTAATCGGGTTGGCAGCTAGTTGGAATCCATCACACTATCCATCGGCTATATTGATAGATATTCATGATTTTGAGTGATGGTTATAATGGCATGTATAAGTGTCTTTGTTTGATGAAATGAGCCATTATGTTTAGCTTGTAAATATGCAATTTTATGTGATGAAATAGTTGTTATGTTGACATGTATGTATGGTACTTTAATGTTTGTTAGTTTAGTATCTAAGTACTTAAATGATGGTAGTTGAAATGATGAATATAAATGTATGCTATGAAATGGTGGTTTGGTATGGAATGAGATAGTGCATTGAGTTGTTAAATAGCTAGTTTTGGTAGCTTTGGTTGTGGTTGGCATATAGCTAAGTTGCTAAGGTATTGATTGAGTTGTGTGAATGGTCATATTGGTGGTTATGAGTACGAAAATGATATTGTTGTGTTTGAGGTGCCTTTAAAACATATTGGTTGTCTAGATAGATGTCATTTTGATTTAACTACATCATGCAAGTTTTAGGTACATTTTTGAATGTTTGAAATAGGTACAAATGGGTTGTATGTGTAAGCATGTTTAGCGTGAATGAAAAGGCTTGAAAATAACCTATTTCTCGTCCACATGGCCTAAGACACGGGCATGTGTCTTAGCCGTGTGTGACACACGGTTACGCGGCACGGCTGTGTATCCCCTATAGGTTTTTATAAGTTGTATTTAGAGAGTTACACGGCCTGGTACACGTGCGTGTGGCTTAACCGTGTGACCCAAGTCAGAGAGTTACAAGGGCTGGGACATGGCCGTGTGTCCCTACATCAAATACCCATACGGCTTGAGACACGAGCGTGTGTCTCAACTGTGTGAGTCACACGGCCTGGCCACACGGTTGTGTGACCCCTATAGTATGAATTTTTTCTATCTTTTGCCATGAAGTTCTAAATGTTTTTGATTTAGTCCCGAATCGTTTCTAAGGCCTCGAAGGCTCGAAAAAGGGATGTTATGCATGTGTTTGAATGGAATATGATGTGTTTTTATAAATTATTGTAATTGAATGTTTTAAGTTAAAAGTTTTTAGGAATGCTTCGTAACCCTATTTTGGCGATGGATACTGGTTAAGTGTGTTACAAATGTCCTTTCTTCAGTAGTAAGATTGAGAAGGAAAAGAAACTAGGTAAGTTTAAAAGAACTTAATAAGTTCCAGATAACATCAATCACATAGATATTGGTATTTCACCACATAACCATTCAAAGGTTCAAACACAATATTACAGTTCTCCAGATGGCGAATACCATGCACAGATAGACTATAGCATATTTCCTTTACCTTTAGCATCTACAATACACCCATATGACCATACAAACCATTCTTTTTCATGTTAGCCACGTACCCAGATCCATAGTCAGATTCATATTGTTCACTTCATTGGTGTTCCTTTTTTTTCGTGTTTTGCCAATCTGGTTTGCAATATACATTTTCCCTACTAGAGGCTACACTACCATTTTTCATGTATCACGATCTGCTAGTTCAATGTACAATCTATTGAAGGCAACACCATGAATATATCTTTTTTATATGATTTTTATGATTCAATCCATATCTTTTTTTTTAGAAATAGAATGTAGTGGCTTAAACATGAAAAATAACCTTTACACTTCAACATTGACGTAATAAACTTAGACTGACAACTCTGAACACCCGTTCTTCATATACACATTACACCTTATTGTAGTGTAAGTACTTGCCTTAACAAAACATAAACATGAATACCCCACATATGGAAGTAAGAAGGAACTCACCAGAAAAATACAACAAAGTTTAGATAGCAGGACCTTTGCCCTTATCACTTAGACCTTGAAGAGCATCTTAAGCTAAAATATAAATAATTTAAACTTATCAGATCCCTACACCACCGAATCCAAACATGCATGCAAGAAAAATTACATTTAACCTAGAATCCTAAAGTTTCTTTCTTTACATAATGATCTAACACTTAAAATACAGAGCTAAAAGCACGTCAATAACCATGACAATAACCTAGGTTCATCGGTATTTACTAGGAAGCTTAAAAGAAAACAATGAAAGAGTTGGCTGAGTACAACGAACACAACTTTCAGATAGGTTTTTGGACTTTAAGTTTCAAAGAGAGTAGAGAAAATCAAGAAGAAAATGAAAGAAAGAAATTGTAAAGATTACCTGTGAAGTCACTATTATCCTTTTATACCTAATCACAAAGACAAGGTTTAGTGGAGAGACCAGTTTATTCCACTAACACCTTTGATTCCTGTGATTAAGTATGGTTATCATAATTTAGGTCTTATCAACTACAGTAACTTAGTTCCATTCTAACTAGTTCTCATTAGGCCAACTAAATTGTCTTAATAAAAATAATAAACAAATCTATTAAATACAACTAGCATCGTTTGCCTAAATATCTGAGATGGCGTATACTCAACAGAAGAGTTCGCCACACCTTAGACCATGCCAGGACCCAAAATTTGTCAAATGGCGCATCCATAAGATTCTTACACATAGTTAAAAATTTATATTTTTCTTACTTAGAAACTACGGCAAGTACCATAGCATTATGAACAGTATCTAGATATAAAGACATCGTTTACTGGTGTAACACCCCTAACCCATATCCATTGCCGGAATAGGGTTATGAGCATTACCGCACAATTAAAACATTTATAATTAATTTCATTTGAAAATCATAAACTATAACACCTCTAACCCGAAACCGTCACCGGAGTTGAGTACAAGCTATTACCGGACTCAAAATACTATTTACAAAATTAACTCACAATCAATCACATACAATCAAATTCATAATCGCTTCTATCAGGGGTTTTCAAACACAATACGGTCATTACAAACAATTCGATCTTAATCCAATCAAAACGAACACTCAGAATTTTTTTTTCACTTTTAAAATGAAGCCACACGCCCGTGTGACTCCTGGCACTGCCGTGTGAATACACCATGTGGTCCTCACACGCTCATGCTTGGCACCCGTGGATGAAACTCTCCATTCAACCACGGCCACCCCACACGACCATTTAGGGGCCGTGTACACCCCACGGCTGAGACACACGGCCATGTCTCCTGCCGTGTTATACATTAAAAATTAAATCAAGGTGCAGGGGAGGCACGGTACTAGAACATGCCAGTAGGATCTGGCCGTATGCCGCCCACGGCCTAGGCACGCTCGTGCCTTTCACCCGTGGTGCATTCTGCAAAATTCCCCACGGCCATGGCACATGCCCGTGTGCCTTGCCATGCAGGTCGTGTCAGGCTATTTACCAAGCCTTAACCTCCCTGAAACACAATCAACCATATCCACAACCAATTTAAGCCAATACAATGATCATTTACTCATAAGTAGCCACTTTTATAAACATAAATTTCCAAAATACTACATTAGGCACATAGCATAGAAGCTCACAAAATGAATATCAATTCTAATGTTCCTCTATCCATGCCATAATTTACACTTTGAAATCACAAAATATACCAAAAAGAAACTTGATAGTGTGTAGCATACTTCGACGTCTCGATCCCAATCTAACCAACTTGGAAATCTATAAGGGAAGGAAAAATGGAAGGGGTAAGCTACAAGGAGCTTAGTAAGTCACGAAATTTCAAAGCAATTTAAAATCAATTCCAATTAGCAAATGCCATCACATATCATTGAACAATTATACTTACTCACTGAGAACTTTCTATACATTAATTATACACATATTTAACTATGCCAATCGCAGTATACAGTACCATTTCATTTCACCTGCATGTTCACTTCGCATACAATACAGTTAATCTAATCCTGTTGAACACTTTCGAAATATGAACAGATATTCAGAGGTTGGCACATGAGTGTCTTACAGATATGGCAAGGCCATGAAATAGCCGAAGCTATTAACAGAGTGGTAGCCAAAGTTACAACCAAAGGGGTAGCTGGAGCTACAACAGTCACAGTACAAAAGTTAACCACGGGCCTGCTCGCATAAGCTAACAGGTGTCTGCAACACATGTAAGACCACCCAGCACCCGGGTAACTATAACAGTCAGAAACAGTGGGGCCCTCTAATGACATGTCACACATATCTACGTCTATTCCTATTTGTTCAGCCGGGATCTTAACAATCAGTACATTATTCTCACAATTTCAGAGACATGTTCCATTATCAATCCATGGCATAATTACATCCAATATAGCAATTCAATGATAAACATATAATTTAAATTAATAGAGAAATGCTAGGATTTCCATATAACTTACCTGGATTGCAAAAAGGACTAATTCCCAAAATTAGTCGAGAACTTTATCTTTCCCTCGTTCTCGGGCTTTACCTTGATCTAGATTAACACATAGCGCAATTATCAATAATTTGTTCCATTTTAGATACAATTCAAACTTGGGAAAATTTTACAAATTTGTCCCCTAACTTTTCAAAAATTTCCATTTAGTTCCTATACTCGGAAACTCAATTTCTTTAATCCATGGGCTTATACAACCATTTTTACAATTATAACACTCAAAATCTCATTATTTCACACATTTAGGAACAATTTGTAACCTTTTACAAATTAGTCCCTTTTTATGCACTTTCATTCAATTTCATCCAATAAAACATGTAAATAACACTTAAAACTTTCATTATCTACCATTAATCAACCAAGCACACTCTTATAAAAAATGGGTAATTTTTCAAACTCTTATTTCTCTTCAAATAAATGGTAGAATCATGAAATCCAAGCTCAAATGAACTCAAAAATACGAAAATAATTGAAAATAGGACCAAATTACACTTACTAGGAAGCTTGGAAAAATCAAAAACCCTTGGCTATGGAGCATGAAATTTTCGGTAGTACCATGGAGAAGAATAGAGAAGATGATGATTTTATTTTAATGGGTTTTGTCTTTATGCATTAATGACCATTTTGCCCTTCAAGGCATTTCCTAAGATATTTTTCCATGTAAGGTCATTTTAGTCCAAAACACAATTTAATGGTCTATTTGCATCATAAACACTTCCAATTTCACATAATACTTCAATCAAGTCATTTAATCATACACAATGCACATTTTTTTCACTTATTGCAATTTAACCCTTTTCACAAAATTAAGCACCAAAGCCGAAAAATTTTCTAAACAGTATTTTCACATCACTATTCAATCAAATAGATATTATCAAAAATGCACATAATTCATTATTTTTCACTTTGGATTTGTGGTTTTGAAACCACTTTTCTGTTTAGCCTCTAATTCGGGCTGTCACAATTCTCCCCCTTTAGCGATTTTCGTCCTCGAAAATCTTACCGGTAAACAGTTGAGGGTACTATCTCCTCATAGCCTCTTCAGTTTCCCAAGTTTCTTCTTCTACACCATGCTTTTGCCACAATACTTTCACTAACGGTATTTCTTTGTTTCTGAACCGTTTTATTTCCCGTGCCAGAATTCTAATTGGTTCTTCCTCATAAGTCATATCTGACTGAATTTCTGCTTCTGTTGGCGAAATCACATGTGTCGAATCTGATCGGTAGCGGCAGAGCATAGAAACATAAAACACATTATGAATTCTTTCTAACTCGGGTGGCAAAGCTAAACGGTAGCCTACCGGTCCGATTCTCTCGATTACTTCGTAAGGACCAATAAAACGCGGACTTAATTTACCTTTTCGACCAAATCTCAAAATTTTCTTCCACGGTGACACTTCCAAAAATACCTTGTCACCCACTTGGAATTCAATTTCTTTTCTTTTCAAATCCGCATACAATTTCTGTCGGTCTGATGCAGCTTTCAGATTATCTCGGATTATTTTCACTTTTTCTTCAGTTTCTTTAATCAGATCAACCCCATGCAATCGGTGTTCGCTCAATTTGGTCCAATACAGTAGAGTTCGACACTTCCGTCCATACAATGCTTTGTACGGTGCCATTTTAATACTGGACTGATAACTGTTATTATATGCGAATTCAATCAGAGGCAGATATTTGTCCCAGCTACCCTCAAACTCTAATATGCAACATCTAAGCATATCTTAAAGCACTTGAATAACTCTTTCAGATTGTCCATCCGTTTGAGGATGAAACGCAGTACTAAAATTCAATTTAGTACCTAAAGCATCCTGAAACTTCTTCCAGAACCTTGAAGTAAACCGTGGATATCGATCAGAGATTATGGACAATGGCACGCCATGTAACCACACTATCTCAGCAATAAACAACTCAGCCAGCTTATCAAGTGAAAATCCCGTACATACCGGAATAAAATGAGCCGATTTAGTTAGTCGATCAACTATAACCTAGACTGAATCTTTCTTCCTCGGTGTTAGAGGAAAACCAGTTACAAAGTCCATTGTAACTCGATCCCATTTCCACTCGGGAATCAAAATTAGTTGTAGTAACCTAGATGGCATTTGGTGTTCTACTTTCACTTGCTGACAGATCAGACATTTTGACACAAACTCTGAGATGTCCCGTTTCATACCCGGCCACCAATACAGTTTCTTCAGGTCATTATACATTTTTACTCTACCAGGATGTATTGCCATACCACTGCTGTGAGCTTCTTGCAAAATTTTGTGAATCAATTCAGTATTTTTTGGTACACATAGTCGGTCACGGAACCACAGACAACCATTCAAATCAACTCGAAACTCTGAATTTTCATTCACTGAACACTGTTCTCTTTTAGCCTGCAACTCACTATTTATTTTTTGAGCCTCATAAATGTCTTGAAGAAACACTGGTTTAGCTCTCAATTCTGCAATCAAGGCACCATTATCAGATATATCCAGTACCATATTCATAGCTCGTTAGGCAACCATAGACTTTCTACTCAAGGCATCAGCTACTACATTAGCTTTTCCTGGATGGTAGTCTATCACAAGCTCATAATCTTTCAACAATTCTAACCACATTCTTTAACGCAAATTCAATTCCTTCTGTGTCATAACATATTTCAGACTTTTATGATCCGTGTACACATGGCACTTCTCACCATACAAATAATGTCGCCATATTTTCAATGCAAAAATGATAGCAGCTAATTCCAGATCATGCGTTGGATAATTTCGCTCATGCGGTTTCAACTGTAGAGAAGCGTACGCTATTACTTTCCCTTCTTGCATCAGAACACATCTAAGTCCATTTAGCGATGCATCACTATACACAACAAATTCTTTTCCTGTCTCAGGTTGAATTAATATCGGTGCTTCAGTCAAACATTTCTTCAGTTTTTCAAAACTCTGCTAACATTCATCGGTCCATTCAAATTTTCTATCCATTCAAATTTTCTATCTGTAACGACCTCAAAAGTATGGGTATTGAAAAATAAAATTATCGGGTCTCCGATTTTAGTAAATGGACTCATAAATATTTATTAAAAATATTTATAAAGTTAGTTATGTGTTTAATTAAGTTTTAATTAAGTAAATTTAGGTCAATTAAGAGCAAATAGGAAAAAGGACTAAATGGAATAGGGGATAAAAGCCTAATTATAGATTGAAAGAAAATACAAAGGGCCAAAATGGCAAATATGCCATTTGGCAATAGTTGAGGCGGCAAACTTGGAAAAATCTAAGATTTTTCTTAGATTTTATTAATTATTATTTGGATTATTTATAAATTATGGTTTTATATTAAATATTATTATATTATAAATAAATTAAGACAAATGTATGGTGCATATGGTGACATGTGTGATACTAATATACATACATTTGTAAAATATATGTATATTTACTTATTATATGAGTATATTATTAAATTATATATTATTATTAAGTAAAATATATTTATATAATAAATAGATTAGAGAAAAACAAGTGTTATAATATAAATGGATACAAATGTTAAAAGAATATTGGTTATTAAATAGATTTTTATAATAGATATTTATTAAGTTATTATATTATATATGTGTATATATATGTATGTATGTATGTATATATATATATATATATATATATATATGGGGGAACGAAAAAAAAGGGAGGAAAAGAAAAAGAGAAATAGAAACAGAAAGCCAAACAAAACAGAGAGCAGGGGAAGGAAAGAAAGAAAAAGAGAACAGAAAGATAAAAGGGAAAATTGAAAGTTGAAGCTTAGAAGTTTAATAGGTAATTCAATTTAGCCTTTTTTACTTAATTTTGATATTTTAGAAGCCTTGGAGCAAGGCTTTGATGAAGTTAAGTTGATATTTTGAAAGATAGTTAATTATTAGATATTGTTCATGTTGAATAAAATGATGAATTAATGGTTAAATTGATAGGAAATCAAGTTAAGAATGAAATAAGAATTGAATTGTAAAGTAATTCATAAGTTTTATGTTGTAGGGACCAAATTAAGGAAAATTCAAAATTAGGAAAATATATTGAAAATTTAATAGTTAAATTTGAGTTTGAATGAAATTTGAATAGAAAAGAACTATGAATTAAGTTAGGAAAGTAAGTAAACTTAGTTAGGATTAAATTGTAAAATAAGTCATAAGAAACAGTTTTGGACAGCAGCAGTAGGTCCACTTTGAAAAATCACCAAAAATGGTAGAAATTGAATTAGAAGTTAAGTGAGACATGGAATTAAAGCTTAATGAGTCTATTTTCATATAAAAGAAATAGAATAAGTAAATGAATTCTGTACTCTGAGATATTTATATTTTCGTGAGACTGATTTAGAATGATTTCGGGATCCTATGTTTTGACTTGGAAAAATCATTAAAAATTGTATAAAAATTATTATGGGATATAATTTATATGTTTAGATTTTTTAATGAGTATATTTTTATAAAAAACAAACGAGAACATCATTTGAATTCTGTAAAAAGAGATAATTTAATTTTAGCAAAGAGTGGTTAGAACTGTCAAATGGTGAAATAGGGGAGAATTTAATGAATCAACTGTACTAATTGGCTGAATCAAAAATTCTTAAAATTTTATTGTAAGAAGATATGTGAGTCTAGTTTCAAGAAAAATTTACGGATCTTAATTTCGAGTTCTGTATCTCAGGATATAAATAATTTGGTGACCATGACGCAAATGGACAGTTTTGAATATACATATAAGTAAATAGTAAAATTATTGATAATGTTATGTATAGCATGTTATATAAATTAATGATGTGGAATGGAGAGGAGGAGGAGGAAAATATGTATTAATATTCAGCTAGCATGGCTAATTTGCATATTTTAGGCTCAAGGACTAAATTGAATAAAAGTAAAACTTTATGGGCAATTTTATAAACAATGTTAGAAAGACTAATTTGCATGGAATGGATTATTTTATTATTTAAATTAAAAAATTTAAATGAAATTATTAATTTAATTCAAGATCGGGGAAAAACACGTTTTAGGGATTAAATTGAAAAGTGTTGAAATTATGGAAAAATTCTGATATTTTATAGAATTCATGGGTTGTTATTAATTTGTATGAGAATAATGATTGGAAATAAGGATTAAATTGTAAGAATTTTATTTTGAGCCTAAGGATGAAATTGTCATTAATCAAAAGTTTAGGGGTAAAATGGTAATTTTGTTTAGAACATTAATTGAATGTATTAGAACATGAAATAAATAAAAATGATGACCAAATTTATAAAGATCTGGATGACTCAATACGAGACTTGACCGTGGAAAAGAAATGATATTTATCATGACATGTAAATATGTGATTATCTTGGATACGTTGATACATGGAAATTAAGTATGTTGAGACGAATAATAAATCCAAGTAAAATATGTCAAAAAAATAATAATAAATACGTTTGAGGGACAATATGTTTAATTTTAATTGGTTCCAAATATAAATGTTAGATGAAATAAAATATTTGATAAATAAATCATAACTCCGGTAATGCTCCGTAACTCTATTCCGGTAATGGAATCGGGTTAGGGGCGTTACACTATCTTTTTGCAATAATTTGGTCATCGGTGACGCTATCATCGAAAATCCTTCAACAAACCGACGATAATATCCAGCTAGACCTAGAAAACTTCTAATCTCAGATACAGTCTTCGGAGGCTTCCATTCCCAAATGGCTAAAATTTTTCCCCGATCCACTCGTATTCCATCACCGGATACAATGTGTCCCAAAAATCTGACTTCCTTGAGCCAAAATTCACTTTTACTGAACTTAGCAAATAATTTATTTTCTCGGAGAATCTACAGTACAGTTCTTAAATGTTTAGCATGCTCAGACTTACTCGGAGAATAAACCAAAATGTCGTCTATGAAGACTAGTACGAATCTATCCAAATAGGGCCGGAAAACCCGATTCATCAGATCCATAAAGATAGTCGGAGCATTGGTTAACCAAAAGGGCATCACTAAGAACTCGTAGTGCCCATATCGAGTTCTAAAAGCAGTCTTCGGCACATCTCATTCTTTAACCTTCAACTGGTAGTACCCGGACCTCAGATCAATCTTAGAAAACACTGTAGCACCTTTCAGCTGATCAAATAAATCATCGATTCTAGGTAACTGATACTTATTCTTCACAGTCACCTTGTTGAGTTGCCGGTAATCAATACAAAGTCTCAATGAACTGTCTTTCTTTTTAACAAACAAAATCGGAGCACCTCACGGTGAATAACTAGGTCTTACAAACCCTTTATCGATTAACTTTTGCAACTGCATTTTTAACTCTTTCAATTCAGTTCGTGCCATCTTACAAGGAGTAATCGATATCGGAGCAATACCAGGAAGCAATTCAATACCAAATTCTACCTCTCTATCCAGAGGTAAACCATGCAATTCTTTCGGAAATAAGTTCACAAATTCACACACAACCGGCACAGATTCAATCTTCTTCTCAGACACTTCAGTATTCAGAACATGCACAAGATAGGCTTCACACCTACTTTTCAAACATTTATAAGCAGACATAATAGAAATCACAGTTGGCCTCATATCAGACTTATTGGTTTCAACACTGAGTATCTCGCCATCATCACATTTTAGTTCCAAAGTCTTTTACCTACAATCTATTTTAGCCCCATGCAGAGTCAACCAATCCATTCCCAGAATGACATCAAACTCATCAAAAGGCAACAACATCAAATCAACAGGAAAACAATGACCATGAATCATAAAGGGGCAATTTCTACAAACTCTATCAACTATTACATGCTTTCCTAACGGATTTGACACTTGTACCACATGCTCAGTGAATTCAATACACAAATTCTCATCAGACATTTTACTCATACATACATATGAATGAGTAGAGCCAGGGTCAATCAAAGCAAGAACAGAAGTACCACAAAGAGAAAATATACCAGTAATTACTTCAGGGGAGGACGCTTCCTCTCTAGCTCGAATAGCATAAGCTCTTGCCAGAGCCCTCGCTTCGGACCTCATAGTGACATCCTTTGTCGCACTTTTACCACTGTTCCCAGTTTTCACATTTCTCTATGGTCTCCCTCTAGACACATTGCTCGATCTCACATTTTGTGGCTTTTTCAGTTCTTCTCGTTTTGGGCAGTCTTTCACAAAATGGTCTTGAGACCCACACCGAAAACAGGCTCGGTTTATTAGATAACATTCTCCTAAATGTCTCTTCCCACAGTGACTACATTCTAGTCTATCAGATCGGACACTTCCCGCACTGACTACTGAAGTAGCCTGGGTCTTAGAACCTGAATATCGTCTATCACGGTCTCGCCCGGAATAACCAGCAGAAACATTCGATCGAGAACTTACCTCTTTTAACTTCTTTGATTGAAACTGAAACGATTTGCTCATTGATCTTTTTCGAGCCTCTCTATTCTCATTTTCAACTTTTCTTTTCTCTTTACTTAGTTCTTCAGCCTTAAGGGCTCTATCGACCATTACCACAAATTCTTTAATTTCTAGGATTCCAATCAGTAATTGGCTGTTTTCATTAAGCCCTTCTTCGTATCTTTTACACAAAGTAGCCTCATTAGGTACACACTCCTGAGCATATTTACTTAACGTGATGAATTCTCTTTCGTATTCAGCTACCGTCAAACGCTCTTGCTTCAATTCAAAGAATTCCTTTCTTTTCTGATCTATAAAGCGTTGACTGATATATTTCTTCCGAAACTCATCTTGGAAGAAATTCCATGTAACTCCCTCCTAGTTGCCATTGATATCAAAGTTTTCCACCAGTGATAAACTGAATCTCTTAACAAAGACACAGCATATTTCAGACTCTCCTCAAGAGTACACGAAAGTTCATCCAACACTCTGATAGTGTTTTCCAACCAAAACTCGGCCTTTTCTGGGTCATCATTCATATTGGCCCGGAACTCTTCAGCTCCATACTTTCTGATCTTATCCACAGGAGGCTTAGACACTCGCACTACCTCCGGTTGTTGAGGAGCTATGGGAGCAGGTTGAGGTATAGGAGGGGGTAGAGGAGGTTGAGCATTCGGATTCACCCGAATGAACTCAGTATACCACTTGTTCATCATATGGAGGAAGGCTGCTCGGGCCTCCTCACCTTGACTTTGACCCGCAGGTCCATTATCAACAGGCGCTGTCCCGTGAGTGGGAGCAGGCGCGTTACTTTGGGCATCATCAGCCATATCTCGATTGGGATCCATAACTATATAGAAAACAATTTAAATCATCAGGAGCCATCACACTATCAATTTCAGTTTATGGCATGTATAGACAAACTACCACATTCACTATGTTAGGCCGAGAATTGGCTAAACCGTAGCTCTGATACGAATAAAATTGTAACAGCCCTAACCCGAAACCGTTACCGGAGTCTAGTACGAGGTATTACTGGACTCAGAATACTACTTACAAAATTGACTTGCAATCAATCACATACAATCCAATTCATAATCGCTTCTATCAGGGGTTTTCAAACACAACATGGTCATTACAAACAATTTGGTCTTAATCCAATCAAAACGAACACTTAGAAATTTTTTTTTCACTTTTAAAATGAAGCCACACGCCCGTGTGACTCTTGGCACGGCCGTGCGAATAGACCGTGTGGTCCTCTCAAGCTCATGCTTGGCACTCGTGGACAAAATTGTCCACTCAACCACGACCACCCCACACGACCATTTGGGGGCCGTGTACACCCCACGCTGAGACAAACGGCCGTGTCTCTTGCCCGTGTGATACATTAAAAGTTAAATTAAGTTGCATGAGAGGCAAGGTCTTAGAACATGCCCGTAGGATCTGGCCGTGTGCCACCCACAGCCTAGGCACGCCTGTGCCTTTCACCCGTGGTGCATTCTGCCAAATTTCCCACGGCCATGGCATACGCCCTTGTGCCTTGCCATGCAGGCCGTGTCAGGCTATTTACCAAGCCTTAACCTCCCTGAAACATGATCAACCATATCCACAACCAATTTAAGCCAATACAATGATTATTTACTCATAAATAGCCACTTTTATAAACATAAATTTCCAAAATACTACATTGGGCATATAGCATAGAAGCTTACAAAATGAATATCAATTCTAATGTTCATCTATACATGCCATAATTTACACTTTAAAATCACAAAATATACCAAAAAGAAACTTGATAGTGTGTAGCGTACTCCGACGTCTCGATCCCAATCTAACCAACTTGGAAATCTATAAGGGAAGGAAAAAGGGAAGGGGTAAGCTACAAGGAGCTTAGTAAGTCATATAAAATTTCAAAGCAATTTAAAATCAATTCCAATTAGCAAATGTCATCACATATTATTGAACAATTATACTTACTCACTGAGAACTTTCCATACATCAATTATACACATATTTAACTATGCCAATCGCAATATACAGTACCATTTCATTTCACCTGCATGTTCACTTCGCATACAATACAGTTAATCTAATCCCGTTAAACACTTTCGGAATATGAACAGATATTCAGAGGTTGGCACATGGGTGCCTTACAGACATGGCAAGGCCATGAAATAGCCGAAGCTATTAACAGAGTGGTAGCTAAAGCTACGATCAAAGGGGTAGCCGAAGCTACAACAGTCACAGTACAGAAGTTAACCACGGGCCTGCTCGCATAAGCTAACAGGTGTCTGCAACACATGCAAGACCACCCAGCACCCGGGCAACTATAACAGTCAGAAACAGTGAGGCCCTCTAGTGACATGTCACACATATCTACGTCTATTCCTATTTGTTCAGCCGGGATCTTAACAATCAGTACATTATTCTCACAATTTCAAAGACATGTTCCATTATCAATCGCATAATTACATCCAATATAGCAATTCAATGATAAACATATAATTTAAATTAATAGAGAAATGCCAGAATTTCCATATAACTTACCTGGATTGCAAAAAGGACTAATTCCCGAAATTAGTCGAGAACTTTATCTTTCCCCCGTTTTCGGGCTTTACCTTGATCTAGATTAACACATATAGCACAATTATCAATAGTTTGTTCCATTTCGCATACAATTCACACTTGGGAAAATTTTACAAATTTGTCCCCCAACTTTTCAAAAATTTTCATTTAGTCCCTATACTCGAAAACTCAATTTCTTTAATCTATGGGCTTATACAGCCATTTTTACAATTATAACACTCAAAATCTCATTATTTCACACATTTAGGAACAATTTGTAACCTTTTACAAATTAGTCCCTTTTTATGCACTTTCATTCAATTTCATCCAATAAAACATGTAAATAACACTTAAAACTGTCATTATCTACCATTAATCAACCAAGCGCACTCTTATCACAAATGGGTAATTTTTCAAACTCTTATTTCTCTTCAAATAAATGGTAGAATCATGAAATCCACGCTCAAATGAACTAAAAAATATGAAAATAATTGAAAATAGGACCAAATTGCACTTACTAGGAAGCTTGGAAAAATCAAAAACCTTTGGCTATGGAGCATGAAATTTTCGGCAACACCATGGAGAAGAATGGAGAAGATGATGATTTTATTTTAATGGGTTTTGTCTTTATGCACTAATGACCATTTTGCCCTTCAAGGCATTTTCTAAGATATTTTTCCATGTAAGGTCATTTTAGTCCAAAACACAATTTAATGGTCTATTTGCATCATAAACACTTCCAATTTCACATAATACTTCAATCAAGTCATTTAATCATACACAATGCACATTTTTTTCACTTATTACAATTTAACCCTTTTCACAAAATTAAGCACCAAAACCAAAAAATTTTCTAAACAGTATTTTCACATCACTATTTAATCAAATAGATATTATCAAAAATTCACATAATTCATTATTTTTCACTTTGGATTTGTGGTTTCGAAACCAATTTTCTGTTTAGCCCCTAATTCGGGCTGTCACATAAACGTAACTTAAAACATTCCTACGTACACATATTGTCCCTAAATTGAGCCCTCGAGGCCCTAAAAATAATTTAGAAACAAATTAGGACAGCTTTGAAATCATTTAGAAAGTCTAGGAAAAATTAAGAAAAACTGAAAAAAAGGGTCACATGGCCTCACACGGCCGTGTGGCTAGGCCGTGTGCCTTACACGGCTGAGACACATGCCCGTGTCTTAGGCCAAGCAACCTTCGAACTAAGGACACACGGCTGTGTCCTGGCCTCTGTTCTCACCCGTGCAACTTTCTGACTTGCACCTTAAGCATTCAACAGGTGACACACGACCATGTCACGAAGTTGTGTGTCTCACCGGGCTGAGTCACATGTTCGTGTTTCTGGTAGTGTGGACCTAATATGTACCTTAAACAACAAAGTTACCATTTCAAGTTTACTCGGGCCTTAAGCAATTCAAATACCAATCATTTAACCTATTCAAAACACGATTAAACATGCTCAAAACATGCCAAAACAATCATCCTAAGTGCCTAACTAATGTACGCTCATTGGTACTACATTTTATATCATCACAACACATCAACAATGTATCATCCAAATCAAAGTTCGAAGTATGCCAAAACCACTCAATGTAGCCTAACCTAAAGCTACTTAAGAAACCAAGCTTTAAGTTTCATACACATCAAGCCTTTGGTCAAAACACATACTAACATTTAGCTTCAAACATAAACATATACTTATAACTCAATTTATATCACATTCACAAAACAATTAACAATCAAAGACATCTTAGGTATATGCCATTACAAAATTAAATATCAGCACACTTGAGATCAGGATTGTTGTTGAATGCTGAATCAGCAATCAAAGAGAGTACCTAACCTGCACATGGAAAACAAAACTGCATGCTGAGTAAAACTCGATGATATTTCTATAATCCGAACATTTTAATACATGATATGATACATGAATACTCAAATTGAATTATATCATTATACTACTATCTAAACATACAACCACAAGATATCACCATTTCAATTTCATGCATTTCATTACCTTATTTCATGCTATACTCAATTTTCACAAGTATTCACCTTTAGTTGGTTTGAACATATATCTCAATTCACATCACTTGCTATATAAATAGCTTTGCATAGATCAATCAACAATTTACTTATCCTATGGCACAAACCAATTCACAAGCAACTTCACTTATTCAAATAACCACAAGTATATATAAAGCATTTGAATTTATTTCACAACTTTAATAATCTAACTCAAGAATATATCATATCTTCTAATGAATAAATGTATCTACATAAGTAAATACAATATTCTTTAGTAATACCTATAACCATCCTCCTTAAATAATTCATAAAACCTTGCTGTATAGTCCAGTTGATACACGGCACCCGGTGCCTAGCGGATAATCCGCGAAAGAGTTTGTGCCTAGCGCTATTCTGATAAATAGACAAATGTGTGCCTAGCACTAGTTAGATAAATTGATGGAGGTTGCGCCCAGCGCTAGTCGGATAAACCAACGAATAATTAGTGAGACTAGCTCTAGTTGGATAAACCAATGATATTTGCGTCCAGCGCTAGTCGGATAAACCAATGATATTTGCGTCCAGCGCTAGTCGAATAAACCGAAAAATGTGTGCCAAGCACTAGTCAAATAAACTGACGAAATTTGTGCCCAACGCTAGTCAGATAAACTGATGAATAATTAGTAAACCCAGCTCTAGTTGGAGAAAACAACGATATTTGCGCCTAGCGCTAGTCGAACGAATCGACGATGTCAATTACTCATTTGTAAGTCCATAATTTTACTTTTCATAACTCAAAATCAAATTTCATAATTTAATAACACTTCCACTCCAATTATCTACTAATCATACATTAATTTATTCCGTAATGTCATATTCCATAAATCTTCATTCAATTGAATTAACTTATACATTCATAAACTTCCATTCAATTTAATTAACAATTACATTAGGGATATATTAAGGCATCAAGTAGTAACTAGATTAATTAAAACAATTTATAAAGTTCGAGTTTGGGGACTATGAACTTACCTAAAACCGTAGATGATTATTTCGCAACCTTCTCTTTTCCCCGATTTACAATCGATCTACTTGTTTCACGATCAAAACATAATAAATTAATTTATTAACTAGTTCAAATACCATATCAAGTTCAAATTCAAACCACTCTACCATTTACTTACATTTTTACTTATTTGCACTCAACATTTACCCTCAATAAAATTAAATCCTCAATTATAAATCATATTATTTAATTAAAATCAAGCAAGTCCCATTTCAACCAATTATTCCACAAGGTTCAAAACAACTCATACTTTCAATTAATTCACAATTTAATCCTTGAATTTTCATTTCCATAATTAACCAAATATACCTATAATTTATTAACAATCCCTAAATTCTTGAATTTTATAACTTAACACCATGCTAATTTAATTTATAACATTAAACTCTTTGAAAGCTAATACTAACAAAACTCATGGTACAAAATATTTAATTACTCACTAAACTTAGTAATTCAACTCAAATTTCTAGCACAAAGAACAGTCTGCCAAAACAGTCCTAGACTTCACAAAATTAACAATTTAACCCCTAATTCTATCCAAACAACTTCAAACATTAAAGTTTTTCAACAATGGCAACTTCCACAAAAATCATAATTTCTCTAAATTTCCATATGGGTAATCTACTACATAATTTTAAGGTTCCAAAAATATAAAATTTATTTGAAAATAATAAAATCATCCCAACAAAATTAAGCTTCAAAAATGGCACTTCAAGGCTGAATGGTGCTAACCTTTCTCCTCCCCAAATCGCCATGCAAGAGATGAAGCTTTAATTTTTGTTTCTCTTTCCTTTTTCTTTCTCTACTACTCTATTTGTTTCTTTTATTTTCTTCCTATTTTTATTTCATTTTCATTTTTGTTATAACTTAACATATTACATATATATATATATATATATATATATAAAATTCCCTCATAATTATCCAGTAACCAAAACTCATCAAATTAATGTACTATTTATTTAAATAGTCTCTTATTCTAATCCCACTTTGAAATTTAATACTAATTACTAATTTATCACCCACTTAAGTTAATCATTGTACTTAATTAAACACTAATAATTAAAATTATCAAACTACCGTTCAACTCGTTTTTAAAATAACTCCGTAAATATGTAGTAAAAATATTTATGAGTTTGGTTTACAAAAACGAGGTCCCGTTACCTCAATTTTTGAAACCACTGATTTACCTTATCTATCTTCCAAATAGCCAAAATTATTAGACCATACTTTAATATAATATTGTAATATTCTGGTAAATATTAATAAATAATATTCACTAATTCTATCATCGAAAATAGTGTTCCAAAACCATCATTTCTAACTCCATTGACTTTTGGATTGTTACATACCATGTGAATGAAATAAGGAACATGCAAACTCACAATACTTAACTTTCACAGGCCTTGGTTCACATGTCGCAACAGCATGTCATGTAAACAAAAGGAGAACTCATGTGAGCACGTAAACATGCAGAAGACTGTTAAAGCACAATTGCTTAATTTTAGGGCTCGCAACTTACATAGCTCACAATTTCTAAGTTTTCGCAGAATAAGTCTCCTTAAACAGGGTAGGTCTAGTGAATGACCCCTTTGCGTTTAGATTCTGCAAACTCGTTTCGTAGGGTCTTTTTTATTCCGCGTATTGTAAATTATTAAGGACTCGCAGGTAGCAATTCATTAAATGTTAGGGTTCACACATTGCACAATTCGACAACTTTGTCACTTCGCAGCAACTTTGGCGAACTCTATATAAATTAGTCAATTTTGATTACCTTAGGCTCTAGCTTATGGTAAACCTTCTAGTTAGAAATTAAATACTTAAACATGAACACATAAATTAAAAAAAACATAAAAAATGGCCTCGAATTATATTCATGCTGACAAAGAATTAACATACTTAACATTTAGGTATATATAAAGGTTTATTGGTTCGCAAGCTTGAAAAACATAGAATTAACATACTTAACATTTAGGTATATATAAAGGTTTATTGGTTCGCAAGCTTGAAAAACATAAATAACTAAGTCTCAACGAATTCAATAGATAGAAAGATACCTGTAATAGGCCAATTTAGCCCGGGTCCATACAAAAAAATAATAAACCCCAAATAATAAAACAAAGTCCAAAATTACAAATATATCATTTGGCCCGATTGGAATGGCCCATTACTTGAGAAGGTTGAAGGTCCATCTACAAGCTTGATGCATATGGAAACATAATCTTCAAGGATATGCAATCTTAGATATGATATGCAATCTTAGAAGATATGATTTTTTAATATTAGAGATTTAATTTGTAGATACCCTTTAATCTTAGCCGTTGATGTAATTGATCTGTATCGTTGGATTTGGGGAGGCTCAACTATAAATAGAGGCCTCTCCCTTAATTATAAAGGGACTTGAGTTTTGGGGAGCAATAAGAATTCTTGGGAGCATTCACTAAAATTTCTCTCTCTCTTGTGTTCTTATTTTCTGTGGCTTGTTCTTATTTTGTTCAAAATTTTGACATTAGGACATTAATTAATCGATTAGGTACCAATTTTGGGCGTTACGAGGGTGCTAATCCTTCATCGTACGTAATCGACTCCCGAACCTGTTTTCTCAAATTTCATAGGCTAAAATCGATGTTTTAGTAAAACAAAACATTTTACAAGGTGAACCAATCACACATAAATAAAAAGGATTGGTGGCGACTCAATTTTTAGTTTTTAAGTTGACTCTCGTTTTTCAAAATAAAAATGGTGACAATATATCTAATCCCAAGCGGAATCCCACATTGCCTTTAAGTTCAGAGTTCATTTGTACCACTTATTCAGTGCTTATGTCTCACTTGGATCATTTGCTTCGTCGTTACACACCGTGCGATCTAACTGTCTGTAGTGTTTAGTAAAGAATGTGTGAGCTTTTGCAAGCTCGGTGAATGTTCTAAAGAACCATATAGCATATACAAAACATAAGTCACACAATGAGTTCACCATTACATTCATACATTTATCTCTCATACATATAAGGGTTTGCATATAAACAGTTTGCATATAAATATTTCTTTGACGACTTGGAACATAAAAGTGGACTTAAAAACCATACATTGAATAATAAGATCTCCATCACACCTCAAAACTCAAAGATTCATTTATTTCTCCATAAGTGTAGCATAAAATTAAACACTCTCCAAACACACCCCACATATCCTATAAGTGTAGTATAAAGCTAAACATTCTCCAAGCACACCCCACATATCCCATAAGTGTAGTATAAAGCTAAACACTCTCCATTCACACCCTATATATCCTCAATGACTCAATGCCCAAATCGCAAAGCATATACGTGAGTACTCACAAATCCTATGGAATGCCAATGATATTTGATGGTTTTAGAGATCACAAAGTCAAATATACATGTATAAACTGTTCATATCATACTTACTCAATCACGTGCCATATATAGCTCGTAATGCATAAAGCATGCTTTCACATATCATAATCCATTCATATTCATACTTAATGCAAACACATATAACTTACACTTGGCGAACTCACCATAAAACTATGGTTTACACATACTACTAGCGACCCCAAAACACTCACCTGTCGGGTTCACAGAATTGTATATGAGCTTCTCCTTGCCTTTGCTTTGCTTACTGATGGCTCTGTTGGGTTCACAATTTCACACATATAATCCACACAACACATACATGTTAAACACATTGAAAATCAAACAAAACATAGAAATAAGCCTAGCTAGCTTAAACCTATACTTTGCCAGTTTGCCAAACCTATTAGATTGACTTGTTCTTATAGCTTGCTATCAGTTTTCAACTTCTAAACTCTCTATGATTGATGACCTTAATTTTAATTAAAACATGAACTTTGTTTCAGTGAGTTTAAAACATGTTTTCAAAAAGCTAGATCTTGCCAGAAATACTAAGCAGAACATAACCTTACTTCGCAATAGGGAATAGTGACCTGGTGTTTGCTAGTTATAAAAACCTGATAGAAACAAACTTGAAAATCGATGAAGGCTCTTGAAAACTTTGAAAGAGTTTTTGTTGTTTAAAAGATGAGTAAAATTATAATGAAAGAGTTTGCTTTTATAGGCTATCAAAGTGTTTGGGTGAGCGAAGGAATTTCAAGTCATCGTAGGAGTTTGAAGGAGAAAACGTGAGTGTCTGTGTTTCGTTCAAGGAAAAATAGGTTGATTTTAGAAAAAAGGTATAATAACTTTAGGAATACTTCTAATTTTTCACTTTTTACAATTTAGTCCTCTAAATCACTTTTCAAAATTGATTTCTCTTTTAAAACCCGTTAGAAAAATATTTTCTAAACCTCACTGAAGCATTTGGTATCGAGAACTAATTTCGGCCCAAACCAACTAAACCCGATTTACTAAATCAAAACTTCTAGGCCCAATTTCGGGATATGACAAAATTAAGGGTTAAAGTTGCTATCATTCCAATTTTAAAAGTTGCCACCATTAGCGGGTTGGTGACCAGAAAAGATAAAATTTAATAATTGGATAACTATTTTGTAACTTTTCATAGTTGGTGGCTAAAAAGGAATTTACTAGTAGTTGGGTGATCATTTTGTAACTTTTCATAGTTAGGTGACCAAAAAAGAAATTCATTGATAGTTGGGTGACTACTAGTTTAGTTTACCCAATTTTTATAAACTTTTTTTGAATTTTTTTAAAGCACACACGAACTGCCTTGTGGGCTACCAAGTCATTTTCATTAAAATTTTAATATTTCAATAAACTTTTCCAACCAAATAAAAGCAATTTGTTTAAAATTTGAAGGTTGAGTGCCAAAATGACAAAAAAGGACTAGGACCAAAATGAAAAAAAGAGATAAATGTTAATGGTTGAATTTATCATTATACCTTAAAAAATTTTAATAGATTAACTAGGTTTTTCGTTAATAAAAGAATAATTTAACTAAATTTTAGAAATTGAGGATCAAAGTGATCGAAAGAAGAAAGGAATTAAAATCAAAATAAGAAAAGGGATAAACTTTAAGAGTTAAACTTACCATTATGCAATTTATTAAATCTAGTTCTTAATAAAACATATTATATTAAAATACAAAATTGTCACAGTCTGACCCAACCTATTATGTGTTATCGTGATTATATAATTTGGGATTATCCTATTTAAATATTGATAGGTCCCTTGAAGTTTTACCACCATCATATATGCCTTCACAAATTCAAACTAACATCCTCCAACATAAATGAGCATACTTTGCAAAATGAAGTCTAAGTGGTACTCATTCTATAAGATGCATTTATTACTGGGGTGAGCATTCGAAATTTAATTTTTTTTATTTGAATTGATCTGAATAATTCGATTAACTCGAACTATTTAATTCAAAATTTAAAATTTTTATCGAATTTTTTAAATTGAATTGAATTTTTCTTACACTTTTGTATTCCGAATCAATAAAACTTATTAAAAGGAGATAAAATCTTGTGAGGAGAATAATTTTAAATTTGGTTAGTATTTCCTGCTAAATTAGTTCGTCCTATCTAAGCACTCACAAGGCCGAATAGATAAATGATTTTATTTTACCCAAAAGAAGAAAAACAAAAAACCATAAATGATGGCTTATAATCGTAATTATTTTGTTAAAAGAGTAAAAACCCATTCCTAAATCAATCATCGTCAGGATCCAAATCTTCGAAGGCCCATTCATTCTGTTTCCTAAGCTCTTCCTCCGGCGTATAATCGTTCTCGATCCCGAAAAACTTCCTTACATATTCCACACTCTTATTTTTTATCCTATCCGCCACTGCTTGCGTCAGCATTTCAAGCAGATCTTTTGCATCTAGATAGTTAGCCGCCATTATCATCTGTTTCATTCCCTCGTTGTCCAGCGTATTGAACAGCGCTTCATCAAACGCCTTCGCTTCCTCGTCTTCCTCCTCTTCGTGCTGTAAGAGTTTGATTTTTACCGGTTTCGGTGCTTTCTTAGCTCGATGCTCTACATGCCACTTGTAGTACTCGATCACTTTTGCCAGGTATTTGGATGTCACGTTGGGGAGTGGAATGGCTTCATCGCACGAGTCTGGATTGTCTTCGTAGTACGTCTTCACCGTGCCGAACTCCACCGCTATGGCTTCATCCACTACGAATTCCTCTTCATCCGCCGTTAGAAGGGTGATTTTATTCGTCTCCGTCGCCGTAACTGACATTGTCCATTCAAGATTAAAACTAGATACAGATTTCAAGATTTACAGAAATGAACTTTTTTTTTTTAAATTATTCCAGATTTCAGAATGTTAGAAAGAGTTCAGAGGTGATATATATTTATACACTCGAATTTAATTAACAGATTATTAATTTCAATTCATGAAATTTGCCTTAATTTTATATATACCATTTAAACTTCAAATCTATTTCACATGAACTAGCAATGCGGTCCGAGCTTTGTGGCGTTTATATAAATATTTTGAAGTTATGAATTTGTCAAATTCTTGAAAGTACTCATCACAACAACAAATATATATTTATTTTCAAAATAATATAATAATAAACTCTTCTCTTGAGCTTGGCAAATATTTTTCTCAAAAATGAAATATAAATAACTAGTAATTTTATTATACATGTACGCATGTGAATATCACATATTTAAAATATGTGTTCATTTACAAATAACATTTATAATGAATCATATGGTTTGAAACTAATAATACTAATAACAACATATATTCAATAGGTATGTAGAAAGTGGGAGTACTTGCATTGTAAATAGAAATTATGGCTAAAATAGTATTTGGAACTTTGGCCATAGTTTCAACCATGAAATCAAAAGTGCGAAAAAGTAAAGATGAATACTGAGATTGTGTATGCAGTTTGACCTCAGACTATGTCTATGGGGCCTTGTCAGAGGAATGATCAACTATCTTTCTTACAATACAACCAATGATTTAAGTCCTAAAATCGAGCAACTCTCACCGATTTAGCAACCTTACCATTGTACAAAGACTAGATCACTCTCACACTAAACTTCCCTTCTAAAGCTTAGTTTTGCAACTTAAGAGACTCTTGACCGCTTACAAAAACAATGCACACGTACACGTTCCTAACAAATTTATGCTTTCTCAAACTCATCTCTTGGTTACTCTCAATATCTCTTTAACCTAGACAAAACTTAAGTTTATATACTACTTAAGTTTTGCTTGCATAAGAGTCATAATCTAATCACTTTTCTATAAACTAAAGCTAAAAATCAGTATAGGATAATAATTCTATAAGAGTCTTGGTGTAATTGAAAGTCTTCAACTATAGAAATGATTTTACTTATTCTGCAAGTAACCAAATTTGAACCGTGAGGATCAATCTTCAAGACTTTAATTTTAACTCAATTGATTTTCATTGTTTGAGCTCTAACTTGTCCAAATATCTTCAAAACAGATAGCTTAATGATTTTGTTCTAAAATATTCCACTTCTAAAAATAGACGAGTAATGCAAGGAAATATTGTTTGAAGTTGTGGTCACTATTTTAGCCACAAAAACAACCTCAGAATTCATGTTACCTTCAAATGCGTCAACAATCTCCCTCTTTGACAATGTAAAAAAAAAAAACACACACACACAGAGGGAAAATAAAATCATCGCATTACATATTCTCCCCTAAGTATCTCCTCTTTAATGAAACAATCTCCATTAAAGTCAGCATTAAGTACAAGCTTGTTAATGTGATCCAAAACATGTAAAAGTAGAAGTACAAAATTATTAGATCGAGTGAATTACCACACAAGATTGATGAGAATTGGAATCCTAAGTTTGCAGTTCTTGTTGCTCAAAAGAATACCACTCACTCATTACTCCCCCTTTTTATTCAATGATCAAGACCATAGTTGAAAGATATTATCGCATCACTATCGAATTGTGTAAAACCTTGGTTGAAAGACATCATGACATCTTCAGAACGATGAAACAATTGAAAAGGATATCGATGGAATGACTATTATATCAATGTTCTAAGGTTCGGTATGTGAATAAGAACTTATGAGTATTATATTAATGGATTGAAGTTTATTATGCGAATAAAAAGTTGAAGTGAGTTTTAAATACGTGTACTTGTAATGTTTTATGGCATAATAAAGTCATTTGTTTCATTTGGTTCAACAGGTATTAATAAATTAAAATGTGAGTTAAATTATATGAAGTGTAATGTGATTATGAATGTTGAAATGGATGATGATGGTTTAATGCTTTGAATGGAATGTGTTATGCAAAATGGTATTTGATATGAATGAAAGATATATTTGGTATGTTATTATTATGTGTTTATGATAAGATTATATGTGTATCTTGTTGAGCTCACTGACTTATTAGGACTTTTGATGTGTATAGGATATTATAAGTTCATGAGCATGATAATAAAAATTATGCATCAAGTTTATATAGTTGAGCCTAGTAGGTAAGTTTATGTTTGTAATTATACGAGCTTACTAAGCATTAGTAGCTTACTTAGTTGTTTTCTCTTCTTGTAGCTCATAGGAAAGCTCTATCGGTTGAGAATCTCTTCGGAATACAATCACACTATCCATCCATCATTTTAGTAGTTTTTGGTTGTTTTGGTTAATGGTTATAAATAGTATGTAATAGGAGCTTTTATGCTATTTTGAAAAGTGATGTGGTTTGAACTTATGCTTAGCTTACTTGTAAGTATATATGTAATTGATTTTAGATTGTAAATGTCTATGTGAATATATTTTTTTGGTCACCTATTTATGCCTTTGAAGTAGGTGACTTATGGTAGAATTGGAATGTAAATAAAGTGGTTAACTAGTGTGTATGATGTATGTTTAAGGTTTGGACTTATAAAATAGTTTTTGAATTGTTTTGGTGTTTGAATTGTGGTGCCAAGTGATGGCATATTGATTAAGCACATAGGTTGAATGATTTTGGCCTATTTTTGGTATTTTTGAATGTGTTTTAACCATGTGAATATGATTGGAAAAGATTTGGTTTGATGTGTAACAGCCCGAATTAGGGCCTAAACGGAACAGTGGTTTCGGAACCATGAATCTGAAATAGAAAAATTTATTGTGATAAAGTTTTAAGGTTTATAATGTGATGGAATGCATGTGTGAAAATATCGTAAAGAAATTTTAGCGATAGAGTGTCCAATTTGAATATTAGGACTAAATTGTAAAAGTTGCAAAATAGGTGTTTTAGAAGCTTTTAGTGCTTAATTGAAATGCATTTTTAAATTGGAAGTCCTTATTTAGCAATTAGACCATTAAATGTCATGATGGACAAAAATGGACATGGAAAGGACAAAACATCAAAATGGAAAGGACAAAACATCATAGTGTTAAGTGAAGGGCATTTTGGTCTTTTGGTTAATAAAAGAAATAAAAGGGAAAATAAGGTCAAAATTGTGTCCATGTTCTCCATGCTTGGCCGAATTTCTCAAGGAGCTATAGCTAGGGTTTCTTTCATTTTCAAACTTGATAGTAAGTGCCTCCTAGCCCCGTTTTTAATGCACTTTACATTTTTGGAGTCCTGGTAGCCTGATTTACCTATTTCTACCACTAATTTGAGCTAGGGTTCATGTTTAAAAATTTACCCATGTATGACATGCATGTATTTTGATGTCTAATGATAGAAAATAAATGTTAGTTGTGTAATAAATGACTTTCACTAAGTGATTTTCGGTGAAAATGTCCAAAAGACCTATTTGTAAAAGTTATAAAATTGGTGGTAAAAATCTAAATTGAAAGAAAATGTGGGCTGTTATAAGTATAAGATAGGCTCGGCTAGGCTTGGGTTTTGAAAAAAATGAATACATTTCAATTTACGAGCCCAGGGACTAAAGTGTAAATAAGTGAAAAGTTAGGGACAAAAATGTAAATTTTCCTTAATATGAATTTTGAGTCAAATTGAATAATGTGAGTAATAAATGAGCTAAATGTGTTATTAAAGAGCAAGAAAGACTTGGGATCGACCTTGATCGGGGGAAAGAAAAGGTCGTGGACTAAATCGCAAAATTTGCCATTTTTGTACCGAGGTAAGTTTATATGTAAATAATACATCATTTTATTTTACTTTAATGCCTTAATGTTGTATGAAATGTGTGAATTGTATTATGTGACATAATCGGCAAGTTTCGACAAGTGATAAATGTGAACGGAAAATCCTAATTGAACCTTAGGAATAGAGTCGGATACAAGTGACATGTCACTAGGAACCCAAGTGTATAATTGTGTGATTATATGATGTCCGAGTGCTGGTCTTGTACATTTGCCAGTGGCTAGATAATCCTGCATATGTTGCGGATACCTGTTAGCTTGTGTGAGCAGCACTAAGTAATTACGTCCCAACCGTTAGCTTGTATGAGCAGACTCGTGACTAGCTCAAGAACGAGCGTATATATGATAAGTGGTAGCTTGGGTTACATATATGTAGCCCTTATGTGCAAGTTTCCGAGTATCCAATAGTATTCCAATGTGTTCAACGGGAATAACAAAAGATGTGAACTATGTGTTTTGTATGAAGATGTGATATAGGTGTGTACGAGAAATTTGTAAGTACAAACATTATAAGTGAGGATATTGTGGTAAGTTGGGCTTGATTAAGTTTATCATATGTGAGTTCAATGGTAAATGTAGCAACTCTCCTTATATGAATTTGCATGGTTAAGATGCTATTTATTTGCATATAAACTTACTAAGCTATATAGCTTACCCCTTCTTTATTTTCCTTTGTCTTATATTGTCACCAAGCTAGCTCGGGATCGGGACTTGTCGGAGGCTCGTATCACACTATCAGAATTGATATTTTGGGTATTTGATATTTGTGATCTTTTTGTAAGTATGGCATGTATAGGGACTTGGTCTTTTGTTATATGTGTCATTGTTAGTTTGGCTAAAATGTGTTGGCCTAAGATGATACTTGATTCATTTTGTATAAGGCCATATGAAATTGGCCAATATTGGATAATGGTATGTACATATGATGATGTTATTCATGGTATGTGATGTATGCGCTTGATAGGTGTGGTATGTGAATGATGTGTGGATGACTTAGTTTTGAGATATCTGATAACTTAAATATGTTGTGTTATGTGCCTTGAATTGGTGTAAGTGGGTTGTTGTTTCAGGGTGACAAATGGCTTGGTAAATAGCCTTATATTTGTCCACACGGGTAGACATACGGGCATGTGTCTAGGCCGTGTGTGACACACAGTCAGCCCTATGGGCGTGTTGATAGGCCGTGTGTCCCCTACATCTTAATTAGGCAAAACAGAATGCCCAGTAGTAAACATACGGACAGAGACACGACCGTGTGTCTTGGCCGTGTGAAGGACACAACCTCAAGACATGGGCGTGTGCCTAGGCTGTGTGAAGTCTGCACCTAATTTTCGAAATTTAATTCGCCACACGGTTTAAGGACGCAGGCATGTGCCTTGGCCGTGTGACCTTATTTGGGTGATGACGTTATAAACAGAATGTCCCCTATGTTGGACACGGCTTGGAACACGGGCGTCTCTTAGGGTCACACGGGCGTGTAGCTCACCAAAACATTAAAATTTTCTAAGTTTCCCAAAAGTTCCAAAAGTTCTCGATTTAGTCTAGAACCACTCCCAATGTATGTTTTAGGCCTCGTAGGCCCATAATAGGGACAATATGGTTATGAATGAAAAGTTTTAAGTTTAAATGGAAATTTGTGACTTGAAAATGAGCGGTTATATGTGGTTAAGTCTGGTAATGCCTCGTACCCCTATCTTGACGACGGATACGGGTAAGGGGTGTTACATAATGTCCAAGAAACGCTTGTTGTTTAGGCTTACATTAGAGGTCTTATTGAATGCACACAGCTTGGGACATGGGTTGCCACATGGCCGTATGCCACACATGACCTCTTCACTCGGTTGTGTGTCCTATTAAAAGGTAATATGCCATTACACATGTGATAATATGTTTGTCGCATAAAATATTAGAAATAACAAATGTTAATGAATTTAATGGCTATCGTTTGGTTATTACTGAAATTTCATAATTCGAAAAAATACAAGGACTAAAAATGATTGAATTTTCGTACAATGACTAAAAAAATAACTTATGCATAGTATAGGGGTGTTTAAAACACCACTCTGTTCCCTTCCAAGTTCAATATTAAGCAAATTGACCCATCAGGAAAATCGGAGCAATTTAATCCTTGTCAAATTCGAAAAATGGCAACTAAAGATAATCAATCACAACATTAATGTTTTCCTTTAATTGTAGATAAATTTAATTGGGGTAATAATAAATTTAGTCATTTATGTTTATTTATGATTTTTTCAATTTAATCATAATTTTAAAAAGTTTAACCTCAATATTTATATATTCTATCAATTTCAACTTTATTGGTCGGCCCTTCTGTTATAGTAAAACAAAAATTTTGTTTGAAATTTAATTCTTTTAATTCAAATTTGATAAAATTTTTTTTTTGATTTTTGCTACGATGAAATAAAAACTTTCAAGTGTTGATGGGCAGTGGATTGAATGGATCTTTCTTTTTGGAAGATCTGCCGTGAACCTTTTTCCTTTTCAACGACTTCTCCTTTCCCTGAGCCCTAAATCCCTAATTTCTTTAAACATTTGTTTTCTGATTTAGTTTTCAATTAACGGGTAATTAGGTAAAGCATCTATTACTAATTCTGTGGGATAATTAGTTCCTCTTGCCATAATGAAACCTATTCTAATCCTGATTATTGGCTTTTTTTTTCTATGTCAAATAAACACTTTTTATCAACAAAGGTGTAATTTTTTGTCAAAACTGGTTAGGCAGAGAGCAAAAACAACTTTCTAATAATTGGGTGGGGATTTTAGATCTGGAGTGTGTTAACATATGAAATTAAATTTGTTGGAAAATAGAGAAGGTTTTGGTTGGTGTTTTTTCCTTGATCCATCTTTTGAACATTTTAAGGGGAAACGCTTCAACTAAGTATGGGTTTGATATTATGAATCCAAATTGGGTTTGATTAGAAACTTCAATCATTTGCAGCTGAGATGATAATCCTAGGAAGTGCTTTTGCATCTATCTTTGGTATTAGACTCAAAGCAAAATTCTCTTCAGCTAAACATCAAATTTTAAACATTGAGATTCTTCAAAAATTTCAACATTTTAACATATTGAGTTTGAATGTTTTATTTAGAATTAAAACTACATTCGGGTAAATTTTGTGGGTTAAATTTTTTGAATTAGGATCTAATTGAATAGAATGTGTAAACTTTAAGAGTTAAATTTGTTACTATACTAATAAAAGATGTATAATGACTTATTTGTGTTTCAATCTTACCAAAAAAAAAATCATTTTAGCTTTTTATTTAATTTTTCGCCTATTTTAATCCTTGAATTTGCGTTGTTTGTCAAGTCATCCCAAAATGGATGGAAAAATTAATGTTTGTTAGCTTTGCTGGCATGATATCCACTTGGCAACCCACGTGTATACCACATCAATAATTAATTAATTTTTTAAAATTAAAAAAATAATTATTTACTGATGTGGCATACAAGTGGAATGCCACGTGGATGCCATGTTAGCAAAGTTAACAAACGCCAACTTTAATTTTTGAAAAAAAAACAAAATCAATTTTTTCATCCATTTTAGGGTATTTTGACAAAAAAAGATCTAGTTTAATGGTCAAAAGAGACGAAAAATAAATAAAGAGTTAAAATGATTTTTTTTTTTGTAAAGTTGGAAAGCTAAATAAGTCTAATAAAAAAATTATGTGCATTTGACAAAAGATATTATTACACTGATTAATTGCTCTTAATTGTTCACTTTCGAAACTAACAATGATTAAATTGATCTTTTTACCTACAAGGACTAATAATATAATTTTACCCAAAAATTATGTATAATAAATTATTATATGCATAAATCAAGAATTTTAGTACAGCTTCTATTATTAGTCTTGAATCATGCGTAAGTTGTGGATTGGGTCCCTACACTTTAATTTGATCATTTTTAGTCTCAGTACTTTTTACATTTAAAATTCTCGTTTTAACCTAAACGATATTAGTTTAATATGTTTAGTTAAATTTTGCTACTAGTCTTATACTCGGTATAAAGTTACAGATTTAGTCCAAATTATCCACTTTGATTATTATTAGTCTCTATACTTTTCCAACTTTCAAAATTTCAATCTTGACACAAATAATAAATGCTAAATCCATTAAGGGTATGCTTGGACAACATAGAGTAATTGAATGAAAATGTAATTACTAGGGTAGACACTATCTTGTAATTACAAAAAACTGTAAGCCCATAGGCGTGTTTGGTTGACAGAGTGTAATTTCATCGTAAGTCCTTATGTTATGTTTGGAAGTATAAATTGTAATTACCAATTATAATTACACAATTACATAATTTATTTAAAAAAATATTAATTACTTTAAAAAAATCAGTAGGATAAATTTTTTGAAAACAAGTAATAAAAACTAAAATTAAGTCATCATATGTAATATGTTAGTCTAAAATTATAGTTAATAACACTTTTATGACATGTAAAAAAAATTATAATATAGTTGTTGGTCATAACTTTATAAATTTTTTAAGATTTAAATAATATAAGGTTTTGTTATAACTTTATAAAATAGAAATAATTATTTTTTATAATATAATTTTAATATTTTTTACCATAATCATCTCAAAGACTCCTATATGTTAATGCTTATAATATAATTTTTATCATTTAAACTTGTATAAAATTAATTTTTTAAAGTTAAATCATGTACGAGTGTTTGAAAAGCCATGAGGTGATTAGATTTGAGTGTAATTACTCCAATTCTCATCCTCGCTCTAAGAATTGACAAGTATAATTAGCTACTCTACTTACACCCAATTCAATGGGACTCTCTAATTATAATGGTTATCCAAATATGTCATTCTGTGTAATTACAAACAATTACAAATAATTACATTCAGATTCGATTACTAGGTGACTTTTCAAAAACTAACTGTTTTTTTAATGAGTTATGTAGCTACCATATAAGATTTTGAAGAGAGTAGAATTTAACCCTATTATATACATATATTAATTATTTGTTAAAAAATATTGATAGATTTAAAACAATACACCAAAAATTACCAATATTAATAAATTTGAAAAAAAGAAATATTCATTTAGGTACATATTTAAAGTATATAAATGCCTCTTCGAATAATGTAAGTTTAAAATAGTTATTCCCCTTCCTAAGTTCTGATTAGCAATAAGGTCTTGATTCTGTCTACTCCGCGGAACAAACATTGCCATTTTCAACTAAAACGCACCCTTAAAAGAACATCTTGTCGTTTTATGTCGAAACAAAATAAAATTCATTAATCTTTTGATATCATCATTGAAGCATGAAGCATTAACAGACAATCCAATGACATAGCAAAATTGGATCCGGTGCCAAATTTACTTTGAAATCATCGTTACAGTTGTTTGGACAACTCGATAATAACTATTGAATTTCGAACTGCTGGTGTTGCCTACCTTCAAGAAATGGGGATAAATGTCCAAAAAAAAAGACAAAAGAGATACTATGGTAATGACAGGTGATCGACATAATCGAAACGGTTTATTTCCTTGTTATATAAATCCGGGAGAAAACGTTTTTTTTCCATAGTCAGATACTTTTGCAGGGGGACGGGAAGTTGATAAAAAAAGATGAATAAAACTGCCTTTTCTATGCCTCCGAATCTAAACCCAGATCAAGCCAGCCCAGACTGGATGAACAAAGGTGACAATGCATGGCAACTCACAGCAGCTACTCTTGTTGGTCTTCAAAGCATTCCAGGGCTTCTTATCCTTTATGGAGGATCAGTGAAGAAGAAATGGGCAGTAAATTCAGCTTTCATGGTGCTTTATGCTTTTGCCTGTGTTATTTTGTGTTGGGCGGCTTGGGGTTACAGATTTTCGTTCGGTGATAAGATGATTCCATTTTGGGGGAAACCCAACTTTGCGTTGGATGGGCACTATCTAATGGAGCAAACGTTTCTAGGGAAATTCCCCAACGCGACAATGGTGTATTTCCAGGGCGTTTTCGCTGCTATAACTTTGGTTCTGATAGCCGGAGCATTGTTGGGACGAATGAATTTTTATGCTTGGATGCTATTTGTGCCACTTTGGCTAACCTTTTCTTATACAATCACGGCTTTTAGCATATGGTGTCCCGATGGGTTTCTTGCTAAGATGGGAATCATTGATTATTCAGGCGGATATGTCATCCATTTATCTTCTGGAGTTGCAGGATTCACTGCTGCTTACTGGGTATATATATCAACCACCATAACCATTTCTTACTCATTCTAGCAGCTATGAAATGAAATAATTGTTTTATTTGTGTTGTAACAGGTAGGACCACGTCTAACCCAAGACAGGCAAAGATTTCCTCCCAATAACATCCTGCTGATGTTATTCGGAGCAGGTTTGCTGTGGATAGGTTGGACGGGGTTCAATGGAGGAGATCCCTACGTGGTCAGCGTTGATGCTTCCTTGGCTGTCATAAACACTCATATCTGCACTGCTGCCAGCTTGCTTACCTGGCTACTACTCGACATTGTCTTTTTTAGAAAGCCTTCCGTTATCGGTGCTGTTCAAGGCATGATCACTGGTCTGGTCTGCATCACACCTGCTGCAGGTAAGTACTCCCACAATTATATACATACACATAACGTTGCATTTCAGGGGTAAAAGTACAAAGCCTTAAAATCGGATGCCATTTTGTTCATCTTACTCAAAAAATAAGTAAATTAATTTTTATATGTTAGATTAAATTACAAATTAGTTTTTTATGTTAAAGCTTTTATCTATTTGTACTATTAAAAATTGATATGTTTAACGAAATAACAATATAGTAACATATGAGTGTTGTGTATATCATATTAACACGTGCAAGGATCAATTTTTAACCTTAAAAATTGATGAAATTTTTATAACAAAAATCTATTTAATTTACTCATTTTTTTAAAGAGAGATGGCAAAATACTGTCTAAATCTTTCTGTATGAGTCTCTGTAATATTTTCTTGACATTTTAGATGCACAAATTTCAACATAAAAAGAAATCAATATAGATATATTCTAAAGGTTAAAGGGTATATAAATCTTAACTTAATGCTAAAAAATCAATTGAACTTTTTGCAAAAAATTGTACTCAATTAAATTTTTCGTCAAATTTCAGCGGTTTAGCTTACTCCAAAACTCGTATCCACGTGCATAATGTTTCTCAGTTGACTTTGTAAAAGGGTTACTTCTATGCGTTTAGTTTGTTGACACAATAAAAAAAGGATAAGATGCAAATTAAAGTAAATGATGTAGGGGTTGTACAAGGATGGGCAGCAGTAATAATGGGGCTATGTTCTGGCTCAATTCCATGGTTCACCATGATGGTTATTCACAAAAGATCTGAAATGTTTCAAAAGGTGGACGATACCATGGCTGTACTTCACACTCATGCCATCGCTGGCAGCCTGGGAGGCATACTTTCCGGCATCTTTGCTGTACCGAAGCTTAACAGGTTGTTCTACGGTACCTCCGCCCACTACATTGGCCTATTTTACGGGCTAGCGGACAAAAGAACACATGACGGGTTTCGACAGATTGGAGTTCAGTTGATTGGGGTGGTGTTTGTGGTGGTTCTTAACATTGTGAGTACAAGCATAATCTGTGTTGTGGTGCAAAAATTTATGCCTCTAAGGATGTCTGAAGAGGAGATGGAGATTGGTGATGAAGCAGCTCACGGTGAAGAAGCATATGCCATTTGGGGTGATGAAGAGGAGAAGCTTGACCCTAAATATGAATTGGCCAAAAGCAAAGCTGGTGGTCAAGGGGAAATGGTGTGATCATAAGATGCTTTTGTTTTTGTTTTCACCTTTTAGAAAGACGTACAATAATCCTAGAGAAAAATATGATGTATCAATAAAGGGTTTTTGGACTTCTGTTTATCTTTTCTTTTTTCTATGGACTTTGTAATTGTAAGTTATTAATAGCTCACAAGTTTTCCTGAATTTGCACTTTCTTCTTTAAATTGGAGATGCAGATTAGGGATTCGGTTTTTATTATAAATTAAATTAATACGGATATATAATTAGAATTAAATTAATATAAAATACGATAAAATTGGGCATAATTTATATATATATATATATATATATATAATAATAAAATTTAAATTTGATTAAACTTGAATATAAGACATTTAAATTTTTAAAACTTTAACTTTATCATTTCAACTTAATTTTTTTAAAAATAAATTAAACTTAATTTTATTAATGATAATTGTGATGGAAAATAATTCTTCAAAACTTTTGAAATATCATATTGAATATTGATTTTAATTTTATGTTAAACTAGTTTGTACATTGTACAATACACTGGATAATTTTGTTTGTTTACATATTTACCCAAAATTAATCTTTTAATTTCATATCATAAAAAAATGGAAAACATATATTATAAAAGTATTCAAAGTGTAGAATACATTAGGAAAAGAAATATCTTTACCTATATGTTTATAACAGTTGATAAAAATACATAAAACTTTTTGTCTGAACAAAATCAAATTCATTACTATGATATAAAACCTAGTCCCATGGCTCTTACTTATTATTTTAACTTTATAATATAATGTTGGAATTGCTTTTTGATTCATGGGAATGACCTCAATGTCCACTTTTGTTGTTCATTACTTTCACAAATTTATTTGTGTGATAGTGAGATACGTAGTTGGTAATTTTTTTATGAGGAATCATTACTATAAATACTAATTAAGTTTAAGGTTCTTAAGCACTAAAAATTAAAAAACAAAAAATATTCTATTTAGTAAGGTTTCCGAGTGCTTAGAAGATTTTGGCGGTTTTCAATTTTTCATATGGCTAAATTTGACGACCTCACCGGTAGTTTGATGTGCTCGATAATGCTATCATAATATTTAGATTTTGACATTTGGTTCAAGCAATAGCTGGAGGTATTTATGTTCAATCTTTTTTGCCGCACTATATTGTAAATCGTTATTTTGCTTACATTTGGTATCTGAGCATGGTTAATCTGTGCCTTGTCCGATTTTAAAAATTTGTAAATTTCTCAAAATAACGATGCCATGTTTCTTTAAAATTAAATTTTTAATTTTTTTTTGAGAATTTTTATTGTAAACTTTTGTACAAAATCGTTAGATTTTATTAAAGTGAAATTTCTAAAATTAATTATGCTATAAATAATTTGAGTGAAAAATTTTAGAAATTTATTGTTTGAATATTTTTTTTATGCACGAAGTAAATGGTTATACATGAATTATCTAGTTATTAGTCACATAAAATTTTTTAGGTCCATAAAAATTTTTAGAATTATTACATAAGGTAGTTAGTAATAAAACTTTACAATATATGTCTAGGGATCCAAATAATTTTATTTAATTAGAAAATTAACAACAAAAAATTTAATTAAATTATTTATTGTAGTAAGGATCTCAAAAGATTTATAGACATTATTAGATGTTACGTAATGGCTTTAAGGATTAATATCTAGCTAAGTGATTTTCATAATTTTATTTAGTTAAAGACTAGTCACAACATATTTTGTTAAATAAAATTATTAAAGTTAAAAATCACATGCAAAAAGTATAGGTATTAAATCCCATTACATAAGTTATTAAGATAAAATTATTGTATGACTTTTCATAGTTACCCGGAGGAATTATGAAAATGAATTTAATAATTTTTATCAAAAGGATAGTAAATAATTCTATTATAAAATGGATCTAATTGAATTAAAAATTTAGCCCACAAACAATTTTTATGTCAGTAGATTCATTATTTGCATAATTTACATTGGTAGATTATGATTTATGTTTGCCTCAATTTTTGTTAAGCATGTATGTTCATTTTTTTTGACGTTTTACAACCTGTGAATATGTCTAATAATAGAGTAGATATCCCTAAATTAACTAGTGAGAATTTTAAGTTCTAGAAAGAGAGTATTCTTCTCCAATTAGGGTGCTTGGATATTGACTATGCCAGAAGGAAATCTGAGCCACATATTCTGTATGAAAATGGGAGCGATCTAATCACTTAAGTATCATGTTCATAAAGAGTAAGGTTCATGATGATGTTCGTGGCTCAATTGAACATTATGAGAATATCCAAGAATTATTAACGGCTTTTGAAAAATATTTCAAAACTTCTCAAAAGTCATTAGTCATCACCCTAATTATGAAGTTCACATCAATGAACTACTGTGAAAGGTGTATGTAATTGCATCAACAAGATGAGAGATTTAGCAAATCGATTAAGAGCACTTGAGGTTGAAATGTCTAAATCTTTCCTGGTGTACTTTATATTGAACACTCTTCCACCTCAGTATGGGCCATTTAAGATCTCTTATAACACACATAATGATAAGTGGTCTATCAATGAACTTTTGACCATGTTTGATTAGGAAAAGGTTAGACTCATATTGGAGATGGGAGAGAGTGCACTAACGGTTACTCAAGGAAAGAAAACGGTCCAAGCTAAACAAAAGGGGAAGGCCAAAATGCAACACAAACTGACATAAAGAAAGAGTCCAAGTGTTTTTTCTAGTAAAATGTAACACCCCAAAACTCGGCCTAGAAGTTTAGACTGAATCTCGGAGGTTACATTGACCACTAAAAGTGGCGGAAACAAAAACTTTAATTCAAATCAAGAAAAACTTTTTGTTCATTATGTTTGAAAGAATACTAAAACATCATCAAACATTCATAAATGAAATCCACAGTTTCTAAAGTTCAGTCCAAATAACACCTTACAAATGTCCACCATAAAAACTTGTACCATAGTTGATATAATCGTTTTACAAACCGACTTAAAATTAACTATATAAAACTTATGAGATTTTACTTAAACTAAATCAAACCATATCTTTCTAAGATCTCCGGTATGTCAAGTCCAGCTCCAAAACATGGAATGTACTAAAAGGAAAAACACTACAAAGATGAGCTACGCGAGCTTAGTGTGAGTCTAAAACATGAATAGATGGTAAAAGATGGGGCGACACAATAAATATTTTAGACAAGTATATGTATAGAAATATCACTTAGAAAGTCTCAATCAGTATATCAAATACAATATCAAACCACAAAAATGATGATCCAATCATACGCAATAACCAGAACATATTACATGACATTAACTATATTGTCAATAACCAAAAGTTCACACAAACAGACAAAATGTTCTGACAAATATATTCAGATGCGAATGAATGCACAAGTCAAAATCCCACCTCACCAACCAAACACCACTTCGTCCATCCAATACACCACATAAAGGCTATGCTAGGCTCGTCCACCATGCACACCACATAGAACCATAATAGGTTCATCCACTCTACACACCACAACATGGAACTATGCCACTTCAGTAACTGTATAAAGCTAAGCTGATATATGTATAAGATAGTGCAGTAAACCGTTATACAAAAGTATCGCAGTTAAAAACTTCTAAGTCTGCCTTCCTTCTCTTCATAACCAGATCCCAAAATTTTCATGCTATGCAATAATGCACACATTAAGGCGAAAATATATAGAAACAAACATTTTCAGTTTGAACAGATTCATATTTGATTACTGTAACGCTAGGGTATACACAGTCATTATCAAGTAATAAGTACGTATTGAGTTATCATCTCCACAAGGATTGTATTTGTGTTAAGTCACTTAATTGTAAAATTATAATAATAACTTGGTAAATAAAAACACAATATGATCTGGAAGTGTTGATTGAAATTAAGTATATCATACTAAATGCAATGATCCCTAATGCAATTTATCCTAAATATGCAATTATATGAATGAAATAGATTTTAGCAGAATTAAGCATATTTTGCAACAATTATAACATAAATAAACTAGGACAATTACTTTAATTAAACTCAATTTATCATCAACATGCTTAATAATATTCGGAAAAAACATTCCATGGCAACTCGATCTTTCATGAGTTTGGAAACCACACTAGGTCCTTTCGGAATCCTTTACTTAGTAAATATGCATTTTACTGATCCTTATTTACTAAGGGTTTCTTAACATTCGTGTGAAGTAATAGGGACGTGTCAGGTTTAAAACAATTTAATCACATAAATAAAAAAACTATACAGATAACAGAGCTTGGCCAGAGTTGTTATGCAACCTACAATTTAATCGGACCAGGATCTAAATTGAGCATGCACATTTCAATTATGTGTCTATTAGCCGTCATTTGGTCAGGATCGCTTAGCTAATTCAGGTGCATTCCAATCATGTATGAATAAAATACAGACTTAATTTTAATTGAAGACATAATCAATTAAGGCACAAACATTAGAAGCATGAATCTAATAAATATTATTTAATCAAAGCAATCATCCTAGCTTAAATAAAATTAAGCTATCATTGTTGTAAACAAGAACAAAGAACACATAGCAAACATTTTTAGATTAAATTAAAGAAAAGAAAGATTAAACCCAATTCAAAGTGGCTGTCACTTAAGACTCTGAACGATAAGGGCTCATTCGTTCCTTCGCTTTGCTCCTATGCTGATTGCACTCCAAGGTGCCGACCAAGGGCTCTTTAAGAGGCTTAATTGCTAAAATCTCTATGAAGAGATGGTGCTAGGAGTGGGAAGATGGAAGAATTGGGAGAAGAGAGAAAGATGAGAATGATAGATGATTGATGAAATGATGAATGATGAGGGATGAGTAGAAATGTGGGAATGAGGTCTTATTTATAGGTGAAGGGAGGAGGATAGTTTACTAAAAATATGAGTTTTCATCTCTTCAAGTATCTTCATTATGTGGCTGGCCATAAATTGAGGAAGTTGAGCTGATTTTTGCTCAATTTAAGTGCCACAACAACTCCGTACTAAGACTAGGTCAAGTGCAAATCTTCAGGTAAATCTCTAAATTCTTCAACATTGCAAGGACCTTGTGCAATTAAACCAAAAAGTGGTTTATGGACAGCTTGCAGCTGAATTTTGGGTTGACTTGGTCCTCAATTTGGACGTTTTTGTAATCCAATAAAGCTACCAGACCTATCCAAAATAAATCAATAAATTAGAGGACCAAAGAATAAAATTTATCCAATTTAATTAATTAATTAAAACCCAATTTATTAATGAAATAATTACAAATGAATTATTAAATATAATCTTATAATTTATTATTTAATTTAATCATGCATGACCCACTTTATATCTTAAAAATATATTATGCTCAAAATAAATATAAAATAAGTCATATTATGGATGAAAACTATATAATAAAGCACAAAATCACATTTTAATAATTTCTATGTCCTATTTTCATATTTTCACATATTTCATTAATTTATTAAACAATTACTTAGTTTTAGCAACAAATTTAAGTAAAAAGGTGATGATTTACATAGGAAAAATCATATATATTTTTCAATTTACACACCCCCAAACTTAAATCATTCCTCGTCCTGAGTAATGTTTATGCACAGAAAATGGTCTTGCTAAGGCAAATTTGCTAATAGTGTAAGCAACATCAATCTTTGTCCCATAATCATGCATTAATAACTTCATGTTCATAGATCTTCTTTATTAACAAGTAATTCATATGCAAACATTTTGAGAAATTTATACTAAGTTTCAAAATATGCCAACATGAATCATAGCTTGTATGTATGTCACAGCCACAGATAATATTTTTCATTCAACATAATTTCTCATCAATCAAGCAAAACAATCATAAGGTTTATTTATGATCTTCATAAGTTGAACTTAGGACTTCCTCTCCACTAATGTAGGTGACATAATCATCAAATCAATAGGTCTTGTATAAGGTTGTAATGGGGCTTGGTTAAAGGTAGGGATTTTAAGAGATGATACATTTTGGTTTCAAAATCTTAACCTTTAACTTTGTCTTGGATTTCTCAAAGTACAACCTTTTTCTTTAAGTGATCTTTTAGAACACCCCCAAACTTATTTTGAACTCATGATAATACATTTTTCTTTGTGGAAACTGAGCAAACTTTTCTTCGCTATTTTTTTTAAAGCATGAGCACATATATCTTCTAAAAATTTCCTCACATGTTGATTACCAAGACAACTTTAGTTAAGATGGGTGCACAAAATTAGGATAACTTCAAAAGATGGAAATGTGGCTTATAAAGTAGGTTCATTGCAATAAACAAGCCTTTAAGCTCAAAAATATAGTTTTAAGGGTCTAATATCATAAGGTTGGCTTGAACAGGCTCAAATGATACAACGAAATAGTGCCTATATCATTTTAGATTTTTATGTCTCTTAGGATTTCACCTCAAGAAAGTTACTAAGTCAATTCTAAAGATATAAACCTTCATGCATGTCTAATCTCAAAAGAAACTAAGTTTTCATGGCAAGCATTACCTAAGACTAAGATCATCCAAACATTCCATTCTTCATGATAAAATACAATCACTCAGATAGAATCAACATTCATGCTTGCATATAAACTATCTCATAAAAAAAATTCTCTAAAAATTCATTTATTAAAACATACTTATGAAAGAAATGATTAAAACTTGAAAAAAATTTTAAGCAATTTATTTGCCTTACCTCTCTTTAAAAAGAAGCAATGTCCTCATTGCAAGAGCAAAGCAATGAATGAAAACTGAACACTAGGAAGGGTTGTAAAGAAAGAGAGGTATGTTATTAAGACTGCTTAAATACGAAGTCTTTCCTCATAACCCAATCCTAGACATATTCATTCCCATTACCACATCACTTAGTTTTTTTCTTTCTAAAGAAGTATTTATTCATGCTTGTTATGTTTTATTCACCAAAAATTAAATCCTAATTACGAAAGAAATAAATTTCTAAAGACCTAAAAATAATTAAATAAATAACAAGACAAGAATCCCCCTTTTTTTTTTTTATTTTCCTGGCTCATTCCCCTTATCTTCTTCAGCTTCATTTCTGCTTGCATAGTCAGTATCCTCCGTCCATGTCTCAAAGATAGCATTTGGGAACTCAAGAACAAAAGTGTTAGAGATATTCTTTAAAGTATTTCGAATTGAATCATCTCTAATTTTTACATATTTCTAGTAAGTTTGTTGTTGATTATGCATAAACTTGCACATATCCATCATAATTGACAACTCCATTTCTTGGATGTATTTGCAGAAGTCGGCATTAGAGTTGTAAATTCAAGTTCAACACTTAGCTTGATTGTTTCTTCTTCTGGCTTAACCCTAAGTTTAGGATTTACAGATCCTTCAGCTGGTCCAGGACTGCTCTGTTCCTTATCAGATTCTTCTTTTTCTTCAGTTTCTAAAACTGAATTAGCTTTAGTTTTAGTTTCATTTGTTGACTCTTCAGTATATGGCTTAGTTGGCTCTTCTTGCTCGCTTTGATTCAAATTATGCACCTTCTCTACTAACCTTTCAAGATCATGATTTGTAATGCACCCTTGAGCATATTGCTCCTTTAGATTTGCTTGTGTTTTTACACGGGCCTTTAAGCAAAGTGAAGTGATTAATGATAGGAAATAAGCACTTCCCATTTTCTTTTTAGCACAATCATGAATCTCCTTGAGAATAATTTTCCCTACATTAATAGACTTTTCTATCAAGATTGCATATAACAAGAGCATTCGTTCCATCAAGATGGTAGAACTATGTGAGATAGGCACAAAACTGTAGGGAACGAAATAAAACCATACCTTTGCTACTGGTTTTAGGTATTCCCTTCGGCAAGAATGGCTCCCATACTTTATTATAATCCATTGGGATCCCGGATTTGTCACAACATCAAGCACTTGTTGGAGAAAATCCCAATTGATATTGTTCATCATAGGGTAGTGCTCATCTTCTTCAACATTAGGTAAGTTAAATAAATCATTGATGGACTTAGAAGTAAGATGTACCTTTTTTTTTCGAATGATGACCTCAGTAGCATCTTGTGTAGTCAAACTCGCGTAGAACTCTCAAACTAGTTCATCATCGGGAAATGAACGAGCATCATAAAATTGTTCTCACTTGAGTGCATTGATTTTCTTTCTAATCGGTACAAGAACAACTATCAAATCATTACTCTTCAAGTTAAAACCTTTTACTGGAATCATCAGTTGATGCTTGAAAATTGAATCGAATCTCTCTTTCACTTTTTCATCAATCAAAATCGAGTTTTCAGGAGTAGTCTTTGACGATCTAATTCTTTTGCAAGACATGGTGTCTTTTCCCAAAAATTCAACAAAGTTTTGGCAAATGGGGGAAAAAAGAAATCAGTAAGGTGGGTGGGATTTGCTACGGCAAACACCCTTTGACTGCAAAGAGGGTGCAGTGATGACGACAGCGTGCGATAGCAACGGTGGTCTGTAGCGACGATGATGGTGCTTTGAGTAACACCCCAAACTCCTCCTAGATGTTATGGCCGAATCTAGCGATGTCACATGGAAAGTGTTTAAAAATGAGTTGTTAAGTAAAAACCGTTCCAGTTGTTAACTTTCATTTAATCCAGAAAACATAAATTCATCGTTAAGTTAAAAAGCATCTTTTTAGTTAGCGAAAGCCTTGGAAAACATCTTGTTTTAGAAAAATCGTCTCTAATTTAAAAAATCTTTCGTTTTTAGTGAAAACTATGTTTAGTTGAGTTGGCAGTTTAAATATCCACAAAATATAAAACAGTTTAATACCCCAAATTAAAACTAAAAAGTCCAGCATCCCAAAAATTACAATGAAAATCCTGAATAGATAATCAAAATAGTAAACCAGCGGATGTAGTTTAAAATTTTTACGTGTGGCTACCGTTGAGTCCTCCGTTACATCGATCCGCCTAATGTTAGGAATTACCTAAGCAGATTAAACAGAAAGGGGTGAGTTTTGCAACTCAGTGTGTAATCCCCTCAGATATCATATATATAGAGTAATCATCAGAAATCAGAAATCAACAGTCTGGGGCAAGAGCCCATTATAGAATTAGTTTTAGCCTTAGCCCAGTCAGATGCAGAATCAGATATAGATTAGGGCCTTAGCCCAATTAGATACAATTGCAGAACAGAATATCAGAGTCTTACCCACTAGCTTCTACACACTATCTCCGTCCAACCCTACACACCATGTGGGGATTTAATCAACCCACCCATCCCTACATACCATGCTGTACCGAAACGTGGCACATAATCAGATATTTGCAGCTGAGCTACCAGATAACAGGCTTAAGAGCTTTTCAGACACTTCCTCCATATATCAACCCACCCTGATGCAATGCAACATAAAATTATGATATGCTAATATGCAATTTATCAGATCATACAATCGATTCAGTAATCATACTCAGTCAGGCATCCTACAAATATATCATACAATTAGGGGTCTAAGTAACGCTTACCGACCCAATAGTAGGTCCACAGTCGACTCGGGCGACCTGTGCAACATTACATAACTTTTTAGAAAAATAGGCTCATACGCCCATGTGGCCCGCTTGTGTAGGCCAACACGGTCCAAATTGGCATTGGCTGTGTGCATCACACGGCCTGGCCCAAAATTCCACATGCTTGTGTGGGTCACCCGTGTGGGCGCACTTACCCGTGTAGCCCACACGGCCCAATTGGTCGAGCCTATGTGTCATACACAGCTTCACCCGGCCATCACATGACTGTGCCCTTCGAATATGGCCTGGCTTCGTCAATCACATGATTGTGTCCCTTCACACGGCCTACTACATGGCTTACCACACGGCCATATGGTGTTGACAAAAAGCTTTTTCGGCTTTCGCCGATCCTATTTGTTGTGAAATCGAGTACACACCTAGTATCGAATTGATGCTAATGCAACCATGAAACCTCCCGAACCTGTAAACTGATATAACAATGCTCAGATTTAGTAATACATTTGAGAATTTCAACAGAGAAATCCCATAAACGAAAAATTGTGGAACCTAGCAACACATTCGAACGCTTATCGGTAACAAAAGAGATTCCCTAACGCTCAACCGCTGCAGGAATTCCAATAGAATCTTGTCATTCACCTAATCAAGGGTATCAAAAACTAATTCACACATTACACACTTACTTGAACATCAACAATTCATAACTTACCGTGCGAGCAGAATTGATCATTTGTACGAAAGAGGGCTGATTTGGGGAGCAAAATAATCAAAAAAGAAAAGAAAACAATTGAAGGGAAGTGGAACAGAATTCAGCAGAAAGGGGAAAGATGAATCAGGAAAAATTTGCCTAAGGGAAAACGGAAGCAACCAACATCAAAAGAAATTCTTTCTTTTTAGAGAGAAAATTGAAAATGACTTACCATCCAACTGATAACTCCTATATCTCACATTTTACTCCCTCAAACTCTCCACTCTCAGAATTTCAATTCCAAACAAACTCATCCACTCTCCCCCCATATGCCACATACAAAAAGAAGCACTCCCTCGATTGCACAAGGATTCGAACACAAGACTTCTTGCTTTTTGACACTCTACCTAGCCACCAGACCAGCAGGCCCATTCTAATATAATTTTACCAACATTTAATTATATGCCTATTGAATAAGAGTGAGGCTTTATTCATTAAAAAGCTAAAATTTGCCTAAACTAAGACTTGAACTTGGGACCTCCCAAACACACCCAGAATACTTAACCACTAAAGCAAACAGATAGTTGTGTCAATGAATTACAGAAACATATTTAAAAAACTTGGGGCGTTACAACTCTACCCTTAAAAGAAAATTTTAGCCTCGAAATTTTACCTGATCAGAACAGATGAGCATACTGTTGATGCATCGCATCCTCAGGCTCTCACGTGGCCTCCTCAGTTCTATGATTCTGCCACGGCACCTTTACTAAGGGGATAGATTTCCTCTGCAGAACTTTAATGTCGCGATCCAGAATCTGAACCAGCTCCTCATCAAATGTCAAATCTGGCCTAACTTCAATCTCCTCCACAGGAACAATATGCGTGGGATCAGAGCGATAACGCCTCAACATTGAGACGTGAAAAACATCATGAATGCGATCCAACTCCGGAGGTAGCTCCAATTGATAAGCGATAGGTCTAACATATTTTAGAATCTAGTACAGCTCGATAAACCTAGGGCTCAGCTTACCCTTATGACCGAACCTCAGAACCTTCTTCCATGGCGAGACCTTGAGAAAAACTAAGTCCCTCACAAAATACTCGATGTTTTTTCTCTTCCAATCAGTGTAAGACTTCTGCCTATCAGAAGCCGCTTTCAGACGATCTTGAATCAGTCTAACCTTATCCTCTGTCTCAGAAGCCAACTTAGGACCCAGAATATGTCGCTCGCCCAACTCAGTCCAAAATAAAGCAGTGCGACACTTACGACCATACAGTGCCTCGTAAGGTGCCATCTGGATGCTAGACTGGTAGCTATTATTGTAGGCGAACTCTGCTAATGGCAAGTACTCCTCCCAACTGCCACAAAAATTGATAACACAGCTCCTCAACATGTCCTCCAGTATCTGAATCACCCTCTCTGACTGACCATCTATCTGAATATGGAAAGCAGTATTGAAGTCTAACCTCGAACCTAGAGCCTCTTGAAGTTTCTTCTAGAATCGAGATGTAAAGTGAGGATCCCTATCGGAGATGATCGAGACTAGAACCCCATGTAGTTTCACTATTTCAAATATATAGAGTTTAGCCAATTTCTGAAGAGAGAAGTCTGTCCTAATCGGAAAAAAGTGAGCAGAATTGGTCAATCGATCCACGAAGACCCAGATAGAATCCTTCTTAGTGGGTGTTAAAGGCAACCCACTAACGAAGTCCATCGTTACTCGCTCCCATTTCCATAATGGTATCTTAACCGGCTGCAGCAAACCCGAAGGTAACTGATGCTTGGCCTTAACCTGCTGACAAGTCATACAGTGATCAACGAAGTCAGTAACCTCACGTTTCAACCCTGGCCACCAGTATAACTCTCGAAAATCTCAGTACATTTTATTCCCGTCGGGATGCATAGCATAAGGGCTACTATGCACTTCCCTCATAATCGGCTATCTTAAATCCTCATCACTCGATACACAAATTCGACCGCAAAAACACAGTACCCCATCACTGTTTATCTCAAAATCAGTAGTACTACTATTCTCAACCTGACGAAACCATAACTCAAGAGACTTATCCCTCAACTGTTTACCTCGAATTTGTTCAATCCATGTCAGTTTAACCTGAAGTTCCGCCAACAAACTCCCATTGCTGAATAGGTTAAGTCGAGCAAACATCGCTCTTAGATCGGTCATAGCCTTACGGCTCAATGCATTGGCCATCACATTGGCCTTGCCAGGATGGTACTCAAGGGAACAATCATAATCCATCTACGCTGTCTAAGATTTAACTTCTTCTGAGTGAGGAGATACTTGAGGCTTTTGTGATCAGTGTAAATAATACACTTCTCACCTTACAGATAATGCTTCTAGATTTTCAGTGCGAATACTATAGCAGCCAGTTCCAAATAATGAGTTGGATAATTTACCTCATGTGTCTTAAGCTGACGTGACACATAATCTACAACCTTACCGTCCTGCATCAGAACGCAACCCAGACCCACATGCGACGCATCACTATATACTACAAACTCTTTCCTAGATTTAGGCTATATCAGAATAGGAGCCTGAGTCAACATAGACTTGAGCTTCTCAAAACTCTCTTATTGCACATCAGTCCAGACAAATGGAACTCCTTTACGTAGAAGCTTAGTCAACGGTGCTGCGATTAAGGAGAACCTTTTCACAAAATGCTGATAGTAACCTGCTAGCCTTAGAAAGCTGTGGATCTCAGACACATTTCTCAACTGTTTCCAGTCCAACACAGCCTCAATCTTACGAGGACCGACTCAGATCCCATCAGTAGAAACTACGTGTCCCAAAAAGGTCACCTCACGTAGCCAAAACTCGTACTTATTGAACTTCACATATAGCTGTTTCTTATGAAGAGTCTGTAGTACCACTCTAAGATGCTCATCATGCTTGTCTTCAAACTTAGAATACACCAGAATATCATCAATGAATACCACCACAAATTGGTCTAGATAGGCCTAGAACACTCAGTTCATTAAGTCCATAAATACCACCGGTGCATTAGTCAACCCAAAAGGCATAACTAGGAACTCGTAATGTCTGTACCAAGTCCTAAATGCTATCTTATTCACATCGGCCTCCTTAACTCTCAACTGATGATATCCCGAATGTAGATCGATATTAGAAAGCACAGAAGCTCCTCTAAACTGGTCGAAGAAATCATCTATCCTTGAAAGTGGGTACTTATTCTTGATCGTTACCTTGTTCAGTTGTCGATAGTCGATACACATCCGCATGGATCCATCCTTTTTCTTAACATACAGGACAGGTGCTCCCCACGGAGACACACTAGGACAAATAAACTCACGATCTAATAGCTCTTAAATCTGAGCCTTAAGCTTTGTAAGCTCCTTCGGTGCCATTCGGTAAGGGGCAATAGACACCGGAGCTGTACCTGAAATAAGTTCAATCCCAAATTCCAGTTCTCAGCTTGGAGGCAACCCCGGTAGTTCCTCAGGAAAGATGTCTGAAAAATCCCTTACAGTTTTGATGTCTTTAACTGAAGAGTCCCCAGAATCAGAAACACTGATGTAGGCCAAGAATATCTCACATGCTTTCCGTACCAACTTTTCTACCACCAACACAGAAATCACATTAGTTAGATAGTCTCAATGTTTCGCAATCACAACTATCTCACTGTCCTTCTCGGTCATCAAAACAACCCCTTTTGTCGTATAATACAGACTCACTCAGTGCTTGACCAACCAGTCCATTCCCATAATCAAGTCGAACTCCCTAAAGGGGAGCTTCATCAGGTCAGCCAGAAATGCTATCCCTTGGACCTCCAATGAAACGTCTCTAAGCAGTCTATTAACCCGAATAGATTACCCCAAAGGACTTAATACAATTACCTCACTATCAGTACTCTTAACTGGAATCACCAAAGTTTCAGACACAGTACTAGCTACGTATGAGTGTGTAGAGCCTATGTCTATCAGTGCAAGGTAAGGTACATTGTAAGTTAAAAATGTACTCATGATAATGTCTAGAGCATCTTTGTCCTCACAGGGACAAGCAGCATAAACCAGCGCAGGCTGCCTCGCCTCAATCGATCCAGTACCTCTGCCAGGTGCTCTCTATCCTCGATCCATACTGTTACCACCCCTGGCCTGACGTCGGCCCCTAGGTGGCTACTGAACTACCTCGGTGGCTGTACAGTACCAATAACTGAGCTTGCATCTGATCAGTTCTCAATGGACAATCCCTAACGCGGTGCTCAGTGGACCCACATCTCAAACATGCCCCAGTACTTCTCTGACATTCGTCCGGATGGCATCTACCACAGTTCTCACACGGTAAAAGCCTAGTAGGTGCAACAGGGGGCCCAACTCTAACTAGCTCCATTAGATCTGGCCTTCTTCTTAGGCCTCATCACAAAACTCGAGGACTTCGTTTCCCTCTTATTCTTTCCTTTGTCCTTATCTCGGTTTTGGCACTCAGCCCGCTTCATTTCCTTGGTGATCTTTGCCTTCTCCACTAGTGCTGTAAAGTCACACTCCCTTTACGGAGCTATTAAAACTTTCAAACTGTCCTTGAGTCCATCCTTGAAATGGACACAACGCTCATACTCGGTCGCCACCATGCCTCGCGCATAACGGCTTAATCTCAGGAACTCGGCCTTATACTTGGTCACTGTATGATCCCTTTACGTGAGATTTAGAAACTCACGTCTCCTAGCATCAGTGTAGCTTGCCCCACATATTTACCTTAGAAGGCTATCTTATAGAAATTCCATGTCAGGCGTTCGGGCTAAGTGCCCTCCTTAACGGTCAGCCATCATTGATATGCCTCATCGCAGAGCAAGGAAACAACCCCTTTCAGTTTCTGCTTAGGGGTAAAGTCCAGATCGTCCATTATTCTTTCCGTGGCCTCCATCTAGTACTTGGCCATATCAGGGGCAACTCCGGTATACCCGAAATAGTTCAGCCCCATTAGACCGGAGTCATTTCGTAACCGATCCTCGACCCTCAAATTTAGTGTTAGGCCTAGCGATCCTTTCTAAAATCCTCAACATAGCCTGGGACAATGCGTCGTCCTCGGCCATACGATTATTAGACCCAGTCTCTATAGCAGGTGAAACCAGTGTCTCGCTTGTATCCAGATTCGACATGTTGCCTAATGACGAGGATTCAGCTCCAGCCCCTCTACACCCTCTACCACGGCCTCTTGTACCCCGTCTGCGAGTTCCTCGTGTGCTCATGTCTAATCGCGTTTATCTATATTAACAGTTTTATGGATCAGTTTACATTTTTTATATTTATTAACAGATATTTTATGCAGAACAGTTTCAAAAGTTTAGAGTCTATTATCGCGAATCGTAGTCTTATTACAGTTTTCAGTTTTACTACTGTTTTTAGTATACGCTACCTGGAGTGTTTTCAATATAGTATTCTACCTATGGTAGTTTCAGAATCATGACAGTCTCAGTTTAAAACATATAACAATTTCAGAGAACTTCCAGAATCGACTCCGAAGACTTGGTGTACCACACATTCAGTAAAAATATTTTAGTCTTCAAAAATCAGTTCTACAAACAAGTTTTTAAAACCCAAATCCACAGTTCAGTTTTGCAACCTGACTCTGATACCACTAAATATAACACCCCAAACCCGACCTAAACGTTATGGCTGAATCTGGTGATGTCACATAGATAGTGTTTAAAAACGAGTTGTCAAGTAAAAACTGTTCCAGTTGTTAGCTTTTATTTAATCCCAAAAAAGCGAATTCATCGTTAAGTTAAAAAGGATCTTTTTAATTAGCGAAAGCCTTGGAAAACATCTTGTTTTAGAAAAATCATCTGTAATTTCAAAAATCTTTCGTTTTTAGTGAAAACTAAGTTTAGTTGAGTTTGCAGTTTAAATTTCCACAAAATATAAAACAGTTTAATACCCCAAATTAAAACCAAAAAGTCCAGCATCTCAAAAATTACAACGAAAATCCTAAATAGATAATCAAAATAGTAAACTAGCGGACGCAATTTAAAAGTTTTACGTGTGGCCACCATTGAGTCTTCTGCTACACCAATCTGCCTAATGATGGGGATTACCTGAACAGATTAAACAAAAAAGGGTAAGTTTCGCAACTCAGTGTGTAATCCTCTCAGATATCATACATACAGAGTAATCATCAAAAATTAGAAATCAATAGTTTGGGGCAAGAGCTCATTACAAATTTAGTTCGGGCCTTAGCCAAGTCAGATGCAGAATCAGATATAGATTAGGGTCTTAGCCCAATCAGATACAATTGCAGAACAGAATATCAGAGTCCCACCCACTAGCCTCTACACACCATCTCCATCCAACCCTACATACCATGTGGGGATTCAATCAACCCACCCATCCTTACACACCATGCTGTATGGAAACGCGGCATATAAGCAGATATTTGCAGTTGAGCTGCCAGATAACAGGCTTAAGAGCCTTTCAGACACTTCCTCCATATATCATCAACCAACCTCGATGCAATGCAACATAAAATTATGACATGCTAATATGCAATTTATCAAATTATAAAATCGATTCAGTAGTCATACTCAGTCAGGCATCATACAAAGAGATCATACAATTAGGGGTCTAAGTAACGCTTACCGACCCAACAGTAGGTTCACAGTCAACTCGGGTGACCTATGCAACTTTACAGAACTTTTTAGAAAAATAAGCTCACACGCCCATGTGGCCTACCTGTGTAGGCTTACACGCCTGTGTGGCCTACACGGCCCAAATTGGCCTTGACCGTATGGATCACATGGCCTTCCCAAAATTCCACATACTAGTGTGGTTCGCTCGTGTGGGCCCACATGCCCATGTAGCCCACATGGCCCAATTGGTGAGCCTGTGTGTCATACACAGCTTCACCTGGCCATCACACGGCCGTGTCCTTCGAATATTGCCTAGCCTCGTCAATCATACGGTCGTGTCCCTTCACACGACCTACTACATGGGCTACCACACAGCTGTGTGGTGTCGACAGAAAGCTTTTTCGGCTTTCACTGATTCTTATTTTCTGTGCAATCGAGTACGCACTTGGTATCGAATCGATGCTATGCAACCACGGAACCTCCTGAACCTATAAACTGACATAACAATACTTAGATTTAGTAACACATTCGAGAATTTCAACAGAGACATCCCATAACCAGAAATTCGTAGAACCTAGCAAAACATTGAAACGCTTATCAATAACAAAAGAGATTCCCTAGTGCTCAACCGCTGCAGAAATTCCAATAGAATCTTGTCCTTCACCTAATCTAGGGTATCAAAAACCAACTCATACATTACTCACTTACTTGAACAACATTAATTGCAAATCAACAATTCATAACTTACCGTTTGAGCAGAATGGAGCGTTTGAAGGAAAGAGGGCTGATTTGGAGAGCAAAATAATCGAAAAAGTAAAGAAAACAATTGAGGGGAAGTGGAATAGAATTCAGCAGAAATGAAAGATGAATCAACAAAAATTCACCCAAGGGAAAACGGAAGCAGCCAACGCCAAAAGAAATTCTTTCTTTTTAGAGAGAAAATTGAAAATGAGTTGCCATCCAACTGATAACTCCCATATCCCACATTTTACTCCCACAGACTCTCCACTCTCAGAATTTCAATTCTAAACAAACTCATCCACTCTCCCCCTACATGCTACATGTAAAAAGAAACACTCCCTCGATCGCACAAGGATTCGAACACAAGACCTCTCTCTTTTTGACACTCCACCTAGCCACCAGACCAACAAGCCCATTCTGATATAATTTTACCCACATTCAGTTATATGCCTACTGATAAGAGTGAGGCTTTATTCATTAAAAAGCCAAAATTTGCCCAAACTAAGGCTTGAACTTGGGACCTCCCAAACACACCCAGAACACTTAACCACTGAAGCAGACAGACAGTTGCATCAATGAATTACAGAAACATATTTAAAAAACTTGGGGCGTTACACTTCGTCAATCTTCTTGCAGTGACTCTAGGTGATTTCGACAAATAAAAGGAAGAGAACTAGGGGTTTCTTTCGGGATTTCAGGTTAATGGCACAAGAAGGAGATTTAGGGATTTTTAGGGCTTAGCGAATTGATTTGAGGGGTATGAAAAATAGTAGAATGAAGAGGGGTTTATATAGAGAAAAATTAGGGCAACATGTAGCAAAAATTTAGCTACATTAGGGTTATTTGCGCAGTAAGTAATGGAATTGGCGGCAATAGGTATAGAATTTCCCCCTCCTTTTTGTTGTCTTGGGCCTTAAACTTAGACTTTATCTACAGACTTACTAAAAAACACTGATTAGTACTTGGGCCAAATTTTGACCCTCTTTATGAACATAAAAATTTAAAATTAAAACAAAATAAATTAAACTTAAAAATTTTAAATCTTAATTAGAATATTTCTTCTTAACAAATTACATTAAATTAATTCTTAGGAAAGGTTGGAGGGGTCACAACGGTCCCGCTTAAGTTCCAATCTCCTTAGATAGAATTAATTAAATGTACTAAATTAAGAAAATAAGTTCTAACTATTTATTTATTTATAAAAGATATTCATGAAAAATCAAGGGTCTGTTAATTTGAACGAGGATTCAACTCGCTCAACTTCATCATCCTAATAATGTTTGAGACGTTGACCGTTAACTTTAAACGTACCTCCAAAATTGTTGTATAATTCAACAGCTCCATAAGGATACACATGGTAGATGGTATAGGATCCTTTCCATCGGGATTTAAGCTTCCCAGGAAATAACTTCAACCTCGAATTAAACAATAAAACCTTCTAACCTTTTTTTAACCTCACGAGGTTGTATATGCCTATCATGCTATCTTTTTTATCTTTCTTTACACATTTTGTTATTCTCATAGGAATCAACCTCAGCTCTTTCAACTCATCAAGTTGTAACATCCCTCTCTAACCGGCTTGCTTAAGATCAAAGTTCAACTTCTTCAAAGCCCAGTGAGCTCTATTTTCCAACTCTAATGGCAAATGACATGCCTTCCTGAAAACTAATCGATAAGGACTCATTCCTAATGGTGTCTTAAATGTTGTTTGATAGGCCCATAATGCATCATCGAGCCTTCGAGACCAATCATTCTTGCTAGGGCGTACTACCTTTTCAAGGATGCCTTTGATTTCTCGGTTCACTCTTTCAACTTGTCCATTGGACTAGGGGTGATAAGCAGTAGCAATCTTGTGCTTCACATCATATTTATCAAGCAACCACTTAAGCCATTTGTTCACTAAGTGAGAACCTTCATCACTAATAATAGCTCTTGGTGTCCCAAATCGTGTAAGCACATACTTCTGTAGGAATCACATGACTACCTTAGCATCATTTGTAGGGTATACTTTAGCTTCAACCCACCTGGATACATAGTCCACAACAACTAAGATGTATTTGTTCAAATACAAAGAAGGAAATGGGCCCAAAAAGTAAATGGCCCAAATGTCAAATAATTCAATCTTCAAAATATTTATTAAGGGCATCTCATTCCTCCATAATATATTTCTGGTCTTTTGGCATTTATCACAGTTCTTCACATAAGTATAAGCATCTTTAAATAGTGTAGGCCAAAAGAAACCTACTTGTAAAATCTTTGTTGCAGTACGTGAACCACCAACGTGTCCCCCATTTGGAGATGAATGGCAATGATGCAAGATCTCAGTAATCTCACTTTCAGCTACACACTTTTGGATTATATTATCTACATACTGTTTAAACAAAAACGGATCCTCTAAAAAATAATACCGACTATCATGAAGGAATTTTTTCTTTTGTTGGTATGTCTTTTCTCAAGGAATTATTCCACATGCAAGATAATTGGCAAAATCAACAAACTAAGGTGTTTCATGAATCTGGCTTACCTCAAATAAGTGTTCATCTGGGAAGTTCGCATTGATAGGCATACATGATCGAGTTGCCTCATCTTGTTCCAACCTTGACAAATGATCAACTAATTGATTTTTAACACCTTTTCTGTCTTGGATCTCAAGGTCAAATTCTTGGAGTAAAAGTATCCAACGAATTAGCCTCAGTTTCGCATCTTTCTTCGTGAGCAAGTATTTAATGACCGCATCGTTAGTAAATACTGTAACTTTGGTACATATGAGTGGAATTTGTCAAAAGAAAAAACTATAGCAAATATGTCCTTTTCAGTTACTGTATAATTGAGTTGGGCTCTCGTCAAAGTTTTACTTGTATAGTAAATTGATAAACTATAAATTATACATATTTCTATCCCATTTTTAGCATATTTATGGATGAATTATCATTGAATTTGTGAAATTTGATGCTCCTTATCCTTTAATTTCATGTTTTATACTTAGGTGAGCATAGGAAAGCAAAAAGAACGAGAAACGGGCCAAAAACGGAGAAAATGGGCCAAAGTAAGAAATCAACATGGCCTAAAGTTCATCATACAGGTAACCCACACGGCTGTGCCACTTTAACAGGCTTGGACAGGCCTGGGCTCGATTCACACGGGCGTGTCCCTATCGTAGCAAGCTTCAATTTCACGCGGAAAAAGCTACTTAGGGGTTAAGAAAGACATTCCAAACTTTATATAAAGACCCTAGGAGGCGACTACAAAGAACACACAAAGTCCTCACTAAGACTCAGAGTAGAAGATAGGGAATTACTCGAAGGAAGCTGATTGATCCATCTCAGAAGCCAGGATCTACATCAAGACTGAAGATCTCCCTTCAAATCCTTTCAGGAGTTTTGGGTTTTCTTTATGTTTTGTTATTTTCTTTACTGTGAGATGTTTTCTTTTATAAACATGAACTAAACCCCTAAATACCTAAGGGGGATGAAACCTAAGACAAATCTTGTTATTGTTATCTGAGCTATATGATAAATATTTGACTTGTTCTTAATTGTGTTTTAATTCTTGAATTGATATTTTCGAGATATTAGTTCAAGTCGAATGTGCTTATTCAGTGGAGCAAAAGTCCCTGTTTAAGAGTAGATCCAACACAATTAAGCGGGGTTGATCGCAATCCTAGACGTAGGACGATGAAAATCTATCGAATTAGAGTTAAATCTAATAGGGGGATCCATAGAATGATTTAATGCAACACTAGGGGGTTTTAATTAGAAAGAGATTTCAATTAATCAACCTAGGGTTAGTTGTTCTTAGTCTCGATGGAGATATTAACATAATTTAGGGATCTCTACGGATTAAGTCGGATGAAGAAATTATCTAGTTCAGAGTTAGATAATAAGTGAAGTATAGGTGGATTATTCCTTGGGTATTACTTAATCAATCAGTTTTTTCCTAAAGTCTTTCCCCAATTCATTCTTTGTCACGTCCTTAGTTTAGTTAGATTTTAGTTTACAAACAACTCCTTTTTATTTTTAGGCTAGATAATAGGAAGAAAGTCATTACTAGTACTTTTGGTTCCTTGGATTCGATATTCTGGTCTTGCCACTAACTATACTACTATTCGATAGGTGCACTTGCCTTTTATCGTGATAATAGTTAGTTTCCAAGTACGATCATTATTATTACTTCATCGAAATCACGATCAAGTTTTTGGCGCTGTTGCCAGAGAACTAAAATATTAGGAACACTCAATTTCTATTACTTTAGCCATATTTACTTTTATAAGCAATTTATTTTCTATTTTTATTTTTTATTTACTAAAATTTTCTTTTTTTCCCTTCCAGACATCTCTAGTTTATGACTAGAAGAAACCCAGTAGGACCTTTATTGTTCGATAGCGATTTAGAAGCCACAGTTCGTAGAAACCGAAGAGAGATAAGAAGAAGCCTACAATACCCAGAACATGGACAAGAAGAAGAACCCAAATCTACTGAAGAGACGGAGGCAAATCAGGATAATCAGCTACCTCCTGTAGTAGCTGTAGATCCTATGAATCAAAATCCTATTCCACGCACTATGTATGATTATGCTAAACCTAATTTGGCTGGTACTGAATCTAGTATTGTTAGGCCTACTATTGCTGCAAATAATTTTGAACTAAAACCTAACACGATTCAAATGATACAAAAGTTACTTCAGTTTGATGGTCTGCAGGATGAGGATCCTAACTCACATTTAGCTAATTTTTTGGAATTCTGTGACACATTAAAATAAATGGCGTTTCTGATAATGCCATTCGTCTTCGATTATTCCCTTTTTCTTTGAGAAATAAAGCCAAACAGTGGTTAAACTCTTTACCACGAGGGTCTATCACTACATGGGAACAAATGACCGAAAAATTTTTACTTAAATATTTTCCGCCGGCTAAAATGGCAAAGTTAAGGAAAGATACCTCTTCTTTTATGCAGATGGATTTAGAGATACTCTATGATACTTGGGAGAGATACAAGGATTTATTGAGAAGGTGCACTCACCATGGGTTAGCTCTATGGTTACAAGTTCAAACTTTTCACAACAGTTTGAACCCCTCAACGAGGCAGATGATTGATGCAGCCGCCGGTGGAACAATCAATAACAAAACACCAGAGGCAGCTTACGAGTTTATAGAGGAGATGTCACTGAATAACTATCAGTGGCAAGTCATGAGAACAAAGCCGCAAAAAGCTACTGGAGTTTTTAATGTTGACACAGTCACTATGCTTTCTAATCAAGTAGAACTTCTTAATAAAAAGATTGATAATTTCATTGGTTCTACACAGATACATCCAATGATGCAGTGTGACTCAATTCAAGGAAACATGAGCAATTCTGAGTACCCCACCTATGGATGTGGCACGGAAAACGAGCAAGCCAACTATATGGGTAATAATTCTAGATCTCAAAATAACCCTTATAGTAACACTTACAATGCAGGTTAGAGAAATCACCCTAATTTCTTATGGGGAGGACAAGGCAATCAAGGAAATTAAAGGCAACCACCTCCTCCGGGATTTCAGCAACCCCCTTACCAGTAAGAGAAAAATCTGAACCTCGAAGAGATGCTCACGAAATTCATCTCCGTATCAGAAACCCGTTTTCAGAACACCGAGATGGCACTTAAGAACCAACAGGCTTCTATTCAAGGACTTGAAACTCAAATAGGTCAGTTTGCCAAGCTAATCTCTGAAAGACCACAAGGTGGTTTGCCGAGCAACACTAAGACTAACACTAAGGAGCAACTCCACGCCATTGACATGATCGATGAAGGAGGGTTAGTTAAAACCAAATCAGAGCTAAGTCAGGAAACTATGGTAAGTAAAGGTAAGGGTGAGGTAAGTCGCAAGGAACCAGTTATCAAAGAGTATGAGCCTTGTGTCCCATACCCAAATGCAACAAGGAAAGATCGCACAGATGAACAATTCGGTAAATTCCTTAAACTGCTAAAGAAATTACACATTAACTTATCGTTTATTGAAGCTTTTTCACAGATGCCAAATATGGTTAAGTTCTTCAAGGAGCTCTTAGCAAACAAATAAAAATTAGACGAATCGTCACATGTAGAGCTGAATGTAATTTGCTCAGCCATTTTGCAGAACAAGCTACCTAATAAATTAAAAGATCCAGGGAGTTTTACGATTCCTCGTTTGATTGGTAGTTTAGATGTTAAAAATACTTTGGCTGATTTAGGGGCAAGTATTAATGTAATGCCCTATAAACTATTTAAACAATTAGGTCTTGGGAAACCCAAACAAACTAGGATGAGCATTCAATTGGCTGATAAAACCATTAGATTTCCTAGGGGTATAATTGAAGATGTGCTAGTTAAAATTGACAAATTCATATTCCTAGTGGACTTTGTTGTTTTAGACATAGATGAGGATAGCAATGTGTCATTAATTCTAGGGCGACCCTTCCTAGCCACTACAAGGACTATAATTGATGTAGGCACAGGAGAACTCACACTTCATGTAGGTGATGACACAATTACTTTGCAAGCTCGAAATTCTAATAAGACTGTTAATGATAAAGATTTTATTACGAGTCCTTATAATAAGAATGATCTCATTGTCTAACTTTCTCTGCAAGGTATTCCTCATGGAAGTGCAACTGAGCCACATTCAAATTCATACGATAACAAGGGAACAAACCATGAAGAACGAATGCTGCAAATCAAAGAACTAGACGAGTGGCTGAACTACCGCCAAGGGAAACCTAAGATATGCCACATCAAACCAAAGCATCACCGTGACGACCCTAAGGTAAAACCAAATCAATTTAAGGTAGGGGATAAGGTATTATTAGAAGGGGAGGATCCTCGAATCTGGAATTCAAAATTTCAGACAGATGACACGCCTCCCTTACGGTAATGAAAATTTTCCCCTATGGTATAGTCGAGACAACACATAAGACAATTGACACTTTCAAGGTAAATTATACTCTACTCAAACCTTATTTTGATATTAAAACAGATAGAAAGAGAGAGGAGTTTGAACTTCTCAAACCACCGTGACCATGCAAGCTTGAGAGAAGTCAAGCTTAGACTATAAACAAGCGCTTCCTGAGAGGCAACCCGAGCACTAACATAGTAAATTTCTTTAAACTTAAGCTCTTAACCTCTAATTCATAAACTAACTTCCTGAATGCAGATTTTTCAAGCCACACGGCCATGCCCACGGGCGTGCCTAAGGTCGTGGGCACAACATGAGCGGAGATACGGCCGTGTACAATGACCGTGTTCAAATAGGGCAAAATTTTCCCACGACACGGGCTTCGACAAATAGCCACAACCGTGCGATGTGGCCGTGGCCAAACCTGCTAAATTAACATGGGCGTGCGACACGCTTGTGTCCTAAGGCCGTGGGAAAACCTATTAAATCAACATGGGTATGCGTCATGGCCGTGCCTGACGCCCGTGGTTAAACTTGACAAATCAACACGGGTGTGTAACCTCATACATAGGCGTGGGAGAAGTGAACAATGAAGGAACGGCTGTGTGACACGACCGTGTACCCTAACACGCCAAAAGAACATGGGCGTGGGCCACTAATCAGGCGTGCCAAAACGCTTAACTTTTGAACCACACGGGTTGCACACGAAACACATGGGACCCCTCACTATTCATCATCTTCCCCACTCAAAACCCTAACCCCTCTCCCACCACCGCTCATACCAGCCACTCCTTGCACCGTCGCTGACCTAGCCCAAACCACCATGCCCGGGTACCACATCCACGACCGTGCTCCGCCTTAACATCTACCTTATCGGTTCCCCTTCTCCCTTTTCTCTTAATCATGATTTTTATTTTTAATTATTTCTATTTTTATTTTCATTGTTACATTCATCCAGTTATTTACCCTTCTACTTATGTGATTCTCATACATTTTGCATGATTGGTTTGGAATACTTATCATGCCATTTTGACCCATTCTTTGGCTGCCATTTTTAGCTATCTTAAGCAATTGATTCTTAGTACATATTGCTATTAAAAACTAACCATAGCTACTATTATCTCTATTTTTTTGTTAAAATCTATGCTTAGGATAACCCGAACACCGAATTTATTTCTTGAAATTAACTTTTGCATTGAGTATTTATTAGTTCCTGATTGAACAACTTAGTCTTGATTAGCTTTATTTTTCATTTAGTTTAGTAACTTATGAATACTGATAGTATATGTCCATTTTTTCATTAACAACGGTTACCCTTGTTTTCTTTCAGGAACAATGACCCCTCCACGTGGGAAAAAGACTGTTGTCCCCGCGTCAAAGAAACAAAAAGGACCCGGTGGTACCTCTTCTAGTGCCACCACTAAAATTCGCTATTCCTTCCTTCAGTTCTCGCAAGGTTCCCAAGAGGAACTATTTCAGATTCTCAGAGCGAGACCCCTCAGAGTGGGTAGATGTATTAACTGGGCCGTACTCAAGTATGTCCAGCTAGCAGATGCAATTCGGGCCTTACTATCTACGGACCCATAGGACCAATTCTTCGAGATCATTGAGCCGACCTACCTTGAGCTCACTTTAGAACTCTGCTCCACCTTTCACTTACAGATGGTCATGTCCTAACACGACGATCCCAGAACGGTCCAGTTTTGCCTTGGTGGTTTGGTACGCCAAATATGTGTACCTGAGTTCGGTGTCGCTTTAGGCCTGTATACCGACAGAATTATGGAGGAGGAAAACCTCTACGAGCTTCACCGCCATATCTACTTCACTCCTTCCAAGTGTTGGCAGGCCCTCGTCCCTATTTCAGCCACCTATGACCCCAGCCGTTTCAAGGCGACAGCTTTCGCCCCATCACTAAGGTACCTTCATGCCCTACTCGCACATACATTGACAGGCAGACGAGAGAGCACCATTGTTGTCAACACTCACGACGCTTATTTCTTGTGGAGCATGGTGCATGGGCACGTGTTCGACCTCGCTTTTTTCATCGCCCTCGCCATTCAGCATCAAATAGAGCGGCATTGTAGGGGGTGATTTCGATGGGCCCATATATGACCCGTCTGGCTCGCTACTTTGGTCTCCTCAACACCGCAGCACAATCATCCTCCCTCACTCTTATCGGCCAAATGTCCCCACAGGGCATCCAAAGCATGCTGCACATGGGGATGATTGAGCACCGACATGGGACCGATCCTCATCAGTGCCGTCTAACTCAGTCTACCGAAAAGGAGGACCCAGAGGACATTACTGACGATGTCCCTCCATCTCACGAGGAGCCACCGCAACTCGTCGTCCAGTTCATGCGGCTGCTTCATATGCTGGCATATCTGAGTGCCTTACACGATTCGAGCAGCAGTGCTTCCAACGCTTTGATCACATTGACGCTACTCTACAACATATATGCCAGCATCTCTACATTTCATCACTGCCTCCACCTCACAAACCATCTGAAGATTAGGACTTTAGAGTCCTCTTATCTTTTTCTTTATTTTCCTTTTTATTTTCTACTTTCTTTTTATTCTTCCTTTTATTTTACTTAAGATTTATCTTTTTCATTATTTGAATTTCAGTATTCTAAGAACTTAGCTTAATTTATTTTAAACATTTCATATCAGCTATTTCTTAATGAGTAAATTGTGCTAATCTACATTCCCTAAAATTATATTAATGCTATCGCAGTTTCAAAGAGCCTAAAACCTCAAATCCAACTCTAATGGGAAAACCCTGCCACGACTGCTGGGTCCTACTCGACCACGATCATAGCCACCATGATACTACTTCTAATATTCTTTTGGCACAGAGATTGTGGATCAACACTCTTTCCTACAAGCTTCCACACTTCCAACTCAAGGAATTCATCCAATATTCAGAGAGTTTCACTTCTCTCCCTATCTTAAGATTTATGCTCATATTATCAGTAAATTTAATTTTGTACATTGAGGGTAATGTACATCTTAAGTGTGGGGGGTTATTAAGTTTTAAGTTCACTATCAGAAAATCCCTGAAATTTACTCACTTTCACTTTTTGCATTATTCTCAAATCTCTGAATCTTGACCTTAACAATTAGAATGAAATCTGATTGATTTATGACTTTTATTGATAGGTTTAGGATTAAGACATAGGTATTTGTGCTTTGACTATTTAAACTTTAAGACACTAGAGAATCAAGCATGATAAGTTGAAATTTTTTAGAATTTAAAATTTTTCTAGGTTGTTTTCCCCAATTTTAAGTGTTATCTTGAGATTTGAAATTTGTAAGATTGACACTAAAAGCCATAATTCTGGTGAGATTTTTGAGTCTTTTGAGCATACATTCTTTCATGCTCACTTTTATTATTGCTTTGAGTGAGTCAATATTGATCTATTATTCTAGAACTTGCTTCGATTATACATATCAAGACCACACCATTGATTTGATATATTGAGATGATAAAGGCACCTAGGTTTTAACCCACTTACTCCATAAAAGCCTACCCTCATATTTAACCATTAGTAAGCCCCCTTGAGCCTAAAAAACCATTTTGTTTCTATTCATCCTCAAGATTAACCCATAACCCATTATTGTTGAAATCCCCCTAATTACTTAAATCCCTAATTTTTATCGAGATTTGAATTGAATAATTATCTAGCTATATTCTCCCTTTCAGTTAGTTAAAGTTTGTAAAGTATTTGACTTGTTCTTAAAAAAATTGTTGTAACTTAAATGTTTAGCATATTATTTTGTAATTATGTACTATAGATCTTAAACGACGTTAGTCATGGGGAAACAGATCAAATGTATGAAATTATTTTAGTGATAGAGATTTTTCTAGTTAGATGATTTTTCAGTTCAATATCGATTTTAACCTTCTTTTTTAGCTTGCGACCACACCCCTAACCAAAGCCACGTTACAACCCTCTAAAGACCTTTTGATTAATGTATCATGTCAATACATAGTGGTGGAGATTTGATTTTCATGCAAGCATATGGTAATAACTTTTCATGTTGACTAATGAGTGCTTAATATCTAAACCCTAAACACTTCGAGTGAATAGAATGAATCTTTAGTAAGGTTGTCAACTCTTGTTGATTTTGAATTCAAGGTAATTACTTAGAAGAGGGGAGAAAACCTATGTTTCTGTGATAAAATTCTCAACTTATATTGTTTGATACTTTAATGTTCTTTCAGATGAATTCTCAAATGTATGATTACTTGTGGATTACTTCGAAACATTATTGATAAGAATTATAAGACGAGAAGAATGATTTTTAATTGTGAGTTAAGATTTTGCTTGAGGACAAGCAAAGGCTTAAGTGTGGGGGTATTTGATAAACTATAAATTATACATATTTCTATCCCACATTTCGCACATTTATGGATGAATTATCATTGAATTTGTGGAATTTGATGCTCCTAATCCTTTAATTTCATGTTTTATACTTAGGTGAGCATAGGAAAGCAAAAAGAATAAGAAACATGCCAAAAATGGAGAAAATGGGCCAAAGTAAGAAATCAACACGGCCTAAAGTTTATCACACTGGTAACCCATACGGCCGTGCCACATTAACAGGCTTAGACACAGCCTGGGCTCGATTCACACGGGCGTGCCACACGGGCGTGTCCCTGTCGTAACAAGCTTCAATTTCATGTCAAAAAAGCTACTTAGGGGCTAAGAAAGATTTTCCAAAATCTATATAAAGACCTAGGACGCGACTACAAAGAACACACAGAGTCCTCACCAAGACTCAAAGTAGAAGACAAGGAATTACTCGAAGGAAACCGGTTGATCCATCTCAGCAATGATGTGGGTTAACCCTAGGTACCTTTATCATTTCGATATATTAGATCAATGATGTAGTCTTGACATGTATAATTGAAGTAAGTTCTTGAATAACAAATCAGTATTGACTTACTCAAAGCAACAATAAAAGTGAGCACGAGAGGATGTGTAACACCCTAGGCCCTTATCCGTCGCCGGAATAGGGTTACGAGATATTACAAGATAGTCACATAAATCCATTTAACATTACATAAATGCCTAAGTCCCATCTATACAATGCCAAAAATCATAGATATGCCTAAGTCTCATTTTTCTTTTCATCAATTAGCTAATTCCCATGTATACTACCATAAATTATCATTTTTTAAGAATACACAAAATCTCAAACAATGTGGCCATGACCGAAACATATACATATCTAATACATAAACAAAAATTAATCCATGGGTTGAATAGATATTCACATAACCATTACAACCATTCAAATATCCATTAAAAATTATCAAAGAAGCTTACCTAATGAAGAAAATCAAAGTGACGAAAGCTCAATGTTCTTCTTCCCCTTTCTTTAGCATTTTCGGCCATGAAAACAAAGAAAAGAAACTTTGTTCTTTTCACCCTCTTTCTTTTTTTATTTTATTTAATTATCCATAATATGCATAAACTTTCATTAATTTATTTATTAACATAAAAAAATACAAAATATTGACTTAATCATTTGCATGGCCGGCCGCTAAAAATAAAATGGCAAATTTGACATGCAAATCCATTTATTTTACAACATTCTATAATCACTCTCCTGAATTTAGCCACACATATAATCAATTTTTCTCACATAAGTCCTTTAATTTAGTAACACATTCAATTTGAGAAAAATCATAGCATTCAAATTTCACACATGCATGATCACATATTTTGGACATAAAATATTATATTCAAATATTTTTTTGTGACTCGGTTCAGCGGTCCCGAAACCACTTTCTGACTAGGGTCAAAATAGGGCTGTCACAACTCTTCCCCCTTTAGGGATTTTGGTCCCCGAAAATCTTACCAGTGAATAAGTTTAGGTATCTTTCTTCCATAGATTCCTCGGTTTCCCAAGTCGCTTCTTCGATCCCATGCTTGAGCCATAACACCTTTACTAATGGAACCTTTTTATTTCGCAACTCTTTCACCTCTCGGGCTAAAATACGAATCGGTTCTTCTTCATAACTAAAATCGGGTTGAATTTTAATTTCCGACGGATTAATCACATGTAAGGGATCGGATCTATAACGACGGAGCATCGATACATGAAAAACATTGTGGATCTTTTCAAGTTCAGGGGGAAAAATTAGCCTATAAGCAACCGGCCCAATCCTCTCTGAAATCTCATACGGTCCGATAAATTTCGGACTCAATTTGCCTTTACGAACAAAACGGAATATCTTTTTCCACGGCGAGACTTTCAAAAAAACTTTTTCTCCAATCTAAAACTCTATATTTTTACGCTTTAAGTCCGCATATGATTTCTGACGATCTGATGCTGCTTTTAGGCTATTTCGAATTATTTTCACTTGTTGTTCGGCTTCTTTGATTAAATCGACCCCGTATAACTTATTCTCGCTGAGCTCGGTCCAAAACAAAGGTGTACGACATTTACAACCGTATAAAGCCTCATAAGGCACCATTTTGATACTCGTTTGAAAGCTATTATTGTAAGCAAATTCAATCAACGGTACGTATTTCTCCCACGAGCCACTAAACTCGAGAATGCAACATCTCGACATATCCTCGAGTATTCGAATCGTTCTTTGGACTGACCGTCGATCTGGGGATGAAAGGCAGTGCTAAAATGAAGCTTAGTACCCAATGCCTCATGCAGTTTCTTCTGGAATCGCGAAGTAAATCGGGGATCTCTGTCTGAAACAATAGAAGTCGGTACCCCGTGCAATCGTACAATCTGGAAGACGTACAATTCCGCTAGTTTATCAAGTGAAAAGTTCATGCGAAAAGGGATGAAATGAGCTGAATTCATTAATCTATCAACAATAACCCAAATGGAATCTTTCTTGCTCGGCGTCAGTGGTAAACCGGACACAAATTCCATCGTAACTTGATCCCATTTCCACTCGGGTATTAGGATCGGCTGAAGTAATCCTGAGGGCACCTGGTGTTTCGCTTTTACTTGCTGACATATCAGACACTTAGATACGAAATCAGAGATGTCCTGTTTCATGCCGTGCCACCAATAACATCGTTTTAGGTCGTTATACATTTTTGTGCTTCCCGGATGAATCGACATTCGGCTATTATGGGCCTCATTTAGAATGATCGAAACTAGCTCTAAATTTCTTGGAACACATACTCGATCCCTTAACCTCAAACAATCATTATCGTCAATTCGAAACTTTGAATCCACACTCGAATCACACTGAGCTCGCTTAACAACCAATTCATCATCGACTTTCTGAACTTCACAAATTTGTCGTATTAACATTGGTTTCACTTTTAACTCGGCTATCAGCACATCATATACCGATAAAGATAAGTGTACGTTCATTGCTCGCAGGGAAAATAATGATTTTCGGCTAAGAGCGTCCGCAACTACATTAGCTTTTCCCGGGTGATATTCAATGAGAAGCTCGTAATCTTTCAGCAATTCCAGCCACCGTCTTTGTCTCAAATTTAAGTCTCTTTGAGTCATCAAATATTTGAGACTCTTATGGTCGGAAAAGACGTGACATTTCTAACCGAATAGATAGTGACGCCATATCTTCAGAGCGAAAACAATAGTAGCTAGCTCAAGATCATGAGTCGGATAATTCCGTTCGTGAGGCTTTAACTACCTCGAGGCATAAGCGACAACACGACCCTCTTGCATCAAAACGTAGCCCAGACCGTTCAAAGATCATCACTATAAACCACGAACTCTTTACCGGATTCTGGCTGAACTAATACTGGAGCTTCCGTCAATAGAGTTTTCAGCTGATTGAAACTTTTCTGACACTTTTCAGACCACTCGAACTTGACATCTTTTTGTAGCAGTTTTGTCAACGGTGTCGCAATCATCGAGAAACCTTTGACGAATCGTCGGTAGTAACCAGTAAGTCCTAAAAAGCTCCGAACTTTTAAAACATTTCTAGGAGGTTTCCAGTCGAGAATGGCTGAAATTCTGTTCGGATCGACTCGAATACCCAAAGCAGACACTATATGTCCCAAAAAGCTGACCTCGCGCAACCAAAACTCGCATTTACTGAATTTCGCGTACAATTGATTATCACGTAAAGTCTGAAGCACAAGTCTCAAATGTTCGGCATGCTCGATCTCATCGCGAGAGTAAATCAAGATGTCGTCGATGAACACCACCTGATATCGCGTGATATGAAGTAATAAAATTTATAAAGAACTTGATCACACCCAAACTAACTAATATCACGATGTTTAAGGCAAGCGCACCTATCAAACAGTAGTATAGCTTTAGTGGCAAGACCGAGTTATCGTACCCAAGGGAACCAAAAGTACTATTACTTACTTCCTTTCTATTATCTAGCCTAAGAATAAAAGAGGGGTTTGTTTAAACTACTTCTAAAACTAACTAAGAAAAGCACAAAGAGTAAATTGGGAAAACTTTTTAGGGAAAAGCTGATTGATATGGACAATACTTAAGGGAGAATCAACCTAGACTTCACTTGTTATTGTTTTCTTGAACTATATGATTTGTTTACTTGACTTGATACGTAGAGATCCCTAATCTATGCTAAACCCTCCGTCGAGGCGTAGAGCAACTAGGCCTAAGTTGTTAATTAAAGTTCCCTTATTAATTAACTCTCTAGGTTGCATTAATTCGATCTATGGTTCCCCATATTAGGTTTGACCCTAATCCGACAGATTTATGTCGCCCTATGTCTAGGCTTGCATGCAACTCCGCTTAATTATGGTAGATCTACTCTTATCACAGGGACTTTTGCTCCTCTGCTCTAAGCACAACCAATTCTTGAAATAATACCTAGGACTATTAAATCAAGAATGAAGAACACATAATTAAGAACAATTCAAGTATTTATCATATAAATCAAGAATAAATAACAAGATCTATCTTAGGTTTCATCCCCCTCAAGTATTTGAGGGGTTTAGTTCATAATAAAGAAAGAAAACATCTCAGAAGATATAAAATAACAAAACATAAAAGAACCCGAAAACCCCTGAAGGAATTTAGGGAGATCCTCTATATTGCTGCAGAATTCCGGCTTCTGGGATGAATCAATCAGCTTCCCTGCGAGTAATCCCTACTTCCACTCTCTATGTTGGCAGCAAAGAATACTTCCCTTTTGGGGGAAATAAGCACACCCCTAGAGTTGCCTCCTAGGGTCTTTATATAGAGCTTTGGAGAGCCTTTCTTAGCCTCCAAGTATCCCAATTCGAGTGAAATTCCTCTTCCTCACGACTAGAACACGCCCGTGTGCTATGCTCGTGTGACTTCGACAAAGGCCGTATGATTTGGCACAGCCGTGTGGCTTGCCCATGCTTGTCGAGGGCTGGACCGTGTGATCTTCATATGGCACGGCCGTGTGGCACGGTCGTGTGGTGATTCCTTGGGCCGTGTGTTATGTTATTTTTGGCCCATTTTCCTCATTTTCGGTCCATTTCCTATTCTTTTCTCTTCCCTATGCTCTCTTGAGTATAAGATATGAAAAAGAAGGATTAAGAGCACCAATTCTCACTAAATTGATAATAATTCATCCAAAATATAGGCTAAATATGAGGTAAAAATATGTATAAATTAGCATTTATCAAATACCCCCACACTTAAGCCTTTGCTTGTCCTCAAGCAAAATCTCAATCCCTAAATAAGAATCATTCTTCTCAACTTACAACCTTTATCAATAATGTTTCAAACTAATCCACAGGTAGTCATACAATGAGTAATTCAATCAGAAGAACATTAAAGACTCAATCACTCTAAGTTGAGAATTTTATCATTGAAAACATAAGTATCTTCCTTCCTTCTAAGTAGTTATCTCTCCATCTTAATTAACAGGAGTTGACATCCTCACTAAAGGTTCACTCTATCCACTCGAAGTGTTTAGGGTTCAAAATTTAAGCACTCCTTAGTCAACCTGAAAAGTTATTACCATAAGCTTGCAAGAAAATCAAATCTCCACCACTAAAGTTTGATATGATACATTGATCAAAAGGTCTTTTAATGGTTGTAACAGGGCTTGGTTAGGGGTGTTGTCACAGTCTGGAAAAAGAATGTTAGAATCGAGATTGAACTGAAAAATTATCTAGCTAGAAAAATCTCTATCACTGGAACATATTTCTCAGCTAATTCTTATGATACTATTATTTCTGCCTTGGTAGCCTTAAAATAGAAATATGCAAAAACTTGTTCAACTATTACAAGTTACAACTGAATTTCACTGTATGTACATTTTTTTTCTTTCTTTTCTTCTTTTTTTTTTCTTTCTCATTTTTTTTCCTTTATTAGTTTCCTTTTCATTTCAAAATTTATTTTTATGTTTAATCCTTTTAATCATTACAGTATTAGTATTTTTTAGAACTTAGTTTATTATTTTTCTGTTATTTAATTTTCTATCTTTCATATCGACCAATCCCTAACGAGTAATCTCTATTAATTCAAAATTTCCACGACTAATTAAATATTTCCACAGTTTCAAAAAAGGGAGGTATACAGATCATATTCGAACGGAAATGGGACCACCCCTGCCACAATTACCGACTCTTCCTCACAAATTCATCCTAAATTCAAGGAGTTTCAATTCTCTCCCTATCTTATGATATTATACTTCTCTTGCTATTTATATAACTTTGTACATTGAGGGCAATGTACATCTTAAGTGTGGGGGGGAAGCTTACTTGAAATCTTTACATTATCTATGAAAATCCCTGAAATTGTACTTCATGCATTGTTCTTAACTAATTCTCAATCTCCTATTAGGAATTTATTCTGATTGATTTATGATTTCTATCGATATGTTGAGAATTAAGATATAGGTGCTTGTACTTTGATTATTCAAACTTTAAAACATTAGGGAATCAAGCATGATAAGTTGAAATTTTTTGAGAACCCCAAATTTTTTTTTGCATAAGTTATCTTCCCTAAATTTAAGTATTATCTTGAGATTTGAAATTCGCAAGATTGACATCAAAAACCATAATTCTGGTGAGATTTTTGAGCATTTTTGAGCATACATTCTTTCGTGCTCACTTTTATTATTGTTTTGAGTGAGTCAATACTGAATTGTTATTCTAGAACTTGCTTCGATTATACATGTCAAGACCACATCATTGATTTGATATACCAAAATGATAAAGCACCTAGGATTTAACCCACTTACCCCACAAAAAGCCTACCTCCATAAATTAACCCCTAGTAAACCCTATTGAGCCTAACAACCTTTTCCTTGACTCACCCTCTAATTATTAACCAATAACCCATTTTTGTTGAATTGCATTCAATTATTTTGACCCCTATTTTTGTCGAGATTTGAGTTGAATTTTTCATCTAGCTTTTTTTTCTCCTTTCCAGATTGTAAAGTTTCATTCAATTTATTACATTACTTGAATTGTTCTTAATTAAAAAAAAAGGAAAAAAATAGAACCGAATGAGAGAATAGAGGCACACGCCCGTGTGTCTCGGGGTTAGCCCGTGTTGGCCATATTGCACGGTCGTTGTGAACTTGTTCGCTTTTTCGCACGGTCGTGTAGGTAGTCACACGGCCGTGTCTGATTTGACAGTGTTGGCCACGGCTTGGGGACACGAGCGTGTGGCGTTATGTGAGCCCGTGTTGATACTGCAGGGTTGCCACGGCCATGTCGTACGGCCGTGGGAAATGTTGATAGCCCGTGTGGAATTCGTAAAGTTGCCACGGCCATATCACACGGCCGTGGTGATTTGTCGACCTCCCGTGCTTTTGGGAAACTTCTGCTCTGTTTGTACACGGTTTGGGTGCACGACCGTGTCTTTGTTTTAAGATGTCATACGGCCTTAGGCACGCCTGTGTGGCTGGCCATGTGGCCTAGATTTCTGCATAAAAAATGTTAGTTGCTGCATAAAAATACTAGAAAAATTTTAAACAAAGAAAAGTTATTAAGTTATTGCTCGGGTTGCCTCCCGAGAAGCGCTTGTTTATAGTCTAAGTTCGACTTTTCTTAAGCTTGTTCGTTCATGGTGGTTTGAAGAGTTGATACTCTTCTATCCTACTTGCAATTTTATTATTAACATAAGATTTGAGTCGAGTATGGTTTACCTTGAAAGTGCTAAGTGACTCATGTTTTATTTCTACTGTACCATAAGGGAAGATTTTCATTACCGTGAAGTGAGGTATGTCACTTGTATGTTCTTTCGAGTTTAAGATTCGGGGGTCGTCTTCCCCTAAAAGTACCTTATCCCCTACCTTGATTTGACACGTTTTTACTTGAGGGTCATCTTGGTGATGCTCTGGGTTGGTGTGGCATATTTTGGGTTTTTCATGATAGTTCAGCCACTCATCTAGTTCCTCGATCTGAAGCGTTTGCTTTTTAGGTGCCTCTCCATTGGATGGACTTGTATGTGATTGGGTTGCCTTTATGTGAAGTGTATCCTGCACAGAAGGTTGGGTGGTGAGTTCAATGTTTTTACAAGGACTCGTGACTATATTATTATCAACAGTTTTAATTGCGTTTTGAGCTTGTAAAGTAACTTTGTCATCACCTACACGTAGTGTAAGTTCACCTGTTCCTAAATCAATTATTGTTCTGGCAGTTGCTAAAAAGGGTCGCCCTAGAATTAAGGGTATATCGCTATCCTCATCAATGTCTAAAACAACAAAGTCAACTGGGAATATAAATTTATCAATTTTGGCGAGCACATCTTCAATTATTCCCTTAGGAGACCTAATAGTTTTATCAGCTAGTTGAATGCTCATCTTAGTTTGCTTAGGCTTTCCAAGACCTAGTTGTTTAAACAGTTTATAAGGCATGACATTTATACTAGCTCCTAAATCAGCTAAAGCATTTTTGGTGTCTAGGCTACCAAATAAATAAGGAATAGTAAAACTCCCTGGATCTTTCAGTTTGGTTGGTAGTTTATTTTGGAGAATAATTGAGTATTCCTCGTTGAGTTCCACTATGGACAATTCTTCCAACTTCCTTTTATTTATGAGAAGTTCCTTTAAAAATTTTGCGTACTCCGGTATTTGCATAATTGCTTTAACAAAAGGTAAGTTAATATGTAATTTCTTTAACAGTTCAAGAAACTTATCGAATTGCTGATCTGTGCGGTCCTTCTTTAGCGCATTTGGGTATGGGATACGAGGTTTAAATTCTTTGACGATTTCATCTTTGGGACTTGCCTCATCCTTTCCTTTACTTACCACAGGCTCCTTGCATGGCTTTGGGTTGGTTTTGGTTATCCCCTCATCATCTATCGTATCCACAGCATTGAGTTGCTCCTTAAGGTTAGTCTCAGTATTGCTTGATAACCCACCTCGCGGTTTTTTAGAGATTAGCTTGGCAAGCTGGCCTATTTGAGTTTCAAGTCCTTGAATGGATGCCTGCTAGTTCCTTAATGCAGTTTCGATGTTTTGGAAACGTGTTTCTGATACGGCAATAAATTTTGTGACCATCTCTTCAAAGTTTGGCTTTTTCTCTTGTTGGAATGGTGGCTGTTGCAATCCTAGAGGAGGCGGTTGTCTTTGATTTCCTTGTCCTTCCCATGAAAAACTGGGGTGACTCTGCCAACCTGCATTATAAGTATTACTATAAGGGTTATTTTGCAGTCTAGAATTGTTACCCATATAGTTGGCTTGCTGAGTTTCCATGCCATGTCTATAAGAGGAGTAATTTGGATTGAACATATTTCCTGGAGTTGCGTTGCATTGCATAACTGGCTGTACCTGCGTAAAACCAACAAAATTATCAAACTTTTTATTTAAAAGTTCCACCTGATTAGTAAGCATAGTAACAGCATCAATATTATAAACTCCTGCAACTTTTGTCGGCTTTGTCCTCATGATTTGCCACTGATAGTTATTCAATGACATTTATTCAATAAATTCATAAGCTGCTTCTGGCGTTTTATTATTAATTGTTCCTCCTGCGGCTGCATCAACCATTTGTCGTGTGGATGGATTGAAACCGTTGTGGAAGGTTTGAACTTGTAGCCATAAAGGTAGTCCATGATGAGGACATCTTCTCAAAAGATCCTTGTATCTCTCCCAGGCATCGTAGAGTGTTTTTAAATCCATCTGCACAAAAGAAGAAATAACGTTTCGTAATTTAGCTGTTTTAGCGGGAGGAAAATATTTAAGTAAAAATTTTTCTATCATCTGTTCCCATGTGGTGATTGAGCCTCGTGGTAGAGAATTTAACCACTGTTTGGCTTTGTTTCTCAGAGAGAATGGAAATAGCCTTAGTCGAATAGCATCATCAGAAACGCCATTAATTTTAAAAGTATCGCACAATTCCAAAAAGTTTGCTAAATGAGCGTTGGGATCTTTATCCTGTAAACCATCAAACTGTACAAACTGCTGAATCATCTGAATAGTGTTAGGTTTTAGTTCAAAATTATTAGCAGCAATAGCAGGTCGAACAATGCTAGTTTGAGTACCAATCAAACTAGGTTTAGCATAATCATACATAGTTCGAGGAGCTTCATCCTAGTTTACTGGTTCTGCTGGTAGTGCTGGATGTGGTGGAACGTTTTGATTTGCTTCCATCTCTTCTGTAGGTTCTGGCTCGTGCTCAGGTTCTTGCTCTGGATAATGTAGGCTTCGTCTGATCTCTCTGCGATTTCTGCGAACTGTAGCTTCTAAATCTTCGTAAAAAAGTAATGTCCTGTTGGGTTGTTTCTAGTCATAAACTAGAAAAACCTAGAAAAATAAAAAAGGAACGAAAATAAAATAAAAAAATAAAAAAATAAACTTAGAAAAACCTAGAAAAAAAATAAGAAGAAAATAAAAATCAAAATCAAAATAAAAATAAATAAATAAATAAATAAATAAATCAAAATAAATAAATAAATATATTAATGGCTAAAGTAATAGAAATCGAGTGTTCGTAATATTTTAGTTCCCCAGCAACGGCGCCAAAAACTTGATATGTGTGATATGAAGTAATAAAATTTATAAAGAACTTGATCACACCCAAACTAACTAATATCACGACGTTTAAGGCAAGCGCACCTATCAAACAGTAGTATAGCTTTAGTGGCAAGACCGAGTTATCGTACCCAAGGGAACCAAAAGTACTATTACTTACTTCCTTTTTATTATCTAGCCTAAGAATAAAATAGGGGTTTGTTTAAACTACTTCTAAAACTAACTAAGAAAAGCACAAAGAGTAAATTGGGAAAACTTTTTAGGGAAAAGCTGATTGATATGGACAATACTTAAGGGAGAATCCACCTAGACTTCACTTGTTATTGTTTTCTTGAACTATATGATTTGTTTACTTGACCTGATCCGTAGAGATCCCTAATCTATGCTAAACCCTCCGTCGAGGCGTAGAGCAACTAGGCCTAAGTTGTTAATTAAAGTTCCCTTATTAATTAACTCCCTAGGTTGCATTAATTCGATCTATGGTTCCCCATATTAGGTTTGACCCTAATCCGGCGGATTTATGTTGCCCTATGTCTAGGGTTGCATGCAACTCCGCTTAATTATGGTAGATCTACTCTTATCACAGGGACTTTTGCTCCTCTGCTCTAAGCACATCCAATTCTTGAAATAATACCTAGGACTATTAAATCAAGAATGAAGAACACATAATTAAGAACAATTCAAGTATTTATCATATAAATCTAGAATAAATAACAAGATCTATCTTAGGTTTCATCCCCCTCAAGTATTTGAGGGGTTTAGTTCATAATAAAGAAAGAAAACATCTCAGAAGATATAAAATAACAAAACATAAAAGAACCTGAAAACCCCTGAAGGAATTTAGGGAGATCCTCTATATTGCTGCAGAATTCTGGCTTCTGGGATGAATCAATCAGCTTCCCTGCGAGTAATCCCTACTTCCACTCTCTATGTTGGCAGCAAAGAATACTTCCCTTTTGGGGGAAATAAGCACACCCCTAGAGTTGCCTCCTAGGGTCTTTATATAGAGCTTTGGAGAGCCTTTCTTAGCCTCCAAGTATCCCAATTCGAGTGAAATTCCTCTTCCTCATGACTAGAACACGCCCGTGTGCCACGCCCGTGTAACTTCGACAAAGGCCGTGTGATTTGGCACGGCCGTGTGGCTTGCCCGTGCTTGTCGAGGGCTGGACCATGTGATCTTCATGTGGCACGGCCGTGTGGCACGGCCGTGTGGTGATTCCTTGGGCCATGTGTTATGTCATTTTTGGCCCATTTTCCTCATTTTCGGTCCATTTCCTATTCTTTTCTCTTCCCTATGCTCTCCTGAGTATAAGATATGAAAAAGAAGGATTAAGAGCACCAATTCTCACTAAATTGATAATAATTCATCCAAAATATAGGCTAAACATGAGGTAAAAATATGTATAAATTAGCATTTATCACCACCACAAATCGATCCAGATACTGTCTAAACACCTAATTCATCAAGTCCATGAAAACCGCAGTGGCATTAGTGAGCCCGAACTGCATCACTAAAAATTCGTAGTGTCCATACCTCGTTTTGAAAGCAGTCTTTGGCACATCGGAATCTCTAACCCTCAACTAGTAATAACCGGATCGTAGATCAATCTTTAAAAACACTGAAGCTTCTTTCAACTGATCAAATAGGTCGTCGATTCGGAGCAATGGATATTTATTCTTTATAGTGGCTTTATTCAACTGTCTATAGTCGATACACATTCTCATAGTCCCGTCTTTCTTTTTCACAAACAAAACTAGTGCGCCCCAGGGTGAGAAACTCAGTTGTGTGAAACCTCTATCTGTTAATTCTTGTAGCTGATATTTCAATTCTTTCAACTCGGTAGGTGCAATACTGTACGGGGCAATCAAAATCGGAGTCTTACCCGGAACCAACTCTATACTGAACTCAACTTCTCTAAAAGGTGGCAATCCCGGTAATTCCTCGGGAAACACATCCGAATACTCGCATAACACAGGTACAGTCTTAAGCTCTCGTTTGGATACCTTGCTGTCTAGCACATAGGCCAGATACGCTTCACAGCCCTTTCTCATGTATTTCTGAGCTGACATGAAAGTTATTACTGCAAGTAGCCCGTTTAAATCAGTGGACTTAATCCAAATTATCTCATTGTTCGAACATCGCAAATCGATAGTCTTTCGCTTGCAATTCACCATAGTATCGTCCATAGTCAGCCAATCCATACCGAGAATAATATCAAATTCATTGAAGGGTAAAAGCATCAAGTCGGCCAGGAAGCAGAAATCTCGAACCATTAGGGGACATTTCTTGCACACTTTATCAACTAGAACACAATGACCCAAAGGATTTGACACTCGAATCACAAACTCAGTAGACTCAACTGAAAGAGTCTTACTGGATGCTAAGGTTTCACACACATATGAATGGGTTGAACCGGGATCAATCAGAGCGATAACATCATTATTAAAGAGGGTAAAAGTACCGGTAATAACATCCAGAGAAGAAGCCTCCTCCCGCGCACGAATGGCGTACGCTTTGGTAGGTGCACGAGCCTCAGATCTGACTGTAGTGTCTCTAGTCCCTCTCTGACTACCGCTAGTATTTCCTCCACGCCTCGGTGGTCTACCTCGTGCTGCTGTGCCACTCGGTCTCTGACTCTAATCAGTATTCTGTTCATCCAATTTTGGACAATCTTAAATAAAGTGATTGGCCGATCCACACTTGAAATAGGAGCGGTCATGAAATCTACAACTCCCCGGGTGCCATTTACCACAATATTTACAATCAGATCTATCCCAACGTTCATTACCAACACTGCGACTGAAGTAGCTCGTGATCTCACGGGGGTCAATGATGATCACTTCTAGAAAAACCCAGAGCATTCTTGGATCGGCCCGAATCATCTCTAATTTCCTTGGATGATTGCTGAATAGACTTTCCTGCAGACCTCTTCCGGAAATCTCTGGCTTCGTCTTCAGCTTTTCTCTTTTCATTACTGAGCTCTTCTGCCTTGCAAGCTCGCTCAACAAGTACGACGAATTCTTTGATTTCCAAAATTCCCACCAGCAATCTGATATCTTCGGTTAATCCGTCCTCGAAATGTTTACACATGATAGCCTCGGATGATACACACTCGCAAGCATATCGGCTGAGCCACACGAATTCTCTCTCATATTCGGTTACTGTCATCCGGCCTTGTTTAAGCTCAAAAAATTCCTTCCGTTTCTGATCGATGAATCTCTGACTGATATATTTCTTGCGAAATTCGTTTTGGAAGAACTCCCAGGTGACTCGCTCTCTCGGGACAATAGAAACCAAAATATTCCACCAGTAGTAGGTAGAGTCACGTAACAGAGATACCGCACATTTCAGACACTCCTCGGGTGTACATGACAGTTCATCGAACACTCGGATTGTATTGTCAAGCCAAAACTCGGCTCGCTCAGCATCATCGCAAGGTATAGCCCGGAACTCTTCAGCCCCGTATTTTCTAATTTTGTCTACCGGGGGCCTACTCGATCTCAACAGATCGGTCACAAGAGGGGCCACATATGTTGGAAACAAAGTATTTGGGGGCGGGGGTTGTGGAACAGCTGAATTAGTTTGAAGAAATTGAGTGAACCAATCACTCATCATTGCATAGAAGGCTTGTCTCGTGTCATCGTCTCGATGACTGATATTCGACTGAGAGTCATTCGGCGCTGTCCCTTACGCGGGAGCAGGCGTTACACTTTCAACATCGTCCGCTACGGCTCGATCAGGATCAGGATTCATTTCTATACAAAAATCACATTTCAATTGTCAGAAGTCATCACACTATCGCATTAACACAAAATGGCATGTATAGCTAGACTCACACGCGCTATGTTAGTCCGAGAATCGACTAAACCGTAGCTCTGATACCAATAAAATGTAACACCCTAGGCCCTTATCCGTCGCCGGAATAGGGTTACGAGATATTACAAGACAGACACATAAATCCATTTAACATTATACAAATATATTGCGCAAGTACACTTAATTACCCAAACATATGAACATGCATAAAAATGGCCCTTTTGAATCTACTTATAATGCTAAATAACAATTACTATTCATGTGGTAAAAACCTCATGACTTAGCCAATTTCATGACATTTGATAAATATTGATCAAACAAACTTCCAAGAAATTTACACTAAATTTCCTTACCTTAGCCAATTATCATAACTCATATTCATGCATTTCTTTACTATTATAAGACAAGTAATGTCAAAGGACACCAACTAAATGCCATGCACTTATATATTTATAATCCGATTTCACATAGCTATCCAAGACTCACAATTTAACCAACTTATCATTGTTCATTCATTATTTAACTCATCAAAGATCAACCACAACATGTATATCATATTAGGCACTCCTTCCCACAAGGACACAATATACAATAACGCCAACAAAGATCAAATAAGCATGCATCATTCAATTCTCAATCACTTACCGAATGCACACATTCAATTCAAGATTCAACATTTGATCATTTTGTTCTCATTCAATTATATACACTATTCAAAAGAAATCTCAAAATGCGCACTACTTCAAATATTAATAACCAAATGCATAAGACCTCACATTCATTCACAACCATCATGATCAAGTTTTAAAATTCATATTCAAATAAAAAGGTAACATAGCAAGCCATCTTCGCATGGCTAAACATATATACATCATCAAAATGATACTTGATTTTCATCAAAAGTCAAGCCTATACATGCCATTTTCAAAGTTTAGCTACTAAGTTTTAAGCAACAAAGTAAGCATTTCTATGCTTAGTAAGTTTTAAGCAATGAATTCATTTGAATTTAAGGCGTAGTACTATTAATGCTTAACGTCTTCACTTTGGTCGAATATAAACATTGCAATTACACTGCTAAATTTAAGCTTATACACGTACTCACATTTTCATGTAGCTTCACACTTTGATCTAATATACTCGTATACTAAAATCAATCTTAACATGATTCCACTTGAATCGAATTTCACACATCATAAATAAGTCATAGACTTTTGAGTAACCTTAAACAATGGCCAGAGTATCACTATCCAAATGTGTGTTCACAATCTAAAACGAATCAAATTCACAACGAGTATGAAGTACATACCTGACAAACTTAGGGTAGTGAGCACATTTGTTTGGGGTTATTATGACATAATTCATATAATTCTCGCATGAATGCCTGCGGAGTTTTAACCCGGATATAACTCCGGCACGAATGCCCTTCGGGACTAAACCCGGATATAACACCGACACGAATGCCCTTCGAAACTAAATCCGGATATAACACACTGAGCCTTTATGCACATTTATCCATCAAGTATACATTTCACAATTCTATCACATTATAATTTGTTTTGCCTCATTCACATACAAGTACATAATTTATTACTTTTATTTAACACTTGATCTATAAGCACACAAGGATCACATATCCACCTAATTATCATAGCTTATTTTCTAGTCATCATTCGGCTACATGCTTTATACACAACTATCTCACAACCAAATTTTTGGTAAAGTAAGGTCAATAGGCCGTGATTCATATATTTTCCACTTATAGCATGCCATTCTAACTTTTATACTAAATTTAATTACTCAAAACTTACCTCGTAACTTTCTGGACAATTTTTGGGTTGTCTATTCCGTGACTTCAGCTTTCCCCTTATCCGTTGTTGCCCCTCTATACTCTTGAGCTTAATTTGAACAAACTTTAACTCATTAAAATCCCATATAAGATTGCTTATGGCCATATATTATCAAACTCAACAAGCATTCATTTTAAAACTTCAATTCCATAATGCCAAACGTCGTTCTCTACTAACCACACACACACTCACACGCATTAATATTCATCCATGTATGACCTATAGTTCACTCGGCCATTCAACATTCAAGGTCATATAAATTTCATGTCAAATTTCCTTAGTTGAAAACATATACAAGTACATAATGCGCATTAACATTTTGTTTTAACAACTCACAACTCAATTTGCACTATATATCATTAACTAACCATCCAAACCAAATTCATTTGTTCCAATGGACATAGCCGAATGTCCTACTAGCTTAATAAGTCACACGAAGAACAATAACCAACTCAATTTCATCCTTAGTTTCTCTCATAGCTAATTCATAAAAATTCAATAAGAACACATCAAATTTCTTAGCAAAATCCCAATTTCAATTTTGGCAATTCATGAGTAAAAGTTACTCACACATTAGCTATTTCTAAACTATCATTGAATCCACATGAAAACACATATAATTTAGCTCAAGCATTAACTAAACTCCCTTTCTTAACAAAACATGGAAAAACATATCTATTCCCCACTTCCCTATCCATGGCTGAATGTAAATGTTAGTACTCCACTCTAACTTCATACCCTATAACTCAATTCTTTCATTCAATCCCTTGATTTCATCAATTCTAGACTCAATTTCACAATTCAACATGAATTATAAGCTTTCACAAGATTTTCCAATTTTCCCACAAGTTGCCGAATGTAACTAAGCTCATCTATACAATGCCGAAAATCATAGATATGCCTAAGTCTCATTTTTCTTTTCATCAATTTGCTAATTCCCATGTATACTACCATAAATTATCATTTTTTAAGAATAAAACACAAAATCTCAAACAATGTGGCCATGACCGAAACATATACATATCTAATACATAAACAGAAATTAATCCATGGGTTGAATAGATATTCACATAACCATTACAACCATTCAAATATCCATTAAAAATTATCAAAGAAGCTTACCTAATGAAGAAAATCAAAGTGACGAAAGCTCAATGTTCTTCTTCCCCTTTCTTTAGCATTTTCGGCCATGAAAACAAAGAAAAGAAACTTTATTCTTTTCACCCTCTTTCTTTTTTTTATTTAATTATCCATAATATGCATAAACTTTCATTAATTTATTTATTAACATAAAAAAATACAAAATATTGACTTAATCATTTGCATGGCCGGCCGCTAAAAATAAAATGGAAAATTTGACGTGCAAATCCATTTATTTTACAACATTCTATAATCACTCTCCTGAATTTAGCCACACATATAATCAATTCTTCTCACATAAGTCCTTTAATTTAGTAACACATTCAATTTGACAAAAATCATAGCATTCAAATTTCACACATGCATGATCACATATTTTGGACATAAAATATTATATTCAAAATTTTTTTATGACTCAGTTTAGCGGTCCCGAAACCACTTTCTGACTAGGGTCAAAATAGGGCTGTCACATGTATGCTCAAAAGGCTCAAAAATCTCTCCAGAATTATGGCTTTTGATGCCAATCCTATGAATTTTAAATCTCAAGATAACACTTAAAATTAGGGAAAATAACCTAGAAAAATTTAAATTCTCAAGAATTTCAACTTATCATGCTTGATTCCCTAATGTCTTAAGGTTTGAATAATCAAAGCATAAGTACCTATGTGTTAATTCTCAACATATCAATAAAAATCATAAATCAATCAGAATTAATTCCTAATAGGAGATTGAGACTAATGTAGAGAGTGAAAGTGAGAATTCAAAATTTGATAACAATGTAACAAGTTAGTGGTATGAAATTCAGGGATTTGAAGAGAATGCAACAACTGAAAGTGAATTTCCCCCCACACTTAAGATGTACATTGCCTTCAATGTACAAATATACATTAGTAGCAACAGAAGCATAAAATTATAAGATAGGGAGAGAAGTGAAACTCCCTGAATTTTGGATGAATTTGTAGAGATGGATATTGGAATTGTAAGAGCCGGTAGTTATGGCATGTTTTTTCCATTACATATAAATTTGAGCTGTAAAGCTCCTTTGAAACTGCGATAGCATAAATAAGTGTTTAAGGATTTAAGTTAAGCATAATTTTCTCATTAGGGAATAGCCGATATGAAAATAAAATTGAAATCTAAACTAAAATATTCAATAGCCGTGTCTTTGCTTGTGGTGTTCACACGGCCTTAGGCACGCCCGTAGGCATGGCCGTGTGGCTCGAAAAACCTATATTCAAAGGGTTAGTTGATGTGTTAGAGAGCCTAAATAAAAGAATTTACTAAGTCAGTGCTCGCGTTGCCTCCTGAGAAGTGCTTATTTATAGTCTAAACTCGACTTTTCTCAAGCTTGTTTGGTCACGATGGCTTGAAGAGTTGATACTCTTCTATCCTGCTTTCAATTTCATTATCAGCGTAAGATTTGAGTTGAGTGTAATTTACCTTGAAAGTGCCGAGTGACTCATGTTTTTTCTCGACTGTACCATAGGGGAAGATTTTCATTATCGTGAAGTAGGGTGTGTCACTTGTATGTTCTTTTGAATTCAAGATTCGAGGATCGTCTTCCCCTAAGATTACTTTATCCCCTACCTTGATTTGATTCGTTTTTACCTGAGGGTTGTCTTGGTGATGCTCTGGGTTGGTGTGACATATTTTGGGCTTTTCTTGTTAGTTCAGCCACTCATCTAGTTCCTCAATTTGAAGCATTCACTTTTAATGTGCATCTTCCTTGGATGGACTTGTCTGTGGTTGGGTTGCCTTTATGTGGAGTGTATCCTGCACAGAAGGTTGGTTGGTGAGATCATTTTTTTTACAAGGATTCAAAATAGTATTTTTATCATCAACAATTTTAATCGGGTTTCGGGTTTGTAAAGTAACTTTGTCATCACCTACACATAGTGTAAGCTCGCCTATTCCTACATCAATTATGGTTCTGGCAGTTGCTAAAAAGGGTCGCCCTAGAATTAAGGGTACATTGCTATCCTCATCAATGTCTAAAACAACAAAGTCAACTGGAAATATAAATTTATCAATTTTGACAAACACATCTTCAATTATTCCCCTTGGAAATCTAATGGTCTTATCAGCCAATTGGATGCTCATCTTAGTTTGTTTAGGTTTTCCAAGACCTAGTTGTTTAAACAATTAATAAGCTATTACATTAATACTAGCCCCTAAATCAGCTAAAGCATTTTTGACGTCTAGGCTACCAAGTAAACAAGGAATTGTAAAACTCCCTAGATCTTTTAGTTTGTTGGGCAGCTTATTCTGTAGAATAGTTGAGCACACTGCATTCAGTTCCACATGGGATGTCTCATCTAACTTCCGTTTATTTGTCAGTAGCTCTCTTAAAAACTTAACGGCATTTGGCATCTGCCATAGAGCTTCAATAAATGGTAAGTTAATGTGTAATTTCTTTAAAAGTTTAAGGAATTTACCGAATGGCTCATCTGTGCGATCTTTCCTTAACGTATTTGGGTATGGGATACGAGGCTTATACTATTTGACAATTGTATCTTTGGAACTTACCTCATCTTTACCTTTACTTACCACAGTCTCCTTGCATAGCTCTGGGTTGGTTTTGGTTAACCCTTCCTTATCTATTATATCCATGGCATTAAGTTGCTCCTTAGGGTTGGTCTCAGTGTTGCTCGGTAACCCACCTTGCGGCCTTTCAAAAATTAGCTTGGCGAGCTGGCCTATTTGAGTTTCGAGTCCTTGAATTGAAGCTTGTTGGTTCTTTAGTGCCGTTTTGGTGTTTTGAAAACGGGTTTCTGACACGGCGATAAATTTTGTGAGCATTTCTTCAAGGTTTGACTTTTTCTCTTGTTGGAACGGTGGTTATTGAAATCCCAGAGGAGGTGGTTGTCTTTGATTTCCTTGTCCTCCCCATGAAAAATTTGGGTGGTTTCGCCAACCTGCATTGTAAGTGTGACTATAAGGGTTATTTTGAGGTCTAGAATTATTACCCATATAGTTGGCTTGCTCAGTTTCCATGCCATGTCTATAGGAGGAGTAATTGGGATTGTACATGTTTTCTTGAATTGAGTCACACTACATCACTGGTGTACCTGCGTAAAACCAACAAAGTTATCAATCTTTTTATTAAGAAGTTCTACTTGATTAGAAAGCATAGTGACTGTGTCAATATTAAAAACTCTGGTAGCTTTTTGTGGCTTTGTTCTCATAACTTGTCACTGATAGTTGTTCAGTGACATCTCTTCTATAAACTCGTAAGCTGCTTCGGGTGTTTTGTTGTTAATTGTTCCACCGGTGGCTGCGTCGATCATTTACCTTGTTGAAGGATTCAAATCGTTGTGGAAAGTTTGAACTTGTAGCCACAGAGGTAACCCATGGTGAGGGCACCTTCTCAAGAGATCTTTGTATCTCTCCCATGCGTCGTGGAGTGTTTCTAAATCCATCTGCACAAAAGAAGAGATATCATTCCTTAATTTAGCCGTTTTAGTCGGCAGAAAATATTTGAGCAAAAAATTTTCTTTCATTTGTTCCCATGTAGTGATAGACCCTCGTGGTAGAGAATTTAACCACTGTTTAGCTTTGTTTCTCATGGAGAATGGGAATAGCCTGATACGAATGGCATCGTCAGAAACGCCATTTATTTTGAATGTATCGCATAATTCCACAAAGTTGGCTAGATGCGAGTTAAGATCCTCATCCTGCAAACCATCAAACTAAACAAACTGCTGTATCATTTGAATAGTGTTAGGTTTCAGTTCAAAATTATTTGCAGCAATAGTAGGCCTAACAATGCTAGATTCAGTGCCTGCTAAATTAGGTTTAGCATAATCATACATAGTACGCAGAGCAGGATTTTGATCAATAGGATTTGCGGCTACTACAGGAGGTAGCTAATTATCCTGATTGGCTTCCATCTCTTCGGTAGGTTCTGGCTCTTCTTTTTGTCCTTGTTCTTGGTATTGCAAGCTTCTTCTTATCTCTTGGCAATTTCTACGAACTGTAGCTTCTAAATCATCGTCAAAAAGTAGTGGTCCTCCTGGGTTTCTTCTAGTCATAAACTAGAGATACTTGGATGGAAAGAAAATTTTAGTAAATAAAAATAAAAGAAAAATAAAAAACTGAAAATAAATAAAAGTAATAATGGCTAAAGTAATAGAAATCGAGTGTTCCTAATATCTTAGTTCCTCGGTAATAGTGCCAAAAACTTGATCGTGATCTCGAGTGATGATGATAAAGTAATAAAATCTGATCGTACCTGAAAACTAACTAATATCACAATAAAAGACAAGTGCACCTATCGAATAGTAGTATAGTCAATGGCAAGACCAGAATATCGAATCCAAGGAACTATGGGTACTAGTAATGACTTTCTTTCTATTATCTAACCTAAAAATAAAAGGGGGATTTTGTTTCTAAATTAACTAATCTAAACTAAATTGAAAAGAAACGGCAAGGAGTAAAGAGAGAGATTGCTTTTGGGAAAACTGATTGATTAAGGCAATACCCAAGGAAGAATCCACCTAGACTTCACTTGTTAACTACCTCTGAACCAAATGATTTCTTCATTTGATTTTATCTGTAGAAATCCCTAAATTATGTTAGTACCTCCGTCGAGGATAAGAGCAACAAATCCTAGGTTGATTAACTGAAATCTCTTCTAGTTAAAACCCCTAGTCTTGCATTAACTCGATCTATGGCTCCCCATATTAGATTTGACTCTAATTCAGTAGATTTTCGTCGTCCTATGTCTAGGATTGCGATCAACTCTGCTTAATTGTGTTGGATCTACTCCTATGCAGGGACTTTTGCTCCTCTACATAGGCACATTCGACTTAAATCAATATCCCGGACATATCAATTTAAGAGTTAAAAACACAATTAAGAACAAATCAAATATTTATCACACAGCTCAGATAATAATAACAAGATCTATCTTAGGTTTCATCCCCCTTAGATGTTTGGGGTTTTAGTTCATACTTATAAAAGAAAACATCTCAGAAGAAATAAAATAACAAAACAAAAGAAAACCCAAAACTCCTGAAAGGAGTGAAGGGAGATCCTTTGTCTTGATGTAGATTCTGGCTTCTGAGATGGATCAATCGGGTTCCCTTTAAGTAATTCCCTGTCTTCAACTCCCCGTCTTGGCGGGAAAATAATGTCTCCTTGGCGGGAGAAAAGCACACCCTTGTAGTTGCCTCCTAGGGTCTTTATATAGAGTTTTGAAATGCCTTTCTTAGCCTTTAAGTATCCTTTTTTGAGTGAAATTGAACTTCCTCACAACAGGGACACGCCCGTGTGGATCGACGACCAGGCCGTGCTCGAGCCTGTTAAAGTGGCACGGCCGTGCCAGGTGAACCTCCAGGCCATACTAAATTGGGCCTAATTTGCCCATTTTCGGCTCGTTCCTTGCTCTTTTCTCTTCTTTATGCTCTCCTAAGTATAAAGCATGAAATAAAAGAATTAAGACCACCAATTTTCACAAATTCAATGATAGCTCATCCAGAATTTAGGCTAAGTATGAGGTAAAAATATGTATACTTTATGGTTTATCATAAAGGTTATCTGATTGTCTTGAACTCGCATGCACATCAATTAATGTTCTTCCCGTGGCTAGGAAAGGTCTCTCAAGAATGATTAGCACTTCCTTATCTGCTTCAAAATTTAAGAGAATGAAATCAACTGGAAAAATAAACTTACCAACTCTTACCAAAACATCCTCGATCTTTCGTTCAGGATATGCTAAAGATCGATCCGCTAGCTAAAGCGTCACAATTGTAGGTCTTACTTTACCTATCCCTAGCATCTAGAAAATAGACTTGGGCATCAAGTTGATACTTGCTCCTAAGTCACACAAAGTTTTACCACAACAAGATTCACCAATGTTACAGGGTATCATAAAGTTTTCTGGATCCTTCAATTTTAGTGGCAGCTTGTTCTGCAAGAACGCATTGCACTCCTTTGTCAAGGCAACAGTCTCATACTCACTCAATTATTTCTTCTTGGATAGTATATCATTCATAAACTTCAATAATTTGACATTTGTTCTAAAGCCTCCACCAACGGAATATTGATATGTAACTGCTCCAGAACATCCAAAAACTTCTTAAATTGCACCTCTTGTTTCTAGTTGTATTGCTACAGTCTTTGCGGATAAGGAGGTGATGGAACTTTTGGTTGAATCTGACAACTCTTCTGAGTAGGTAAATATGCATCCAAAGAAGATGTTAAAGTATCTGAATTTACTAAGTTAAGATTCACCTTATCAGTCTTCACAGATTCTAACTCTTTTGATATAGGAACTTCAACAGCGGGTTGACTTTCCTCCTTCTTGACAGGCTCATCTTCAACATCAATCAATCGGGGCTCCAAAATTTTACCACTTCGCAACGCCACTGCCTTGATATGCTCTTTATCCAAATTTCTTGGATTTTCAGTATTGCTCGGCAAGGTTCCTTGTGGTCTGTTATGAAGCTCCGTAGCTAACTAACCCATTTGGTTTTCCAAATTTTTTAGTGTTGCTGCTTGGCTCTAGATCAAAGCGTCATTCTTTGCCATGTACGCTTTCAACAAGTTCTCCAAACTGTTTGATGACTCAGCTTGAGGTGGTTTTGGAGCTTGTTGATTAAGCCCTTGAGATTGGTTGGGCCTATGCTGCATAAAGTTGTTGTTCGGTCCATTTCTTTGGTTGCTCCAAGAAAAGTTAGGATGATTACGCCATGAAGGATTGTAGAAGTTAGATTGGGGACCTTGTCCACTCCTATTTTGATGTTGGTTCCCCACATAGTACACTGACTCAAGATTTGATGGACAATTCTCAAAAGAATGACCTTCCCCACAGTACACACAGGAAACTACTTCAAACAAACTTGGTGGCTGAGTTGTAAAATTACTAGCACTATTAGCGATAAACTATTTTAACATAGAGGAAATTGACGATACCTAAGCTGATAAAGAAGTGAGGGCATCAACTTCTTGAACTCCAACTATGCGTCTTCTTGAAGCTGCTCGGTTTGTTGGCCATTGATAGTTATTGCTCGCGATCCTCTCGATGATCTCATAGGCCTTATTATAAGACTTAGACAAAATTGCACCATTCACAGAAGCATATACCATCAATCTTGTATGCGCATTGAAACCATTGTAGAATGTTTCCAACTGGATGCAATGAGGAATCCCATGATGAGGACACTTCTTAAGTAACTTCTTGAATTGCTCCCAAGCCTCATATAAAGACTTGTCATCTAATTGTTAGAAAGTTGTGATCTCGTTCCTCAACTTAGCATTTTTGCTAGGCGGGAAATACTTAACCAAAAATCTCTCTACTAATTCTTGCCATGCAGATATGGAACTTGGTGGCAATGAATTGAGCCATGCTCATGCTCGATCTCGCAATGAGTACAGAAACAACTTCAGCCTCAGTGTGTCTTCAGTCACACCGACTATCTTAAATAAATCACTCACCTCCATAAATAATCGAAGGTGGAGATGCGAATCTTCTGGGGGCATACCATTGAATTGGCCCACCATTTAGAGCATTTGAAACATCACTGATTTCAATTAAAATTGGGTTGCCTCAATATCTAGCCTTCTAATTCCTAAATTTAACTCACTGAAAAGTGGCAAAGCATATTGTTTGGTGCATCGATCCCTATCATCGGTAATGAGGATAGGATTTCGTACACGATCGACTTCATTACCTTGGTCTTGATTTTGATTTCCAAGGTCCATCTCGACTTGTTTTTAAGCTATTTGTTCACATCTTCTTTGTCTGAAAGTTCGCTCAATTTCAGGGTCTATAGAGAGTAAGTTGATAATCTGATCTATACTCATAAACACCTTAAAAGAAAATCACAAAAGTAAAAAGAATAAGTTAGTAATGTTAGAAATAAATCAAATTGAAAGTAAATAATTTCATAAAAAAATGACAATGGCAAAGTTAACAATCCCCGGTAACGGTGCCAAAAACTTGTAACGCTAGGGTTTGTGCTATTGTACACAGTCGTTATTAAGTAATAAGTAAGTATCGAGTTATCGTCTCCATAGGGATTGTATCTGTGTTATATAACACCCTAAACCCGGCCTAGACATTATGGCCGAATCTGGCAGCATCACATGAGAATGTTTTTGCAAACTGTTTCGGTACTTAAAAATCATTCCAGTTATTATCTTTTCTTAAGTCAGAAAATCTTGAGTTAACTGGTTTGCTTAAACCCCATTTCTTTCTATGCGAAAGCTTTGAATCATTCATTGATACGAAAATCTTTAATTTAGTTTTGAGAACATGTTTGAGGTGTCACAGTTTATAAATCTATAAAAAATAACAAATTTAAAATCCCACAATAAAAATAAAAACAGTCCAAAGGTCCACATTTAACAAAAATTCCAAAAAATAATAAAATAATAAAACAGAATGTAAAATGTAAATCATAAAATCAAAACGTAGCTAGCAGTGGTCACCGTCGAGCCCTTCGCTGTATTGATCCATCTACTGCTGGGGATTACCTGACAGACAAATAAATATAGGGGTGAGTTTTCGCAAACTTAGTGTGTACATCCCTACAATAAAGCATGCATACATACAGATGACAGAAATAGACATCAAATATAGAAAAAGAATAATAAAAGGCTCTCAAGCCCAAACAGATACAGAATCTCATGCATATCAGATCAGAACAGTACATGCCCACCAACCCTGCACACCATCTCCGTCCAACCCTACACACCATGTGGGGATAAATCGACCCACCCAGCCCTACACACCAAGTATGGGGATAATATCAACCCATCCAACCCTACACACCATAAAATACCGTGAAACGGCATATAACAAACATACGCAGTATAACTGCTAGAAATCGGGCTAATAGCTTTTCAATCTTCTTTCACTTCAACAAAAATCCCACCCAATGCAATGCATCATACAAACATGGCTTGTTATCATGCAAATAACAGATCATATAGAATTTCAAAACAGTATAGATATAATGAATCAGAGGGATACACATGCTAATACATGCTAAACCATACATCATAATATCATATTCCAGTAAAGGGGTCTAAGATAACCTTACAAACCTTATAACAAGTCACAGTCAACTTCTACGACCCGTGCAACCTTACAGAACATTTCAATAAAATGGGCTCGCACGTCCATGTGACCCGTCCATGTGGGCACACTTGTGTGGCCCACACGGCCCAAATTGGCCTTGCCCGTGAGGATCGCACTGTCTGGCCCAAAATCCCACACTCCTGTGTGGACCCACACGCCTGTGTGGCCCATATGTTCGTGTGGCCCACACGGCCCAATTAGCCTAGCTCGTGCCTCGCACATGGCCAAGCCAGCCTTACAAGCCTGTATCCGTCGTACCCGTGTGGCGTGCGCACAACCTAGCTCGTCGACCACACGGCCTCCATACGGGGCGTGTGGCATCTATAGCTTCATTTTTGGCTTTCATTGAAATGCGATTCTGAGTGAACGGAGTACACACTTGGTTCATTTTCGATGCTGATACAATCCGGAGCACTTTAATACCTATAATTAGTACCCACAACCTTTTAGAAACCCAAAACGAAGTATAAATCGATTAAAAGTAAAAACCACAAATTGACTTACGACTATCGACGAACACTGCTCTGATTCCAAATCGTCGAATATTTAATTTCCAGCCTCCTGATTAACTCCTAATTAGCAGTAAAACAAACCTCCATTAATATTCAACACTTTAAACGATAGCACTAAAAGGAAAAAAAAAGATCACTTACCCAAATATCGTGATCAACGCAAATCGCAAAGAGGGCAGAATGAAGGAAAAATCGTGAAGAAAAAGAAGAAGAATCACCAAAATTTTGGTGGCAAGACTAGGGATTATATGTTAGAAGGAAGAGAAAATAATTTGTTTTGGGGATTTCGGAAAACAAAAGAATAATGATTAGATTTTTTGATAACCCCTAATTCTCTCACTACTCCACTATTCAGTATTAGACTCAAACTCAAACTCCTTCACAGCGCATAGCAAAAAAATTATTGCCTCCGTGATGACTCGAACACAAGACCCCCCCACTTACTAACACACCACTTATCCCCCAGACCAGCAGACCCATTTTGTTATGTTTTTACTAACTTTTCATTAAAAGCCTAATTACCAAGAGTTAGGCTTTATTCAATAAAAAACCAAAATTTAGCCCAAGTCTTGGCTTGAACTTGGCACCTCATACACACATCCAGAACACTTAACCACTGAAGCAGACAGATATTTACGTTAAATTATTGCAAAAACATTTCCAGATATTTTTCATACGAAAATTCACCAAAAGGCGAAAAATAAAAATGCGTTACATGTTAAGTCACTTAATTGTAAAATTATAATAACAACTTGGTAAATAAAAACACAATATGATTTAGAAGTGTTGATTGAAATTAAGTATATCATACTAAATGCAATGATCCCTAATGCAATTTATCCTAAATATGCACCTATATGAATGAAATAGATTTTAGCAGAATTAAACACAATTTGCAACAATTATAACATAAATAAACTAGGATAATTACTTTAATTAAACTCAATTTATCATCAACATGCTTAATAATATTCGAAAAAAACATTCCATGGCAACTCGATCTTTCATGAGTTTGGAAACCACACTAGGTCCTTTCAGAATCCTTTACTTAGTAAATATGCATTTTACTGGTCCTTATTTACTAAGGGTTTCTTAGCATTCGTGTGAAGTAATAGGGACGTGTCAGGTTTGAAACAATTTAATCACACCAATCAAAAAACTATACAGATAACAGAGCTTGGTCAGAGTTGTTATGCAACCTACAATTTAATTGGGTTAGGATCTAAATTGAGCATGCACATTTCAATTATGTGTCCATTAGTCGTCGTCTGGTCAGGATTGCTTGGCTAATTCAAGTGCATTCCAATCATTATGAAATACAGACTTGATTTTAATTGAAAACATGATCGATTGAGGCGCAAACATTATAAGCATGAATCTAAAAAATATTATTTAATCAAAGTAATCATCATAGCTTAAATAAAATTAAGCTATCACTGTTGTAAACAAGAACAAAGAACACATAGCAAACATTTTTAGATTAAATTAAAAAAAAAGGAAGATTAAACCCAATTCAAAGTGGTTGTCAGCCAAGACTTTGAACGATGAGGGCTCCTTCGTTCCTTCGCTTTGCTCCTATAGTGATGGCTCTCCAAAGTGGCTGACTAAGGGCTCTTTAAAAGGCTTAATTGCTAAAATCTCTATGAAGAGATGATGCTAGGCATGGGAAGATGGAAGAATTGAGAGAAGAGAGAAAGATGAGAATGAGAGATGATTGATGAAATGATTAATGATGAGGGATGAGTAGAAATGTGAGAATGAGGTCTTATTTATAGGTGCGGGGAAGAGGATAGTTTACTAAAAATAGGAGTTTTCATCTCTTCAAGTATCTTCACTATGTGGCCGGCCATAAATTGAGGAAGTTGAGCTAATTTTTTCTCAATTTAAGTGCCACAACAACTCCGAACTGAGACTCGGTCAAGTGCAAATCTTCAGGTAAATCTCTAAATTCTTCAACATTGCAAGGACCTTGTGCAATTAAACCAAAAAGTGGTTTATGGACAGCCATGTGCAGTCGAATTTTGGGTTGACTTGGTCCCCAATTTGGATAGTTTTGTTATCCCATAAAGCTACCAGACATATCCAAAATAAATCAATAAATTAGAGGACCAAATAATAAAATTTATCCAATTTAATTAATTAATTAAAACCCAATTTATTAATGAAATATTTACAAATGAATTATTAAATATAATCTTATAATTTATTATTTAATTTAATCATGCATGGCCCACTTTATATCTTAAAAATATATTATGCTCAAAATAAATATAAAATAAGTCATTTAATGCATGAAAACTATATAATAAAACATGAAAACTATATAATAAAGTTCAAAATCACATTTTAATAGTTTCTATGTCGTATTTTCATATTTTCACATATTTCATTAATTTATTAAACAATTGCTTTGTTTTAGCAACAAATTTAAGTAAAACGGTGATGATTTACATAGGAAAAATCCTATATATTTTTCAGTTTACACACCCCTAAACTTAAATCATTGCTCGTCCCGAGTAATGTTTATGCACAACAAAAGGTCTTGCTAAGGCAAATTTGCTAATAGTGTAAACAGCATCAATCTTTGTCCTATAATCATGCATTAATAACTTCATGTTCATAGATTTTTTTTGTTAACAAGTAATTCATATGCAAACATTTTGAGAATTTTATACTAAGTTTCAAAATATGCCAACATGAATCATAGTTTGTATGTATGTCACAGCCACAGATAATATTTTTCATTCAACATAATTTCTCATCAATCAAGCAAAACAATAATAAGGTTTATTTATGATCATCATATGTTGAACTTAGTACTTCCTCTCCACTAATGTAGGTGACATAATCATTAAATCAATAGGTCTTGTATAAGGTTGTAATGGGGCTTGGGTAAAGGTAGGGATTTTAACAGATGAGACATTTCGGTTTCAAAATCTTAACCTTTAACTTTGTCTTGGATTTCTTAAAGTACAACCTTTTTCTTTAAGTGATCTTTTGGAACACCCCCAAACTTATTTTGAACTCATGCTCATACATTTTTCCTTGTGGAAACTAAGCAAACTTTTCTTTGCTCTTTTTTTTTAAGCATGAGCACATATATCTTCTGAAAATTTCCTTACATGTTGATTACCAAGATAACTTTAGTTAAGATGAGTGCACAAAATTAGAATAACTTCAAAAGATGTAAATGTGGCTTATAAAGTAGGTTCATTGCAATAAACAGGCCTTTAAACTTAAAATTATAGTTTCAAGGGTCTAATATCATAAGGTTGACTTGAACATGCTCAAACGATCCAAAGAAATAGTGCCTATATCATTTTTGATTCTTTTGTCTCCTAGGATTTCGCCTCAAGAAAGTTACTAAGTCAATTCTAAAGATCTAAAAGGAACTAAGTTTTCATAGCAAACATTACCTAAGACTAATATCATCCAAACATCCCATTCTTCATGATAACATACAATCACTCAGATAGAATCAACATTCATACTTGCATACAAAGTATCTCATAAAAAAATTCTCTAAACATTCATTTATTAAAACATACTTATGAGAGAAATGACTGAAAAATACTTGAAAAAAAATTTTTGAGCAATTTATTTGCCTTAACCCCTTTAAAAAGAAGCAATGTCCTCATTGCAAGAGCAAAGCAATGAATGAAAACTGAACACCAAGTAGGGTTGTAAAGAAAGAGGGGTGAGTTGTTAAGACTGCTAAAATACCAAGTCTTTCCTCATAACCCAAACCTAGACATGTTCATTTCCATTACCACATCACTTAGTCCTTTTCTTTATAAAGAAGTATTTATTCATGCTTGCTATGTTTTATTCAGCAGAAATTAAATCCTAATTACGAAAGAAATAAATTCATAAATACCTAAAAATAATTAAATAAATAACAAGACAAGAATCCCCTCTTTTTATTTTCCTAGCTCATTCCCTTTGTCTTCTTTAGCTTCATTTCTGCTTGCATAGTCAGCATCCTCCGTCCATGTCTCAAAGATAGCATCTGAGAACTCATGAACAAAAGTGTTAGAGATATTCTTTAAAGTACTTCGAATTGAATCATCTCTAATTTTTGCATATTTCCAATAAGTTTGTTGTTGATTATGCATGAACTTGCACATATCCATCATAATTAACAACTCTGATTTCTTTGAAGTATTTGCAGAAGTCAACATTAGAGTTGTAAATTCAAGTTCAACACTTAGCTTGAATGTTTCTTCTTCTGGCTCAACCCTAAGTTTAGGATTTGTAGATCCTTCAGCTGGTCCAGGACTACCCGGTTCCTTATCAGATTCTTCTTCTTCAGTTTCTATAACTGAATTAGCTTCAGTTTCAGTTTCATTTGTTGACTCTTCAGTACCTAGCTTAGTTGGCTCTACATAGCCATTATACAGAAACAAACATTAACATTTCCAGTTTGAACAGATTCAGATTTGATTACACTTGTATTCTAATATTCAGTTACGACAACAATAATAAACTCATACTTATTCATTACATAAATGAACAATAAAACTAAAGCCCATAAATGCACATATATACACAAACCAAACTAAAGCGAGTCCCAAACACACATACTAAGGCTTGAAGGAGGGTCGGATTACACAGAAACATAAAACAGATAGTTTATGACTCAAAACAAAAGTTCTACAAAATAGGGCCACAAGGCCGTATACCTCGGCCGTGTGGGGGTCTACATGCCTATGTGAAGGCGACACATCCTCACGTGAAGGCCACACACGCCCGTGTGGAGGGGACACACGCCTGTGTGAGCAGCCCGTGTAACTCACTATCCAAAAATGCCAAAAATAAAGAGTAGAGGAGACACAGCTGTGCAGAGATCTCACACGCCTGTATGGGTACACATGCCCATGTGGCTAGGTTGTGTGGTACCAAAATTTTACCAAAAACCCTAATTTCCAATTTCGCACGGCCATATAAGCCACCCATGTGGGGCACATGCCGTGTGGCCACCAGTGTGGTCACTAAACCACACTAAAACGATCCCCATCCTTTGGAAATCCAGAACTGTACTGAAATATGCAGAATATCATGCAATCCATCAATAACTCAACACTTAAAATCAATAGTTTTGGAAACACACCTTAAATCAAAATTGCAAACAACAAAGATTAATCGCTTCGCCTCCACAAGACTATTCTGACTCATAGGGATTCGAACAGAAGACCCAGAGATACACCAACACATGACTAACCACTAGACTAGCAAGCCCATCCTGACATTAAAACGCGAAAATGAACCCAAACATTCACCCACTCACTGATGCTAACCACAAACCTCAAAACATCTAAATTCCAGTATGTTACAACTCACTCATCCTTAAAGAAATTTCGTTCCTGAAATTTCCAACTAACAGAAAAACCGTCTAAACACAAAACTCACCACTACACTCCCGCTGTGCACTCTAACCTCAAAACACTACCATATCATAAAAAAGCTTAAAATTTTGCATACCTACCCAAAACACTTAACCATTGAACCAGATCAATTCTTTTTCTATTACACATACAAACATAATGCCATACTCAGAAAGTCAAATCATTCACAAATAATATCACACAACCATACCTGACTTAATGTCGTCGAGGATAGTACCTAATCCAATGCTCCGTGGACTCGCATCTAAGACATGCTCCTGACTTTTTCCAACAATCGCCCAGATGACGCTTCTTACAATGCCCACAAACTGACACACTTGCACCACTACTAGAACCTCCCACATTACTTTTACTAACATTCCACTGAGACCTAACACCCTTTGCAGATCAAGGCTCCAACCTCGAAGGACTACAATCTCTTTTCTTCCCACATTCCACACACGTATTTTGAACAATTTCTCTAATTCTCTCTAAACTAGCCTTAAAGACCTTCTCTAAAACTTCTCTCACTACTCGAGACAACGCCTCAGTACCAACTTCTGGGTTATTGCTACCCGTAGTTGAATGAACCACATTGACTTTCGACTCCTGAACAAACACACATCCTAGAAAGCTAATGACTCCTCGAGAGTCTCACTAGACTGACCCTCACGATCTTGCTTATCACCAAAATCCATATTGAACTTTGAACTAACCTTAAGAATCTATAATACCATAACTGAACACAAAGATAATTGTCTAAACATTACTATTCTAATATTACAGAACTAATTTGACAAGTTCAGAGTTTCACATGGACCAGCATCAGAGTATCAGACATTTTATTTTCTCAAAAACTTTTTCGAAACACTGCGGTACAATTTATAAAAAAAAAATTTAAACAAACACTCGCGCACATGAATATGTAAAAACACATGCCAAGTTTTTGCAAACCTGGCAATAAACCAAGCCTAAATGTCATGCCCCAAAACTCAGCCTAGAAGTTTAGACCGAGTCTCGGAGGTTACATTGATCACCGAAATGATCGTAGGTAAAATTTGAGTTTAACCAGCTAGAAAACATATAGTTTTTAGGTTACTTACAACTCTCTATTGTAAAATTCTGATATTACAAAAATTTTAGTTCAAAAGTCACTTACGTGCGTAAAACCCAAAATATAAACCATAGTATTTAAAATAAAACTTACAGTTCAAACCATTTATTTATAAATAGAAAACGAGAGTACCTGAAAAAGGGAAACTAAAGGGGTGAGCTACACAAGCTTAGTGTGATAAAAAAATATTACAATGGCAATCCGACATCCAAATAATCATCACAACCAAAATAGTCACATCAATACTGAACACATCGATCTATATACCATTAATCTCACAATCAGACAGACAGAAAAAATGGGAAACAAAAGTATCAACGTGAAACCTACCCATCCAGCCAAACACCTCTTCGTCCCCCATACACACCACGAATGAGCTTTAAGAAGCTCAACCTGTAACTTCCCAAAAAATATAAGGTTTTAAATTTTGCATGATTCAACACAAGTTCCATGTTTGCTTTATTGGCTAAGTGATTTGGGTGTGCTTGGGAGTGTTTGAGAAGCCTGGGTTCAAGTTTTGGCTTTTGTAGAATTTTTAGTTTTGCTCTTAAATGAATCTAGATGCTGGCATATATGCTTTATAAATAATAGTGTTTATTTTATGGCGCAAAGAGAGCTTATGGTCTAGGGACAATGTGGCGTGTTGCGTATCTGTGAGGTCTGAGGTTCAAGTCCTGGGTTGCGTATTGGGGTATTTATTTTGTTGCATGAAATGGCTGGAATTAGAGTTGGTTTGTGACTCTAAGTTGAATGGGTCTTAGGGAATTTTGAATGGAGTTGTTGAAGGAATTGAGGAGAAATCAGTGGAGTAGTTCAAAAAGGGATAAGGGGAGAGATTCTAGGAGGAAATCAAGGAATTTGAATGAGGGGGGAATGTGTACCGAAATTACTCTCTAGCTTTGAGAATTCGGCTGAGAGGCATATGTTTGGCATTTTGTTTTTTTTTTTTAGTTCATTTTTGAGAGTTTTGTTTCAGCACTTCTTAGCCATTTCGTATTTCGGGGTCTTTCAGGATTTGTTCAGTTGTAGTTCTTTGTGCCCAATAGGTTTTCATTTTTAGGCCTTGTTTTGTTCATTAGGCCAAATATTACCTCTCTTTCTCTGTGTTAAATTATTCTTTCTCTTTTCGCTACTCTCCACTCACCTTAACCCTTGCCAAATTGGTCTCTTTCCCTCCTTTGTTCTTTCAGATTTCCTTAATTGAACCTCCCTTGCTCTTTCTTTTCCCTTCTCCTCTCTGTCTCTTCTTGGACCAAATACCCTTCTTTTGCGCCTCTTTCCATACTTTGTTTCTATTGAACAGATTATGTTACACCTTTCTCAATATTGGTACGATGTGGTAAATTACTTCTTGGACAAGCGGTGAGTTCACTCGGATCTAGTTTCTTGTATCAGCTTTTGTTCATATTATTTTCTCCTTTGTTAAGCCTAGTAATCGGACTTTTGTGACTAATTCTTTTGCCCTTTCTTTTATGAATACGTCCGTTGGTTCCAAAATTTTCGAAAGGTGAAGGGCTTCTCAAGTGATTCAAGACCTTTCTTTCGACCTTCAATCGTTTGTTTAGGGGTAAGTGGGTTGGTTTGGCCGAATGCTCTTATGGTGTAGTGTTAGGGTTTTTAAGCCTTATTTTTGTGTTAATCAATCCTATCTAATAAAATCTATTGTAATACAGATATTCGATTAGATGCGTGATCGATTTTGGGTTAGTGTTCGTAAGAGGACTAAGGTCACTTTCGGTCAAGGTAAGGATGATGGTTATTTTTGGACTAAGTCATGAGAAGGCAGTTAACTTAAGGTAGTGATTGACTACTAGAATGTGTTGGTGGATTGTAGGTTCGGTGCTAGTGGGTCTATCACTCGGGTCGCAGTCAGGAGTGCAAAACCCCATTTAAACTGCATAACAGCAAAAGCTGAAAAGTCAAAAAGCCAAAAGGCTGGGCGTTGATGCCACACAAGCGTGCGAGCGTACGTGTGGTATTGCGTGCCCATAAAACATGGGCGTAGGCCCCCATGAGCGTTCTCATAGGTAGAGATGGGTCGTATGGGCCAATAGGCTCGTGGGCCTCACACGGATAAAATCCACGAAATGTGACAAATTTTGGACTAGTATATGTACTTTGCGTAACCATGATTGAATCTGGGCTAAACGGGCCACACGAGTGTGCGGGCCCACATGCCCAAATACATTGTTATGACCATTTTGGTTACCTAAGTCGCCCTAGACGTCTGTAGACCTTCTAAGAGGTCAGTAAGTGTACCAAAATCCCAAAATAGGAAAAATGACCAAAATGCCCTTGAGGGGTAAAATGACTCTTTTATCCCTAATGAATAAAAAATGACCCCTATACCCCTAGAGATAGACTGACTGTAATTATGGTATGACTATGACTGATACTGAGCATGACATATTACATACATGTATTATTTATGACATAACATACTGCATGGGATCAGAATTCTATTACGGAGGAAGTACTAGTGGCTCTGCCACATATATACTGTTACTGGTAGCTTTGCCACATACACTGATACTGGTGGCTATGCCACATATACTGTACTAGCAGCTCAGCTGCGATATTGGTGTGTTGGCTGGGTGGGTCAATTTTATCTCCACATGGTGTGCTGGTGGTACGGAGTGTGGTGTGTTGGCTGGATTGGGGTGGGTTGTACTTTTACATTATTACACCGTGCTGTTACTGTTTTTGGGCTAAGGCCCACACTATTACTGTATTGGGCCAAGGCCCACATTGTACTGTTTCTGAATAGGGCACAGGCCTAGACTGTTTCTGCATTTTGTATACTGATTGACTGATAAGGGATTACACACTCAGTTTTCGTAAACTCACCCTCTCTTTTAACTGTGCAGGTAATCCCCAGCCATACGCGATTTGGTGCTGCGAGAGACTCGGGGGTGGCTACACGATTGTAGTTAATTCCATTTGGTTTACTAGACTTTTAATTACGTTTTGGGGTTCTATTTTTGTAATAAGGCCATTTATGGGTTTAATTTTGATTGGCGTTTAGTTTAATTACTTAAAACTGCTAGTTAGAAAAAGACGAGTTTTTCAAAAATAATAATTGTTTTTCCTCTAAAGACACACAATTCAAACATCAAAATTTTTATAAAAAGCTTCTACGATTTAAACCTGTTTAATACACCATTGGAAAACGTTTTTAACAAGATGATTTGATAATAGTAAAGTACTTAACTCACTGAAGTGTTTGTTAAACCACAAAGGGGTTTTTAAACTGATATTAAGTTTTTATTTGAAATTCCATTTTCTCAAAAAACACTATGATGTAGCATGTCAGATTCGGCCATAACGTTTGGGCCGAGTTTGGGGTGTTACACAACCAACTCTATACACCACATAGGAACTCAAAAGGCTCATCCAACCCTACACATCACGCATGTGGAAAAAAGCCACATAAATAACAATATGCAGCTGAGCTGCCAGAAGTATTGTACTGTGCAGTAAACCACTAAACAAATGTATTGCAGTTTAAACCACCAAATCAGATCAAACTTTCTTCTCTTTATATCCCAAACCCGAAATCATAATGCAAATGCAAAAATACACACTAAGCACTTTCAATTACACAGACGTAGAAGCTCATAATCAGTCAATGAATTATAGAATCGACGCACACAGTTTTCAAAAAGTCACACACACACATCCACATCACTTAACCACTGAAGTAGATATTAATTTATTAGGCAATATCATATTAACGAGTCACTTAACTAATGAAATGATTGGATATAAATGATATGCCCGAGTCAAAACAAAGTTCTAACTACTCTTACTAAGACATAACCAAGGGTCGGAACACACAGAACCACAAATAGCTCATAAATCAACATATTACAAAAATTTAGCGAGGTAAGACCACATGGCTATGTGGAAATGCCCAGGCTATGTGGGGGTCTACACGCCCGTGTGAAGGCCACACACACCCGTATGGATGGGACATACGCCCGTGTGAGCAGCCCTTGTAACTCATTGTCCAAAAGTGCTAAAAATTACTAACAAAGGAGACACGGCAGTGTATAGATCTCACACACCCGTGTGGGACACATGCCCATGTGGCTAGGCCGTATGGTACTAAAATTAACCCAAAAACCCTAATTCTCAATTTCACATGGCTGTGTGAGCCACTAATATGGGGCACACACCCATGTGGCCATTCGTATGGTCACAAAACTTGTAACACCCCAAACTCGGCCTAGACGTTATGGCCAAATCTGGCGATGTCACATGAGAGTGTTTTGTAAACCGTTTCGATACATAAAAATCATTCAAATTATTATCTTTTACTTAGGCGAAAAACAAGCATTAGTTGTTTTGCTTGAAAATATTTATTTCACGCAGAAGCTATAAATCCAGATAACTCCTGGTACCGTTTTAATTATGAATATCTTAGTTAATTTTGGAAAACGATGCTTTGTGGCGTTGTAGCTTATAAGACCGTAAATAATAATCTAAAGTCCCAAATTAAAACCAAAACAGTACCAAAGTCTAGAAAATTACATCAAAAATTCCTAAAAGTAGTAAATAAAGTAGTAAAGCATTAAAGTCTTCAACCAAAATGAGTATGGCAGTGGTCACTATCGAGCCCTCCGCTGTACCGATCCACCTACTGCTGGGGATTACCTGAACAGATTAAACAAATAAGGGGTTATTTTTTGCAAACTCAGTGTGTAATCCCCACTGACAGCATGCATATAGTCATACATCAAATAACAAATAATTCTGGCCTAAGCCCTTTTCAAAATCGGTGTAGACCTTAGCCCACTCAGAAACAGAACCAGATACAGTTGGGCCTTAGCCTATACAGATATAGCATGCATAATAGATTAGAATAGCATAATCATGCCCACCAACCTTGCACACCATCTCTATCTAAACCTACACACCATGTGAGGATAAAATCAACCCATCCAACCCTACACACCAAATGGTATCGTAATGCGGCACATGTCGTAAATATGCAGCATAGCTGCCAGATATCAGGTTTAAAAGCCTTTCAGATACTTCCTTCACTTCATCAATCCCACCCCAATGCAATGCATCATATAGATATGGCATGCTATAATACAAATAAACAGATCGTACATTTATTTTCAGAACAGTACAGATATACATGCTAGTGATAACACGTTAATACCTATATCACAGTATCATATCACAGAATAAGGGTTTAAGTAATCCTTACCGACCCTACAACAAGTCACAGTTGACTTGGGCGACTCGTGCAACCTTACAGTTCATTTCCGAAAGATGGGCAAAGTGATAGTTTTTTTTATCGACGATTAAATTTATCCTCCATGATTTCCAATATCTTTGATGACAAGATACAAAGTTTTTACAGAAAGTTAATTTTATTTGATGTTTCATATCTGATTATTATTTTTCTTTCTTCTTTCATTATAAGTTATCATTATTTGGATTAACTTATTTTACTTTTTGTTCTTAAGGATGGTGAAAGATTTGATATTTTTATCTATATGAAATCGAGAAATAAGATCCACTCTTAAAGTCTGTTTTTTGATATTTGCTTGGGGATGATCTCTTTCTCTTCATTAGAAAGGATGTTTATAATCACTTGCTTGGGGATGATCTCTTTCTCTTCATTAGAAAGGATATTTATAATCACTACTTCTCATCTATGGTAATGTAAGTCAATCTAATCAACTTCTTTTGAAATTTAATTTGATTTCTATTAAAAAAGTTTAATTTATATAATTCACTATCCATATCTATATGAATTTATAAGATCTTTCATGCATTTAGTTATTGGGATTTTTATGTGGAGATAAATAATTTTTTTTCATTTTTAATAGAATTGATTGGCTTAATTTTTATTTTGATCAAGATATATGATTATTGTGGAATGTAAAAAAAAAATACTTATTTGCCATGAACTTTGGGATATTCACCCTGACTATGATAATTTCATATCATTGTAAAATTTAAAATGAAATTATGTCATAAGAGGTGGAGGTTAGAATATGATAATTTCATATCATTGTTGTGGTATGAAATATAAAATATATATTATCTAACCACAATGATTTATTGTAACACCCCCTAACCCCAAACCATCGCCGGCACAGGGTTATGAGGTATTACCAGACATATAAGATAATTTACGAATAATTCACAAATAAAATAACATTCATAGTCTAATTTAATAATTAAGTCCCTATAATGGACTCTTAAAACTTAACGCATGTATTAAAAGTGGAACTGGACTTGTACGAGTACATCCATTTTTTTTTTTAATTTCGAGAGTATTTCGGCTTATTTTTATACAAATCCCCTGCAATTTCAAATCAGAAACAAACCAAAACCAATCTCAATATTTCAACCAATGACTAGGCATACTTACACAAATCTAATTCATATCTAAATATTTATTTTCTAATTTAATTTAAACAACATAACATGATAGTCTATATTTATAACTCATAACCATTTATTTACAATCAAAATTATTTAACCTAAATATATACATTACTTATGTACAACCACCTAGTACATCCCACTTAAACAAAGGAAGAATTATATCACCAAAATTTTCTTGTTGGAGTCGGGGTCGTTTTGGATGCTGAACCGGAATTGAAATTCTAATGACCTGCGCACCAAAACAACCGTACGTTGAGTATGAATATACTCAGTGGTATCACTATAATTCAATTTATAATTAAATGCAATAAATTTTTTTCATATATTTCTACTTTGTAATAATCATCATTTAAGTAAACAATTCAAATATCTCACATTTATCATTCAGTTATACAAACATATTAATCGCATTTATTTATTTCAACTATTCCTTCTTTCATGTGCCTTATTGTCCACTTTTAGTTTTATCAGTAGTTCAGTCATTTAACCCTATTAACTTGACTCGGACTCGATGGATACATGGATTCCAACCGACACACCAGTACGGCACATTGTACCTTAACGGTACACAGTACCAGTCTAGTAATCAATAACAGTAACAGTAACAATATTCAACACACAAAGTGTTGAATCGATAACAGTAACAGTAACAATATTCCACACATAAAGTGCCGAGTCGGTAACAGTAACCAGCACATAAGTGCCTGATCAGTAAGCCGGCAAAACCCGTATTTTTCCATATCATATGGCATGCCAACTATATCTGACTAGCCCGACTAGTTAATAGGGTATTCAAATCACTTTTTAGTACAATTTCCATTTCGATTCAATATTAATTATAATTTCTTATTTCGATCAATTTTCACAGTAATACAGTAATTCGTTTCATCAAAAATCTTACAGTTAAATTTGGTATTCAAAACAATATTCAGTATCCCATAATTCAGTTCAGTATCAGTCTAAATTTTAGTACCCAATCACAAATTTTATCAAAATATTTATCACACATACATTCTCAATTAAACATATATTAACTATAAAGCTTGAATTATAGTGATACAAACCAGAATTCTCTTCGGATTTAATCCTCGACGATCTTTTCTTTTTCATTTTGGACCGTGCTTCAGGCTCGATATTAGCTACGAACAATTAAAATAATTTCACAATCATTAGTACAACACAATTTAATTGCTGAAATTTTTATCTAACTTTTACTTTAATTGCAATTTAATCCTAACTAAACCTATATATTTTTCTTTCTCAATTCATACCTTTTTGCTGCTCAATTTCTTGCCAAACTCACATTTAACTATCAAATTTTTATCATATTTTCACAATTTCAAATTTATTTCAATTTAATCTCTAAAACTCAAAACTTATAGCTTAGTTTACAATTCAATCCTTTATTCAATTCCAATCAAAATTTCTATCAAATAAACCCCCATTTCCATCATTTGTTCAACATAAACCCTACTCAAAAATCTATTAATTATCAAGATTTCAACTTAAATCCAAGAGTATTTTACTCTAGGATTGCAAAAACATCAAATTTATAAGAAAAAGACTTGATTAAACTTACCAATTAAACTTCAAACTTTAAAACCCTAATTTTCCCTTTCTTCTTTCTTTTCTCCTTTCTTTCCCCTGACTTTTGAAATGCTCTCTGTTTCAAAGTTTTTATGCTTTGTTTTGTTTCTTTTATATTTTATTTACTTTATATTTCGTTTACTTTCTTTAATTTGTTTTCTATTTAATTAATTAATAAATATAAAATATATATTTAACTACAAATGTATATATTACAATTGTATCCCATATCTACCCTACATTTGTCTTGATATAATCTATTTCATAACATAATAATTAATCATTTTAATATTAATAATAATAATTTAATAAATATCTATTTAATAACAATATAATTAATACATTGTATACATGTATCTTTGTACATTTGTACACTATCATTACCATCCATTTGTCTTTCTTTTATTTATTTAACAAATAAAAATCTTATAATATCAATATTTAATTAATAAATATCTTTAACTTAAAATTTAAGTAAATAAATAGTTATCATACAAATGTATATACATATCTTATTACATTTGTATTTAATCAACACCTTACACTTATCTTTTCTTAATTTATTTCATAATATAATAATTAATATAATTTTATAACTTAATAATAATATTATTAACTAATTAAATAATAAATAAATATCTAAGAAAATCTTAAATTTTTGTTACTCATTTGCCGCCTCATTTCTGTGGATTGGATTAATTACCATTTTGGTCCATTCTATTTTCTTTTAATATATAATTAAACTTTCAACCTTTATTCAATCTAATCTTTTTCACTAATTTCTCTAAATTAAGCTAAATTCACCTAATAAAAACTTAATCAAACACACTACTAGACTCATAAATATTTCTAATAATTATTTTCGAACTCGGTTTACTAAGACGGAGGCCTGATTTTGTACTTTTTCGGTGCCTACTGATTTTGGGTCATTACATTTCTCCCCCTAAAAAAATTTCGTCCCCGAAATTTACCTGAGAATAAATGAGGATACTACGATCTCATAATTTCTTCTAGTTCACAAGTTGCTTATTCCACACTATGACTTCTCCGTAGTATTTTTACCAGAGGAACCTGTTTATTTCTTAATTCTCTCACTTCTCGAGCTAGTATTTGAACTGGTTCTTCTTCATATCACAAATCCGATCTAATCTCAATGTCTTCAGTAGAAATAATATGATATGGATCCTATCGATATCTTTGTAACATAGAAACATGAAAAACATCATGAATTTTCTGTAATTCCGAAGGTAAAGCCAATCGATAAGCAACTAGTCCAACTCTCTCTATAACTTCATATGGCCCGATAAACCGAGGACTTAACTTTCCTTTTTAGCCAAATCTTAATACTTTCTTCCAAGGAGAAACTTTGAGAAACAATTTTTCCCCGACTAAGTATTCAATGTTCCGACATTTCAGATTAGCATAAGACTTTTATTTGTCAAAAGCTACTTTTAATCTCTGTTGAATTTTCTTGATTGTTTCTTCTGTATCACAAATTAATTCAGGTCCAATTATCTTCTTTTCATTTAATTCTGTCCAACATACAGATGATCGACATTTTTTACCATATAAAGCTTCATACGGAGCCATCTGAATGCTGGATTAGAAACTGTTATTATAGACAAATTCAGCTAATGGCAAATAATGTTCCCAACCAGATTCAAAATCAATAACACAGGCTTGAAGCATGTCTTCCAAAATCTGAATTACTCGCTAAGATTGCCCGTCAGTCTGTGAATGAAATGCTATACTAAAATTAAGTTTAGTACCCAAAGACTCATGTAACTATTCTAGAATCTCGATGTAAACCAAAGATCCAGATCAGAAATTATAGAAGCTGGGATACCATGCAACCTTACAATTTCCTAAATCTAGACCTCTGTAAGCTTCTGAAGTGATCAGTCCATCCTGACAGCTATAAAATGAGCCGACTTTGTGAGTCGATCAACTACTACCCATATAGCATTTTTCTCGCTTACGGACAATGGCAATCCCGTAATGAAATCCATTGTAACACGATCCCATTTCCATTTTGAAATAGTAATCAGCTGTAATAATCCAGTAAGTACTTAATGCTCTGCTTTCACCTGCTGACAAAACAAGCATTTACTGACATATTCAACTATAATTTTTTTTCCCTGGCCACCAGTACAATTCTCGTAAATCATGGTACATATTTGTTACTCCGGGGTGTAGAGCAAATAGACCGTCATATGCTTCTTGGAGAATTAATTCTTTAATCATGAATTGATTGGAACACAAATCCGATCTCAGTATCTCAAACAATCATGTTCATCAATGTTGAAATTTTCTACCATACCTTTCTGTACCATTTCTCTTTTCTTCATCGTCTTACCATCTTTTAGTTGCCCTGCTCTTATCTGGTCAAACATTACCGGTTTAATTCTCAACTCAGCCATCAAGCTCCCATCATCATTTATACTAAGTCTTGCGAACATTGCTCGTAATTCAATTACAGCTTTTCTACATAGTGCATCAGCTACAACATTAGCTCTTCCAGGATGATAGTCTATCACATAGTCATAGTCTTTCAAAAGCTCTATCCACCGTCTCTACCTCAAGTTTAACTCCTTTTGCAACAGAGGATATTTCAGACTTTTATGATCGGTATATATGTAGCACTTCTCTCCATATAAATAATGTCTCAAAATTTTTAAAGCAAAAAATCACTACAGCTAACTCCAAATCATGTGTCGGGAAATTCCGTCCATTTGGCTTTAACAGACGAGATGCATAAGCTAATATCCTTCTATCTTGCATTAATACACAGCCCAAACCACTCAAAGACGCATCACTGTGCATAACAAAATCCTTTCCCGACTGGTAACGCTAATACTAGTGCCTCTCTTAACACTTGTTTCAACTTTTCAAAACTTTTCTGACACTGATCATTCCAATTGAAAGGAATATTCTTCTATAGTAACTTTATCATAAGCAATGCTATCTTTGAGAATCCATTAACAAATCTTCTATAATATCCAGCCAAACCCAGAAAACTACATACCTCGGAAACATTTTTCGGAGCTTTCCACTGTACAATTCTTCAATTTTCATTTGATCAACTCGGATTCCCTTAGCCGATACCACATGTCCTAGAAATACAACCTCTGACAACCAAAACTCACACTTACTAAGTTTCCCATACACTTGTTTTTCTCGTAATGTCTGCAGTATAATTCTGAGATGTTGGCCATGCTCTGCCTCTGTCTTCGAATAGACCAATATATCATTAATAAAAACTACTACAAACTGGTCCAAATATGGCTAAAATATTTGATTCATAAGATCCATAAAAGCAGCTAGAGTATTAGTTAATCCAAATGGCATTACCAGGAATTCATAGTGGCCATACCTCGTACGGAAAGTTGTTTTTGGTACATCACTCTCTTTTACCTTCAATTGATAATAGCCTGATCTCAAATCAATCTTGGAAAATACAGAAGCTCTCTTTAGCTGATCAAACAAATCTTCAATATGTGGTAACAGATATTTATTCTTAATTTTCACCTTGTTTAACTGTCGATAATCAATGCAAAGTCGCAATGTGCCATCATTCTTTTTAACATATAAAACTGGTGCTCCCCATGGTGAAGTACTCGGTCAGATGAAGCCACCATTTAATAAATCATGTAATTGTACTTACAATTTTTTTAATTCAATAGGTGACATTCGGTACGGAGGTATAGAAATTGGAGCTGTACCTGGATACACTTCAATTGCAAATTCTACTTCTCTGTCAGGTGGCAATCCCGGTAGCTCTTCAGAGAATACATCTGGAAATTCACATACAGTTCTAATCTGAGGACACTGACTTCTGACTAAATCAGAATTAATAATATATACCAGATATGCTGTACAACCCTGATGAAGCAACTTATTAACTTTAATTGATGATATAATTCGAGCTAGCCCACTGGTACGAATTCTATTTACCTTAACACTATCACTGTCCTCAGCCTGAACACTGAATTTCTTTTTATAATAGTCTAAAATTACCCCATGTTTAGCTAACCAATCCATGCCCAGTATAACATCAAAATCCCCAAAAGGCATTATTAATAAATCCATCGGAAAAAATTTTATCATATATTATTAGCGAGCACCTCGGGCACACCTGATTAACTAATATTGTTTGCCCCAATGGACTTGACACTTCTATTGAGACTTTAGACATTTCTGTTTTTAATTTCCCCGACTCAACTAATTTTGAATTAATATATGAGTGTGAAGATTTAGGATCAAACAAAGTATAAACAGGCTCAGAATACAGTAAAACTATACCTGTCACCAAATCATGAGCATTGCCTTCTTCCCGAGTTCTAATTACATAAGCTCTAGCTAGAGCTCTGGCTTCAGATTGCTGCGTAGCTATATCACTACCTCTACCAGCAACTCCTCTGGACATTTCTCTACCTCTGGTAGTCGATACCGATCTTTGAGATGTAGCAAGCGTATTGCTCTGAATTTTTGGACAATCTTTCACAAAGTGTTCAGTAGAGCCACAGCGGAAACATCCTCCTATTTTCTTCCAACATTCACCAAAATGTCTTCTTCCACAGAAATCACATTTAGGATTTTCATTTTCTCATGACGGACCTCTTACACTTCCAGTGGAGGTAGTCATATGTTTTCCTTTGCATCTGTCACTTCTATCAGATCAAAAATTTGATCTCCATTCACTTCTTGATTCTCTAAATTTCTTATGTAATGGATTAGAACTGGTCATTCTCACACATTTCCCAACTGATTTACCCATTTCTGACTTTTTATCCAGGCCCAGTACCTGTTCTATCATTTTCGCTCGCTTAACCAGATCAACAAGTTCAGTAATTCTGAGACTTACCAATTGAATCTTAATTTCATCTCGAAGTCTTGATATACTTGTGATATTAAGTAATAAAATTTATAAAACTGATCATACCAAAACTAACTAACATCACGATATTAAAGGCAAGCGCACCTATCGAACAGTAGTATAGTTTAGTGGCAAGACCGAGTTATCGTACCCAAAGGAACCAAAAGTACTAATACTTACTTCCTTTCTATTATCTAGCCTAAAAATAAAAAAGGATTGATTGGAACTAATTCTAAAACTAACTAAAGTGCACAAAAAGAAAATTGGGGAAAACTTTAGGGAAAAGCTGATTGATATGAGCAATACTTAAGGGAGAATCCACCTAGACTTCACTTGTTATTGGTTCTTGAGCTAGACGATTTATTCACTTGACTTGATCCGTAGAGATTCCTAATTTATGCTAAACCCTCCGTCGAGGCGAAGAGCAACTAGGCCTAGGTTATTAACTAAAGTTTCTTTATTAATTAACACCATAGGTTGCATTAATTCGATCTATGGTTCCCTATATTAGGTTTGACCCTAATCCGGCAGATTTATGTCGCCCTATGTCTAGGGTTGCATGTAACTCCACTTAATTATGGTAGATCTACTCTTATCACAGGGACTTTTGCTCCTCTGTTTTAAGCACATCTGTTTCTTGGATTAATACATAGGATTATTAACACAAGAATTAAGCACACATAATTAAGAACAACTCAAGTATTTATCATATAACTCAAGAATAAATAATAACAAGATCTATCTTAGGTTTCATCCCTCTCAAGTATTTGAGGGGTTTAATTCATAATAAAGAAAGAAAACATCTCAGAAGAATTAAGATAACAAAACATAAAGAACCCGAAAACCCCTAAAGGAATTTAGGGAGATCCTCTGTCTTGACGTAGAATTCTGGCTTCTGGGATGAATCAATCAGCTTCTCTTGGAGTAATTCATTGCTTTCACTCCTTGTGTTGGCAGAATTATGGTACTCTTTCTTGAGAGAAGAGAGTATATCTTTAGAGCTGCCTCCTGGGGTCTTTATATAGAGTTTAGAATGGCTTTCTTAGCCCCTAAGCATCTAAATCCGAATGAAATTCCTCTTCCTCACGATTAGAACACGTCCGTGTGCCACGCCCGTGTGATTTCGACAAGAGGTCGTGTTCTGGACTATTTGGGTGGCACGACCGTGTGGCCAGGCCGTGCTTGTTAGGGGCTGGACCATGTGATATCCGTGTGGCACGACCATGTGCCACGACCGTGTGATGACCCCTTGGGCAATGTTGATTACATATTTTGGCCCATTTTCATGGTTTTTAGCCCGTTTTTCATTCTTTTCTTTTCCCTATGCTCTCCTGAGTATTAGATATGAAAAAGAAAGATTAAGAGCACCAATTCTCACAAAATTAATGATAATCCATCCAAAATATAGGCTAAACATGAGGTAAAAATCTGTATAATTTCTCGTTTACCAAATACCCCCACACTTAAGCCTTTGCTTGTCCTCAAGCAAAATCTCAATCCGCAATAAAGAATCATTCTTCTCAACTTACAATCTTTATCAATAATGTTTCAAACTAATTCACAGGTATTCATACAATGATAATTCAATCAGAAGAACATTAAAGATTCAATCACTCTAAGCTAAGAATTTTATCATTGAAACATAAGTTTTCTCCTTTCTCCTAAGTAATTATCTATTAATCTTAATTAACAGAAGTTGAAATCCCCACTAAAGATTCACTCTATCCATTCGAAGTGTTTAGGGTTCAAAAATTAAGTACTCTCTAGTCAACCTGAAAAGTTATTACCATAGGCTTGCAAGAAAATCACATCTCCACCACTATAGATTGACATGATACATCGATCAAAAGGTCTTTCAATGGTTGTAATGGGGTTTGGTTAGGGGTGTTGTCACAGGCTGCAAAAAAGGGTTAGAATCAAGATTGATTTGAAAAATTGTCTAACGAGAAAAATCTCTATCACTGGAACATATTTCTCGAGCTAATTCTTAAGATAATATTATTTCTGTCTTGGTAGCCTTAAAATAGAAATATGCAAAAACTATTTGAACTATTACAGAATACAATTGAATTAGTACAAACGTTTTTTTTTTAAGAACAACTCAATTGAATAAAACTTTACAATCTGGAAAAGAGAATAAAGCTAGATAAAAATTTCAATTCAAATCTTGACAAAAATAGGGATTAAAGTAATTGAATGGAAGTCAACAAAAATAAGTTATAGGTTAATATTAGAGGTAAGTTAGAGAAAAGGTTGTTAGGCTCAATGGGGTTCACTAGGGGTTAATTTATGGAGGTAGGCTTTTGTGGAGTAAGTGGGTTAAATCCTAGGTGCCTTTATCATCTCGGTATATCAAATCAATGATATGGTCTTGACATGTATAATCAAAGCAAGTTCTAGAATAACAAATCAGTGTTGACTCACTCAAAGCAATAATAAAAGTGAGCACGAAAGAATGTATGCTTAAAAGGCTAAAAAATCTCACCAGAATTATGGCTTTTGATGTCAATCCTACGAATTTCAATTCTCAAGATAACACTTAGAATTAAAGAAAAGAACTTATGAAAAAAAATTGGGGTTCTCAAAAATTTCAACTTATCACGCTTGATTCCCTAATGTTTTAGGGTTTGAATAATCAAAGTACAAGCACCTATGTCTTAATTCTCACATATCAATAAAAATCATAAATTAATCAGAATATATCCCTAATAGGATGTTGAAAATAATGCAGTTTTGAGAACAATGCAAAATGTTAGAAAAAGTTCAGGGATTTCAAAGAGAGTGTAAAGACTGAAAATAGATTCCCCCCCACACTTAAGATGTACATTGCCCTCAATGTACAAAGATAGCATTAGCAGCAATAAAAGCATAAGATCATAAGATAGGGGGAGGTATGAAACTCCCTGCTTTGGATGGATTAGTGAGGCGGAGATTGGAAGAGTTGGCAGTTGTGGCAAGGTGTTCCCTTTTTCGTAGAGATTTGAGCTGTAAGGCTCCTTTGAAACTGTGAAAGATTTATTAGTCGTGGGGAATTTGGAGCAATGGAAATTACTTGTTAGGGTGAGACCATAATGAAAAATAAATAACTAAAATAAAATAACATACTAAAAATACTAATATTCAAGTAATCAAAAAGATAAAAAGAAAGAAAATGAAAATTAACTGAAAAAGGAAAACAAGGTTAGTAGAAAAGGTAAAAATAAAGATTAGTGTTCAAATCTAAGTTAAAATAAAAATAAGAAAAAGTTAAAAGAAAAATAAACATAAGAGGATCTAATCCTCGGATGGATCACGCGGTGGCGGGTTGATGCTCAGGTGCTGGCATATCTGCTCTAAGGTGGCGTCAATATAATCGAGGCACCGAAAGCATTGCTGCTCGAACTGTGAGAAGCGCTCAGATAAGTCAGCGTGCGCGGCCGATACATGAGATGGGCGGCGAGGGGGTGGTGGCTCGGTGGGTACATCCTCCTCCGGTGGTGGGACATCATCAGGAATATCCTCCGGCTCCTCACCCTCCTTAACAAGTCGAAACTGAAGGGGGGTGCCTCCTGGCCTCCACTCGATCATCCTCATATATAGCATAGTCGCGATGTCTTGGGGAGACATCTGACCGATCAGGGTGTAGGAAGATGTCTGGGCTGAAGTGTTGAAGAGCCCGAAGTGATAAGCCAGACGTGTGATGTAGGGCACCATGGATAATATGCCTCTACGGTGCCTCTCTGTCTGATGCTGCATGGCGTGCGCGATGAAGTATACTAATTCGATGATGTGCCTGTTCGCCATGCACCATAGAAAGTAGACGTCGTGAGTGTTGATGACGCCTGTGCTCTCTCGTTTACCTGTAAGAGTGTGAGCGAGGAGAGCATGAATGTACCTCAGAGAGAGGACGAGGGCGGTCGTCTTGCTGACGCTGAGGTTATATGTCTGACGCCCCAGGGCTATGTCATTCCAACAGTCGACTAGCATGATATAGATGCAGCGAGAAAGGTTGGGGAAGTCCTCGTCTGCCATAAATTGCTCTGTGTAGAGCCCAAGTGCTGTGCCAAACTCTGGCACGCTGAGGTGTCGCACGAGTCCTCCCAGACGGAACTGGATCGTCCCTGGGTCATCAAATCTCGTTATCACGGTCTGGAGGTAGAAAATAGAGCAGAACTCTAAAATGAGTTCCAAGTAGGTGGGCTCGATAATCTGGAAGAACTGCTCCCATGGCTCGGTCATGAGTAGGGCTGGGACGTCATCCATCAAATGGATATCCTCAAGGTCGCCCCAGTCTATGCAGCGGCTCGTGGATATAGTGCAGGCTCAAAGTAATTGATAATGCACCTCCTACGAGGCTTGGAAAAATGTGATGAATGGGTGTCGAGCCTCGGAGGCGGGCCTCACTGATGAACTTCCTGGCCCCTTACGTTTCTTAGAGATGGGGACGACAGTTTTTCGATCGCGTGATGACGACATAGTATCTGAAAAATAACAAGCATTAGTCCTACAAATTGAAATTAAACTAGATAGATAATAATTAAAATGTAGATGAAAATGACAATGTTCCCAAAAATAAGAATAAGAAAACGAGGATTAACCTAAATAGTAGAATCTAATCATGTTGAAACTTGTAACAAAACTAAGAACTATGGGTATGTATATATACTAATTGTATGAGAAAATGTCAAACAATTATGAATTTAAATGGCAAATGAAATGAGTTCTAAGTGGCAAGTAAAAATTGAAATTAAGTGGCATGCAATCCTAATGTGTTTTATCTAATTCTAGATTATTCATCCTAATTTTCCTAATTCCATGCTTGATTAAACATCTAGAATAAAGTAAAATTACATAATTGAATAATGAAAATGAACTATAAATAAATAAAGGAGAAAAATGACAGAATAGAACCAAATTTGATGTTGCACGGTCGTGGGTTGGTTGTAGGGTGGTTTTACACGGGCGTGGGGCGGCTGATTTCAGGTATGGTGGTGTTTTAAGGGCTATAGTGGCGCTTATGGTGGTTGGGGAGAGTTTGGATGAGAGAAATTTAGGGTTTTGAGTGAAGAAGAAAATGAATAGTGGCCCCGATTTATAGTTTTTGGGTCACACGGGCATGTCACATACCCGTATGAGTCTTGTTTTACTCGTGTCTTTCGAAATCTGGAGGTTTTGGCCCGCCTGGTTCGAAGTACACGCCCGTGGGAATGTTGTACACGGTCGTGGGAGATCGGTTCTTCGTCACTTACATGGTCGTCTGAAGGGATACACGGCTGTGTGCGATTATGTTCGTGCTTCACATGGTCATGTGATAGGTTCCACGGTCGTGTAAAATTTGACAGTGTCTTTTACGGTCTGGGGACACGGGCGTGTGAAGTTGTGTGAGCCCGTGTTGAAGTCGAAAGGTTGCCACGGCCATATTGCACGGCCATGACAAGATATCGGTGGCCCGTGTTTTGGGAAAATTTGTACTCTGTTTGTACATGGCCTCAGTACACGCCCGCGTCTCTGTTTAAAGGGTTCACAGGCCTGGGACACGCCCGTGGGACTGGCCATGTGGTCCTAAATCTCTATATTAAAAAGGGTTAGTGTGATGCATGAAAAATACTAAAAATAAAATAGATGGAAAATTACTAAGTTATTGCTCGGGTTGCCTCCCGAGAAGTGCTTATTTAGAGTCTAAGCTCAACTCTGCTGGGATGTATCATAGAGGGATTTCGTGGAGCTGAAGCTCCTCTCTTTTATCTTTAAAATTCGCACCTCTATAATGTTTAAGCCTATGACCATTTACCTTGAAAGTACCTTAGGTTGGGTGAGTTACCTCAATCGTGCCGTATGAAAAGACTTTCATTACCGTGAAGTAGTGTGTATCACTTGTATGTTCTTTTGAATTTGAGATTCGAGGATCGACTTCCCCTAAGATTACCTTATCCCCCACCTTAAGTTGATCTGGTTGTCCTAGAGGGTCATCTTGGTAATGCTCCGTTTTGGTATGGCATATTTTGGGTTTTTCATGAAAGTTCAGCCCCTCATCTAGTTCCTCGATCTGGAGCATTCGCTTTTCTGGTTCATCTCCTGTAGGTGAATTTGCCAGTGTTTGCGTTGTCTTTATGTGGAGGGCGTCTGGATCTTTTAGTTTGGTCGGTAGTCTATTTTGTAGAATAGCTGAGTAGATTGCATTTAATTCCACATGAGATTTCTCCTCTAGCTTCCGCTTGTTTGTCAAGAGTTCTTTTAAGAATTTAACCGCGTCTGGCATCTGCAAAATTGCTTCAACAAATGGTAAGTTAATGTTTAATTTTTTTAAGAGTTTAAGAAACTTACCGAATTGTTCATCTGTGCGGTCTTTCTGTAGCGCTCTTGGGTATGGTATACGAGGCTTGTGTTCGTTGATGTTTGGCTTGTTGTTGCTTACCTCTACCTTACTTTTACTCACTTTAGTTCCTCGCCTAACTTTGGGTCGTCTTTGGTTAATGCCTCTTCATCTGTTGTATTTATGGCATGAAGTTGCTCTTTAGGATTGGTCTCAATGTTACTTGGAAGTCCACCTTGTGGTCTTTCTAAAATTAACTTGGCGAGTTGACCGATTTGATTCTCAAGGCCTTTGATTGATGCTTGCTGGTTCTTTAATGCCGTTTCAGTGTTCTGAAAGCGGGTCTCTGACATGGCCATGAATTTGGTAAACATCTCTTCAAGGTTGGGCTTTTTTTCCTGTTGCGGTGGCCGCTGCTGAAATCCCTGAGGGGGTTGTTGTCTTTGAGTCCCTTGACCTCCCCAAGAAAAATTTGGATGGTTTCGCCAACCTGCATTATATGTGTTACTATGTGGATTATTTTGAGATCTAAAATTGTTACCCATATAATTGGCTTGCTCGATTTCTGTGCTATTGGCAGAAGATGAGTAGTCGGGAGTGAACATATGTGCCTGAGTTGTGTCGCACTGCATCACTGCTTGTGCCTGCGTAGAACCAACAAAATTATCAAACTTTTTATTTAAAAGTTCTACTTGGTTAGTAAGCATAGCGACAGCATCAATATTATAAACTCCTGCAGCTTTTTTTGGCTTTGTCCTCATGACCTGCCACTGATAGTTATTCAGTGACATCTCTTCAATAAATTCATAAGCTGCTTCTGGTGTTTTATTATTGATTGTTCCTCATGCGGCTGCATCGATCATCTGTCTCGTCATGGGTTCAAACCGTTGTGAAAGGTTTGAACTTGTAGCCACAAAGGTAAACCATGATGAGGGCATCTTCTCAAAAGATCTTTGTATCTCTCCCAGGCATCGTATAGTGTTTCTAAACCCATCTGCACAAAAGAAGAGATATCGTTTCGTAACTTAGCTGTTTTAGCTGGAGGAAAATATTTAAGTGAAAATTTTTTGGTCATCTGTTCCCATTTGGTGATTGAGCCTCGTGGTAAAGAATTTAACCACTGTTTGGCTTTGTTTCTCAAAGAGAATGGAAATAGCCTTAGACGAATAGCATCATCAGAAACGCCATTAATTTTAAAAGTATCACAAAGTTCCAAAAAATTGGCTATGTGTGGATTTGGATCTTCATCCTGTAAACCATCAAATTGCACCAATTGTTGTATCATCTGAATAGTGTTAGGCTTTAATTCAGAATTATTAGTAGCAATAGTAGGCCTAAGAATGCTAGTTTGGGTACCAGCCAAACTAGGTTTAGCATAATCATACATAGTGCGAGGAGCTTCTTCTTGATTTGCTGGTGGCTCGACTATTACAGGAGGTGGTGGAACGCTTTGATTTGCTTCCATCTCTTCTGTAGGTTCTGGCCTTTGTTCTTGATCTTGTCCTGGATACTGTAAACTGCATCTAATTTCTATGCTATTTCTGCGAACTGTCACTTCTAGATCTTTGTCAAAAAGTAGTGGTCCTGTTGGGTTGTTTCTAGTCATAAACTAGAAATACCTAAAAGAAAAAGAAAACAAAGAAAAACAGAATGAAATAAAATAAAAGAAAAATAATAAAAACTGAAAATAGATAAATATAGTAATGGCTAAAGTAATAGAATCGAGTTTTCTTAAAATTTCAGTTCCCCGGCAACGGCGCCAAAAATTTGATATGCTCGTGATATTAAATAATAAATTTTATAAAACTGATCACACCAAAACTAACTAATATCACGATATTAAAGGCAAGCGCACCTATCGAACAGTAGTATAGTTTAGCGGCAAGACCGAGTTATCGTACCCAAGGGAACCAAAAGTACTAATACTTACTTCCTTTCTATTATCTAGCCTAAAAATAAAAGATGATTGATTGGAACTAATTCTAAAACTAAATAAAGTGCACAAAAAGTAAATTGGGGAAAACTTTAGGGAAAAGTTGATTGATATGAGCAATACTTAAGGGAGAATCCACCTAGACTTCACTTGTTATTGGTTCTTGAGCTAGACGATTTATTCACTTGACCTGATCTATAGAGATCCCTAATTTATGCTAAGCCCTCTGTCGAGGCAAAGAGCAACTAGGCCTAGGTTGTTAACTAAAGTTTCTTTATTAATTAACACCCTAGGTTGCATTAATTCGATCTATGGTTCCCCATATTAGGTTTGACCCTAATCCGGCAGATTTATGTCGCCCTATGTCTAGGGTTGCATGCAACTCCGCTTAATTATGGTAGATCTACTCTTATCACAGGGACTTTTGCTCCTCTGTTTTAAGCACATCCGTTTCTTGGATTAATACATAGGATTATTAACACAAGAATTAAGCACACATAATTAGGAACAACTCAAGTATTTATCATATAACTCAAGAATAAATAATAACAAGATTTGTCTTAGGTTTCATCCCCCTCAAGTATTTGAGGGGTTTAGTTCATAATAAAGAAAGAAAACATCTCAGAAGAATTAAGATAACAAAACATAAAGAACCCGAAAACCCCTAAAGGAATTTAGGGAGATCCTCTGTCTTGACGTAGAATTCTGGCTTCTGGGATGAATCAATCGGCTTCCCTTGGAGTAATTCCTTGCTTTCACTCCTTGTGTTGGCAGAATTATGGTACTCTTTCTCGAGAGAAGAGAGTATATCTTTAGAGTTGCCTCCTGGGGTCTTTATATAGAGTTTAGAATGGCTTTCTTAGCCCCTAAGCATCCAAATCCGAGTGAAATTCCTCTTCCTCACGACTAGAACATGCCTGTGTGCCACGCCCGTGTGATTTCGACAAGAGGCCATGTTCTGGACTGTTTGGGTGGCACGGCCGTGTGGCCAGGCCGTGCTTGTCGGGGGCTGGACCATGTGATCTCCGTGTGGCACGCTCGTGTGCTACAGCCGTGTGATGACCCCTTGGGCCGTGTCGATTACACATTTTGGCCCATTTTTATGGTTTTTGGCCCGTTTTCCGTTCTTTTCTCTTCCCTATGCTCTCCTGAGTATAAGATATGAAAAAGAAAGATTAAGAGCACCAATTCTCACAAAATTAATGATAATCCATCCAAAATATAGGCTAAACATGAGGTAAAAATCTGTATAATTTATCGTTTATCAAGTCCCTGTAGAAATCGTTTACAACTATCTGCCTCGGTTGGAACATATTCTGAAGCACACCTACTCAGTCTTGAGAACTCCCGCTAATAATCCAGTACTGACATACTACCCTGTTTCAACTCTAAAAACTCTTGCTTTTTCTCTTCAATGTACGTTTCTCTAATATGCTTCTTCTGAAATTCTTTTTCAAACAAGTCCCAGGTTACCTATTCATCCGGAAAATGCCCAACCACAGATTTCCACCAGAGATATGCTTCTCCTTATAACAATGATACAGCACATATCAGACTCTCTCGAGGGAAAACACTTCAACAGAAGAAAATATAGAAATACCGGAACCTATGGATACTGACAACACAGATCCATATATACCGAAGCCTAAGGAAAAAGATAAAAAAGATCCTTATGGAAAGAGGAAAATAGTTTCAGATCTTCAAAAAGATGATTATCTAAGATCTTTTAATAAAGATAATGAGTTAGTCGAAGAAACGACTAGAATATTTGAAACTATAGCTACTAATGATGTCAAGCCTTTGTAAAAAAAAATCCCTTTACTATTAATAAAACTCTCTTTGTAAATCTAATTCCGCTGTCTTGAGCCACCATCCTCTCCCCCGTAATTGGTATCAGAGGGCCGGAGTAACGATACTTGGAAGCAAAAATATCATAGTAATATTGTAAGTTCTTATCTTTTGTTATCAATTCTGTTTATTTCATAGTTATTTATCTTGAAACCCATATATCTGTTATTGTGTCTTTGTTGCCTGTTTAAGTCCAGGGAGGACGTGTTTAAGGCCTTGTTAAAGACATATTAAGATAACGGACGGTTTTAGGTACCAAAGATAAATAATATGGAAGAAATAGATTGTCTATATAAAGATAAAACTTGTAATCATACTATGCATATAGAACCAAAAAATGAAAACAACATCTCGGCTCTTAGTAAAGGTATCAATAGTCTTGTGGATATAACTTCTGTTTATTTTAATAAGTTATATAATAAGGTTAATAATATTGAAAATAAAATTGATAATATGAGTAAAGTAACTGAGTTAGACTTGAACAACGAGTCTAAGGAACTTTTAACAGATATTAATAATAAATTAGATAATGTTTTCGCTAACAAAAGTGAAGATCAGGAAATGGATTTAGGTCCATTATACTATGGTAATAGTAATGTTATTTTAGCTTTATCTGAGAAAGACCAAACTTCTTCGGACGAGTCTAATAATAATAATATTAAAAAAGAAAAACAAAAAAGAGAATATTCAAAACAACAAAAACATGATTTCCAGTGTTATAAAGAATTAATGGAACATTGGAAAATAAAATTTTCTACTACTAATGATTGTTATGAAAGAGTAGAATATTTAAAATTAATAGAAGAACTTTATGAAAAACATAAAGGTCTCTTTAAAATATTTAATTATCATTATATGTTAAATTATGATACTACAGAAAGTAGTAGTAGCTCTAATGATGATAATAAATCAGAAGATAATAATTCTATGATTTCAGAAGAAATTAATGCAACTAGCTATAATTCTGATGAAGAAAACACTTCAACAGAAGAAAATATAGAAACACCGGAACCTATGGATACTGACAACACAGATCCATATATACCGAAACCTAAGGAAAAAGATAAAAAAGATCCTTATGGAAAGAGGAAAATAGTTTCAGATCTTCAAAAAGATGATTATCTGAGATCTTTTAATAAAGATAATGAGTTAGTCGAAGAAACGACTAGAATATTTGAAACTATAGCTACTAATGATGTCAAGCCTGAAAACTCAGGAGAAACATCAACTCAGCCTATACCATATAGGATAGATGATTTAAATAAAAGAAATGTTGCTCAAGGAGGTATATATTTAGATTTAACTAAAATACCTTTATTAGACTATGAAAAAACTATAGATGATTGGGCACAGTCTATGACTATTGTTGTTAATAATAATAGCAGTAGTTGGACAAAAGAAAAATTTTTAAATTATTTTGTAGGAACTTTCCAAGGAGATGTTTTGCAATTTCTCCGTCGTTGGGAAGAATCTGAAAAAGGAAAACAACAAAAGGAACAACTTATTAATCAAATAGGTACTCCTAAAGAACTATTAAAAGGTTTAACTTTAATTCTAAAAACAGAATTTTGTGGCTATACTGATAAAAAAGATCAGGACGGTCAATCTAGTTATATATTATCAAAAATAAAATTATGTGATATTAGATATTTAGAAGAATTTTCTAAAAAATTTCTTCATAAATATCAAAAATTAAAAAATAGTAATATAGAATTTTGGAAAAACCAATATTTCCATAAATTACCCCCACCTTGGGATGAAATTTGTATAAATAAATATGCTTCTTATCTTGATAAACACAGTAAAACAACTGGTATAGATAAAGAAAATATAGATAGTATAGGAAATAGGATTAATTTCGCTAAAGAAAGAATTACTTTACACTGTTTACAAAGTAAAGCTGCTAAACAAGTTAAGAATAAATTAAGTCATAAGTATTGTACAAAATTATTAGAAGGCGAATGGGAGTTTGGTTGTAAACCTATACAATCTAAACCTTATAAAAATTATAAAAATAAAAAATATAGGATGATAAGGTGGAAACCAGGAAATAAAAAATATACTGGTAATAAAAATGATAATAACAAAAAGAAAAAATTTGTAAGAAGAAAAACTTCTAAAAAACCTATAAAGCAACTTTGTAAATGTTTTATATGTGATGAAGAAGGTCATATAGCTACAAATTGTCCTAATAAGGGAAAAAATGCTAGAAAAATGATTAAAAGTCTTGAAGAACAAGACTTAGAAATATGTTTTAGTGAGGAAATAAATCCTACTGAAATCTTATATGAAATAATATCAGAAACTGAATCTGATACTGATAATGAAGAATATATCTTTATGTTAGGACATAATAATCAATTAGAAGAAATTCCTAAAACTGAACAACAGGATATAAAATTAGGAAATTTAATAGGAGAAGAAAAAGACTTCTCAGAAGAAATGATAGAAAAGATAACTAAAAATCATATTTCTAAAGAAGAAATATATAAAATATCTAAGTTTAAAATATGGTCACAAAGACATATTGAAAAAATTAGCGGTAATACAGTCGCTAAAGATACAAAAGGTGGATTAACTGAAATCCCTTTATTTACTAAAGAAAAAATTAAGAGGATTAGAAAGAAATATCCTCAAGTAAGATATATACATCTAGGAATAATTATGATCACGATTAGAGCTTTATTTAGAAGGGGTCATGATGTACCTATAATAGCAGTTTTATTAGATAAAAGATTTGATAATCCAATAAAAGCACTTATTGGAGGAATTCAATCAAATTTATATAATGGAGTAATAGGATTTAAGGTAAAACCAAATTACTTTATATCCATTACAGACCCTCTAATAGAAGAGTGTCTTTGTTTAAGAATTCAGACAAAAAACTCTGATATTAAGGATTTAGCAGAAGATCTTGCAATAAGCTGGACTGCTATTAATGAGTATACAAATACTGCAGAGGTAGACATAAAAGAAGTCAATAATAAAATTATTGAACTTTTTGAACCAAATAAAATTACTACAGAAATACAACCTAAATTATTACATTTAAAAGATCTCTCTATTCCAAAAGATTGGATAATAGGAGATATTAATAATGCAAGTACTTCAAAACCTGTAAGTACTATTGAGTATATGGCCTCAGGTGATAAGTTATATTTTAAAAATAATCTGTTAACAAATATAGAAGATAATTTAGTTCTACCTTCACCTTCTCAAATAGAAGAAGAAGAAGATAATAAAAGTACAACATCCTCTACACCGATAGGTATGAAAACAGTTCATATCCCTATCTTTCCTACTGAACCTAGTAGAAATACTAGAATAGAAGATATACAAACTTTGGTAAAAAATACAAAAAACTGTATTTATATTGAAATAATATTAAAAGAAAAATTTCTTTTACATGCTTTAATAGATACAGGTGCTACAACAAGTAGCTGTAAGATGAATGCTATTCCTAAAAAATATTGGAAACCTGTAAAAAGACCAATAAAGGTTAGTGGTATAGATAGTAATAAGATTTTAGTATATTATAAAGCTAGGAATATACCAATTTACATAAATAATGTAAAATTTGTAATTCCAAAATTATTAGGATTTCCCGAAATGAAGGGTGATATATTATTAGGCAATGATTTCATAAAACAATATTTACCATTTTCTATTTATAAAAAATCAGTTACACTATCTATAGAAAAGAATTCTATAGAAATACCTATTGTTCAAAATCCTAACTTTATTTGCTGATTTTCTTAGCAGGCCTTATGGATAGAGGTAAAAAACCTCTAATGGGAGAATGGAATACTGTTCATAAACCCAACAAAGGGAAAATAACAAAATCCAACCAAGGATTTGTTCCTATGCCTCCACAAGTACAATTTTATCCTAATCAGGGATATTATGTACCATATCCAATGGTAAGACAACCAATTGGAACTCAATTTTCATTGACGCCAAACCCGGTATGTCAATCTCAATGGTCACAAGATCCTAATTCGGCATTTCAAACAAGTTATGCTGAAATTATTAAGGGAGCAGAAAACTTTTTATCACAACAATCGCTCTCTGAAATAAATGATTTTTATAATCCAGGATTACCACTGGAATATTATAATTATATTAACAAAATATGGAAAACCCATGTTTTAGAACAAAGAGCAAATTTTCGAAGAGCTCTTACTAATTTCTCTCAATTTTTAGTTGAAAAAACAACTAAAGATAATAAAGCCCATGATCTTTTATTAAAATCTATTTTATATAGAGATTGGGATGAATGTTATATCGAATATATGGATATTAAGGAAATAAATAATTTCCTTGATATATTTCAATATTTTATTGATAATGGGACAAACAGTCCTATTATAAATAAAATGTTTAGAAGGTGTTTATTTAATAAAGCCAGAAGAATATTACCTGTAGATATTTTTACAAAAATAAATTCTTTAATTTGCAACCAGCAAATACTATTTAGAAAAACTTTTTCTGAATATTTTCTACAAGCCTATGTTTTTACAAATCATATAGGGGAAAATTTTCCCACTATAAAATTTAGGCTTAATCATGAACCATTTGATATAACAAGTATTGAATGGGGATTTGTTAAAGAAATAACAGTCCAAAATCTTTCTTTTGATTTACTAAAAGATTTTCCAGCTATCGTAAAATCACGATTAGCAAGTTTTCCAAATATGGATTTCTTTTACTATTTTCATATAGAAATTAGTAGTTTTATTGGTATTGCTGAACATGAAAAATTTTTTCAGCCATATCAAATTTGGACTATTCAAACGATGTTTGGAGGAATAAACCTCTCATCGGTTGATGAAGATAAAGATCACTTGTCAAAAACCATTGACATGTGTTATAATAATTTTTCACATTATCAAGTCCAAGCAGGAATTGATTTAATGTTCAAAGCTCAGTATCTACTCCAACATAATACCTATGTCCTCTGGACTGATGGAAAAAGAATACTGGCATACAATACTGAAAGACCTCATCAAAACCGAGATGAAGAGTCTGTACAGCTGTTAAAAAAGATAGCTGAAATGGAGATTGATGATTATCCATTAACAATGGAAATCAAGGACACGTGGGAAAGTTGGAACTCACCACCAGTCTCACCGGATTCATTACATCTAGATGAAATAGAAGAGATGAATCTGACAAATATCCAAGAAGGATAATCCCGAGACTAGACACGTGTAAAAATCCAAAAAGGAGTATTCAATTATTGATGGAGACTTGCAACTATCTCATTAAAAAGATGTTGATGGAAGATGATGCAAGCCATGATGCAGAGATGATGGAAGCAACCATTAATAAATGCAACCATCAAGAAAACGACAAATAAAAATGACTACGTGGAAGCAACCATCGAGTCAGTATTACGTCCTTATCAGGATATTTTCGGATTTGAATTGTAAATGAATTAGAGTTCAATTTTGTACTATAAATAGGCATTGTTGTAGCCAAAAAGAAGGATCGAAAATTAGAATAAGTTTTCTCTTTTATACTTTCTTTCAAGCCTTTGTAAAAAATCCCTTTACTATTAATAAAACTCTCTTTGTAAATCTAATTCCGCTGTCTTGAGCCACCATCCTCTTCCCCGTAATTGGCACCATATTTCTATAGCTCTTTAATCGGGGCCCGTCTGACAATAAGTACTGATGTAGTAGCAGGTATAGTTCCCGCTGCACGCTGTAATGCATCGGTTCTCTTAACAGTTGTAAATCATCTCTTTCTCTTCCGACATTAGAAGGTTGATTATCTAACGGATTCACACTAGGTGTAGCAGATTTAGTTTCTTCAAATTCTCGACTTCCAGTATACATTTCTTCATCAATATCATTTACTCTTTCATCTGACATCTTTAATCTATAAACAAAAATAAATAAATAAGTCAGCATCCAAAATTCCCGACTCACTTTTGACTCAACAGTGCCATGTACTACTAGATTCATTTTTGAACTCAATTTAGCCCGAGAATCGACTAAACTTACCCCTAACCCTAAACCGTCGCTGGCACAGGGTTACGACGTATTATCGAACATATAAGATAATTTACGAATAATTCACAAATAAAATAACATTCATAGTCTAATTTAATAATTAAGTCCCTATAATAGACTCTTAAAGCCTAACGCAGGTATTAAAATTGGAACTGGACTTGTACGAGTACATCCAAATTTTTTTTTAAATTTCGACAGCATTTCGACTTATTTTTATACAAACCCCCTACAATTTCAAATCGAAAACAAACCAATACCAATGTCAATATTTCAACCAATGACTAGGCATACTTAAACACATCTAATTCATATCTAAATATTTATTTTCTAATTTAATTTAAACAACATAACATGATAGTATATATTTATAACTCAACCATTTATTTACAATCAAAATTATTTAACCTAAATATATACATTACTTATGTACAACCACCTAGTACATGCCACTTAAACAAATGAAGAATTACATCACCAAAATTTTCTTGTTGGAGTCGGGGTCGTTCTGGATGCTGAACCGAAACTGAAACTCTAATGACCTGCGCACGAAAACAACCGTACGCTGAGTATGAATATACTCAGTGGTATCACTATAATTCAATTTATAATTAAATGCAATAAATTTTTTTCATATATTTCTGCTTTGTAATAATCATCATTTAAGTAAACAATTCAAATATTTCACATTTATCATTTAGTTATACATACATATTAATCACATTTATTTATTTCAACTCTTACTTCTTTCGTGTGCCTTATTGCCCACTTTTAGTTTTATCAGTAGTTCATTCATTTAACCCTATTAACCTGACTTGGACTCGACGGATACACGGATTCCAACCAACACACCAGTACAGCATATTGTACCTTAACGGTATACAGTACTAGAACAGTAATCAGTAACAGTAGCAGTAACAGTAATAGTAACGGTAACAGTATTCAACACACAAAGTGCTGAATCGGTAATGGTAACAGTAACAATATTCGACACACAAAGTGCCGGAGCAGTAACAATAGCAGTAGCGGTAACAATAACCAGCACATAAGTGCCTGATCAGTAAGCCAGCAAAACCTGTATTTTTCCATATCATATGGCATGCCAACTATATCTGACTAGCCCAACTAGTTCATAGGGTATTCAAATCACTTTTTAGTTCAATTTCCATTTCGATTCAATATTAATTATAATTTCTTATTTCAATCAATTTTCACAGTAATACAGTAATTCGTTTCATCAGAAATTTTACAGTTCAATTCGGCATTCAAAACAATATTCAGTATCCCATAATTCAGTTCAGTATCGTCCAAATTTTAGTACCCAATCACAAATTTTATCAAAATATTTATCACACATACATTCTAAATTAAACACATATTAACTATAAAGCTTGAATTATAGTGATACAGACCAGAATTCTCTTCGGATTTAATCCTCGACGATATTTTCTTTTCCTTTTAGGACCGGTGCTTCAGGCTCGATATTAGCTATGAACAATTAAAATAATTTCACAATCATTAGTACAACACAATTTAATTGCTGAAATTTTTATCTAACTTTTACTTTAATTCTAATTTAATCCTAACTAAACCTATATATTTTTCTTTCTCAATTCATACATTTTTGCTACTCAATTTCTTGCCAAACTCACATTTAACTATCAAAATTTTATCATATTTTCACAATTTCGAATTTATTTCAATTTAATCTCTAAAACTCAAAACTTATAGCTTAGTTTACAATTCAATCCTTTATTCAATTCCAATCAAAATTTCTATCAAATAAACCCCCAATTCCATCATTTGTTCAACATAAACATTACTCAAAAATCTATTAACTTTAAAAATTTCAACTTAAGTCCAAGAGTATTTCACTCTAGGATTCCAAAAACATCAAATTTATAAGAAAAGGACTTGATTAAACTTACCAATTAAATTTCAAACTTTAAAACCCTAATTTTCTCTTTCTTCTTTCTTTTCTCCTTTCTTTCCCCTAACTTTCGAAATGCTCTCTGTCTCAAAGTTTCTTTATGCTTTGTTTTGTTTCTTTTATATTTTATTTACTTTATGTTTTGTTTACTTTCTTTAATTTGTTTTCTATTTAATTAATTGATAAATATAAAATATATATTTAATTACAAATGTATATAATACAATTGTATCTTACATCCACCCTACATTTGTCTTGATCTAATCTATTTCATAATATAATAATTAATAATTTTAATATTAATAATAATTATTTAATAAATATCTATTTAATAACAATATAATTAATACATTTGTATACATGTATCTTTGTACATTTGTAAACTATCATTACCATCCATTTGTCTTTCTTTTATTTATTTGACAAATAAAAATCTTATAATATCAATATTTAATTAATAAATATCTTTAACTTAAAATTTAAGTAAATAAATAATTATCATACAAATGTATATACATATCTTATTACATTCGTATTTAATCAACACCTTACGCTTAGCTTTTTCTTAATTTATTTCATAATATAATAAGAATTAATATAATTTTATAACTTAATAATAAAATAATATTAACTAATTAAATAATAAATAAATATCTAAGAAAATTTTATTTTTTTGTTACTCATTTGCCGCCTCATTTTTTATGGATTGGGTTAATTACCATTTTGGTCCTTTCTATTTTCTTTTAATCTATAATTAAACTTTCAACCTTTATTCAATCTAATCTTTTTCACTAATTTCTCTAAATTAAGCTAAATTCACCAAATAAAAACCTAATTAAACACACTACTAGACTCATAAATATTTCTGATAATTATTTTCGAACTCTGTTTACTAAGACAGAGGCCCGATTTTGTACTTTTTAGGTGCCCACAGATTTTGGGTCGTTACATTTATTAGTGACATGAATTTATTATTTGTTATGTTTAATGTATGTTTTATTTATACCTATTCATTTTATTTTTACATGAATAAATAAAATTTTATTTAAAATAAATTAATAATTTATTAAGGTTATATAATAAAATGAGTATATTCTCCTGAAGAACTAATATTGCATCAAACTATAAAAAGTTCTTTAAGAGCTTATATTTTAGCTCCTTGTGATGCAAAATTTTGTAAAATATTATATTGTTTTTCAAATCAAGAAGATATATGTTGAATAAAACCTTCATGTGTTTTACATTAAAACCATATATATAAAAACATGAGATACTCATGTATTTGTATTATATATATTCCTCGAAAGAATACATTACACTATATGATTGGCATATCTAATGTGCTCCTACAGTAGCAATATTGTGAAAATGACTTTAACAGTATCTTCAAACGATCTCATACCTTCTAATGGCTAAGCAACATAATAAGTTACTAATGAAAGACTATGAAATTCTTCCCACTAGTTTTGCTTCATTCCCTAAAGTGAATGTAATAGTACATAACAATTATGAAAAATGAAAATATAGAGATCGTGATTGTTGTTGTAATTGAAGATGTGATTGGAGACTAATCATGACAACATGAATAGATAGATTTTGATTTGAAATCCACGTATGTTTTGCAATGGTGATTATGAAATAAAGAATCAATGGAGGCACTTAGAAGTCTATCCTACTAGATTTATCGCATTCCCTAAAGTGAATGCAAACATAAAGAAAATAAAATATATAATCATGGACCACTAAAAGTGAGAACATAGTAATAAATTAGAGAACAATGAGAGTTCTCAAGATAACTCTTCAAAGGGTATAGATAACTTATGTTACCAATGCAATATGAAAGATTATTGGCCACATATATTGCATATGCCTAAATATTTTGTTTTTGTTAATATTCTTTGAGGAAGGATATGAGAATGTAGTAATAAATTCTATGATTATAGATAGAAAGTATTTATCTTATTTGGTACCAAAGCAAACAAATATTATTCCAATATTTGATAGTACAAAATTAGTCGAAAGCTCTAGAAGAGCTAATATATTAATATCTTGTGATGGTTAATCCATTAGTTTTAAAAGATATTTATAATGGATCTTATATTAAGATTCTGAATGAGGAAAATATTACATTTCATATAAATCACTATTGCTATAAATAACTATTTTGAAAGGATGAAAAAGAGAGGATTGGTTTATTAATTTATATTTGTTTTATAATCTTTATGATTCTTTTGTCATCATCCCCATTAAGGGATTGGAAGCACAATATTTTAATATAAAAGGTCTATTTATAAGCAATAAAATATGATAATTCTATCTAAACTCGTTATGGTTAGATGCACATGAAGTTGCAAAGTTTCTTTTAGATATTTGAAAATTTTGGCATATTCCTTGAAGCGAATATTGTATATAATTGGTTGGAAATTATATTTATTTTGTTGACTTAGTGACATTATAATATTCACATTGATTTAGACATTTCCAGTAGTAAATGTCACAATAGCACTTATAGGTGGATACAAAGTAAAAGGAATAATAGTAAAATTATTAATTTTTTACAATTTAGTACAATTGAAACACATGTTAAAGTAAACCAAAAATTTACTTATACAAATTCATTTACTACTTGGTGTGACCAGTTAGACCATCTTGGATCATATATGATGAGAAAATTAATTACGAACTCATATGGACAATTATTAAAGAACAAAAAGATTCTTTAATTTAAAAGAATTCTCATATGTTGCTTGTTGTCAATGAAAATTGATTATTAAAAACTCACTAGCTAAAGTTGAGATTTAATATCCTGCATTTCTGAAACGAATATGGGACCATTCTTCTATCATGTGGATAGTTTTGATATTATATGATTTTGGTAGATGCATCTACAAAATAATCACATATGTGTTATCAATTTGCAACCTGTCATTTGCAAGATTGCTTGTTTAAATAATTAATTTCATATCATGCTATTACGACAATTCATCTTGCTAATACTGATGAGTTTATATCTCAATCTTTTATTGATTGAGTTAGAAAAACTTTTGTAAAAGTTTGTGCATAATGGTTTAAAGAAATTATTAATTGAACACATTTGATTAATGTCAAAACCATTACTTATGAGAACTAAACTTCCTATTTCAACATGAGATTATGTTGATTTAAGTATTGTACGCATCAAGCCAATAAGTTATAAATACTCCCTATTACAATTGGTTTTTGGCCAAGAGCTAAAATTTTCTCATCTCTAAATTTTTGTATGTGCGTATATGTTCCAATTGCTCCACCACAACACACAAAGATGGGTGAATCCTCAAAGAAAGTTGGGAATATATATTAATTACAAGTTTCTTTATATTATAAGATGTTTTGAATGTATTTGGGATTCAATTATGACATGATTTGTGATTATAAATTTGATTCGATAGTTTTCCCAATATTAGGGGGAGAGAAATAATAACTTGTAATAAGTTGGGGGAGAGTAATTTGAACCAGATGTTCAATAAGGATAACTTATTAGAAGTTAATTGTTAGATGTATTTACAAACTTAATGAAAATAACCAAGTCTTATACACCATTTAATATTTTAATTTGAATCAAAGTCCCAGTAGGTAATCAGTTAGAATAAATAATAGATTGATCAGTTTCAAAGATGAAAATTCTTCTAGATTGTCATATAGTAGAGGTGGGTGCTCCAAAAGAGACCCGAGACATAACTAATAAGTAAAACTTCAGAAGAGATTCAGGTACTTGAAACTGAATTTTAAAATAATGAAAATAAGATATCTCAATAAGTTATGTCAATTCGAGAAAATGTGGAACTGAATAATAAAAGTGTAACGCCCCAAATTTCTGTATTTCCGGCTTTTGTGAATTTGTGGCATGAAAATTTTCTGAATTTTTTTTGCTATTAATTGACACTAATAATTGACTCTTGAGTGGTTATGTGTTCTGGGAGTGTCTAAGAAGTCTTGGGTTCAAGCCTTGGCTTTGGCAAAAATTTTGGTTTTTATTTGAATAAAGCCTAACCATTGGACAATAGGGTTAAAAGAATTTATGTGTAAAAGAATGACAGAATGGGCCTGTTGGTCTGGTAGATAAGTGGGGAGCTGTTATGCGGAAGGTCATGTGTTCGAGTCCCTATGCAAACAAAGGACTTAATTTTTATGTTGGTGCCAAGAAAGAGTTTGAAATAAGTGGGTTTCTGAGTAGTGGAACTGAGTGGGAAAGTGGGGGAGTGATTTGGGAAAATTGGGTAGTTATCGAGATTTTATTTCCTATTAGCGAAAATTCATTCTTCCAAAAGCTTTCTTCCAAAATTCTTTTGTAAACTCTTCCTCTCCACATTCTTTTTCCTTCCTCCATTTCTCTCCAGCCAAATTCACCTTTTTGCTACTGTTTTGACTTTATACTTTCATAAGTTTTTCAGTTTTCCTATATTATTTGTGCATCTCTATGATAAGTGTGCTTCGGTAAGTGATCTCTTTCGCTCTTAGGGCTATACTGGTCGAATAAGATATTAATGGAGGTTTGATTATTGTTTAGAAGATATTCAAATCTCGGGGAACTACTAAACGGTACTCTAAATCAGCAAGGAACTGTCATGTTTCGTTAGAGGTAACGTTGTTATTAGTTTTGGGTTTTGACTGTGCTTAACAACTCGATTTAAGTGACTGAATTCGGGTTTCCTATTAATGATTATAGGTTCTGGAGTGCTCAAAATAGCGTTAACGTTAGAAACGAACCAGGTGTGTACTCCGATTGCACTGAAATTGAGTTTCAGCAAAAGCTAAAAATGAAGTGTCGCCACTACACGAGCGTGTGGACTGCTCATGTGGAGGCCGTATGGTGAGACACAGCCGTGTGGTCGACAAGCTAGGCCATGCGCGCACCATACGGGTGTGAAGGACATGGGCGTATGAGGCTGGCTAGGTCGTGTGCAAGGCACGGGCTAGGCCAATTGGGCCGTGTGGGCCACACGGGCGTGTGGGCCACATGGGCGTGTGTGGGCATACATGGGTGAACCACACGAGCGTGTAGGGTTTTCGGCTAGACCATGTGATCCACACGGGCAAAGCCAATTTGGACTGTGTGGGCCCACATGGGTAGGCCACATAGACGTGTGAGCCCATGTTTCTGAAATATTCTGTAAGGTTGCACGGGTTGCCCAAGTCAACTGTGACCTATTGTAGGGTCGGTAAGTGTACTTAGACCCCTATTCTACGATCTGATAATGATGTATGCTTTTACATGTTACGACTAGCATGGGTATCTGTTCTGTTCTGATTTTGATATGTATGATCTGTTATCTGTATCTGCATTTTAGCATGTCATGCGATTATGTATATTGCACTGCATTGAGGTGGGATTGTTGCTGAAGAGAAGGAAGTCTGAAAGGCTATTAGCCTATTATCTGGCAGCTTCGCTGCTTATTTTTTATATGTGCTGTAATACGGTACAATTTGGTGTATAGGGCTGGATGGGTTGATTTTATCCCCATACTTAGTGTGTAGGGCTGGGTGGATCGATTTTATCCCCACATGGTGTGTAGGGCTAGACGGAGATGGTGTGTAGGGTTGGTGGGCATGTTCTATGTTTGATCTGTTATGCATTTTGTATCTGTACAGGCTAAGGCCCAATCATATTTGATTCTGTATCTGTTTGGGCTTGAGAGCCCTAATATATTCTGATTCTGATCTGGGTGGGCCAAGGCCTACACCGTATCTGTAAAAGGTTCAGGCCCGAATTATGACCGTTATCTAATCTGATATTTGTATGTATAAATACTTTACTGTGGGGATGTACACACTAAGTTTGAGAAAACTCACCCCTTTATTTATTTATCTGTTAGGTAATCCACAATAGTAGATGGATCGGTGCAGCGGAGGACTTGATAGTGACTACTACTAGACGCTCATTGGATTTTACGGTTTCATTGGGTATTTACGGTTTTATTATTTCTGATTATTTTGGGATTTTTTTGTAATTTTGGACTTGGACTGCTTTTGACTTAAATTTGGGTTTTTTAATTTTCATTCTTATTGATTTATAAACTGCGACACTGCAATTGCGTTTTTAAACTTAATTAAAGATTTTCATATGAATGAACGATTTCAAAGCTTTCGTGATAAAGAAATGTTTTCACGCAAATCAACCAATACGTAATTTCTGGCTAAGAAAAGATAATAATCTGAACAAGTTTTTGATATTCAAAATGGTTTTCCAAATACACTCTCACGTGACGCCACCAGATTCGGCCATAACATCTAGGTCAGGTTTGGGGTGTTACAAAAAGTGGTTAACAATTATTTTGCATACAATATTATTATTGAAATAATGAAATAAAAGGAAGATCTTGAATAAATCTATTGTAAAATATAGAAATGGAATAAATTGATCAAAATAGAAAGATGCAACTCAAGTAACAAAAGAGATTCAAGTACCTGAAACTAAATTTTAAAATAATGAAAATAAGAGATCTCGATAAGTTATGCCAATTCGAGAAAATGTGGAGCTGAATAATAGAAGTGGTCGACAATGATTTTGCATGCAATATTACTATTGAAATAATATGTGAGAAAAATAATGTCGGTAATAACAAAATATCGAGAAAAAAATAAAGAACACATAGATTTTACGTGGAAACCCTTTCGAGAAAAAACCACGGGCAGAGGAGAAGAAAATTCACTATGTCGAATTCTAACCATTACAAGAGGAATAGACTATGTCTATTTATAGGCTTGTAAAGCCATATTCTAGTAGGATTGAAACACCTTATCCTAATCAATATAAAATAGATGGAGTTTAATAAGGTTTAAAAAACCTTATTCTAAAATAAAATAAAAGAAGTCTAGTTCTATTTAGATATTACTTTTATTTTATTTTCCATCGTATTTTATTTAAATAAGAATTCGGGTCACTTAATTCTAACAATCTCCACCTTGCCACGAATTCTCAATAAACAAGTTCTTCATCGCGAACTTTCAACGAACAAGTTCTCCACCTCTTCCATAAAACCCCTTAAGGGTTTAACTTCAACAATAAACACCAACCAAATCTAAGCAGTGCTCAAACTTGGTTATAGGAAGTGACTTAGTCATCATATCTGCAGGATTTTCATGAGTACTAATTTTGCTCACAACAATATCACCACGAGCAATAATATCACGAACAAAATGATACTGAACATCAATGTGTTTTGTTCTCTCATGAAACATTTGATCTTTTGTAAGAAAGATGGCACTTTGACTATCACAAAATACTGTACTGATTTGAAAGTCTTCATTGAGTTCACTAAATAGTCCCTTCAACTAAATAGCTTCTTTACAAGCCTCAGTAATCGCCATGTACTCAGCTTCAGTGGAAGACAAAGTGACTGTAGTTTGCAAAGTGGCTTTCCAACTGATTGCACAACCTCCAATTGTAAAGACATAACCTGTGAGAGATCTTCTTCTATCAAGGTCTCCAGCAAAATCAGCATCAACATACCTAATGACTCCATCTCTAGTTCTTCCAAACTGTAAGCAAACATCAGTAGTACCTCGTAAGTATCTTAAAATCCACTGAACTGCTTTCCCGTGTTCTTTACCGGGATTCGCCATGTATCTGCTAACTGCACTGACTGCATATGATAAATCTAGATGTGAACAAACCATAGCATACATGAGAGATTCCATTACACTAGAGTATAGAACATGTGACATGTACTCAATCTCATCATCTAATTGTGGAGACAAAGCTGATGAAAGTCTAAAATGAGCTACAAAAAGAGTACTAACAGGCTTAGCACTTTGCATATTAAACGGCAAAGAACTTTCTCAATGTACCCTTTCTGACTTAGGTACAATTTACTTGATTTTCTATCTCTAAGAATTTCCATACCTAGTATCTTCTTTGCTAGTCCCAAATCTTTCATCTCAAATTCTTCACTTAGTTGGACTTTGACCTTTCTTATCTCTCCTTTATCTTTTGCTGCTATCAACATGTCATCAACATAAAGGAGTAGATATACAAAAGAACCATCATTGTTTTTCTTATAGTAAACACAACTGTCAAAGCTACTTCTTTTAAAATCATGAGAAGTTATAAAGGAATCAAACCTCTTGTACCACTGTCTTGGTGACTGTTTCAAACCGTAAAAGGACTTTTTTAACAAGCAAACATAGTCCTCTTTTTCTGAGACTGTAAAACCCTCTGGTTGTTGCATGTAAATATCTTCCTCAAGTTCTCCATGCAAAAATGCAGTTTTAACATCTAACTGCTCAAGCTTCAAATCATGCATGGCCACAATACCAAGCAAAGCTCAAATCGAACTATGCTTCACAACTGGGGAGAATACATCTGTGAAGTCCACTCCTGGAATTTGATTGTAACCCTTTGCAACAAGCCTTGCTTTATATCTGGGTTCTTCAACTTCTGGAGTCCCTTCTTTTTTTTTATACACCCATTTACAACAAACAACCTTTTTACCTTTAGAAAGTTTTACAAGATCTCATGTTTTGTTGTTGTGGAGTGATTCCATCTCCTTTTGCATAGCAAACATCCACTTTTCTGAGTCTTCACAACTAACCGCCTCAGAATATTTAGATGGCTCTTGATTTGCATCTATATCTTCAGCCATATTTAAAGCATAAGCAACTAGATCAGCCTCAGCATACTTCTTTAGAGGTTTAATTTCTCTTCTAGTTCTGTTTTTGGCGATAGAGTATTGTGGTGAAGAAGCAACTCTATTCTCAATTTTTGTACTGGCTTGAGGAGTCGACTCTTTATTAATCTGATGCTCCACTTACTTTTGATTTTCTTTATTGGAAGAATCTTTAAGAGATAAGTTATGTAGCATAGCAGTTTCATCCAAAACAACATCTCTGCTAATCACAACTTTTCTATCTTCAGGACACCATAACTTATACCCTTTTACTCCAAATTTATAACCAAGAAAAACACATTTAATGGATCTCAGTTCCAATTTTCCATTATCAACATGAGCATACGCAGGACAGCCAAAAATCTTTAAATCAGAATAGTCAGCAGGGTTACCAGACCATACCTCTTGTGGAGTCTTTTTCTCAATGGCAATGGATGGAGATCGATTGATCAAAAAACATGCAGTAGAGGCTGCTCCAGCTCAAAATGACTTTGGTAAGTTGGTATTTGACAACATACATTGAACCTTCTCCATGATGGTTCTATTCATTCGTTCTGCAACGCCATTTTGCTATGGAGTATGACGAACTGTCAAGTGTCTCACGATCCCTTCTGACTTACACAGTTTATTAAACTCATCAGAATAAAACTCTAAGCCATTGTCTGTGCGGAGGTTTTTTATTTGTTTTCTCGTTTGTTTTTCAATCATAGTTTTCCAAGACTTAAATGCGGAAAACACATCGCTTTTCTGCTTCAAGAAGAACTCCCAAACTTTTCTAGAAAAATAATCAATAAAAGTTAGCATATAATTAGCTCCACCTCTCGAAGGCACTCTGATGGCCCCCACAGATTAGAATGAATATACTCCAACGTTTCCTTCGTGTTATGGATTCCTCTGGTGAATCAAACTCTCTTTTACTTCCCAAAAATGTAGTGCTCACAGAACTTCAGTTTGCAAATTCCTTGCCCATCAAAAAGTCCTCTTTTGCTCAATTCTGCCATACCATTCTCACTCATATGCCTTAGGCGCATATGCCAAAGTTTAGTAAGGTCATCATCTGACAAGGAACAGGAAGCAATAGCTGCATCACCAGTAATAGTAGAACCTTACAGAACATATAACTTGGAAGTCTTTCTTTGCCCTTTCATCACAATGAGGGAACCTTTAAAAATCTTCAAAACCTCACTCTCAGCTGTGTATTTGTACCCTTTTGAATCAAGAGTACTTAACGAAATTAAATTTCTCTTCCATTCTGGAACATGTCGTACGTCACTGGGTGTTCTGACAACTTCATCAAACATCTTAACTTTAATCGTTCCAACACTTACAATTTTACACGAAGCATTATTTTCCATCAAAACAACACATTCAAACACTTCTTTGTAATTTGTAAACCAATCTCTATTGGGACTTATATGGAAGGTGCAGCCCAAATCAAGGATCCACTCATCGCTCACTTTAGAATTGATGACTGAAGCGACTAGAAGTTCACTATTGCTGTAGTCTTCTACAACATCAGCTTCACCAGAATTTTCTGGTTGTTTTCCCTTTTGATTCGCAGCCTCCCTTTTGATCTTATTCTATAGCTTATAGGACTCAGATTTAATGTGCCCTTTCTTCTTAGAGAAGTTACAAGTTTTACCTCTGTTTGAAGATTTCGATCTACCCTTAGATTTATCGCGAGGATTCTGTTCTTGTGTCCTTCCACGATCATCATCAGCATTCTGATCTTGTCTTCCATGAATAATGAGACCCTCACCCTGAGAGTCGATTTTAACTATAAGATGCTTCATCTTATCATACGAGGTTAAAGAATCATAAACCTCATCGACTATGAGAGACTCGCGGCTATATAAAATCGTGTCTCTAAAGGTTGAATAAGATGGGGGCAACGAACAAAGTAGAATCAACCCTAAATCTTCCTTACATGCTGGACCTCCATGGCCTCCAAGTTTGAGAGAATTTCTTTAAACACTGTTAAGTGTTCGTGCACAGATGCATTTTCCTCCAAACGATGAGCATAAAGACGTTGCTTCATATGCAGCTTGCTGGTTAGAGTTTTCGACATGCATATTTGTTCCAGCTTTTTCCATAATCCAGCGGCGGTATTCTCCTTCATCACATCTTGCAAAATTTCGTTAGACAAATGCAGATGTAACTGTGTTAATGCCTTTCGATCCTTACGCTTCTTCTCTTCATCCGTTAATGTTGAAGGCATCTTATCTATCCCTAGCAGGGCTTCCTTTAGATCCATTTGCGCAAGAACTGCTTGCATCTTAATCTGCCACAATGCAAATCTGGTGTTGCGATCCAACAGCGAAATTTCATACTTTAAAGACGCTATTAACGTGATCGAGATGAAAAACCCAGAAGCTCTGATACCAATTTGTGAGAAAAAAATAATGCGATAATAACAAAATATCGAGAAAAAAATAAAGAGCACACAAATTTTACATAGAAACCCTTTCGGGAAAAAACCACGGGCAGAAGAGAAGAAAATTCACTATGTCGAATTCTAACCATTACAAAAGGAATAGACTATGTCTATTTATAGGCTTGTAAAGCCATATTCTAGTAGGATTGAAACACCTTATCCTAGTCAATATAAAATAGATAGAGTTTAATAAGGTTTAAAAAACCTTATTCTAAAATAAAATAAAAGAAGTCTAGTTCTATTTGGATATTACTTTTATTTTATTTTCCATTGTATTTTATTTAAATAAGAATTCGGGTCACTTAATTCTAACATAATAAAATAAAAGTAAGATCTTGAATAAATCTATTGTGAAATATAGATATGGAATAAATTGATCAAAATAGAAAGATGCAACTCAAGTACAATTAAATTCGTGGAGTTTTTAGACCAGTAGTCCAAATATTTAAGGTATAAAGCCAGTGAGAGTGCAATTGAAGTAGTTTTGCAAAAGCGAAATAAAAATATGAAGTTTTTCGCTAAGTCTTGGCATTGATTATGAAAAAGTATAATATTTTTTTTTTGTGATGGATGCAATCACCTTTAGATATATTATTAAATTGACAATTCATAAAAGATTTAACCTGTGTCTAATGGTTATCGTTACAACCTTTTATGAATCACTATATAGTAAAATTTATATTAAAATCCTTTAAGGATTTAGGATGCTAGAAACATATTGAAATTCTCGAGAAATTGTTCATTTATATGAATTGAAATAATTTGAACATATATGGTAAATTGGACTTAGTGAAAAGTAGTTGAAGGAGGATTATAAAATGATTCAAAATACTTATTTGTGTTTTTATAAAAGAATCATGATTAAAGTTTGTTATGATTATTGTTGAATCTCCTGAAGAGATCAAAATATATTTTCCCAAATTTCCCTTACTCATGACTTTTAAAAGAATGGTAATATAAATGCTTAACAAATACATTCAAATAGTCATTTGAAAAACTAATATTCAAGATTGAATACGTAGAATATGAGAAAATATGTGATGTTTTTATGAAGGTGAGTAAATACGCGTTGCACTATTTTTCCCTTAATCAAGTTTTTGTCCCATAGAATTTTTCTGGTAAGGTTTTTAATGAGGAAGCATATTATGTGTATTATAGATTGTGTACTATTTTTCATTCATTAGGTTTTTATCCCATAGGGTTTTTCCTAATAAGGTTTTAACGAGGCACATTATCTACCAATAGACATCCAAGGGGGAGTGTTATGAATATATTATTAAGTGGATATCTATCATGATCAAGATAAAGTTTTAATGTACTTTAAATTCTAATAGTTATTAGAATTAGATCTCTACTTCTTTTATACTTCTTATGCCTATAAATAGAGACTCTAATGAAACATTGTAATCACTCCTTTTGATCAATAAAATGCATTCTCTATTGCTTTCATATTTTATTTGTTCTCTATTCTCTCCATCTCTCTTTATTTTATAACAAATATATATAATTCAAAACATAAAAATTAAAAAATAGTTAAAATTACAAAAAAAAAAAGCTTATTTTTTTTAAAATTCAATAAAAGTAAAAAAATGTTACAATTTTAGAAAATTAAAAAATCTAAAAAAATTAGAAATTAAAAAATTGACCGACCAATGTTGGTCAATTTTTTGAATCTTTGTATTTTTAATTTTTTGTAATTTTCTAAAATTTTAACTATATTTTTATTTTTAATTATATATTCAATTTTTTGAATTTTTATAATTTACAAATATTTCTTATATTAAAAAAAATTGTTTATATTTTTTTAATATATATTAATTTTTTAGAATAATTAAAGAGGAGAACATGTGTCGCTCCCTTATTTGTCTACGTATCACCTTCATGTTGGGCCACGTCACCCAATTGTTAGCAAACCAACAATGTTAACCATAAGGACCAATTGGTGTAACAGATGACAACTTTAAGGACCAATGTGATCCAAAAAAAAAAGTATGGACCAATTTGAAAAAAGTTACCAAATTCAGGAACCAATTCATATATTAAACCAAAATAATACCATAATTTTATTAATTCCTTAAGCTTGTGTTTACAAAAAAAAAAAAAAGGTTTCTTGAGTTTTAAATTAACAAAATGTATATGTAAATAGAACCACAAGTGAAATGATGAAAGATTTGTCATCAAATATTTAGTTTATATTAATCCTGAGTTCATGAACTAAATAATCCTTACTTTTTTTATTAAAAATAAACAAATAAATAAATAGCATATAATTTACATCACATTTTCTGAAAAAAAAACTTGTATTTAAATTCTAAAATGGGTTGACAATTTCCAATCCTGTTAAATACTAACCAAATTTCTCATCAAAACCCAGAAGATATTAATTTCTTTTTCCACAAAATGATGGTTTGAAATGAGATATCACCAATTTATTTTTATTTTTATTATTATTATTATTATTATTATTATTATTATTATTATGATGAGATCTATATAAATAAATACATTTCTTATTTAGAAAAACATAGTAAAATATCTGGCTTAGACTCAGACACTATAGATTCTATAGGAAATAGAATTAATTTTACAAAAAAAAGAATAACTTTACACTATTTAAAAAGTAAAGCTACTAAACAAGTAAAGCATAAATTAAGTCATAAATACTATACAAAGATATTAGAAAATGAATGGGAGTTCGGATGTAAACCTATACATCCTACTACTTATAAGAAACATAAAAAGTATAAGTTAGTTAGATGGAAACCAGGAAATAAAAATTATACTAGTAGTAATAATAAAAAGAAAAAATTTGTTAGAAGAAAAACTTCTAATAAACCTAAAAAACAAATTTGTAAATGTTTTATATGTGATGAAGAAGGTCACATAGCAACAAACTATTCTAATAAAGGAAAAATGCAAGAAAAATGATTAAAAGCCTTGAAGAAGAAGACTTAGAAATGTGTTTTAGTGAGGAAATAAATCCTAATGAAATATTATATGAATTACTATCAGAAACAGATTCTGAAACAGATAATGAAGAATATATATTTATGTTAGGAAATAGTTCTAATAATCAATTAGAAGAAATTCCAAATAATGAACATCAGGATATAACATTAAGAAATTTAATCGGAGAAGAAAAAAACTTTTCTGATGAAATGATAGAAAAAGTTAATAAAAATCATATTTCTAAAGAGGAAATATATAAAATATCTAAATTTAAGATATGGTCTCAAAGACATATAGAAAAAATTAGCGCTAACACAGTCGCTAAAGACACTAAAGGTGGATTAACAGAAATTCCACTCTTACTAGAGATAAAATTAAGAGGATTAAAAAGAAATATCCTCAAGTTAGATATATACATTTAGGTATAATCATGATAACAATAAGAACCTTATTTAGGAGAGGATATGATGTACCTATTATAGCCATTTTATTAGATAAAAAATTTGAAAATCCAATAAAAGTACTTATTGGAGGAATTCAATCAAATTTACATACAGGTGTAATTGGATTTAAAGTTAAACCAAATTACTTTATATCCATTACAGATCCTCTAATAGAATAATGTTTATGCCTTAGAATTCAGACAAAAAATTTTGATATTAAGGACTTAGCAGAAGACCTAGTAATAAGCTGTACTTCTATTAATGAGTATACTAATACAGCTGATGTGGAAATTAAAGAAATTAATAATAAAATAATTTAACTTTTGGAGCCAAATAGATTTACTACCGAAATTCAGCCAAAATTATTATATTTAAGAGATCTATCAATTCCAAAAGACTGGATGATAGAAAATGTAAATAATGCAAGTACTTCTAAACTAGTAAGTACTATAAAATATATGTCGTCTGAAGATAGGTTATATTTTAAAAATAATATGATAATCAATACCGATGATAATTTAGTTTTACCCTCTTCTAATCAAATAGAAGATGATGAGGAAAATACAAGTATAAGTACAAAACCTTCAACCTCAATAGGAATGAAAACAGTTCATATTCCTATTTTTCCTACTGAACCCAGTAGAAATTCTAGAAGCACTAGAATGAAAGATATACAAACTTCTATAGAAGATGTTACATTTTTTCAATCCAAGAAAAATTGTATATTTATTGAAATTACATTTCAATTTAGAAATTATAAATATTATTCTTTACATGCTTTAGTAGGTACAGGAGCTACAACCAGTAGTTGTAAGAAAAATGCTATTCCCTTGGAAAAATGGGAACTTGTAAAAAAGCCAATAAAAATTACTGGAATAAATGGTAACAAAACTATAATCTATTATAAAGCTAAAAATATACCAATCTACATAAATAATGAAAGATTTGTAATTCCTAAAATATTATGTTTTCTTGATATGCATGGTGATATTTTATTAGGCAATAATTTTATAAAATAATATTTACCATTTTCAATTGACAAAAAGACAATTATGTTATCTATGGAAAAAAAACTTGAATAAAAACACCATTAGTTGAAAATCCCAAATTCATTCTACACTAACAATATTTTGGATTTTCTTAGCAAGCATTATGGATAAAGGTAAAAAAAACCTCTAGAAATAGTGGGAGAATGGGCTACTGTTCATAAAAGACCCAACAAAGGAAAAACAACAAGTTCTAATCAAGGATTTGTTACAATACCAGTGCAAGTACCATTTTATCCTAATTAAGGATATTATGTACCATATCTATTAGTAAGACAACCAATAGGAACACAGTCATCATTTACACCAACAACGGTGAGTCATTTTAATTGGTCACAAGATCTAAATTCAGCATTTCAAACCAATTATGCTACAATTATAAAAGGAGCAGAAAATTTGTTGAAACAACAACAAATTCCAGAAATAAAAGATTTTTATAATCCAAGATTACCACTGGAATATTATAAATTTATCAATGAAATATGGAAAACTCATATTTTGAACAAAGAGCAAATTTTAGACGAGCTCTTACTAAATTTTCTCAATTTTTAGTTGAAAAAACAACTAAAGAAAATAAAGCCCATGATCTTTTTCAAAAATCTATTTTATATAGAGATTGGGAAGAAATTGAAATAGAATATATGGATATTAAGGACATACACAATCTTCTTGATATATTTCAATATTTTATTGATAATGGGATAAATAGTCTTATTATAAATAAAATATTTAGAATATGTTTATTTAATTAATCTAGAAAAATTTTACCTATTGAAATTTTTACAAAGATAAACGCAGCAATTTGCAACCAGCAAATTTGATTCTAAAAAGTTTTTTCAGACTATTTTCTTCAAGCCTATATTTTTACAAACGAAATAAATGAGAATTTTCCTACTATAAAATTCAGGCTTGATCATGAACCATTCCATATAATAAGTATTGAATGGGATTTGTTAAAGAAATAACAGTTCAAAATCTTTCTTTTCATTTATTAAAAGATTTTACTGCTATAGTTAGATCTAGCTATAGTTAGATCTAGATTATCATATATAATAAATGAAGATATTTTTTTATTATTTTTATATTGAAATAAGCAGTCTTATTGCTATAGCTAAAAAAGAAAATTTTTATTAGCCATATCAAATTTGGGCTATACATCGAATTCTTAGAGGAAAAACCTCTTAGCTGTTAATGAAAACAAAGAACGCTTGGCAAAATCTATTGACAAGTGTAATAATAATTTCTCCTTCTATCAAATCCAAACTAGAATTGATTTAATGTCCAATGCCCAACATTTGCTTCAACAAAATATTTATATTTTCTGGACTAATGGAAAAAGAATTTTGGCATACAATACGGGACACCCCCAGAAAGAAAAAGATGAAGAATCTGTGCAGTTACTAAAAAAGATAGCTTACATGGAAATTAATGATTTCCCTATGACAACAGAAATTAAAGACACACGGGAGAGTTGGAACTCACCAACACCTTCACTAGATTCATTGCATCTCGATGAAATTGAAGAGATGGATCTAGTAAATATTCAAGAATGATAAAGAAAAAACACGTGGAAGAATGACATCCAAGAAAGGAGCATTCAATTTTGGATAACTTGCAAAGAAAGAAAACTATCCATAAATGCATCCACCTTCCATAAATGTGTCCATAAACAAATGAGACAAAAAGACGATGAAAACATGATGATGGAAGCAACTAGAGGTGAGCATGGGCCGGGCCACCCGACCCGGCCCGAAGGCCCGCCCGAAATGTGGGAGGGTTTAGGCAAAAATATAGGCCCGAAAAATAGGCTTAGACAAAAAAATAAGGCCCATTTAAAAAACGTGCCGGGACATTAAGTTGCATTTATCTTAGTTTATTTAAGTATACATATTTTTTAAAATTTATTTTCAATTTGTTAGGAAATATTTATTTTGATATTTTTAATACTTTTGATGTATTATATATATTTTAAAATTATATAAAAATAATATAAAAATTAATATGGGCGAGCCAGGTCGAGCCTGAATTTTAATATTTTTATCCGGGTCGGGCTTGGGCAAAATTTTAGACCCATTTTTTGGGCCGAGCCAGGCCCGTGCCTAGTAAACGGGCCTAAATTTTTGGTCGGGTTTGGCCCAAACCCGACCCGGCCCATGCTCACTTCTAAAAGCAACCATCAATAAAAGAATATGTGGAAACAACCATAAAAATGACAAGACAAAAAAAGGCTATGTGAAACAACCATCAAGTCAGCATTAATATCATCCTTATCAAAACACTGTGATTGAAAGGAAAATAAATTGTAATTCAAAATTTGTATTATAAATAAGCATTGTTTGAGTCTAAACAAGACATTGAGAAAAAGAAAAAAAATCTTCTTTCAGCCTTTGTTCTAAAAAGTCTTAGAATTGTTCATCTTTTTCCCTAATCATCCTTTGCAAAAATTTTCTATTTTTTTCTACTGTGCATTTTATAGTAAAAAATTAAACAAATCATAGCATTTTTGTCGCAACTTTTCATTCCATTATCAGTCTTGTAATTATCTTTATCATAATAAATTAACATTTATTTCCAGAATACGTTTAAAAAAAAAAAGCCAAGGAATTTGTTTTCTAAAAAATTATTTAGCAATAATTTCTTCATTCTCATTTTTATTGTTATGTTAAAAATTTAGAATTTATATAATCAAGTCAATCCTAAATTTCATATACACCGTTTGAATACTCAACATTTTGACCAAGCTTGGGTTTCTTAAAATGGATTTTTGACACAGTTCCTCCAGGATTCAGCGCTTATCAGTTTCTTCAATTTATTTAGATAGAAATTTATACAAAAACGCCTTCGACAGCTCGCATTTATTTAGATATTTTGTAAAAAAAAGGCCTCGGACTGCACACTCAAACTCCATCAAACAAAGATAACCTGAATTCCAGTGAGCAGAACAGAAAATAGCATACATTTAACAGTTATAAAATAGTAGCTGTTGGCTGCCATTGTTTCCCTTTTTCAACTTCTGTTCATATCTCCCAAGCATACATATTTCACCTGTGCATTAACATCGAGCATTAGTTCTATAGCAAGCTACCAACAAGCAACAATAATTTTTAGAATATATTTGTGTCTGTATAGAGATATGCAATAAGATGAGTTATATAAGGTATTGCACTCACTTCAAGATATTCATCTATCCCGTACTTGGAACCTTCTCGTCCAAGACCAGACTGTTTTACACCACCAAATGGTGCCACCTGAATTGAAACAAATAAACAATAATTTATATCTAGAACAGTTGTGTATATTAATCGGTTAATAGATGCAATATGACCCACCTCAGTTGAAATGATTCCTTCATTAACACCAACAAGTCCGTATTCGAGAGCTTCTGAGACACGCCATGTTCGTTGAACGTTGTTTGTAAATATGTAAGCAGCTAAACCTGAATACGCACAATAAAGTATGTATTCTAATAAATTGAACTGTATAATATTATTCTACGAGACGGTACATAATAAAAATTGAAAGAGTTTTTTATTGAGATTTGATTGATTAGGTTTGGTTGGCAGATAGTTATGAAGACTCACTAATTGAATAAAAGAAATGATAATAACTAATTTGAAAAGAAAATTGACCAGTTTATTCATTAGGATAGAACTACAGCTTGAAAAATGAACCTGCTTTGGTGTTGTTTGCCATGTGGATAGCTTCTTCCTCAGTTTTGAATCGCAACATAGGTGCCACTGGTCCAAATACTTCCTCACTGAGGTAATACAAATTTTGATCACATCTCAAAAAACTAGACTTATATATACAGTGACACAGTATAGCAGCAAAGTTGAAGTGGCAAACATGACATAGAATACACGTGACAAGAAATTTAATTTAATCTTACAAAGCTGCATATTCAACCTTCAATGTACATGAAGCATAGTAACTCAGGCACCAAATTCAATTTAAACACTTCACCACTTCCGCAATGCAGTAAATGTACTTGTTAGAATTGGCAAGGATAATGACAGCATTCATGCAAATACAAGCTATCCTCAGGATCCTAATATACTCCATCAGGATTGATGAGCATACCCCAATACTCAGCACTGTTGTGCAGAATCAAATCAATTATCCCCATTAAAATACTGAGAATTGAAGAGACTTTTAATCAACCATCAAAGGATATATTTACTATGGTTATCCCAATGCTTCAACTTAATTAGTATTTAACCTGAGAACCAATGTGGGAAAAACAAGGAAAGAATCGAAATTAACAAAAAAACACCACTACTAATCTAAAAAATCCTCTTGCATTTCAACTCCTAAAGAATTACTACGACAGGTGTTTTTGCTACAAAAGATGAGAGCATAATTTATACTTCATTGAAATTTAATGCATGCTTAAGCCTAATTCTAGGCCAAGTTTCCTAGCAAGCTAAGGCCTAAAAGGGCCCAAGGAAAGAGTGCTTGGTTTGGTCATCCCAATAAGAGAAAACAAGCATTAAGAAAAGAAGTCAACATCTGCACAATAAACCTAGAAAATAAAAAGGTGTCCAAAGAGTTCTATTCAAAAGAATTCTACAGAATGTATTGCACTCCAAATCCTTAAAAATCGTGGTTACTAGCAGTTTTGGAGCAAAAGGATAAAAACGATGTGGTTTATTGAAAAATAGCACACAGTTAAGCACTTGTAACTAGAGGTGATCATGGGCCGGGCCGGGTTCGGGCCGGGCTCAACTAAAAATTTAAGCCCATTCATCAGGCTTGGGCCGGGCCGGGCCTAAAAAATGGGCCTAAAATTTTGCCCAAGCCCAACCCATATAAAAATGCTAAAACCCGGGCCCGGCCCGCCCATATTAATTTTTTATATTATTTTATATAATTTTTAAATATATATAATACATCAAAAATACTAAAATAAATCAAAATAAATATTTCCCAATAAATTGAAAATTAATTTTAAAAAATATGTAGACTTAAATAATACTAAGATAGATGCAACTTAACAAATAAATACCTCTAAAATAATAATAAAATTAACAAATGCCTTTAAAATAATAACAAAATTAATAATAAAATAAGTTTTATATAATATCGAAACAATAACAACAAAATAGTAGCAACATAATAGTAATATAGTATCAAAATAGAGAAAAAAAATCAAGAAAATAACATTCAAAAACAAAAAAAAAAAAGCATATTTTTTGTCATTTAGTAAATTCGGGCCGGGCCGGGCTAGGGCCAAAAAGACCTTACCTGAGGCTCGGCCCATTTTTTAAACGGGCCTTATTTTTTTGCCCAAGCCCATTTTTCGGGCCTATATTTTTGTCCAAACCCTCCCACATTTCAGGCGGACCTTCGGGCCGGGCCGAGCCGCCCGACCCATGAGCAGGTCTACTTGTAACCCAGTTTTTCCAGCAAACTAAAACCAGAAAAAGCCCAATCAAATTTGACCCTGTTGGGCTATCAACTAATACAAAAGAAGCCCTAAACTATTTATTTCAAGCAAATCCTACAAGAAAAAAACGTGCAGATGGAGTTTAAATTATCTTCATCTAACCCTCCAAATAAATGAGGCAAAAAAATTGGAGATTTGCAGTCCCTGTTAATTAGTCAGTTTATGACAGCTCCCAGTCTATTTATCTTGCTGCAGTTTTTCGCATCATTAATTATTTCAAGGAACTCTCTCAAGGGCATTCTATTCGCTAGATTTCTGAGAGGGAATGTTATGGAACAAAATGCTGCAGTCTCCAATGTTTTAATTTAGTTTTAAATTTCTGTTAATTTCTATTAATGATTTTGTATTAATGAAACGCTGCGTAGAAGGCCTGTCTAAAACGTACCGTTTTGGGGTGTTTTTAACCGTTTAGTGAAACAGTGTGGATTGAGGGCAGCATTTATTAGAGCTGCCAGGTTGTTACTCAATCCGTTGTTCCTTCCTATTTAGCACCTATGAGGCTAAAGGGACAGTTATGGAAAAATACAGTGGAAAATTCTTATCTATTCTCTCCATTTTTTCTCCTTCTCTTCTCTTTCTCTTCTCTTCTCTGTAAAACCTTCTTCTCAATCCATTCTCTATTAAGGTATCAAAGCCACATGATCTTCATAGCCAACGATGGGGTTACCACACATTTGCAGAAGGAAATGAGTCAACTGCAAGCAGAGTTTTCTCAATTGGATGCCAAGCTCGATGCTCATTTCAAGGAGATGCAAGCTGAGGTTAGAGGTGAGGTTTGATCTGAGCTCCAATCTTGACTGGAACAATCCCTTGTGCAACCACCACCAGACAAGGGTAAGGGAGTATTGGGAGAGCCCCCACCAAGGTTCCCTCCCAAAGAGCCTCTACTTATGTCTCTGTTTAAAATTTGGGACACTTGGGTACGACTTCTTGAACCAGCACCATGGACATGTTGGGCAGAGTTGTCAAGCTAGATTGTCCTCAGTTTTATGGGGAAGACTTTAGAAGATGGTGGTCAAAACTGGAGCAATTTTTTGAAACTGAATCAGTACCCGACCATGCTAAAGTACGAGTAGTGGTGTTGCATCTGGAAGGGAAGGCACTCAACTGGCATCACTTTTTCACTCAAAGGCAGGGAGGCCTTCATCAATTGACACGGGACATATAGGCTACGGGTTTACAGCAGCATTTTAGGTCCAGCACATTTTTGGATCCAATGGCTGAACTGGTCTCCAAACAGAAAGGGACTGTTGAGCGGTACCATGTGATATTCGTAAGCCTTCTCAATCAGTTACACTTACCTGAAAAATATGCTTTGAATATCTTCATAAGTAATTTTAGAAGTGAGATTGGTCTATATTTAAGGCTTGTCAAACCTCAAACGTTGGTGGAAGGGTACTAGATAGCTAGACAGGTCAAGAGTATTATGTTTAGCACACACAAAAAGCAAAATGTGGTTGGGGTTGGAGGTTCCACTAAACCTCTTTTCTCGAGTGTTAAAAGTTCTACTTCTGTTCAATCCCCAATGGATGTTGGAAAAGCTCACTCTACAAATTTGGGATACAAGAGTCCTATAAAGTCACTGTCACAAGCTGAGTTGGAGGAAAGGAAAAAAAAAGCCTATGTTTCTAGTGTGTCTCCAAATATACACCAGATCATAAGTGCATTAGGTCCTATTTGTACCAAGTCTTGGTAGAGACTTCTTTGGAATCAGAAGGTGATGCTAAGACTCAGCCAATAGAGGTTTTTCAGGACTGCCCTAAGCAATTAGAGACGGTGGATTATGACACTGAACCAACTTCACCCATTCCATCCATTTAGCAGCTACTATTAATCAACAAAATGTTATCATACTGGTGGACTCAAAGAGTACCCACAATTTTGTAGATCAATTGACCAAGAGGTTGAACTTACCAGTAGAACAAGGCAATCAATTGAAAGTGATGATTGCTAATGTAGGAACACTGTCCACTCAAGAAGTATGTAAGTTAGTTTTATGGGAGTCTCAAGGGCATCAATTTGAAATTGACTTCATGGTTTTATCAGTCAAAGGGTGTGGTCGGGTACTTGGGATTCAATGGTTACTGTCAGGTTGTATGGAATTTTGGTGCTCTCACTATGTAATTTGAGTATCAAGGGCACTTATGCAATCTACAAGGGATACCACCAAGGGGTCTACAGCTATTGTCAGGTTCCCAAATGTCTAAATGTCACAATATGATGGAACAAGTAAATGTCACAATATGATAGAACAAGGACCAAGTCCCATGCTATTAACCTCATATAGCCAAATATTAGTTGCCATGTCCTCATCACATTGCCAAAGGAATTGGAACAACTGTTAACCGAGTTTTAGGATGTCTTCTGAATGCCAAATGAACTAGCCCCTCACAATTACATGATCATAGGATTCCATTCGTGGATGAAACTCAGGTTGTAAAGGCAAGACCTTATAGGTACCCTCCACTTTAAAAAGCAAAAATTGAAAGGATCGTCAGTGAGATGCTAGAAGCTGGGGTGATCAAGGATAGCAATAGCCATTTTTCTTCACGCATTGTGAGGGTGAAAAAGAAGGATGGAAGCTGAAGGCTGTGCATAGACTACAGACAGCTCAACCAGCTCACCATCAAGGACCAATCCCTTATTCCCATCATTGAGGAGCTTTTAGTTGAACTTGAAGCAGCCACACATTTTTCTAGACTGGACTTGAGGTCTGATTACCATCAGACTAGAATGTGGGTCAAGAATGTTCATAAAACATCTAAAACTCATGAGGGGCATTATGATGTCTTGGTCATGCCCTTTGGGTTGACCAATGCTCCCTCCAGTTTTTAGTCTTTGATGAACACAGTATTCAAGAAACTTCCCAGAAAATCAGTATTAGTGTTTTTCAATGATACCCTTGTATGCTCCAGGGGTTAGGATGAGCATTTGAAGCATGTGAGAAAAGTTTTACAGGTATTAAGGAGTAACCAGCTATTTGCTAAGTTGAGCAAATGTAATTTTGGCACATCTCGAATAGAATACCTCATATCATTCATCCAGGCACATTTTCCATGGATGAATCAAGGTTGAGGGAGTTCTGAAATGGCCTATACAACAAACTGTCAAGGACTTTAGATGGTTCCTTAATTTACTAAGGTATTACAGAAGATTTATCAAGCATTATGGGGTTATGGCTAGACCTTTAACTGCACTGTTGAAGAAGGATGTCAAGTGGCAGTGGAATGAAGAGGTTCAAACAGCTTTTGACCAACTTAAGCAAGCAATTTGCCAAGCTCCAGTGTTAGCACTTCTAGACTTTCAAGAGGAGTTTGTGTGGATGTTGATGCATGTGACTATGGGATTGGGACACTGTTACATCAAAAAAGCAGACCAATAACATTTTTTAGTAAGGGTTTGGAAGTTAGGCACCAAGCTCTATCCATTTATGAAAAAGAAATGCTAATTGTATTAATGGCAGTAAAAAGGTGGCATTCTTACCTTGTTGGAAGACACTTTTCGATAAGAACAGATAATCAAAACCTTAGATTTTTATCTGATAGACAGGCTATCACACCTTACCAGCAAAAGTAGCTAGCAAAAATGTTGGGTTATGACTATTCTATCTATTATATGAAGGGAACCTTAAATACCATAAAAGATGCCTTATCTAGGAGACCATATGAGGATGAAGGACAATTGCTTCAGTGCATAGCTAATACCCTTTGGTCTGAATTGTGGACTCAAATTGTTGATTTAGAGTTGTTAGACACTAAAATACAGTAGTTGGTCTAAGAGGTACAAGCCAAACAAACACTCAAAATACACTTAGGATGGTGTAGTGTTAAAAAGGAAGGGCAAGGTTATGGTAGGGAATAATCCTAACCTCAGAAGGAATCTCTTTAACTATTTCCATGCTAGTCCAGTAGGTGGTCACTCTGGGGTCCATGCTACAAGGCATAGGTTGTCTAGCTTGCTATATTGGAAGGGATTATCTAAAGATGTAAAGCTTTGGGTTAGAGAATGTTCTATATGCCAAAGCTGCAAGACAAACCTATCAGCATATCCTGGCCTTCTACAACCCCTCCCTATTCCTGAACGAGCTTGGGCTGCCGTTAGTAAGGATTTTATTGAAGGCTTACCTACTTCTAAAGGAAAAAGCACCATATTGGTTGTGGTTGATAGATTAACCAAGTATGGTAACTTCTTAACTCTCTTTCATCCCTTCACTGCAGTACATGTAGCTCAAGACTCTAAGTCTACAAATTTCATGGAGTTCTTGAGTCCATTGTGTCTGATCGAGACAAGATATTTATCAACACCTTTTGGCAGAAGCTATTCAAACAGATGGGAACCACGTTGCAATTGTCCATTGCATACCATCCACAGACGGATGGTCAAACAAAAGCTTTGAATAGGTGTTTGGAAGGTTATTTCAAGTGCATGACAGGTGAAAAGCCGAGTTAGTTGGCTCCTTCTAGCAGAATGATGGTACAACACCACATACTAATTTGCTATACAGACCACTCCTTATGAAACACTCTATGTCCAAGGACCTCCACTGCATCAACCCTATTTGGCTGCTACTGTACAAGTGGCAACCGTGGACAGAAGCTTGCAGCAAAGGGAGGAAGCTCGACAGTTGTTCAGGTTCCACTTAAAGAGGGCTCAAGAGAGTATGAAACAGTTTCCTAACTGAAGGTGATCTGACAGAGAGTTTAATGTGGGGGACCTTGTCTTTTGAGGTTGCAACCCTATTGACAACATTCTCTAAGGAGGGTGGTGAACCAGAAATCGTCACCCAAATACTATAGACCCTACCTTGTGGAAGCTAGAGTTGGACAAGTAGCCTACAAATTGACCTTGCCAGCAAGATCAAGGCTCCATTCTACCTTCCATGTATCGCAGCTATAGAAATACATTGGTAATATTCCTAGCACAGCTATGCTACCTTTAGTGAGACCTGATGGAAAACTTCCAAAAGTACCATTAAAGATTTTGGACAAACGTTTGGTCAAAAGTGGGAATCAAGCTACAACAGAAATCCTCGTAGAATGGGCCAATACTTTTTTTAAAGGCTCTAAATGAGAGAACTTCAATGATTTTTGCCGAGAGTATCCAACATTTGATCCTTGAGGACAAGGATCGTGTTCGAGGGGGAATAGTTGTTATGGAACATGTAGTTTACAACATTTAATTTAGTTTTAAATTTCTGTTAATTTCAGTTAATGATTTTGTACTAATGAAACACTGCGTAGAAGGCCCATCTAAAACGTATCGTTTTGGGATGTTTTTAACCATTTAGTGAATGGTGCAGATTGAGGGCAACATTTATCACAGCTGCCAAGTTGTTACTCAATCTGTTATTACTTCCTATTTAGCACCTATCAAGCTGAAAGGATGATTCTACAAAAATACAGTGGAAAATTCTTATCTATTCTCTCCATTTTCTCTTCTCTTCTCTGTAGAACCTTCTTCTCGATCCATTCTCTATCAGGGAATTCATGAACAATAGGTGACAGGTATTAATTCAGTAAATATATGATAAAGAAGAGGAAACCTCGATTACCGAATTGCTTAACAAAATAATCATGTTGAAATACATTGCTACTAGTTAGAAATCTTTCTTTAAAAAAAATGCAAGCAAAAGAACTTATGTTAGCTTTCTCACAACTAAATAGAAGTTTATATTTTGATAAGCCTTAATATAACATTTAGTACTTGAACTCACAGTTTTTCCTAAGTTGGTATCTAAGCTTTTATTTACCTAATTTGGTACATAAATTTGATACATTTTCGCTAATTTGGTCCTGAAACGTTTTTTGGTCTAATTTGGTACATAAATTTTTCAAACATTATACAAATTACTTTAATATACTAACAATGAATATTTTCTTATGAGGTGACAAAAAAAATCACTATATGACCGATATATGATAGATGACATGAAATTTTTTTTTGTATTTCAAATGTTCAATTAATTTTTTTTAATTTAACATAATCAATTTTTTTTTTTTTTTTGGCTTTTAAAACTTTTTTTTCAATATTGATTCATTAAGCATAGCTTGAAGCACAATATTTGAACACAGATTTCCTTTTATATTGATGATACTTTTGTGGAATTGAGGGCTTGGTGAAGACTAGGCCATGGCTCCAAGCATGCGGTCCCTCTTAAATCATTCCTACCAATAATAGTCAAAGTAATCTCAACCCAATGAAGGGTGAACTTTGAGCATATTATGTTAGAATACCTAAGATTAAGGACAGAATATTTAGAAATTATCTTGTAGATTCTAGTCTCTAATTTTTAGGAAACTACAGATTTCTAGGGATTGATTTTTATACCTATAAATATCTGTATTCTAACTCAAACAGAATAAGAATTATCTTTCTAAAGTTCTTACATGGTATCCGAGCCTTTGAAATTTTTTTGATCCTGACTTTGTTCCAATCGTCTTCTCTTTTCAATCTCTCGTCTCTTGTTTCATTCCTTCCCATGAGTGACACTATCGAAACTACTTCTGAGATTGAAAGCTCCCAAATGATTCCAAATACCAATCAAAGAACTCCTCAAGGGGATCTCAATTCCTCTCTTATAATCACTAACCATCGGCTAGATGAAAAAAATTTCCTACAGTGGTCCCAATCAGTCATTATGGTGATCCGTGATCGTGGAAAATTACGGTATATCAATGGAGACTTCCCACGACCAGCCATAACAGACCTAACTTCTGCCACTTGGGAACTTAACAACTTGATTGTAATGGCTTGACTGATTCATTCGATGGAAGGCCATATAAGCCGAACCTATCTCTTTTTCAAAACTGCAAAAGACATGTGGGATGTAGTCAAAGAAAACTACTCGGATCTTGGAAACGCCTCCCAAGTATTTGAGATCAAGCTTAAGTTAAAAGATATCCAACAAGGGACACTCAAGGTAACTCACTACTACAACAATCTGAAAATTTTGTGGCAGGAACTGGATATGTACTATGAGGCAGATTGGGGTGAAGGCTTGGAACACACTAAGTTTATGACTCACCTCAGTAATGAACGTCTTTATGAGTTTCTAGTAGGACTGAACCATAAGTTAGATGAGGTCCGTGGCCGAATTCTAGGTAGATCACCTCTCCCAACCATCGGTGAAGCATTTGCAGAAGTTAGAAGAGAAGAAAAGCACCGTCTTGTCATGATGGGAGACTTGAAGGAACCTAAACTTGTGACAACTCTTGGCAACTAGCCGAGTGAGACCTCTGCCCTCATCTCCAGAGGTCCACAGCCACAAAACCACGTGCTGAAAATGATTCTGGATCAACCAGACCATGGTGTACCCACTGCAACCGTGTTGGTCATACAAAGAAAAAGTGCTTCAAACTTCATGGTTATCCTGAGAAAAAATGGAAGGATAATAAAACTGCCCTATTATCCTCCACTACTGTAGATGATGTTCTCGATGTCCGCCTAACCAAAACCTAACTTGAGACTCTCCATAAGATACTGGGTACTTCCACTGCTCACGGATCACTAGCCACCCAAGGTACTGCCCTCAATATTGCCTTTGAATCTAATAATCAATCCTCTTGGATACTCGATTCGGGTGCCTTCGATCACATGACAGGTAACTCCACTTTGTTCTACAACTACACTCATTGTCATGACAAGTCCCGAATCCGCATAGCTGATGGTTCTTACTCACCTGTGGCTGGAGTAGGTGAAGTAAAATTAACAGAGAATTTTTCTCTCAATAAGGTCCTACGTGTCCCAAACTTGTCCTACAATTTACTTTCAATCAGTAAACTTACTAAGGATGAAAAAGTTCTTGCTGAATTTTCTGCAATTGGTTGTGTGATACAGGTACAGAAATCGGAGAAGATGATTGGCACTGCTAATGTTGATGATGTACTATATGTTTGGAATAAAGACAGCACACAAGGAGGATTGGCTTTATCCACTTCAAAAGAGGATACGATTATGTTATGGCACCGTAGGTTAGGGCATCCAAACTTTGTGTATTTGAAGAAACATCTTCCGATGTTATTTTGAAATAAAAGTATTAATTCCTTGAAGTGTGAAATTTGCCAATCATCTAAACATACCCGTGTGCCATACCCATTAAAACCATATATTCAGTCCCAACCATTTTCTTTAATCCATAGTGACCTATAGGGAACCAGCCGAGTGAGAAATATTACGGGGGCTAGGTGGTTTATAACATTCATTGATGATCATACTAGGGTCTGTTGGGTGTATCTCCTCAAAGAAAAATCTAAAACACCAAAAGTATTCCAAAATTTTCACTCAATGGTTCGAACTCAGTTCAACTCTACCATACATACCCTCCACACTGACAATAGGAGAGAATAACTCTGTCCTAAGCCCATACCTTTCTGACCAAGGCATCATACACCAAAGCTCTTGTCTTGACACTCCTCAACAAAACAGAATATCCTAGAAGAAAAATCGTCATCTCCTTGCTGTGGCTCGAGCCATAATGTTCACCATGAATGTCCTAAAATACTTATGCGGAGAGGCTGTCCTCACTGCCTGCTATCTCATAAACCGAATGCCATCAAAGGTCCTAAATTTCCAAACACCTCTAAATACCCTTTTAAAGGCTTTTCCTCTATTTCATGTTCCTAATCTTCCAGCCAAGATATTCGGTTGAAAAGCTTTTATCCATAACCATCAACCAAATCAATCCAAACTTAATCCTCGAGCCCACACCTGCATCTTCCTTGGATATTCCCTCACACAAAAAGGCTATAAGTGTTACTCACCAACCTTGCGCCGAATGTTTGTCTCTCGAGATGTTACCTTTTTTGAAAATGAACCATACTTTACAGCATCTCATCTTTAGGGGGAGACTTTCAATGAAGATGAGACCTTTAATACTCTCCTCCTTATACCTCATGATCCTACCACTACTATCACAAACAAGCCTAACAACCAATGTGTTATAGTAATCCCAGATTTAGAAATTGTTTCGCCTGTGCAGCAAGAAATTAACACAATCCTTCCCAATGATAATACCACCACCGAAGTACAACAGCCCCAACATTCCCCTGATCAAGGAAAATAACAAAAACAAGTTCCTGAAATACAAGTTTACTCTCGACGGAATCGTTCTCTTGAAACTGATACAGCAGTGCCAATTGCATCCCCGACCGAGGACTGTTTTGAAACAGAAGTCTCACCTCCATCACCATCCATCTATCTTCCAATTGCAGTTCGAAAGGGCACAAGGAGCTGCACTCAACACCCTATTTCTCAGTTTGTCCTATGAAAATTTATCTAAATCTTACAAAGCTTTTGTGACTAATGTTGATTCTGTTAAAACTCTAAAAAATATAGAAGAGGCTCTTGAATCAGCTGAGTAGAGACAAGCTGTGATGGAAGAAATGAAGGCCCTCAAAAATAATGAAACATGGGAAGTCTCGGATCTACCTAAAGGAAAGAAAATAGTAGGATGCAAATGGATCTTCACTACGAAATTTAAACCCGATGGCCGTATTGACCGATACAAGGCTCGACTTGTGGCTAAGGGCTTCACCCAAACTTATAGTCTTAACTACGAAGAGACGTTTACACCGGTTGCCAAGCTAAATGCCATCCGAGTCCTCTTATCTCTTGCTGCCAACCTTGATTGGCACTTGACTCAATTGGATGTAAAAAATGCTTTCCTCAACGGGGAATTGAATGAGGAAGTGTACATGGATTTCCCACCCGGGTTTGAAGAAAGCAAGGGCTAAGTGTGTAAGTTGAAGAAGTCCTTATATGGGCTGAAACAATCTCCACGGGCGTGGTTCAGCCGATTTGCAAAAGCCATGACCAGCAGAAATTACATTCAAGGGTAGGCAGACCACACCATGTTCTACAAGCACTCGGAAAAGGGAAAATGCTGCATCCTCATCATTTATGTGGACGATATAATTTTAACAGGAGATGACTCAAGCGAAATTGTGAGGTTGAAAGAATTCCTTGGTACAGAGTTCAAGCTTAAAGACTTGGGGAATCTTAAATACTTTCTAGGTATGGAGGTATCAAGGTCCCAAACAGGTATTTTCATCTCCCAAAGAAAATATGTTCTTGACCTACTGTCAGAAGTTGGTTTGATGGGCTGCAAACCAGCCGAAACTCCTATGAAATTTAACCTTAAATTGGGAACTGATAAGGATAGAGAAGAAATCGACAGGGGGAGATATCAACGACTTATAGGAAGACTCATCTACCTATCTCACACCCGTCCAGACATAGCCTTCAGTGTGAGTGTTATCAGTCAGTACATGCATGCCCCGAAGGAGAAGTACCTGGAAGCTGCATATAGAATTTTAAGGTATCTAAAAAGAACTCCTGATAAAGGCCTACATTTCAAGAAAACTGACAACCGGAATGTGGAAGTCTACACTGATGCAGACTGGGCAAGTTCTGTTAACAATAGATGCTCTACAAGTGGTTATTGTAGTTATGTTTGGGGTAACCTCGTGACGTGGAGAAGCAAAAAACAGCCTGTTGTAGCACGCAGCAGTGCAGAGGCAGAGTATCGAGCACTATCTCATGGTATATGCGAAGGAGTTTGGATACAAAGACTTATGGGGGAACTAAAAGTACCTTACACCAGACCTATGAAGATGTACTGTGACAACCAGGCAGCTGTCAGCATAGCACAAATCCTGTACATCACGATCGCACCAAACATGTGGAAATAGATCGACACTTTATAAAAGAAAAAATAAACTCAGGAGAAGTGTCCATCACCTATCTACCTACTAAACAACAAGTTGCAGACGTGTTAACTAAAAATTTGAACCGAAACATGTTTGAGGAACTTATTGGCAAGCTGGGTTTGATAAACCTCTACACTCCAGCTTGAAGGGGAGTGTTAGAATCCCTAAGATTAAGGACAGAATATTTAGAAATTATCTTGTAGATTCTAATCTCTAATTCTTAGGAAACTACTGATTTCTAGGGATTGATTTTTATACCTATAAATATCTGTATTCTAACTCAAACAGAATAAGAATTATCTTTCTAAAGTTCTTACATATTATTTAGTGAAACTAAAGAAACTCCAAAAAAACGCAATTATTCCTACATTAAATTTCTATATCATCTGCCACATATTGGTCATACATTAGCTATTTTTGTCCCCTCATAGAAAAGCTTAGGTATCAAATTAGGAAATAGCATAAATTCAAGTACCAAATTAAGAAAAGTGCCAAGTTCAAGTATCAAATTGGACAAAAAAAACCTTGGGTACCAAATTAGGGAAAATGTCAAATTTAGGTACCAAATGCTATATTAAACCTTTTAACTAACACATTAAATAAGGGAGTTAGCAAAGCCAAAGTCTCAATAATCACCATAGAGTAAATTGTGAGCCCCACAAGACTAGAACTTTGTCAAAATTTTGACTAGCATAAAGCTTTTGGCAATGTAGAAGCAAGGCATAAAGACAAATCCATTACCTCTAAAACTCCACACGCCCCCCAACCCTCTAAAAAAGAAAAGCAGTCTTGAAAGGAAAAAGAATAAAGGTTGTTAGGAAACATTCCTTGAATTTTCTTTAAAAGAAACTCCTAACTTTTTTCACTTCAACCAAACTTGAGAAAATGGTTTCTACAATTTCGCTTTCCTTTCCTTCCAATTTCCTTTAGAGCAAAAAAAAAGGAAAAGAAAAAAAAATCTAAGGCCGCCAAAGAAGGCAGTAAGGCATATTACTAGAGGAAGATGAACCACAAAAAGCCAAGGCATTATAAATAAATAAGAAACGATGATGATGAAAGAAGCCTATACTACAATTTAAAGTAAAATCTCCTTGAACAGTGCTCATTGATCAAACAAATTAAAAGCATCATCCATGGGTTTTTTTTTTCTTCTTACCCAAAAGTGCAAGGCTGAAGGTAAAACATAAAAGAAGATACGTAGGTATGTAGGTACATAAGTGTACATGTATGCATGTAACTTAGTACATTTTTTTCTAGCTCTAATTTGGATAGAAGGCATATAAAATGGTTATACTTAACATTAATTCCCACTTATAGGAAGCAATAAACTCCTTTAAATTCTTCTTAAGATTCTTCCATCTTCAAAAACAAAAACATGGAAATTATAATTTTCCCCAAACATTTGTTTAAATTATTTAATAATATGGCTTAGGTAAACATTTATACTAAGGTCAGACCATATATAATACTATCCAGCATAAAGCACGAAAGTAGCTACAATCATGTCATATTTAGTAACTAATAAGAAATAACATGTCTTTGAGGACGTACCTAGCCAATAGCATCTCACTCTTGACATCAGTAACAATTGTGGGCTCATAGAAAGTCATTCCAAGGCTATGTCTTTTACCACCAAGAAGGACTTTAGCTCCCTTCAAAAAATAATGATCAGAGATGAGATAATTACTAACAAAAATATATTTTCGAGGCAGTCACAGCACCTCATGGGTAGTGATAAAACAAAGCAACATTTACCAAAAGAGGGAAGGAGTGGTAGGGGCAGAACTGAGGAGACACTAGAGTTCATGCTTATTTAATCAAATATTAAAACTAAATATGCAACATCAGGTAGTTAAAAGTTTGCAAATACAGATGCATCACCATTCCTAGCTACAATGAGATGACTTTGGCATGATCTGAAAGAATTGCAACTCCTAATGATACAAAAATCATATCTCAACCCCTTGTCACATGCATATTATTCAACATCTGATCAGTAAATCCAGAGTAGGATACTATGACAACTAGTAGCAGGCTGCTGTAACATACATTCCAAAGCAGTAAGCAACAAAAATATCTGGTCAAATCATATCGCACTACTAATAAATCCTGGTTCAATCATACAACACTACCATTAATGGTTACTTAATGAGCATGAGACACGTAAGAATGTTTTTCCTGAAGTTTCATTACATTCATATTAAGGCAACAAAAACCTTTAACATTAAGAGAATGTTTTTCCTGAAGTTTCATTGCATTCATATTAAGGCAACAAAAACCTTTAACATGAAGCTGATCTAAATTCCACAGTGTATTATCCAACATATTTTGATTCTCAATCTAGGGTTTTTAGGGGCATGGGATTTTATTCATATGGGTTTTGGGCCAAAAAACCGAAGGGAAGGAAATAAAACTTGAAAAATAGTGAAATTTAGAAACCTTTAGAGACGTAAACCAATTTCAACCAAAAAATAGGAAATTTTTAGGTAACTTCTGCTATTTTCCTCCTCAAATTTGTTTACTTAACTGAATACTTTGAGTTATCCATCATTATAGTGAATAAATGATCAAGCACAGTTATTTGAACCATACAAGACAATGACTTATTCCAAGTTTTGGATATTAGATCTGACGGTTCAACCACTGATTCATTCAAGTCCATGTTGGATTCATAAAAATATTTTAAAATGTTGTGATAGTAATCTTAAGGATTAATGTATCATGATTCTAGGTATTGTTAGCACAAAATTAAGATAAATAGGCTATGTAATCTTTACCTTTTCTTCATTATATATTTGACTATTAGTATAAATAGGTTTTGGAATAGGTTGTATAATTAAGTTGAATAGTTTTAAGAGTATAAATTTCCCTTTTCCTCCTTTTCTCCATCCTTTTCTCCATCATTATGTAATATTTACCTTTTCTCCATCCTTTTCACGGCTGTTACAGCCAAACAGTAGCTCAAAGTAGCAGCCCCTCTTCTTTCTTCTCATTCTCTTCTTCTCTCAATTTCACATGGCATCAAAGCCTACCAATTATCACTTCCCTTTATGCCCAGCCTCAATTGACCCTCCAGTTGATAGCCCATCGCCGAAAACCGGAATATAGCAAGCTTTTGCCTTTCTCCTACGTGCCAGTGCGTGAGCACGTGTGAGGCCCTTTCTAGCCACTATTCAATGCCACGAATCTTCCTCAAGGTACACTCCTCTCTGGACCACAATGGATCCATCAGGTTAAACCTTTGTTCTCTTCAATTTCTAATTCTCTAGTAATTACTATTGTCAAACTTCAAGGTAGCAATAATTATATTTCATGGGCAGCTTCGGTTGAACTTTGGTTTACGGGACAAGGTTTCAAGGATCACTTAGAAGATGTTGATCAAATTGATGAAAAGAATAAAGATACCTGGGCCAAAATCGCATTCGCTTGAGCCAAAGCTACTCACTTTGTTCAGTCTTGCAAAACTTATTACAAAGTGTGGGCTAAGGCTAAGAATCTGCACACTAGTGGTATTCGAAGAATTTATAAAGTTGTCTAAAATGTCGTTAATCTACAACAAAATTAGTAAGATATGGCAAACTACTAAGGTTAGGTTGAAACCTCATAGGATGAGTTTAATGTTCTCACGCCCCTTTCTGAAAGTGTTGTTGATCAGGAGCAGCAATGGAACAAATTTTTTATAGTACTTGCTTTGATAAAACTGCAAACAGATGCAGCCTCAGTTCAAGACCAAATCCTCGCCAGCCCAACCATTCCAACCCTTGACGATGTGACGGCTCTATTACTTTGAATCTCCTCAAACCAAGCCCAAGCTGAGGCAAAATCCTCTGTGCTAGCAATACAAAAACTGGCCAATGAGGAGATAATTGAAGAGGAAGAGGATCTCGACCTAATTATATGTATTGTGAAAAAAGTGGCCACATACGTGATACATGGCCGACCTTCTCATAATATTCAGCCCATTGTTCATTTAGCCTAGGTTCAAAGAGATGGACTTCTTTTGCTTAGAATTGCTCAAGGGGCCAATTTATGATGAATATTGTATTGTAAAAAATGTGGCCAAATACACGATACATGTTGGGCCCTACATGGCCAACCTTCTCATAATATTCAGCCCATTGTTCATTTAGCCTAGGTTTAAGGAGATGGACTTCTTCCACTTACAATTGCTCAAGAGGCCAAATTATGATGAATATTTACAATATCAAGTTTCCAAGCAACAATCTTCAACCATTCTTAATAATACACATTCAAAACCCTTTTTAGGTCTACTCCAAACGATCCACTATACATCCTCCTAATAATCCTCCTGCAGGTACTAAATAAGTGTGTAATCCAAGTAATTCATCTCCTCAACTACCATATTCTCCATCTTCGGTCATGCCTCAAGTAGAACTTCAAAAAGGTATATGTTCTTTTCGTAATCTTCATCCTATTTACAATTTTTTGAGTTGTCATCAATTATCACCATCATATTATGCTTTCACCTCATCTTTAACCAATGTATCCATTCCTAAAACTATTAGTGCAACAAAGGCGGATATTGGATGTCAACAAGCTATGGTGAAAGAGATTAACACCCTCCATGCTAATCATACTTGGGATCTTGTTCCCTTACCACCAGACAAAACTATTATTACTTGTTGATGGGTGTACACAGTTCAAATTTATTCTAATGGAAAGATAAAATGGCTAAAAACCCATTTGGTTGCACAAGGGTATACACTAATTCTTGGTCTTAGTTATAGAAAGATTGTCTCTTTGATTACTAAAATTGATTCGGTTCGATTACTGAATTCTCTCGCTACAAATGAATTATTAGAATTTTTATCAATTTGATATTGAGAATGCATTTTTTCATGGCCATTTAACTGAAGAAGTTTATATGGAGCAACCATCAAGTTTTGTCGCTCATTGTTGCTCAGGGGAAGTCTAGGTCAGTGTGTCGACTACGGTAATCTCTTTATGGCTTAAAACAACCTTCCAAAGCTTGGTTCGAGCACTTCAGTGTTGTTATTCAAGAGTTTGGAATGCAGCAAAGTGAAGCAGACCATTTAGTCTTTTATCGTCACAATAGTCACAACAAGTGCATCTATCTAGTTGTATATGTGGATTACATTGCTATTACAGAAGAGATAATCATAAAAGCATTTCACACCTCAAGCAACACCTTCTCAATCATTTCCAAACAAAAGACTTGGGAAAGTTGAAATACTTTCTTGGCATTGAGATGGCTCAATCAAAAATAGCCATCACTATCTCTTAAAGAAAAAATGCTTTGGATATTCTAAAGGAAACAGCAATGTTAGATTGTAAACCTATGGAAACGCCTATAGATCCTAATATCCAGCTTGCTCCAAATCAGAGGGAGCCTCTAAAAGATTCTAGCCAATACTGAAGGTTGGTTAGGAAACTTAATTACCTTGCCATCACTCAACCAAACATCTCCTTTGCAATGAGTGTGGTTAGTCAATTCCTTCAGAATCCGTGTGATAGTCACTGAGATGTGGCAATATCATAAGAGTAAGAAACAAGGTCAAATTGTATCCAGATGTTGATTGGGCAAAATCTACTTCAGATAGACACTCCACTTTAGGATATTGTGTTCTCTTTGGAGGTAATCTAATATCATGGAAGGGTAAGAAAGAAGATGTTGTGGCACGACCAAGTGTAGAGGCAGAATATCGAGCAATGGCCTTAGTTACTTGAGAGCTAATTTGGTTAAAACAATTGCTTTAAGAAATGAAACGGGAAACTATCATCTCAATGAAATTAATATGTGAAAATCAAGCAACACTACAATACAACTCGAATCCAATGTTTCGCGAGAGACCAAAACACATAGAGATTTATTGTCATTTTGAGAGACAAAAGATCGAGTCTAGATGCATTGCTACTAGCTTTATTAATTCAAATGATCAGTTAACAAGTGTTTTAACTAAGGCTCTCAAGAACCCTTGGATCGAGTACATATGTAACAAGCTATGAGATTATGACTCGTATGCTCCAGATTGAGGGGGAATGTTGTGATAGTAATCTTAAGGATTTAATGTATCATGATTCCACGGATCGATTATCACAAAATTGGGATGTAAATAGGTTGTGTAATCTTTGCGTTTTCTTCTTTGTATATTTGACTATTTGTATAAATAGGTTATGTAATAGGTTGTATAATTAAGTTGAATAATTTTCAGAATACCGATTTCCCTTTTCCTCTCTTTTTCCCCTCTCTTTCTCTTATCTTTTTATTGGCTGTTATGGCCAAACAGTAGCTCACAGCAACAGCCCTCTTTCTTCTCATTCTCTTCTTCTCACAATTTCATATAAAATATTAAAAAAAAAAGATTATATAAATAATTTTAGAAGTTGTATAAACTAAAAATTGTTCATTACCATTTTACAAGATTAGAAAAGAAAACAAATCCCTTTACAAAGAAATTTTGACTTTTCATTTTTTTTTTTTTTATAATGTATGTTTGCTTTCACTTTTAAATGTTGAAATAGCTTTACAAGAATATTTTTGCTTTTGAAAATATGAAAGAATCAAGTATTAGCATCCCTGGATCAATTGCATAAATGTTCCAATTCAAGAACCACCCAAGTCAAAGGTCATCAGACTGCTCCAATTCTAATAAATACAGTTTAGAGACCCGTCACATCTGTGTATATAATCTTTTAAGCATTATATTCTTGTCTCTTTTTTTTTTCTTCTTTATTTACTTTTCTTTTTAGTTAAAGACTTTCTTTGGAAACTTTATAACAATTTGCACAAAAATAATCAAATATAAAAAATTATCATCTTACGCTTTTAAAAGTTAAAACTGAACATATATTTAACTGTGTAAAAAAGGATAACAAATAAAATAAATTATACCAAACTTAACCCTGTGCAAGTCAGAGGCAATCAATTGCTATAGTTTTAATTGGTATTTTTCTAGATGTTTCATGTCTAATCTTAATTCCTAACATGTTGCAGCAATAAGTTAAGAGATTAAACTATGTAAGTACTAATTAAGAATACAAATATATAAAAAAACTAATTAAGAAGAAAACAAGTGTAAAGAAAATGAGCACGAAAAACTATAACTATCAATTAAAAGGGAACTAATAAGCATAAAGAAAATTGATAGCTAAACGCTACAAAATAGTCTTTACTGAGCACAAAAATGCATCTAGATTTTTATTATTTTTTTTAAAACAGTGATTTTGAAAATATTTAAATTTTAATTAAATTTACCATAAAGAATGCAATTAATGAACAAATTAATCAACTCATACATCATCTAGCACCTACCCAATACCCATGTGCCATTTTCCAGCTTTAACATTCGTCTGATTAAAGTGGTTAAAATACACATTCTTAGCCAATGCAAATATAGAATATTATACATATATATATATATATATAACCTAACAATTCTATCAAAGAATTAGAACATGCAATACAGTCTGTAGCTTCTCTAAGGTTGTGTTTGGGAACTTGGATTTCAAAAATAGTATAACTTGTTTGACAAACACACAAGTGCAAAATTCATGATTATTTTTAAAGTTCACGGATGTCTAGGATGCCTATTGAGTAGAGAATCTGGAATCCCTATACAAATTTAAGAATTTGAAATTCATGTTTTTAGACCTTTCAAATTTATAATCATGCTGAACCTCAACTAATTTACATATGATATAAGCATATCTTTTTCACAATTTATATGGCAAATGAAATCCAAATCCAAATCCAAATCTTCAAATTCATGTTCCCAAACATAACATAAAATAATTGACAGTCAGAGTTAAACAGGACAGGTAAAAATCCAAACCTTTGACATCGCATCTTGAATGAATGTCTCAACCTGTGAAAAAGAAAAGAAAAATCCAAAGCTAAAAGATCGTAAGAAATCCACTAGAAATAAAAGAATCATAGATACGTTAATTGATAAAAACTGGAAAAGGAAGCAAAGTAACCTTTTGCACTGCAGCTTCATTAATTAGTGGACCCTACATAGGTAAGTATAGTAAAATAAAATTATTATCTTTAAGCTAAATTCACTTGTTAGACTTAATTAAAAGAAAAAGCTCCGAGCAACTTAGCATTATTACCAACATAACTGCATATCTTTACAAATCTTATGATTTGTATACAATAACTCAAGAAAAAAGTTCAATACAATTTTCCATAAAATATTATCCTTATAAACTAAAGACTGAGAAACATAAAATGCATAGGCTCACCACGTATAAATGTAAAGACCAATTTGGCAACAACAATTAATATATGAACCACAAATGCATGGCTTAGGCTAACTACCTGGACCACACCTTCAGTGAAGCCATCTCCAACTTGCAGATACTGGACAGCTTTTGAAAAAGCCTCCGCAAACTTCTCATAAATACCTGAAACAAAAGGTAAATAAAAATTAAAGCAACTATATCTTTTGTTTTAGAAAAACCCTTGTATAATTAAGGAAAATAATGGCCTGTGGTTTTACAACTCAACTGCTCACATATCAGAAGTACAAAAGGAAACAATGTTATTTGCTTGTTTTCAAAAGGAAATAATAAGTATAATAATAAGTATTCCACTATATATATTTTAATTGAAATGTTAACAGACGCTATATTTATTAGTCATTTTTTTAAAATATAAAATATTGATACTAAATGTACTTTTATCATTTTTATTGTGTAGAAAAAAAATTACTAAATTTTCATTTGGCTAATAAATAGAAATAAGAAAAAAATCCTCAGACATGACAACAGCAAATATTTTCTAGATCCAAATGCACCCAAAGTCTCTCAATATGGGGAAACATTTAAAAAAAAAGGAAATTGCTTACAGATTTCCATCAGAATACATTTACATCCATACCTTCTTGCACAATTATTCTGTTCGCACAGACACAAGTCTGTCCACTGTTACGAAATTTTGCTGCAAGCTGCAAATTGCATGGTATTGTAAATGGTGCAGCAAAGATAAGAGTGCATACTCAGGTTAAGAATCAAATGAAAGGTACTACTGGACAGGATAGTAGAATGCATATTTACAGTTAATTTTCATGCATCATGAAAACTGAACAAGTCTTGTTAGCTTTTAACCAGCCTGAGTGTCAGAGTTTCTTTCAGTTGCAATCTTCTCAGATTATGACTTTGGGAAATAAAGGATCCTGGTCAAGTCAGCTTTAGATTGCAGGTTGATTTCGGGTTTCTGTTTCAGATTGTTTCAGCTCATGTCATTTCAGCTTCGAATCATTTAAGCTTTGAACCCTTATCAGGCTTGGGCACTTTTAGCTCTTATAATTTTTCATATTAATTCATAGATCTTTTGGTCAATCCAAATTGAACCAGGCTGAATTCAAGTGGTTTTTGGGTTCAGGTCCGGTTTTTGCCACCACTACGTGGACCAATACTGCAATGTCAGATTCAAGAACAACCCTGAGAATTAGGAAACTAAAAATATGATCCTATAGCTAACCAAATTCCTCTTGTTCAGGCAGGAAGAGGAGGAAGAAGAAAAGGTGTAAGCTATGAAACACAAGACAATCGATATGGAGAGGAAGTCGGAAAAGTAAAAAGGAAACAAATAGATGTCAAGGTACTTTTTTAAGTACAATGAGAAACACAAATCATATGCTTGAAACTTAACGTAAAGTGATGGTAGAAAATCATGTTACTAATACCGCTATCCAGAATGGCAGCAGCCACACAACCAATTACAAGTGGAACTCAGGAATATCTAGGATGAGAATGCTATTGATGTCAATATATATCAAAGCTATTCTATTGAGTAAACTTACTGTTCCTTTAACTGCCACATCCAGGTCTGCATCATCAAATACAATGCAGGGGGCATTACCACCGAGTTCAAGCGATACCTAGAAAAGTTCAGAATATAGGCAGTCAACTGCAGGATAATTTTCAAAACTACACTGATTTGGTGTACATATCCATTTCATAGAATAACCATACCCTTTTGACAGTCTCAGCGGCACCAGCCATTAACTTCTTCCCGACTGCAGTTGAGCCTGTAAATGTGATCTTTCTTACCTGGATAAGTAATAAGAAGCAGGAATATTTAACGTTCTTTATTTTATAGACCATTAATTTCTAGAAGGGAATCAGTTTCAAGTTAAGGGTAGAAGACCTGTGTACTTGCAAGTAAAGCATCACCAATTTTAGTAGCATTCCCCATAACCACATTTATAACACCCTACAAGATTGAAAGGTAAAATCTAATATGAGACAAATGAAGCAACATGAACGAATAACCAAGGATATTGCCCTGGAACACCAAAAGTTACAATGGAAATAAAGCATGATTAACAAGAGTATGTATTCAAAGACTAGTATATGTTGTTTCATGTTACAGGAATTTTGACCACAATTAGCAACATAATTGTTACTTACTATTAGAAATTAAATGGGCAGAGGAAAAGAAGAAAGATCAGTGAAATTTTCTCACTTTTTCATATCATTAGAGAAGAATTTACAACCTATTTAAACGCAGACAATAAGAAAAGAAAAAGGAAACTAAATATTTAATTAGCTAAAATCTGCTTGTCTAATCTCTAAAAATCTGCTTAGTCTGTTAATTATGCAACACTCCCCCTCAAGCTGGTGCATCTCATGTTGGTGCATAGATATTATACATGCCCATCTTGCAGACCAAATTATGATACGTTCTGTTAGTCCTTTGGTGAATAGTCAGCCGTCTGTCTGTCCGATATCACATGGATTAGTCTCAAAGCTCCAGTAGTTATTATCATATGAGATATGAAAAGTCAGAACCTAGCTTTAGAAATGTTATTATTATATGATGAAACATTGGACATATACACATTCACACACAATATGTCTGTGCATGTGTATTCATGCAAGTATATTGTATGTGACTATCTATGCAAATAAATCTCTAGTTTGCAAATGGAACTAAGATATTTCAGTCATTACTTAATGATCACAATTGGTTTCTTGAACAAGCATTAAATTACCATTTCTAAACAAGCTTTCAATTATGATTACATGCTACCCAACAACATATAACTTGATGAATGACAAAGCCTTGTAAAAGTACTAAATGCATAAAGAACTACCGGTGGAATTCCTGCTTGAAGGGCAAGTTCAGCTGTTGCTAAAGCTGTGAGCGGAGTAAGTTCGGAAGGTTTTACAACCACTGTACAGCCACATGCAAGGGCAGGGCCGACCTGATCCAGCCATGAGAATGAACCTTTTAGCTCTTTAGCCGCCAGAGAAAATAATATGACCGAAAATTCTATATATAACACACACCTTTCTGGTGATCATTGCCAAGGGAAAGTTCCAGGGTGTAATTGCACCAACAACACCAACAGGCTGCCAAAAAGAAATGAAGAGAGTCAATACTGCAGGAAAGTAAAAATACAAGAAATCTCGAACTACCTTTCAGCACTTGGCACTAAAATGTACAACAGCTTTGAATAAACCCTAGTCACCAAAAATAACTCTATATAACTGGTTTCTAATGCATTGGCGCAATAAGATAGCTTAATAACATCAACAGTTGGGGGGACAGTCACTGAAAAGGCAAGAAAGTCATTCTCATCTGTTAATTCCCCCTGTATGTACCTATCGAGTTTATCTTGCTGAGAATAACTCCTTAAACCCTCAAAACTTTTAGATAACAGAGGGTCTTGTATAAATAGAATGATTACGTCATGCGTATGATCAGAAAGCTGATTAATGAGATACTCTAGTTTAATCATAATGCTTGCCTCTACAGGGTGTTAGCTAGCATTTCGAACAAAAGCCTATTTCCTAGATGACTATCAAGAGGGCAAGGTGCTCTTCCCTTGTTGTTTGGGCAGAATCAATACACCACCCCATGGTTTGGAAGTGGCATTTGGGTTCTGATGAAGGCACATGAGCTAAAAGTATTAAGCCATCCTTCTAATTGTTGAGAGAGATTTAAAAAAGAGGATCAGCAGTCTTGGACGGCAGATACTTCACTGATTTATGAATTTTAAATGCATGAGGTGATTCCCCCAAAAGGATCATCAAAAGTCATTCCCATATGACACAAAAATGCAATCCAAACTTAAGAAGTCAAACTACTAAATGGTTATAAAGGAAGTTTTGGATAGAGGAAGTAATTTAACTTCTCTCATCTTTAGTTCATGTTTTTCTTATCATTTTCCTTATATGAAAGTTTTTTTCTAGTACAAAAGGGCATCATTTATATTTTCCCTGTACAGATACAACATTGCACAAAGTACAGCAGCACTCTTAACAGTCATGTGAAAATAATTTCCCCTTAAATTATGGTCAACATACCAGATTCTTTGTTAGAAGACAATAAATAATAAGGGGAAATTCATTAAAAATTGTATGAGTAATCAAAATTTATGTATTGGAAGAAATCGAGTGCAAGTGCCAGAGTAGCAGTTATACAGGACATAAACAAGCCATATTTATCCTCACCTGCTTTAGAACAAACAGACGACGATCACCTAGAGTAGCTGGAATTATATCTCCGTAGATGCGCTTGGCTTCCTCTGCAAAGAACTCAATAAAACTGGCCCCATAGTTAACCTATAATGTGAGTCTTAGCATCAGAATTGACAGACAATAATGACCAACAGTCAAAGCCAGTAGCTCAATTTAATAACACTAAATTTGATTACCTCACCCAGGGCTTCTTTTAAAGGCTTTCCTTGCTCTAATGTTATTAGTTGCCCAAGCTCTTCCTTGTGGGCCATTATAAGATCATACCTGTTAAATACATGAGAAAGAAAAACTGTTTAGTCGGTATCTGAAAACCAGCAATCTATATTTAATTAAGCAAGCCATAAGCAGAAAATGACTAGCTTAGTCTAACCAAATGACTAAATTCTGGGTATTAGCCATTCAAAGTTCCAAGCAACAAAATATCCTGCTAGTCTAGAACATTTTATCTAAAAGCAGGAGATTGTACTCCAAAACTTCGCTAAGAAAACATCTTTCATAGTTAAAAACACATACTTCAAATTCTAAGTGCCCTTAGTTATAATAGTTTATCAAAATACCTCAAGTTAAATGGAGCAGAAAGACATGGTTCTTTTCAAATAAGTCATCGTTTCAGATTTCAATACACATACACCATATAAAGAGACCATAGAACAGGGATAATACCATTTTCTAAGGTATTTGCTCCTCTCAGCAGCAGTGAGTTTACTCCAAGCTATGAAAATAATGAGGATAGTCAGTTAAACTTGATTTCAATCCCAATTAAACTTTGAACTCAGCATATGAAATCTACCAACCAACAACAACCTCAATCCAATAGCTACATAATAACATCTATGCATAACATAATTAGGCCCAGCCGATAACATACATTTTGCTATTTAAGCTAAAATTTAACATGCTTCGTGCTATTTAATCAAACATTTCAAAAATCAGAAAAGTCAAATGTGTAAGCAAAAAAAATATGAAATGAGAGGGATTAGAAATGTTTATGACATACAATTAAAAGCATCAGACGCAGAAGAAATGGCATCATTGGTCTCCAGGGTGCCCATAAAGGGAACCTCTGCTATAATTTCCCCAGTGGATGGATTGTTAACCTGGCGTGACATCCAAAACAAAGTGAAGTAAGACAAGGAAACACCAAAAGAAAAGAGAATATTGTGAAAATAAAGAAACCTGAATAGTTTTGGAATCATAAGCGTCAATCCATTTCCCTCCTATTAGACCCAGGGTTCGAAATATGGGGGATTTTTTAAGCGAAGAAGCAGCAGTACTCATCTGATGAAAACGAAACGATCAAATAATAAAGAAGAAGAAGAAGAAGAAGAGGGTATGAATTTTAGAGAGCCAAGTGAAGAAAAAGAAAACCTGACGAGAGGCAGAGGGGCGGTGCGTGCGAGACAAGTGTGAGGTGAGAATCTTGGAAACTGCCAAAACTGGTAGCACCCTCATATCGTCTGCTGTCTTCCAGTTTCAGTGCGTTTCTTGCTTTGGGTAGTAGTATAATGATCTGTCTCTGTTTCTTTGCCACACTCTTGAGTTAAAAAGCCAGATGTTTGGTTCTTTCCCCGTCGCTTCCAATATCTTCCCTCATCAAAAATAGATTCAATTCATTCCTGCTTTGCTTCTGTTCTGTTATTTTATTACGTTTCAACTTTGACTACCTCTTTTATTGGGAAATTACGAAAAACATGCCATCTTCCAAATTTATTTATCACCAATCACTTATCTATTTAGCTAATTACAACTAACCATGATTAAACTTGTACCAGTCAGCAATATTTTCTTGTTACACATTCGAGTAATATTTGGAGAATGCTCATAAATTTTCAGATTAACAAGACCATTCTTACTAAACACTAGACATTCTTACTTAACTCTCTTAAAGAATCTGAAATATAATTTCTGGATAAAAATTTAAAAGAAAATTGGATAATGTCACAAATTAACTTAGGCCTAAGTTTATCAAATATTTCAATGGGGATTTCCTCCATGGTGGCTGGTACCCTATCGATATTGGTATCTGTTTTGTTAAAAATTTGGGGTTTATTTTTCATGTTTTAACATGTATGCATTCATACGGTTTGATACAACATTTTAATATTCTAAATTAGTTTTTATTTATCTTAACATTTTATTCATTTATAAGTATATTAAAAATATAATATAATCATTAAATAAATTATTTAACATAATTTTGTATATAAACATTTTTCACGAATGTATTTTATGTATATTTGCATATATATTTACTAGAAGTATTATCACACGTATATGAAAATTATGTATTTAGAATACATAGTTGTATTTAAATATAATATATAATAAATAATGAAACGTATGGTTTGGAACTTCTTGATACTAGTTTATCAATAAGAAGGAGATGGAGAGGAGATGTATTGTTGGTTGTGACAAAGAGGTCGGTTCACTTGAGTGAGGCAGAGAGTCGAAGTAAGCAGAGGGTGAAGGTGGAGAAAAGGTTGTAGTGTGCTTAAGGTAGAGAGCTAAAATGAGTTGAGAGCTAGGTGAAGAGAGATCATTTGCTCATCATGCCTTGAGGTATATATAGGGAAAGGGTCCCCTTGCTTAGTAGTGCCATGTCACCTATAAAACAAGTGGTGGCCTGCTCATGTTGTCTGCCAGGTGACAGGTCTGTTATGTGATGATTGTCGTCAGGCATGTACTATTTGACATTCTCAATGGTAAGGTAGTATGAGGCTATTAGGCTTCAATGGTCCTCCCTCGAGGAATGACAATAACCCGCTAGAAGCAAATGGCCTAATGGAGGACCTGCTAATGATGGGTGGCCAAGGATGAATAGCCTTCTTATGGAAGGTCTGAGGCATACGAGTGACTAGTCATCCAGTGATCAGCTAAGAGGTGTAAAGTAAAGGGCCACCCAAGGTGCCTTTCAAGTTGTTTCTAGTGTTGCCACGTGTCCAAACCAGGGTAAGGAGTATAACAAATGCCCTTTCAATTAAGAGGTAAGCTATAAAGTGGCCTACCTCGAAACCATCTGTAGGTAGTCTTAATGAGTCGTAGTTGTCATAGGTGAAGTAGCGAGTGGTCTAAAATACTAAAGGTTATTCGTTGATCATGTTATGGATATTTTTGGAGATGAAGGGTTGCTTTAAAGATTCTAGAATGTTCATACTAAATGCAAAGTTGAACCACTATTTATAAGAATGGGGCTAATGATGAATTTGTATTGTACCATGGGACACATGCCTAGGTGGCATTGACTATGATGCATTGGGTAACTTGTTCAACGAAACACATCATTTTAGAGGAGATCTATATACAATCTTCTTTATAACCTTTAGACCATTTTGCAATTTTCAAATTTTCCTATAACAACCCAATTTTTATCAATATCTATAAATCTGGTTCAAGGTTGAATTCCTTCAATTGAGTCATTTAAATTTTCAAAATGAGGACTTAGTGAGTTGAATACGAGATTAAGACATGGAATTAATTAGAAATTAAATCAATTAGATTATAAAATAAACAGTATAAAGGCCAAATAGCAATGTGACTAACCAAGATCTAATTAAGAATAGAATCGATCCTTAAATAGTAATTGAGCCATGGACTTATTAGCTAAATTACCATCATTATATGTTAGCTTAGTGGATGAGTATGGTTTTAACCAAAGGTTTCCACTAAATCTTGATGAAAGTGATCATAACCATTGATTTGTTTTTATTTCAGTAGCTAATCAAGATTAGGGAAGAATTAAAATATTGCTTCATCTTTATTTGTTCCATCTTCTATAATCATCCCAAACAAAAGAAAAACCTAGTCTTTTATTCTTCCATTGTCGCAAGCTTCCAAGCCAAAATTTGGTAAGATTTTTCTCCTCTTTCTTTTAATTTGAGTTGCATTATTAACTAGTGGTCTTAGATATAAAGGATCAAAGTGTTAGATTTTCAAATTATCAAGTGTATATCTAGTTGTCATTATAGGGGTTTGATGAAAATTAAAGCTTGAAAATAATAGATTCATGAATTGTAACGACCCAATAGTCAGGAGTGTTGGAAAACATATTTTCGAGACTCTATTTTCGTAAACTAGACCCGTACATATTTTTATTAAATATTTACAAGGCTAGCTTAGTAGCTAATTAATTTTTGGAATAGTGAATTTTGTGAAATTAGGAGTTATTAAGGTATAGGGACTAAATCGCGTAATGATTAAAAGTTGAATTATCAATTGAGATAAATTAAAGGGGCTACAGTAACAATTAAACCATTTAATAAATGGTTGTGTATGGGTGGTCGAATATGGTTAAGTGTAAATGCATGTATATATATTATATATGTTATATTATAAAGTTAGTAATAATAATAAAAAATAAAATCAAAACAAATTAAAATGAATGTATAATAAAAGAAAGAAAAAGAAATGAAAGTGGAGGAATGCAATTTTAACAAAGAAAAGAAAGAAGTAAAGAAAAGGATAGTCACGCAGGTTTAGGGACTTTAGGATTCAAACTCAAATTGGTTAGTGTAATTTAGTCTTTTTCTTGTTATTTTTACATTTTTGGAATCCCGATACTTAGGGCTACCTAACCTATATTGTAAGTTTTAGTATTGCTTAAGATTTTTGATGTTGACATTGTTGAATAGTTTAAGCATTAGGGATTAAATAAATAGATATTTAAGTTAGAAATGGAAAATGACTAAATTATGGAATTAATTGTTGATTTCGAACAATAGGGATTAAATTGTGAAAAATTCAAAATTAAAAGGTCAAATTGGAAAAGAGGAAGCTAAATGTGGTCTAGAGTGAAGTTAGTATAAAAATATGAAGTTAGTTTCAGTTTAGGGACTAAATTGAAGAATAAGCAAAATATAGTGTGAAAATTTAAAATTAATATGAAATTGAAATGTGTAATATTAATGTATTTAATTATTTTATTCCGTAGCTAACGTCGTACCAAAATCCTCGAGTAAAAAGGGAAAGGATAAAATCGACTTCGAATAGCTCGGAATCACAGTTTGTGTTTCTATAATCCGAATTAAATAGTAGATTATTGCATATATAATTGTTTGCATATGGTAAGCATTTGAGGTGAGTACTTTGGAACTTTTAAGATTAAATTAAATTCATAATTGAAATGAAATGGATTCATTTTTTATATTATGAATATATGTGTATTGAGAAAAATGTGATTATTATCAAATTGAATATATGCTTATATGTGATGATATACATTCATGAAATTGAGACATTGGTTGTATTGAAAAGTGAAATGAATCCCTATTAACTGTATCAGGCTGAGTCGGATATGGATGGCATGCCATAGGATAGGAAGAGTTCAAGGATTACTTCAACCTTGAGTCGATGAGGCACTCAGTGCCAATTTGCTTCGGTTTAACCGATGAGAAACTGGGTGTCAATTTATATAGCGTCGGGCTTAGTTATTACTTCGGATTTATCCGATGAGGCACTGGATGCCAAACTGGTATGTTGGTTGGATCCATGTATCCGTCTGAGTCCATTTCATGTTAATAGAGGAAAGTAAAATAATAATTTATGTTATTGATATTAAAATGGCAAATATGAGAAATAAATATAAAATGAGAAAATATTGAAATGACAAATATGAGAAATGATTATGAGATGAGAAATGAAATATAAAATGATGAATTGAGATATGAAACTTGAATGAATTCAAGTATTGATCAAAGATATGAATGATGCCATTGCATGAGATGATGTATTCAAATGTTAAATGAAATGCCATTGATATATACTTATATATTTAAACCTGTGAAAATCTTAGTAGATGTGAATAAGGAATGAGCAAAAATTATACTATTGAATCGAAACACATGAACATAGCTTACTTTTTGGATTTTGCATTTTAAATACCTAAATCAAGTTTATGTTATTTGGATTTTAGAAAAACCATTGAGTTTTACTCAGTGTGCGATTTTGTTTTCCATGCGCAGGTTAGATACTGTTCGATTTATCGTCGACTCAGCATCAAATCACAAATCCTGAGCTCAAGTGTGGTGATATTTCATTTTGTAATGGCATGTACCTAGGGAGTCTTTTGTTGATATTGTTTATAAGATGCTGTTAACTTAGTTGCTAGTGAAATAATGGTTAAATATGTATATGGTTGTGGTTGAGGATATGTTAGTATGTTAGCCTAGTTTACATTTTGGTATGTGATAATTTAAAGTTTGGTAGCTTAGCATAATGCTTAGTATGTGCTTAGCTTCATATTTGGTAACTTTAGAAGTTGAAAGTTAGTTCAAATATGGTAAATGTGATATGAATGAAAGACTTGAATGTTTGATGTGTTGTCGATGTATTTGAACATATAAAATGTGGTCCCAATGAGGGTACATTGGTTAGGCATATTAGGTGATAAATTTGGTGTATTATGGGCATGTTTAATCATGTTTTGGATAGGTTAAATGATTGGTAATTGAGTTGCTTAGTGCCTAAGTAAATAGGAAATGGTAAACTTGAGTTTTAAGGTACTTTGGGTGCACACGGCCTGGCCACACAAGCAACACACATGGGCATGTGTCACACACAAGCAACATACATGGGCAACACACATGGGCATGTGACCCAAGTCAGATAGCTACACGGTTTGAGACACGGGCATGTGTCTCAGCTTTGTGAGGCACATGGCTTAGCCACACAGATGTGTGACCCTTGTAATCAAAATTTTTGTAATTATTTCCTAAACTTCCAGAATTGTTTCAAATTAGTCATTGCCTATCTTTAAACTACTTTTAGGGTCTCATAGACTCGCAATAGGGGCTGTAAGAGTAACTTTTACTCTAAATTGGGGTAGATTAGCAAACCTAAATTAAGTGTATTCCACTAACATCATCGAAGATAAATAAAAAAGATAATAGTAGATGGAGTATGGACTAATACTCTGGTACTAATAATTGAAATAGTCTTATATGTATCTGAATTCTGACATTCAAGAAGGGATAAATAGTGATAAGAATGTAAACAGTGGAAGACTAAGTTTAGCAATGTATAAATAGTGATAAGAGTGTAGACAAAAGAAGACCAAGTTTAGCATAGCATAGCATGAATCATTATTCGATTGTATAATATTCTAGTATGATATGATATGATTTCTTGTGACCTGCCCCTGTATATTATATTGTTAATGGCTAGTATATATGTGTAATTATGATTGATTAATTGCATGACGTGTTAGTAATGCTTGTGACCCTAATTCGATGACGAAGAAGGGTTAAAGGTGTTACATGAATGATATGTTTGGTATATGTTAGGACCATATTAGGAAGTAGTATAAATAGTTGTATTAAGTTAGAAATTAAGCTACATCCTTAAATTAATTTATGACAGTAGAGACCAAATTGAATAGATTAAAAGTTGTTAGAAAATATTATTGTAGAATAGAAGTATGAGGTCCCTAATGATTAAATTCAAATTTAAATTTCAATTCGATATTGAATATCGAAAGATATGGACATTTAGGATAATAAGGGTTTATAGGGGCTAAATTGAATAAATGCATAACATTTGTGATTTCGATGTTAATTTATTAAATGTAGTTAAATACAAAGTCGAGCCGTCGCAAGATAAAGGCAAGGCAAAAGCCATCGAGGATTAGCTATTTTTTTTTGTACTAATATAAATTTTTTATTTCTTAAATTCATTTTGAGTAACTAGTCTTATTGAATTGCTAATAATACATTATTACAAAATATGTTAGAATGTATCGTATTAAATGTTGGCTTAATTGGTAAGTTAGACATGTACATTTATGTATATGAAATTCATTACGATGCTAAAATGATTAACTACTTGGTTTTGAAATTGAAAAGTATGTGGTAGTACATGTATTAATAATGTAAATATATGAGTTTGCCTTATTAAACAATGCTAGACATAGTCAGGGCATAGTTGGCATACCATAAGATTTGTGTATGGTATTGGTGGGAGCATTCTAGCACTACGGTGTAATTTGTTCTGGCGCTACAGTACAATTCATTCTGGCACTTTGATGCATTACATTTTGTGGAGTATTAGGGGGATCAATGCCTTTAGGTGTGATCAACACTTCAGTTCTTATTGTAAAGTGTTAGGGGTTAAATTTATTTATCCATACTTGTGTCTACATCCGGTTAATAGAGGCAAAAAAAATGTTTAATATGCCATTTTGATTTTGGAAAAGATGTTATAGTCTGATTCATTAATAAAAATGTCATTTACTTGATAGTCAAACACTATATTGAATTTTTTTTATGAAAGGTTATTTTTAGTATAATATATAACGATAATCCTATTGAAATGATATTTTGAGATTATGAACATTATGATGTAATGTATTGATTATATGTTACTATATTAATATTTGTATAGTTGAATTTAAATTACGTTAGTATTATAACACCCTTACCTGACCCAATCTCCGAATCCAGGTATGGGGTGCCATAAATGGACTTGATTATACTAATCACAAGTTTTAAACTTACAATTTGTAAGACTGACTTATTAAGCAACCATAAATAACTTTTACACCAGAAATTTTAAATTAAACAAAAACTTACTATCTCCAAATTCAAAATCTAAGGAACCTATTTAATTACAATATATTTGACCCCCAGGCAAAGCCTCTGAAGGTACCTTCATCTATGTACATGACACCAAACTAATGGTACTCCTTGATCTAACTCGGTTTGGTTGGGTCCCTCCCCAAGATCCTGACTCATCCAACGAGTCCTACATACATAAACCAAGTTCTGCAAGTTCAAAAGAACTTAGTAAGTTTCCTTGCTACTATGTATATATACAAATATGACGAACCCCTCCCTTCCTTTGAAGGTATTAACTTAATATAAAGTAAATTAAAGTAGGAAACTTCCTATTTTACTTAGGCGCCCATCTTTTATCTAGAGTGTCAGACTTCGATTCGACTTTCACATTACTTTATTGACAGATTGATCGCCAAGCGATCATACAGGTCTATCTTATGACTAGTCGACTGATTTTAGGCAATCCCTAGATGTTTGTCTTGTAACACCCTCAACCCAACCCGATTTGTCGGGTCCAAATCCTGGATGTTACAACATAAAATACTTAACAAAATATCGAAACAGTTGGCATAAACTCTTTAATGAAAAACATTTTACTTATTATTTTAACTGAAAAACTGAATATCTAATAACAAAGGAAAGTATTTAAAATAAAATATCACAACAGGCTTGTTACAACTCATTACAGTATAAAAGTTTGTTACGATAGACTTTTAGGGCATAACCTTAAACTATACCATTATCCCATTGTATGCATAATAACCCACTTCACCACTACCTTGGCGCATCTTGGCCTATCCTTCCTGGTGCATTCAAACAACTATCATACCTAAAAATATGAACAAATCTTGTAAATTCAAGAGAACTTAGTAAACTTTATCACAAAAAAATACATTGGCAGATACTTTATCTTATTTGAAGAACATTTGTGCACCAACTACCCTTCTAAACCAATTATTTCCATTTTAGGTGGATATTATTACAGTTTTGACATTCACTTACATGCCAACCTTCATATTCTTAACTTACCAATGTATCATTCAAAAGAATATACCTTTAGAGCCCACTTTGTACAGACCAACTCTTCACACATACATTCATTCCAAAATAATTGTTCACAGATGCTAATTACTAGTAGATACATACACATTTAGCAGATACTCACTCAGAATTGTATACCATCAATTTACTAATCAAATCATACTCTGGTTCGATATCATACAAACTCAAACTAATAATGTACTATACAAATCATCCAAATGAATTCCATACAACCTTATTATAGAACCCTAAATACTCAGAAAATACGATGAATTGGTTTCCATAAGATTCTAGAAAAAGGCATGATACTATTCAAATATGGCGAATACTAGATACTCTGATTTTAGCAATATACAATACAGATAAATTCAAATAAACATTTTTTTATGTCTCTGAACTACGAATACGCCCATATTCAACACTAACAAATTATCATGACAGATACCCTTTTTAGCATACAGATACACATTTCTTTTCAAGAACTTCCTTAAAAACTTATCAATTACTTTATAGATATAATTCCATCAAAATAACATCGTACATATCATAACCTTATCTTAGCAATACTTATTATAGAACAATCATGATTTACCTAAACTTACCATAAGGGCAGATAAATACATTTTACCAGATAGATTTATTAGAGTACGCTACAGGGGCCAAATAGAATATGCCACAAGGGCATCATACAAAATCACGTGTTTACTATCCCGACAGACTTTCACAGAAGGTGCCATGGGTTTCTCCCTCATGGAGTTATACATAAGTTCATGTATCGTGATCTGCCCATTCAATTTACACATCATCAAAGGCTACACCATGAACATTCATACAAATATATCTTGCCATGGGTCTTAACCACATGGTCTTACACACTTTCAAGTATCATGATCTACTAATCCAATCTTCATCTTACTGGAGGCTACACCTTAAGTGTTTCTAAATCATATCAAGATGTCATGGGTCTCAACCTCATGGTTTTACACTTGTTTTTATATCATGATCTGCCAATCTGGTTAGCAATATAACTGCCCTACCAAAGGCTTCACAAAGGGACATTTCTCATTATTTACTTACCTAGGTTTATTTGCATTCCAGGCTGGCTCATACTTTTCATATCTCAAACTTTACATGCATACTTATCAATCAACATTCCTCTCAATAGAACTTATTACATATCATCATAATACTTATCTTCTCTTTACCATACTCATATACTTATCGATTATTATAGATATCATCATCCTCTATGTTTATGTTTTCTTTTACTTGAAAAGTTTACATAAGAGAGAGAGTCTAGGTAGTGACTCACCTTAAACTCACCTACTGCAGTTCTAAGCTCTAAACTCGAACATCCTTCTCGAACCAGTAACAATTGCTTACAGAACATATGATCATTATTAAAACTCATTTACATACAATTTACTATCATTTCAAACTCTAATAACTAATTTGCCACGAATGACATTATTATTTACATCCTTTTTTACACATAGCTATAGCTTGTTTATTAGTAAATCGAAGCATCTTAGTATATGTTTAGGTTTTCATGCTTGAAGTAGTAATTTATGCTTTTTCATATGTTTTATTACATCTTAGATATCTAAACAAGGCTACAAGGTCTTGTAGGACAAATCAGGAGTTGAAGATACATATTTTGGCCAAAATTGCTATCATATATTGAAAACAGGATCAAAAACAAGTCCTAGAGTGAAATTGCATGCACGACACCGAATCCAATGTTGCAACACCGTATGCCTATGTTGCAACACGGCTTCTGCAGGGTCCAAAAGTCCCTACAAGTGAAAGTTGCGTTTTTTAGGCCAATTAGGAGTCTTTTTCCTAGTTAAACTATAAGTACTTCAAGGATAGTTTAGGTACTTTAATATTCTGATTTTAGCCTATATAAATGCCATTGTAATCAAATTAAACATAAAATTTTAAAGGTTTGATTCTTAGGTTTTTATTCTGTTCTTAGTTTTTATTTAGTTTATGTTATGTTCTTGTAATTGGAAGATCTTATTCCAAAGTGAGACTTTCACGAGTGGAGATTGTCTTGGAGCCATGCTTTCATTGATAAATCCATGAGCATCTCTTTCTTTTATTCTATTCTTTATATTTCTTCCTTTATTCTAATTAATTGATTGGCAAGTAGAGTTTAATTTAGATTGATTAGATCTGATTAAGTGCAATTAAACCCTAGGATTGATGACCCAAGGAAGTCATATAGGTGGGAATTAACACGAAATTGCCATTTCTTATCCTTAAAAACCTTACCCTACTCTGGCCTGAATTCTATCATCGAGAGGTGAGTAGTTCTTGTCGTCTTGTTAGGTTAGTAGAAGGTTGAGAAGCCCTACTAAGTTAATTAGTAACCAACTATTTAGAACCCTAAATCAATAATTAACCAGGTAAAACAATTGGGTCTAGGCTAAAAGAACTTGCACAGTCGAACAAAAGATAGGAGAAGCTAATACATGAACTTAGGGATAGATTTAGGTTTAATCAATTTATTTGGTTATTATTATTATCATCTTTCTTCCAGATTAACATGACTAATTCATGACTCAAGTATATTAGTATTTATTTTCAAGAATTGACTTAATGAAAAATTTTCCAAAACTACAATCCCTTGGGTACAATCCTTGGAATACTTACCAAGTGTTTCGTTGTACACAAACTATATTACAACCTAACTCATATACTTGCGAACACCGCATTAATTCATATCTTTAGTTATAGAATTCACATTTTAGATGTTAGCACATCTAGAGGCAGTCAATAACCCCATGCAAAGCCTTATACTTGCAACTTACTATTCATATACCACATATAGACTCACTCTTTCAAAACATCCAACATGCAAAGCGTAATACTTACCTAGAGATGGAATGATCACTAATTAAACTAAGAATCCTTAAATTCTAGCTTAATGAGGAAAAGATACCATTAGACTAAAGAAAATGAATCAGTAAGTAACATTAAAGGAAAAAGAAGAACCTTCTTCAAAACCTTTTACACATTTACACACACATACACACACATATGACTCATTCTACTTAGTAGAACTTAACAAGTGTCACAACTTCAGAATTTGTCCTTAATTGCCTACATTTTTCGAGAGAAACATAAATGAGAATCACGTATTATAGATATCAAACTAATCTATCTAGTTGGCTCTTAACCATGTTTCTTTACAACCTAACTAGCACAGTACTTCAGGCAAACAAGTCGTACTATACCATTGGTGTTAACTTATACATAATTGCCTTTTCATTTAACCAAATATTTCCCTTTAACTAGCAGAATAATCTGAAATAAAATCTTTACTTACTTGTATGAAAACTACTATACGCCCATACCTATACACCAAAAGAAATATATTAGCGGATTACACCTTGCCAAACAGGTTATTTCCCAATACGTCAGAATCATAGATTCGCCAAACTTGGGGTGTGACATGTCTCACTTAAGGATTCATTTCTAACCCTGAATATCTATCTAACTTTATCTTGACTAGAAGTCCCTTGATGATTTTAGCATATATACTGGTATCTCACTCAAAAGACCACTTAAAGAGACCTTTTCCTTTTTGGCTGTCTTACCGTATTCCATCCTTTCTACCTCTACCTTACACTTCGGTAGAAATACTGTGTAACGCCCTGATTTTGGGCCTAGTAGGATTGGGCTTTGTGTATGGGAGCAGCTAGGAGGCTGCACATAAAAGTTTATGTGTGCGAGGAATATCACAAATTATGTGTTGCTTTAATGGCTAAGTGATTTAGGAGTGTTTGGGAGTGTCTGAGAAGTCTTGGGTTCAAACCTGGACCTTAGCAAAATTTTAGTTTTAAGTAAATAAAACCCTGGATGCTTAGAAGTAGGCCTTTTAAATTATTGTGTTAAATAAATGACATAAGGAAGCATGTGGTCTAGTGGTTGTGGCATCATTAAGGTTGCAAGGGAGCAAGGGTTCAAGTCTTGGCTCTTGCAGTTTATTTTGGTTTTTCTTTTAAAAGAATATGGACACTGGATCCTAAGCCTTTTGAGTAATAATTGTTGTTTTAAGGCACAAAGAGAGCTTGTGGTTTAGTGGCAAGGTGGCGTGAGGTGTAACTGCAAGGTTTGAGGTTCAAGTCATGGGATGAGCAATGGTGCGTTTATTTTGCTGCTTGAGCTGGGAAGGTGTTGGAGCTGGACTGAAACTCTATGGTTGAATTGGTCATAAGAGTTTGAAATAAATTTGAATGGGAGGTTGGAATGGCTCAAGGAAGGATATTGGGAGGAGATTATGGAGAGAATCAAGGGAATTTGGTTTGTGGGGAGTTGGAGCTGAATGTAGACTTTGGCAGCACAAGAATTTGGCAAGAAGGAAGAAATTTGGTTCATTTTCGTCATCTTGTGGGTTTTTTTGTTGGTATAGCCGAATTTTGCTAAAGAAGTTCTACATTTTGTTTTCTTTCTTATTTCATTTTCAATCTCTTTGTCCAATTAGATTCAAGACTTCCTATTACTCTTAGTTTTACTTCGCATTTTAGTCGATTTCGTTCTGACTATTTTACCGATTGGCCGATTGCATTCTCTTTCTTTTCTTTTCTCTTGTATCAATTATTATTCTTTTTTTCTTTTCGAAATCGTGCTCTTTTTCTTCATCTCTTTACTTGAGCAAGATACCCTTTCTCCTCTATTTTCTTTTCTACCCCCATTAACCTATCGAAGCCAAATTTTCCTTCTCCCTATTTTCCTTCCTTCATCATTCATCTCCCTTTCTTTGTCACCTGACCGATTGTTTGAGTTGTGACCAAATCCATTCTTTTCTTTTTCCTCTGCTTTTCATCATTTCTCAGTCATATCCGATTCCCTATTAGTGACCAAATTACTACTCATCTCTTTTACTCTCCACTTCTGATTAAATCTAATCCTTTTTCCCGAACCCTTTCTCTACATCTCTGTGTCCGATTTGGCAAAGTAACTTCTGTTATCAAACTTTAGATAGGAAAGGGGGTGCTAGTGGTAAAGTGATGGCAAATGTGTCGGCTGAGATTGAACGCATAGTCGCTGCTCCCAAGTTTAAATAGCGTAAGGTGTTGGCTATTCGAGACTTTTCGCCTGGGTGTGGCAGGATAACTGCACCAAATTCTAGATCGAGTTAGTTAATCACAGTCGATCGGTCTAGTCAAGGCAAGTTGTATTCGATCCTTCGGCTAGGGGTTTGGTTACAGTTCTTTTAATTCTTTGATAAGTGACTAACTGGATGTGATGTTTGAATATAGGTTCTGGTGATCGTGAATTCTTAGTTCTCTATGTGATTAGGTGTGTAACCGTATACCCTGTTTCTATGGATCGGCATAAGTCGATAAAGTGTGTATCAAACCTTGTTCCTGTTGATCGGCTTAGAAGCCGAAGGTGTGTGTAATAATGATTCGCCATACATGATTATTGACTATTTAGCCGAAAATGTGTAATTTTGTGCTCTGTTATTGATCGGCTGAAAAGCTGAAAGTGTGTATACATTGTTCTGATTGCTGATCGGCTGAAAAGCTAAAAGTACGTATTTTACTGAATAGAATATAGATCGCAAAATGCCGAAAAGTCAAAAATCTAAAAGTTCGGCAATGGTCGCCACACGAGCGTGCGAATGTACGTGTGGAGAATCTGATGTGACAGTTGAGGCCCCATGAGCGATCTCATGGACTTGGGCCGCTTTTTGGCCAAATGGGTCAAATGCGCCCAATGGGCCTTGGGCCTGTTGGGGTAAATCTGACTAGTAGGTGGGAAATAGTGAGGCTTGTCATGTCGCATACATGGCATAAGCCGTTCCGGGCTTCATTGGGATGAGCTGGGCCGTGTGGGCTCGATGGGCTTGTAGGTGCACACAGATAAAATGTTTGTATGTGGTAAGTTTTGGACTGGGCTATGATTGCTCACATAGCTGTGGTGAGTTCTAGGCAAAATGGGCCACACGAGCGTGTAGGCCCACTTGGGCCAACAATGGGCCTCGGGCCCATTTATACTGTTATGACCGTTTGTGTTATAGAAGTCGTTTGAGGCAACTGTAGACCTCCTAAGAGGTTGGTAAATGACCGAATTACCCTGAAGGGTAAAATGACTAAAATACCTTTGAAGGGTAGAATGACTATTTTGCCCTCGTGGGTAAATGTCTGACTTGAGTTATGTTTTGACTAATTTGACTGTAATTGTATGACTATGAATTGAATGATTTGAATGTGATTGTATGACTGATGATAGGCATGGCATTCTAAATACATGTTGCATGGGTTGGGATACTGTTACGGAGGAAAATCTGTTCTGTTAGGGTCGTACAAGTCACCCGAGACTACTGTGGACCCACCGAAGGCTTAAAGTCATACATTTGTATTAATCTGTTAAAGTGGCATGGGTAGCTCGAGACGACTGTAGACCGATCAATGGTTCAGTGCCGATCATGTTACCGAAGGCTGTGTGCCATTATTATGGCCTTCGTGCCATTACTATGGGCTTTGTGCCGATATGATAGGCTTTGTGCCGATTATAGACCCGTTATCGATGGCTTTTTGCCACGCATATTATCATGGCTCTGTGCCATCCTATTTATGGTTTGTAAAACATTCTGTTTATGGCTTTTAGCCATTCTGTCTATGGTGTTGAGCTGTTCTGTTGACTTAGTGCCGCAATCAATGCTAAACTTGTTATGTTGGTTGGATGGGTCGACTTTATCCCCACATGGTATGTTGGTTGGTACGGTCGGTGTATTGATTGGATTGGGCTGGATTTCTATCTGCATTTCTGTATCTGTGACTGCTTCTGTATTGGGCTCAAGCCCACCTGATTCTGTTAATGGGCTGAGGCCCACCTAATACTGTTGCTGTAATGGGCTCAGGCCCAGTCTGTTTCTACATGTTGTGTATCTGTCTGTTTGTTTTATAAGGAATTACACACTGAGTTTCGTAAACTCACCCTTTTGACTAACTGTGCAGGTAGTCCTCAGCGTTAGGAGGAACGGTGCTGCGAGGGACTCGGAGGTGGCCGCACAATTGCAGTTATTATGTTTTGGACTTTATTTATGTTTTAAATTCCGTTTTGGGTTTTAATTTCTGTAATAAAGCCTCTCTGTATTTTGTTTTAAGTTTGGGATTTTATTACGTTTTACATCTATTAGGCATAAACAAGTTTTCAAACCAATTTCTATTTTCAAAAACATACGTTTTAAACTTCTTTACTTCAATTTAGCTTCTGCAATTAAAAGAGAATTTCAACGAGATTAATAACATTTTTTAAAAGTCGTTAACTTTTCAATGAACCATGTTTTAAAATTCAACGAACACAAACTAAGCATTTACACAAGTTCTTAGATATCAAGAAGGGTTTCAATGAAAACATGGTTTTCGAAGAACACTTCAATGTGACACGCCAGATTCGGGCCTAACTCCTAGGCCGGGTTTGGGGTGTTACATGCTGTATGAATTATTTCCTTGGAATCTGCCCCATTTGTGATACCTTACTTCTTGGGTGTAACAAGTCCGTCTATATTAGACTTACAATTTTCGGTAGACTGTTATCTGAATAACCATTCTAGTTCCTGATCTCCCTTATATATGGTTTCCTGTGGAACTTTTTCTTGATGGATATTTTCTCCATAGATTCTTCTTAGAGAGGAATATTATTGACAAACATATTGTCACCTGGATTACCCTTCTTAGTATCTTTTCCTGTCAATAGGTCCTAACTGTCCCCTCTTTACCCAATAAATTATGCGGGCACTTGTGGTCAAACCCCTAGCCTCCTAAGTTTTTTTTTAAACACCTTATAGCGTTTATTAGTGGCAGATCATTATCTACAATCCTTGGATAACTCTTCTTTTGTTTGCCTAAACATTAGGCATTACTAACACATCATTTCCTATGTCTGATTCTTGCTAGGTTAACATCTAGATGCCTCACCAGTTTTTATGACTACTATTTTGGCAGGCTACTTCTGTTTCTACTACCTTTGCCTTATTCAATAGATTCCTCAGAATCCGCTTGTTAACAATAGCTCGCCAATACTAAGATTTTTTCTAACCCTTTTTCCATATTTGTGATGTTCCATAATTACCGTCTTGGCGGTCTGTCATGTTTTAAATGTCCCAATGGACTACCCCACGTTTAATGTCCCGATAGGCTACATATGCTGTCATAGTTTAATTATGGTCTTACACATCATGTCGTACGTTTTATGTCCTGGAGGACCCTCCCTGTTGCCATAACCGAGCCATGGTCGTACACATTTTTACCCAATGTTCAATATCCTGCTAGAGTATCCCATGTTTAATGTCTTGACGAACTCTGTTGGTTGCCATAATTGAGCAATAGTTTTATACTTTATAATCCCCATGTTTACTGTCTCGGTGGACTCTGTTGGTCGTTATACCAGAGCTATGGTCTACACCTTGTAATTTTCGTGTTTATTGTCTCGGCGGGCTTTGTTAGTCGCCATAGTCGAGCTATAGTCTTACACCTTGTAATCTGTAATATCCCGAATTAGGGCCTAATCGGAATAGTGGTTTTGTAACCACAAATCCGAGGTAGAAATAATTATTTTATAATTATTTTGATGTTTATGATATGATTTTATGATGGTGTGAAAATTTCGTGAAGAAATTCTAAGCGTAAAGTGCTTAATTTGAAATTAGGGACTAAATCGAATAAGTTGCAAAACTTGCATTCTAGAAGTTTTTAGTATGAAATTGCTTTGAAATATTAATTAGGAGGTCTTAAATGGTAATTAGACCAATTTTAAGTTCATGGACAAAATTAGGACATGGAAGGAATTTTTGAAAGTTTAGTAAGGAGGGGCATTTTGGTCATTTGGATATTAAATGAAATAAAAAGGGAAAAATAACACAAAATTCATCATCTTCTTCATACGTTGCTGCTGAATTTTTCTCTCCACCATAGCTAAGGGCTCTTCAACTTTCAAGCTTCATAGTAAGTGATTTCAAGCCCCGTTTTTAATGATTTTTACGTTTTTGCGATCCCGGTAGCTCGATAAAGCTTATGTTAGCAAAATTTTGAGTTAGGGTTCATATTTGGAAAAATACCCATAGGTGAAATTTGTGTATTTTGATGTTTTATGGTAGAATATGAGGTTTTAAATCATGTTAGACAACTTGTGCTACTCGGTTTTAAGTAAAAACGAACAAAACGGCTTAATCGGTAAAAGTACATATTGTGCATAAGTATGTATTATAGTTGGAATTTGAGAAATAAATGATCAGCATGTCCTAAAACATAAGAATTTGAAATAAAATTTAATTTTCGAGCTTTGGGGCAAAAGTGTAAATATGCAAAAGTTTAGGGGCAAAATTGTAATTTTGCCAAAATTTGAATTAAGGACTAATTTGAAAATGTGAGCATTAAACAAGCTAAATGTGTTATTTTAGATCAAGAAAGACGTGGAATCGACCTCAATCGAGGAAAAGAAAAGATTGCGGACTAAATTGCAAAATCTTTGTATTTTGGTACCAAGGTAAGTTCATGTGTAAATAATGTAACATAATTGTTATTTTTAAGTTAATTGATGTTAATTGTATGATATGCTGAATTTTTATCATGAAATATATGCTTTGTGGTTGTTATAGGCCAATTTTGGCCCATCTTAAAAAACCCCAAAATCATAAGTCCAATGTCCCTTTACAAAATTTGGCCTACCCTTAAACCCAATTCCAAACCCAAAATTACCCATTTACAGCCCAATACCACCCCAAGCCCGAATAGTGACCTAGTCCGAATTAGGGTTTCAGAATTTCTGAAACCCTAGTCCCCCTTTTCCACTGGCGCCGCAACCACCCCCTGGCCTCTAACACCACCGAATGGATACCTGCTCCACTGCCAGTGTCACATCTCTGCTCAGCACCATCCATGCCCTGCAAGGATAAGGAAACACGCAAAAGAACAGAGAACGATTTTTGCAATCGGCTATAAAGCCGAATGGGAAACATTTGTAAGGGGGTTCGGAGAGGAGGGAGATTCGGAAAACTAAAAAAGGGTTTTGAGATTTGTTAAAAGGGGATTTTCAGACCATTTTTTATAAAATACAACAGTAGATTCAATCATTTTCAATATTTAGCAATCTATTTTAGATATAAGAACAGATCTAACACCAAGACAGTAGCCGAAGTTTTAAGGTAATCTTTTTTTTCTCTTCTATTTTGAATCTGTTCTCTCTTATATATATATATATATATCATTAAATAACTTTTAAAAAAAAATAAATACCTTTCGAATTTCCGGCCACCGCTTGCGGTGGCCGGCGACGAAGCTGCGACGGCGTGCGGCGACCCTCCTTGTCGGAATCTGGGCTTGCCCAGAGAAAAAGAGAGAGAATCCTCTCTCATTTTTGAAGAAACAGCAGCAGAAAATAAAAAAAAAGGCTAAGTTTTAAACTTTTATAGCACCACAGAAACGGTGCCATTTGGGCATAAAGACCCAGGGTACAAAACGGTGTCGTTTTGCCCTGGGTCGGACTGATCCGACCCGACCTGCTAGGGGGATCCGCGTGTTTTCAATGGAAGGGCTAATTTCACTTTTAGCCCTTCCGCTTTTTCCATGTGTTGTAATCCAACTCTCTTTTAATTATAATTCGGCCCCGAAGTTTATACCCGCTTTTAATATGGCCCCGATTTAAACGCTGCGTTTTAAGGAGCCTGAAAAATTGCTATTTCAGTCCTTCCACTGCTCATGCGTGTTCAAATCAGTACCATTCCTCCATTTTCTTCACGAATTCACCCCAAAATTTCCTTCTCTAATGCAATTTCGTCCTTTTTACTATTTCCTTCGATTATTAGACTTTAATTCTTATTTTATTATTATTATTATTATTATCATTATTATTATTTTTATTAACTTAACAATATTATCAACGTTAGTATTATTTTACTAAAATTTTATGTATATACGTAATATATTTATTTTTCAAATATCATAAAATACTTATGTATTATATAAATACTTTGACTATTTCTAATACATATGTGAACATATTTTACGTACATATTTTTTGGTATTATTACATATTTGCTTTTTATATACATGTATATAATTTGTATATTCATGGTTGTTTTAATATTATTATCATTATCTTAATATATACTCAAATAGCATGTTATATATATACATTTTATATCCCATCTTATATATTTGTATTATATTAGTTATTTTCACTATAATCACCTATCATCTTTTTATGGTCATATTGTTACTATTATTATCATCATATTTCTCAACATTAACTAATACATATATATACGTCTTTCGTGCACCTATCAAGACTTCATCATTAACTTGTTACTATCCTTACGTTCATGTAAATATTGTTATTATTTTAATTCTCTTATTACAAATTTTAAATACCTTTTTGACATCAAATTATTTTTTTTATAAAGGTAATGTTCGGTGTTTAGAAATTCGAGAAACCGTGCCCTAATGTATTGGGTTTCGGTTTTCTCGTCTAAATCTAAATGCTCGAATAACCTTCTCAAAATATAAATTTAAATGAAAAGCTTATGAAATACCATTACTTTTGCATATCATTAATCGTTTCTATGTATTCCATTTACGTATTTCACTTTGTTATACCTTTATCCCATGTATTTCAAATTTTTTACCCATCACAAAATTTTTTATAAAGGCAATGTTCGGTGTTTAGAAATTCGAGAACCGTGCCCTAACGTATTGGGTTTCGACTTCCTCGTCTAAATCTAAATATCCGAATATCCTTCTTAAAACATATGTTTAAAACCCTATTATTCTCATTTATTTTTGCATGTTATTATCGCTTTTATTTATATTATCATGTCTCATACAAATTTGCATCATCCTTCGTTATGCGTCTTACAAATTACCCTTTTACCCAAAAAAAAAATGAATGAATGATTTTCATAAAAGGTAACGTTCGTACCTAGACACTCGGGAAATTGTATCCTAGCGTATTGGGTTTCAATTTTCCGTTTAAGTCTAAATGATCGGATAGCCTTTTAAAGTCCAAGAATAATTTTCATAAAATCAAGGCAATATTCGGTACTTAGGAATTTGAGAAATTGTGCCCTAACGTATTGGGTTTCGATTTTCTTCATTTATCTCGAGTATTCGAGTACCCTTTCAAATCAAATACATGATTCCTAAATAAAAAGTAAGTTTAGCCTCTAAGGTCAAAATATCGTGTCCTACCGTATTGTATATGATGTTTTACCTTAAGGCAAACCGACCTTTGATTTACGTCTTCAACATACCCAAATGGTTTTAAAGCAAATAAGGATCGTTTATTAAACTCTTTCAAATTCTCGAATCATCGACCACAAAGACATTAATTAATCAACAAGGTACCGGTTTTCGGGCGTATCGGGGGTGCTAATCCTTCCCCGTGCGTAACTGACTCCCGAACCTATTTTTTCTGGTATGCGGACCAAAATTGTTGTTTTAATAAATCAAATAGTTTATCAAAAACAACCCCTTTTTGAGGTGGCCGATCGCACCCTAAAAAAGATCGGTGGCGACTCCAATTCATTTTTTTAAGTCGATGTCCGTTTTGTTTTCACAAAAAAAATGGTATCGACAGTGGTTATTTTCAAAATTAATGTAAATTAAGTGTGCTACTTGTTAAAAGTAAATTGCTACCGAGTATTGGTTTCGGTATTCTACGGAAGACGGCGAGGATATGTGTTCGAGGAAAATCCCGTTTGAACCTTAGGAATAGATTAGGATACAAATGACATGTCACTAGGATGGTTGGGCATCCGAACTCGTTGAGTTGAGTCCGAGTTCACTTTTGGATGCGAATATCCGAACTCGTTGAGTTGAGTCCGAGTTCGTGAAATGTAACTAGGCATCCGAGCTCGTTGAGTTGAGTCCGAGTTCACCTATGGATGCGAACGCCCGAGCTCGTTGAGTTGAGTTCGAGTTCGCTTATGGGCGGGTTACATAATTGATTGATTACATATATAGCACTTATGTGCAAATGATCCGTGTATCCGAGTTGTATTCCAATGTGTTCAACGGGTAAAATTCAAGTGAAATGGAAAAGCACTCAAGATGTAAGTGACAATTCGGTAATGTTGAGAAATGACCATATTGGACAGGTATGTACTTAACCCTCGGGTTGAAACTCGACACAACAACAAAAATGTGGTAAGATGAAGTATGATGATTAGAATTGTGACATATGTTTTGGTGATGCTATGCAAATGTTGTTTGGCATAATGACTTTGTTATGTGACTTGTTATTAAGCATTTATGCTTACTCCCTCCTTTTTATTCATTGTAGTTTTGGACAAGCCGGATCGAGAATCGGGATAGGTCGAAGGCTCGATCACACTATCCGAAGGACTTTTTGGTAAATGGCTTGTAAAACTTAGTATGGCATGTATAGCAATATACCTACTTTGTGTAAATAATCTTGTGATATGATGGTGGTTTGGTTGAGGAAATGCTTGATAATGATGAGTCATTGAAATGGCTAATATAGATTATGTTTGATGTCATGGAAGGATAATAGGTTATCTAGTACATGAAAGCTTTTATGAAAATGAAATTAGCCATAAAACAGAACATTGCAGCAACACTGACGTGAGTTTGAAAATTCACTAAAAATCATAGAAATCGAATTTGGTGATGGATTAGTTATGAAGTTGAAGCTTATTATGTCTACTTTCAAATGGAAGAAGCGAAATAGGTGGAAGGATTATGTGTTATAAGATATTTGAGTTTTAGTGAGACAGGGCCAGAACGATTGCTGGATCCCCTGTTCCAACTTTGAAAATTCACTATAAATTGTACAAAAATAGTTAAGAGGTGTACTTTATATGTGAAGAATCCTGAGTTAGTCTAGTTTCAATATAAGGAAACGGCATAATCATATGAATTTTTTATAGAGAGAAAAGTGGTTTGTAGTAAACAGAGGTCAGTGCAGTCAAGTCCTGAAACAGAGGTAACTTTAACTAATAAACTGTACAAATCGGCCCAACTAAAAATTCTAGAAAAAAATTAGTGAATAGATATGTGAGTCTAGATTCAGGGAAAATTTACGGATCTTGATTTCAAGTTTTGTAACTCGAGATATGATTTTTAAAGCGACCATGACGCAGAAATTCTGCATATTCCGAAAATTAAAATAAATGATGTAAAGTTGGTTTAATGATAAATTAAGTTTAGTAACACCTCAAACTCGACTCCGGTGACGGTCTCGGGCGTGGGGATGTTACATAATCCTTGTGTTTGTTGTCCTGGTAGACTCTTTTAGTCACCATAGTTGAGCTATGGTCTTAGACATTAAGCCTTTTTGAGCTGTCGCCCTGAAGGACTTTATTGTCATTGTGGTGTTGCCCCGAAGGACCTTATTGTTTTTACGGTATTGCCCCATAGAGCCTGCTGACTGTCATCATGGTGTTGCTCTATGGAACCTAATAACCATTGATATTGATTCATCTCATATACAACCTTGATGCTCGATCATCTTAATGTCCCCTCCGCAAGGCCTAAAGCTTTGCACATCACAGTTTGCAATTAGCAACACCGTATGGCGATATCTTAATAAAATTCCACTACCTTATTTATCCACTCATTCCTCCATTTTTCCACTTTTAACCTTGATGCCCAAGCACCACAGTGTCCTTTCCACAAGGTCCGAAGCTTTGCATCACGGTTTGTACCCAACAACACTGTAACACCCCATAGACAAGCCTGAAAGTTTTGGCCTCACAAATGAAGGGTTGGCCAGTGTTCCGACGAACTGGGCATTCGCAAATGTTTCGGTGAACTAGGTGTTTTCCAAGTTTTAGATGAGATGGGGGTTCGCCAAAAGAGTATCAATAAGGGGGTCCGCCAAAAGAGTATCAACGGGGGGTTCTCTAGTAGTGTATGCCTAAAGATGTGGAAAGGGGTTCCCCAAATCCATTACCAAGTTGGGTTCGCTAGTTTCTCTTCGAGGTAGGTCATTAATGTGATGGTGAGCTGGTGTTTGCCACTCTGTTTAGTGAACTGGGGTTCGCAAGTTAAGTTGCGAATAAGGGTTCACCAGGTAAGTTATGAACTGAGGTTCGCTAGTCTAATTGCGAACTAGGGTTCACTAATCAAAGATACAATTAGACTTGAATAAGGAAATAAAGATTTAGTGTATCTAATAATACTTTGCGTGCAAGTGATAACTTTCTTAAGTCAAGTAGGGTATCCAAAGATTATCAGGACTCTTAGGTCTATAAATATGATTTGTCTTAATTCGGTGTAGTATATTAAACTAGTTTTCATACTTAATGAGCTTAAATACGAGTGATTTTAGCATGATTTAGTTATGTTTTCCATCTTAGCTTTAAACTCAATAAAAAAGTGTAGGTTAAGTCATTTTATGACCTTAGGGGTCAAATGAGGCTTAATGGTGAGCTAATGTACTAAGTGAGTGTAAAGGATACCATTCAAAGACATAAAAACTCAAAGTTGGTCATTGTGTTGCAACACGGAAAGCTCAATGTCGCAACATAAGGAACAGAATACAAGAATTTCAAGTCTACCTTTGGTGTCGCGACACACCCTTGAAACCAAACCCAAATCAGGCATACTAGCCTCAGTGGCGCGACACAGGCACTAGGGTATCACGACACCGGCCCTGTACGGGAATAATTACGAGCAAAGGGCATTGTGGTCAGTACAATAAAAATTAACACAAAGACATCAACTAACCTAGGGTTGAGGATGACAACCAACCCTAACTCTATAAATAGGCTCTTTAGACACTTGTTTAGGGACGGTTTTGGATATTCTTAGTTTTTCCCTGTAATTTAGTTTTCAGTTTTCTTTTCTTTTAGGCTTTAGATTTATTTTTCAGTTCTTTACATTTGTGTTCTTCGTAGGATTTGATTTGTAAACACGATCAAATGCTAGTGGATTTCTCTACTTCATTAATCAATTACAATCAGGATTCTCTAAACTTTATTCTTGATTTATTATTTATGCGCGTATATTTATTATCAAGTTTATGATGTTTACGGGTTCCATGAGGAACTAATCCTCTTATGGGGGATTAATGAGTGGAGGTCTGATTGACTAGCTAATAAGTAAGGTTTTCTTAGCGAATCAGCTATTTGGGAGAGGAAGAACTTAAACCCTAGGCTTGACGACCCTAGGAAGTCATTTAGGTAAGAATTAACCCAAAATTGGCATGACCTATCTGTGAACGCCTTAACCTAGAACCGGTATAGACTGTGAGGTCGAGAGATAAGTAATTCTTGTCGACTCGTTAGTTTAGTTGAAGATCGAGAGATACTGCTAGGGTAACGACTAGTTGATTAATAAAAACCCAAAATCGGAATTAGTTATGACCATCGAAGTGACCTAATCACCCTTACATAGATTTGATTGAGTTTATATTTTAGTTATTCGAAGTTCACATTATTTATGCAATTTTTATTTTTTATTTATAAAAAAATCTCTTATTTATATTTACCCGTAATATAATTTATTTAATTTAATAATTAATTCTATTGCGTTTAGGTTAACTTTAATTTAGTAGTCGCCTCCTTTGGGTATGATCTTCGGAGTACTCACCTACTTCATTGTAAAAAGTATATTATAACCTGACATGTATACTTGTAGACACTGCCTTAATTCCACATCTTTAGTAGCAATATTCACACTCTGAATGTTAATATGTCCGGAGGCGGTCAAGTTGTTGGCGCGTTTCCGGGAAGGCAACATCACTAGAATAATTTTAATTTTTGCATTTTTATAGAATAATTAGAAATTTTATAAATTATAGATACAATTTTTATTTTATTTTTGCTGACGTCCTTTATTTTCTTTTTGGTTTCAGTGTATGACTTGTAGTAGGGAATACCTATAGAGTTGATGACTAATCCATAAATGCTAATTTGTAGAAATCATCGACAATAACAACAACAATAGCAGATGCAAAACTAACCGCCTCTGTACATACCAGCACCTAGAGTGTGAATATTGTAACTAAAGATATGAATATGAGGCAGTGTCTACAAGTATATGGGTTAGGTTTTAATATAGTTTTTACAATGGAATATATGAGTATTTCGAGGATCGTACCTAAGGGAGGTGAGTACTAAATTAACATTAACGTAAACACAAATAGAATTAATTACTAATCTAAATAAATTATATTACAATAAGACATAAAGGAAAGATTTTTGGGATTTTATAAATCAAGGAATAAAAATATCATAAAGGAATTAACTTTGGAAAACTAGGATAATAACTTAATCAAAACTAGGCATGGGTGATTAGCTCGCTTTGGTGGCCATAACTATTCTTATTTGAGGTTTCTATTTAATCAACTAGTCATTACCCTAGCGGGATCTCTCGATCTTCCACCAAAATAATGAGTTGACAAGAACTACTTATCTCTCGACCTCACAGTCCAAATCGATTCAGGGTTAAGGTGTTCACAGATAGGCCATACCAATTTTAGGTTAATTCCTACCTAAATGACTTCCTAGGGTCGTCAAGCCTAGGGTTTAAGTTCTTCCTCTCCTAAATAGTTGATTCGCTAAGAAAACCCTACTGATTGCCTCCAGACGTACTAACATCCAGAGTGTGAATACTTCAATAAAAGATATATTAATGAGGTGGTATTTGTAAACTAAAAAATATATAGGATTTTTCCTATGTAAATCATCACATTTTTACTTAAATTTGTTGCTAAAACTAAGTAATTATTTAATAAATTAATGAAATATGTGAAAATATGAAATAGGACATAGAAATTATTAAAATATGAATTTGTGCTTTATTATATAGTTTTCATGCATAAAATGACTTATTTCATATTTATTTTGAGCGTAATATATTTTTAAGATATAAAGTGGGCAATGCATGATTAAATTAAATAATAAATTATAAGATTATATTTAATAATTCATTTGTAAATATCTCATTAATAAATTGGGTTTTAATTAATTAATTAAATTGGATAAATTTTATTCTTTGGTCCTCTAATTTATTGATTTATATTGGACAGGTCTGGTAGCTTTATTGGATTACAAAATCGTCCAAATTGGGGACCAAATCAACCCAAAATTCAGTTGCACATGGCTGTCCATAAACCACTTTTTGGTTTGATTGCACAAGGTCCTTGCAATGTTGAAGAAATTAGAGATTTACCTAAGATTTGCACTTGACCGAGTCTCAGTCTGGAGTTGTTGTGACACTTAAATTGATCAAAAATCAAGCAAAAATCAGCTCAACTTCCTCAATTTATGGCCGGCCACGTAGTGAAGATACTTGAAGAGATGAAAACTCCTATTTTTAGTAAACTATCCTCCTCCCCTCACCTATAAATAAGACCTCATTCTCACATTTCTACTCATCCCTCGTCATTCATCATTTCATCAATCATCTCTCATTCTCATCTTTCACTCTTCTCTCAATTCTTCCATCTTCCCATGCCTAGCATCATCTCTTCATAGAGATTTTAGCAATTAAGCCTCTTAAAGAGCCCTTGGTTGGCCACTTAGAGAGCCATCAACATACAAGCAAAGCGAAGGAACGAAAGAGCCCTCATCGTTCAGAGTCTTGGATGACAACCACTTTGAATTGGGTTTAATCTTTCTTTTCTTTAATTTAATCTCAAAATGTTTGCTATGTGTTCTTTGTTCTTGTTTACAACAATGATAGCTTAATTTTATTTAATCTAGGATGATTGCTTTGATTAAATAATATTTATTAAGTTCATGCTTATAATGTTTATGCCTCAATCGATCATGTTTTTAATTAAAATCAAGTTTGTATTTCGTTCATACGTGATTGAAATGCACCTGAATTAGCTGAGCGATCCTGACTAGACAACGGCTAATGGGCACATAATTGAAATGCATGCTCAATTTAGATCCTGACCCGATTAAATTATAGGTTGCATAACAACTCTGACCAAGCTCTGTTATCTACATAGTTTTTAGATTTGTGTGATTAAATTGTTTCAAACCTGACACGTCCTTGTTACCTTACACGAATGCTAAGAAACCCTTAGTAAATAAGGATCAGTAAAATGCATATTTACTGAGTAAAGGATTCCTAAAGGACCTAGTGTGGCTTCCCAACTCATGAAAGATCTAGTTGCCATGGAATGTTTTTCTAAGTATTATTAAGCATGTTGATGATAAATTGAGTTTAATTAAAGTAATTGTCCTAGTTTATTTATGTTATAATTGTTGCAAATTGTGTTTAATTCTGCTAAAATTTATTTCATTCATATAGTTGCATAATTAGGATAAATTACATTAGGGGTCATTGCATTTAGTTTGATATACTTAATTTCAATCAACACTTCCAAATCATATTGTGTTTTTATTTACCAAGTTGTTATTATAATTTTACAATTAAGTGACTTAACACAAATACAATCCCTGTGGAGACGATAACTCGATACTTACTTATTACTTGATAATGACTGTGTACACTTGCACAAACCCCAGCGTTACAGTATTCGTAAGTTTACAGGTCCAATTGTAATATAGTTACAACGTAGTAGGTGAGTACTCTCAGGATCATACCCAAGGGAGGTGAGTGCTAGATCAATTTTAACCTAAACACTACAAGATCTAATTAGTACTTTAGTTTAGTTACAGTACGAAGGTAAAATAAAATGAGTTTTTAAGGTTTTTATAATAATAAAAATAAAATAATATAAATAACTAAAATTCGAGAGATTGATGAATAGAAATAATAAAATCTAATTATGTGTGATTAGCTTGCTTCGGTAATCCCCATCAACTATCACTTCGGGTTCCTCGTCAACCAATTAGTTACTATCCTAGCAGGATCTTCCAATCTTCTACTCATATAACGAGTCAATAAGAACCACTTATCTTCCGGCCTCACAATCTAGAATGGTTTGGGGTGAAGGTGTTCACGGATGGGACATACTAATTTTGGGTTAATTCCCACCTTGATGACTTCCCATGGTTGTTAGGCTTAAGGCTTTTTTTACATTTTTCCTTTCCCAAACTACTGATCCGTTGAGTATCATTACAAAACAGTTAACAGATCATACTTCCACTCACTAATCCCTCATAGAGGGATTAGTTCCTCATGGTCTCCATAGACAATATAGAATCGATATAAAGAGAAAAAATAATAAATAAATCGACAATATAGAGTTTACGAAAGAGTCTAATTGTATTTAGATTCACCGTGAATTCACAATGTTTGATTGCTTCCACAATACAAACCTCTCAAAATAGAAAAAAAAACGAATAAAAATAAATCTAACCTAAGAAAAGAGAAAACTAAATTGAAATTAAAAGACTAATTCTTGGCTAAGTGAATGTTTCCATAACATGTGAAAAAGGAACCTATTTATAGATTTTAGGTGGCCGACGTCCTGAACCCTAGGTTAGCTAAATTCTCGAGCTTTAAGTTTGTTTGTACGGACTGAAATGCTCCTATCTCGTGTTTAATTTCTGTCCAATGTCGATGTCATGAAACACTAGGACCTATGTCGCGACATAGCAGTCAATGTACTCCTCTTGAGCTATCTTTAATGGTATGTTGTGACGCTCATAGGATATGTCGTGACATTGAAGGCAGCTTCATGATTTCTCCATTCTGCTCTCTATGTTGCGGCAACGGACCTTTTCTGTTTCGACATAGTGACCAATATTGATTTGGTATGCCTTTTAACGGTCTCTGCACACCTATGATGTTCATTAGCTCACCCTTAGGCCTCATTCGGCCCCTAAGGTCAATTTAAAGACTCAATTTGCACATTTTATTAACTTAATGGAAACTTAAGAAACATAATTAAAACTTAATAAAAATGCTTGCCTTCAAGCTCCTAAAGTGCGAAAATTAGTTTATCTACTACGCTAAATTATGATAGATCACCTACATAGCAATTAATTAATCACACCTGATAAACCGTAATTTATACATATTTTTACCCCCAGCTTAGCATAATTTTGGATGAATTATCCCTTGAATTGTGGAATTTGATGCTCCTAATCCTTTAATTTCATGTTTTATACTTAGGTGAGCATAGGAGAGTGAAAAGAACGAAAAACGGGCCAAAAACGGAGAAAATGGGCCAAAGTAAGAAATCAACACGGCATGGAGTTCCTCACACGGGTGCACCACACGCCTATGCCACATTAGCAGACTTGAACACGGCCTGAGCTCGATACACACGGGCGTGCCATATGGGCGTGTCCCTGTCATGACGAGTTTCAATTTTACGTGGAAAAAGCTACTTAGGGGCTAAGAAGGGTATTCCAAAGTCTATATAAACACCCTAGGAGAGGACTAAGGGGACACACAGAGTAGAAGGCAAGGAATTACTCAAGGAAAGCCAATCGATCCATCTCAGAAGCAAGGATCTACATCAAGACTGAAGATCTTCCTAAATTTCTCTCAAGAGTTTTGGGTTTTCTTTATGTTTTGTTGTTTCCCTTATTTTGAGATGTTTTCTTTTATTATTATGAACTAAACCCCTAATATCTGAGGGGGATGAAACCTAAGATGAATCTTGTTATTGTTATCTGAACTATATAATAAATATTTGATTTGTTCTTAATTGTGTTTTTAATTCTTTAGTTGATATTTCAGGATATTAATTCAAGTCGAATGTGCTTATTCAGAGGAGCAAAAGTCACTGTATAAGAGTAAATCCAACACAATTAAGCGGAGTTGGTCACAATCTTAGATATAGGTTGACGAAAATCTGCCGGATTAGAGTCAAATCTAATAGGGGGATCCATAGATCGAGTTAATGCAACACTAGGGGTTTTAATTAGAAAAAGATTTCAATTAATCAACCTAGGGTTAGTTGTTCTTAGTCTCGACGGAGATATTAACATAATTTAGGGATCTTTACGGATCAAGTCGAATGAATAAATCATCTAGTTCAGAGTTAAATAACAAGTGAAGTCTAGGTGGATTCTTTCTTGGGTATTGCTTTTATCGATCAAGTTTTCCCAAAGTATTTCCCCAACTCATTCTTTGTCGCGTCTTTAGTAGTTAAAATTTTAGTTTACAAAAAACCTCCATTTATTTCTAGGCTAGATAATAGGAAGAAAGTTATTACTAGTACTTTTAGTTCCTTGGATTTGACATTCCGGTCTTGCCACTAACTATAATACTATTTGATAGGTGCACTTGCCTTTTATCGTGATAATAGTTAGTTTCTAGGTACGATCACTATTATTACTTCATCACAATCACGATCAAGTTTTTGGCACCGTTGCTAGGGAACTAAGATATTAGTAACACTCTATTTCTATTACTTTAGCCATTTTTTTTACTTTTTATTTTTATTTTTAGGTTTTACTAAAATTTTCTTTTGTTCTTCTCTGATAGGTATTTCTAGTTTATGACTAGAAGAAACCCGTCAGGACCACTATTGTTTGATAGCGATTTAGAAGCCATAGTTCGTAGAAATCGGAGAGACATAAGGCGAAGCCTACAGTACACAGAACAAGGACAAGAGAATAAACCCGAATCTACTAAAGAGATGGAAGAAAATAAAAGCAATCAGCTACCTCCTGTGGTAGCCGCAGATCCTGTGAATCAAAATCTTGTTCCTCGTACTATGTATGATTATGCTAAGGCTAATTTAGCTGGTACTGAATCTAGTATTGTTAGGCCTGCTATTGTTGCAAATAATTTTGAACTGAAACCTAACACTATTCAAATGATTCAACAGTTTGTTTAGTTTGATGGTTTGCAGGATAAAGATCCTAACGCATATTTAGCTAACTTTTTGGAATTTTGTGACATATTCAAAATCAGTGGCGTTTCTGATGACGCCATTCACCTTCAGTTATTTCCCTTTTCTTTGAGAAATAAAGCTAAACAGTGGTTGAACTCTTTACCACGAGGGTCTATCACTACTTGGGAACAAATAACCGAAAAGTTTTTACTAAAATATTTTCCGCCAGCTAAAACGGCAAAGTTGAGGAATGATATCTCTTCTTTTGTACAGATGGATTTAGAGACACTCTACGATGCTTGGGAGAGATACAAGGATTTATTGAGAAGGTACCCTCACCATGGGTTACCTTTGTGGCTATAGGTTCAAACCTTCCACAACGGTTTGAATCCCTCAACAAGATAGATGATTGATGTAGCCGCCGGTGGAACCATAAATAATAAAACACCTGAGGAGGCTTATGAGTTTATAGAAGAGATGTTACTGAATAATTATCAGTGGTAATTCATGAGGACAAAGCCATAAAAATCTGCCAATGTTTTTAATGTTGACACAGTCACGATGTAACACCCCTAACTCGTATCCATCGTCGGAATAGGGTCACGAGGTATTACCGGAGTTTATAGAATTTTTTTTTCAATTAATCACATAATAACTCATTTTTTAAGAAATTGTATAACTTAAATTTTACCACTCTTCCATAAGCACAAGTATATTTTCATTTGATCATTTACCCTTTCGACGTATCATATAATAATCGTATTACCATTTAACCAATAACTGGGCACTTGTCTAAGCTTCAACAATAACAGTTGTTAGCATACTTGAACATATTTCATATAATTTTAGAATCGATAAACTCATTTTATCAACATACCATACTCGAGATTATCACTCATCATGGCTTACCTAGTTTCCATGTATCAGCATATTAAAGATAGTCACATGTTCATGTATCATTGTTTTCATGAATTTTGTATATATTTATTTCAGGACAATTCTTAATATTGAATATGCATAATTATCAAGTAAGTTTCATATACATGTATTTTCCATGTCATATTTTAAAATATCGAATAAATATTATTTTCGTGTATTTCAAGTTCAATTTCATGGTTATTGTTTCGTGCTCGAATTATTCCATGTCGGGACTTTATTCATCAAGTCATTCGAAATATCATCGTCATACAATTAATGTTTTTAAGGTATAAGAATCTATAATCATGGATCCATATATTCATCAATAAATTCTATGTACAAATATCATCATTTTATATTTCCATATTTCCAGTATCACTATCATTTTTCATGTACTTCAGGAATATATATGTACGAATTTTTTTATATACATATTCCCTTTTCTGGTTAGGACTTTTACCTACTGAATTTATCGGAATATCAATAGTTAAGATCATATAGTATACTTAATATATGCAAATCCATAATCCATTAATTCACATTTACCCTTTTTAGCTATGTGTTTACCATCTTCTATATTTATCCCGTTGAATTTCTCGGAATTTCGATGGATTCCCAATATTACACTCTTGGTGTACAATCTCATTAACCGTCAATTCATACAGGGGTACACTTTTAGTGTACAATTTCGGGTCCGTCAATTCATATACATGTGTTGCCATGGTATCTTTCAACCATGGTCTTATTCATTGCCATGGTATCTTTCAACCATGGTCTTATTCATTGCCATGGTATCTTTCAACCATGGTCTTATTCATTTTCTCAATTTGTTGCCATGGTATCTTTCAACCATGGTCTTATTCATTACCATGGTATCTTTCAACCATGGTCTTACACATTTCATTTCAGTAAGCACACTCCCGCGAACCTCACTCTCCTGCGAACCTTAATTCTTGGCACACTTCCGCGAACCTCAGCTCCCATGTATTCTTCGGAAGGGCCTATACACATGTATTCTTCGGGAGAGCCACCAGCACACTCCCGCGAACCTCATTTACCATATATTCTTCGGGAGGGCTGATATTAGGATTACCCTTCCGGGCTTAATCCTTTTTCCTGTATTCTTCGGGAGGGCTAATAATATGATCACCCGTCCGGGTTAGATCCCTTTTTACCGTCAATTCCTTTTCAGAGATCCATCGAATTTTCCTTTCATTCAACCGGGATTTCTTCCCATTTTTATCAAATATATCAATGTTTCATCAATTTTCATATAATGAACATTCAATTCATATTCACATCAATAACATACATTTCAAGCATTTAAGAATATAATTCAAGTTACACGAACTAACCTCGTTGCTTGTTCGTGTTTATAAATTCATTAATCCGATATCTTTTCTTTTCCACGTTCAAGTCTCGTATTTGAGTCGTTCGGAACTTTATAAATAAATTTGACCATTGTTTCCATTCATTCCATATTCTAATACATTCAATTAATGCTCTAGGCAAAATTACCATTTTGCCCCTAAACTTTTAATTAATGACGATTTTACCCTTAGGCTCAAAAAATAAAATTCTTGCAATTTAATCCTTATTTCCAACCGTTATCATCATATATTTTCATCACAGCCCATAAATTCTATAATTATCAGAATTTTTCCATAATTTCAACACTTTTCAATTTAATCCCTAAAACATGTTTTTTCCCGATCTTGAACTAAATTAATAATTTCATTTAAATTTTTTTCAATTTAAATAATGAAATAATCCATTTCATGCAATTTGGTCATTTCTAACATTTTTACAAAATTGCCCATAAATTTTACTTTATTCAATTTAGTCCCTAAGCCTAAAACATACAAATTAGCCATGCTAACTGAATATTCATACATATTTTCATCCTCCTCCACTCCATTCCACATCCTTAATTTATATAACATGCTTATAAGTAACATTATCAAAACTTTCACTATTTACTTATATGTATTTTCAAAACTGTCCATTTGAGTCATAGTCACTAAATTATTTATATCTTGAGCTACAGAACTCCAAATTAAGATCCACTAATTTTCCCTGAAACTAGACTCACATATCTTCTTACCATAATATTTTCAGAATTTTTGGCGTAGCCAATAAGTACAGTTTATTCTTTAAAGTTACCCTTGTTATGCTATATAACTGTTCCGACCTTTCTTCATTAAAATTTAATTATCTCCTCGTACGGGACTCGGATGATGTTCCCGCTTATTTCTCTTGAAAATAGACTCATTAAGGATTTCAAACACATAAATTTAAGTCCCTAATTATTTTTATACAATTTTTGGTGATTTTTCAAATTCAAAACAGAGGATCTCAAAATCATTCTGAACCAGTCTCACAAAAATATAAATATCTCAGAATACAGAATTCATTTACTTGTTCTGTTTCTTTTATATGAAAATATACTCAACACGCTTTAATTCCATATCTTACTCAACTTCTAATTCAGTTTCTACCATTTTTGGTGATTTTTCAAATTTAGCTTACTGCTGCTGTCCAAAACTATTTTAGTGCAAGATATTAATTATTAAGTTTATATCACCCTTATTTTCTTTCTCTACACCATTTCCCATCACTTTATCTTACTTCTCTTCACTACCATATCAAGAACATAGAATCATATATAAGGAAACTCTACATTAACATCATTTACATGCTTTTTCAATAATATTAAACTTAAAAATACATGGAAATCTTGATGTTCTTACCTTGTTTTATTGTTTCCAAACTTTAACTTCACTTTCTCTCTCCTCCAGCTTCTATTTCTTGAATCCAACTTGATATTCTAACTCCTCATAGCCTCCTTAACATTTTTCTCCTTACTATGGAAATTCTTTTGATTTCTAGGTGAAAATGGTGAATTTTTGGTGGAAGGACCAAATTGTAAAGAAATGAAAGTTTCTTTCTTCCTTTTTTCTCCATACGTTGAGTGCATGGAATGGATGGTATGTTCTCTCTCCTTTTTTTTTCCCCACACATACATATAAATAGACTAAATAAAATAATAAAATAATAAAATATCTTATTAAAATATCATATAAATAATAATTATCTAATTAAATAATTATAAAATATCACCAACATCATCATTACTTTCTAGATTTCTCTCTCCTCCAATTGACCATTTTGCCCTTTGTGATCTTTCAAAATTCCATTCTTAAGTCATCACTTAATTTGGTAAAATTACAATTTAGTCTCTCATAATTCTTCACCTATTCAATTTGGTCCTAATTCATTCATTTTTCCTAGTTTCTAGATTATTCCATCCTTAAAATATTTGCACTATTGGTCCTTCAACTTTTCCATATTTACACTTTAACCCCTTAAATTTTAAGTATTTACTCTTGGGCCACAAGACTTTACTCACTTTTACGATTTAATCCATTCTTGGATTAATACATCATAATATACTTCCTACATAGATTTTGTTGACATAGTTCAAAATTTCTCTTTTTATTTCTTTATTTTCTTCTTTTACTATATCAAGAATAGAAATTTTCGGGGTATTACACACAATGTTGTCAAATCAGGTAGAACTCTTGAATAAAAAGATTGACAGGTTAGTTTGTTCTACGCAGGTACATCCAGTGATGAGGTGCGATTCAAACGGAAGAGGAATGTACAACATAGATATTTCATCCCATGACCCTTGCACAGAGAACGAACAAGCCAACTATATGGGTAACAATTCTAGATCTCAAAAGAACCCTTATAGTAACACTTATAATGCAGGTTGGAGGAACCACCCGAATTTCTCATGGGGAGGTCAAGGAAATCAAAGACCACCACCCTCTCCAAGCTTCCAACAACCACCTTACCAGCAAGAGAAAAAGCCGAACCTTGAGGAGATGCTCATGAAATTTATCTTCGTATTAGAAACCCATTTTTAGAATACCGAGACGGCACTTAAAAATCAACAAGCATCCATACAAGGACTTGAAACTCAAATAGGTCAGCTTGCTAAGCTGATCTCTAAAAGACCACAAGGTGGTTTGCCGAGCAACACCGAGACTAACCTTAGAGAGCAACTCCACGCTATCACCGTGTCAGATAAAAGGAGGGTTAGTTAAAGACAAATCAGAACCAAGTCAGGAACTTGTGGTAAATAAATGTAAGGGTGAGGTAAGTCGTAAAGAACCATTCATTAAAGAGTATAAGCTGCGTGTCCCATACCCAAATATGACAAGGAGAGACCGCACAGATGAACAATTCGGTAAATTCCTTAACTTTTAAAAAATTACATATTAACTTACCATTTATTGCTCTTTCGCAGATGCCAAACGCTGTTAAGTTCTTAAAAGAGCTCTTAGCAAACAAACGGAGGCTGGATAATTCATCGCTTATAGAGCTGAATGTAATTTGCTCAGCCATTTTACAAAACAAGCTACCCAACAAACTGAAAGATCCAGGAAGTTTTACGATTCCTTGTTTAATCGGTAGCTTAGATGTTAAAAATGCCTTAGCTGATTTTGGGGGCTAGTATTAATGTAATGCCTTATAAACTGTTTAAACAACTAGGTCTTGGGAAACCTAAACAAACTAGGATGAGCATTCAATTGGCTGATAAAACCATTAGATTTCCTAGGGGTATAATTGAAGATGTGCTAGTTAAAATTGACAAATTTATATTCCTAGTAGATTTCGTTGTTCTAGACATAAATGAGGATAGCGATGTGCCATTAATTTTAGGGCGACCCTTTTTAACAACTGCTAAGACTATCATTAATGTAGGCATAGGTGAACTCACACTTCGCGTATGCGATGACACAATTACTCTGCATGCTCGTAATTCTGATAGAACTTTTAATGATAAAGATGTTATTACGAGTTCTTGTAATAAGAATAATCCTACTGTCCAACCTTCTTTGCAGGATAATCTTAGCAAAAGTACAATTGAGCCATATTCGGATTCATACTCCAACAAGGGAGCCTTCCATGAAGAGCGAATGTTACAAATTGATGAACTCGACGAGTGGCGAAACCATAGCAAGGAGGAATCTAAAATATGCCACGCCGAACCAAAGCATCACCATGATGACTCTAAGGTAAAGAAGAATCAATTTAAGGTAGGGGATAAGGTATTATTAGAGGAAGAGGACCCTCGAATTTCAAAGTCAAAACTTCATACAGATGACGCATCTCCCTTTACAGTAATGAAAATCTTTCCCTATGGTATAGTCGAGATAACACATAAAGAATTCGGCACATTCAAGGTAAATTATACTTGACTTAAACCTTATTTTGATACTAGAACTGATAGCAGGAGGGAGGAGTTTCAACTCCTAAAACCACTGTGACCGTGCTAGCTTGAGAAAAGTCGAGCTTAGACTATAAATAAGCGCTTCTCGAGAGGCAACCCAAGCGCTAACATAGTTAATTTCTTTAACTTAAGCTTTTAACTTCTAAATCATAAACTGATTTCTTGAATGCAGGTTTTTTAGAATCACACGGCCAGGCACATGCTCGTGCTTAGGACTGTGGACACACCACGGGTAGAGACATAGCCGTGCGACACGGCCATGTGAAAATAAGGTAAAAATTTTTCGAAGACACGACTTTCAACAAATAGCCATAGCCGTGCGATGGGGCCGTGGGAAAACCTACTGAATCAACATGGGCGTGCGACACGCTCGTGTCCCTAGGCCATGGTTAAAGCTAAGAAATTAGCACGGGCGTTTGACACTCCCGTGCCTGAAGCCGTGGTCGAACCTGCTAATTAAACACGAGCATGTGACCTAATACACGGGCGTGGGAGAAGCGAACAAAGCAAGACACGGCCGTGCGACACGGCCGTGTGCACTAACACGCCCAAAGAACACGAGCGTGGGTTACGATTCGGGTGAGCCAAAATTCAAAGCCTCGAATCACACAGCTAAAAACGAGACATACGGGCGTGCGGCACGCCTGTGTGCCCCAATTCCTATATAAACCCCTCACTATTCATCATCTTCCCCACTTAAAACCTAACTCTCCTCTAGCAGCCGCTCAGTCTCTTTCACCACCGCCGCCTCCAGCTCCGACCATCACCCTCGTAACCCTCTCATTTCTCCTCTTACTTCTCTCTTTCCTTCCCTTTCACTCAAAACACTAAACACCCTCTCCTCCTATTCTTGCATTCCATTTTCCCAACTAAAACCACCACCCACTGTAGACCACGCCTGTGTGCCCTTCCCACGCTTGTGCACCGTCGCACCTCCGGCATTACTCCGACTACACCGTACACCGTTGCACCTTCGGTTACCATCAGTTTCCCCCTTCTCATCCTTTTTTTTATTATTACTTTTATTATTACTTTATTTTCTTTCCTTTTATGTATTTTTATTATTAGTTTCTTGTTTTTCATTTATTTCTTATGCTTATCAAAATCTATGACACATTTCTTGCATTTATCTTGTATCGATAGTACTAATTATGCCACAAGAAATGCATAAATAACCTTGCTGCTATTACATTAATTTTGGTTGATTTGTGTTTAGTTTTAGGTTGATTAATTCTTGGATTAGCTGAAACCATTGCTATATTTATACATTCTTTTCTAAGTTGACTCACATAAGCTTTCTAATTCTTTGCTAGATACCCACAGATTTTACACTACATCCCTTCCCTAGTTCATTTGATTTAATTTTTAGCAAATGCCTATTTGTTAAACTTCTCCTTTAACTTAGCAGGTACATAATGTCGACTTCACGTGGCAAGAAAGCCACCGTCCTTGCTTCGAAAAACCTAAGGGACCCAGCACTACCTCGTCTAGTGCCACCACTGAGATCCGACACCCATTCATCGAGTTCCCGCAAGGTTCTCAAAAGGAGCTATTCTAGATTCTTACGGCGTGACCTCTTGGAGTGGGGCAGTGTATCGATTGGGCCGCCTTAGAGCAAGTCCAATTTGCGGACGCGATTTGGGCACTATTGATGACGGATACATAGGACCAGTTCTTCGAGATCGTCGAGCCCACATACCTCGAGCTTACTTTAGAGCTCTGTTCTACCTTTCACCTACAGACGATCATGTCCCAGTATGACGATCCTGGAATGGTCCAGTTCCGTCTTGGCAGTTTGGTACGCCAACTAAGCGTACCAGAGTTTTGTGCAGCTTTAGACCTATATATCGATAAATTCCTGGCGGAAGAAGACCTATCCGAGCTCCATCGTCACATCCATTACTCTCCATTAAAATGTTAGAGGGCCTTGGTTCCTGCTTCAGCCACCTACGATCCCAGCTGCTCTAAGGCGACGGCTTTCTCCCCATCACTGAGGTACCTACATACCATCCTCACACATACATTGACTGGGAGATGCGAGAGCACCGGCGTCGTCAACACCCACGATGCTTATTTTCTGCTTCAGACATAGGTATTTATGCTTTGATTATTCGAACTTTAAGACATTAGAGAATCAAGCATGATAAGTTGAAATTCTTAATTTTTTCTAGGTTATTTCCCCAAATTTAGGTGCTATCTTGAAATTTGAAATTCACAGGATTGACATCAAAAGCCATAATTCTAGTGAGATTTTTGAGCTTTTTGAGCATACATCCTTTCATGCTCACTTTTATTGTTGCTTTGAATGAGTCAATATTGATTTGTTGTTCTAGAACTTGCTTCGATTATGCATGTTAAGACCACACCATTGATTTGATATGTCAAGATGATAAAGGCACTTAGGTTTAACCCACTTACTCTATAAAAACCTACCCTCATAATTAACCGTTAGTGAACCCCTTGAACCTAACAAACCATTTATTGATTTACCTTTGATATTAACCCGTAAACCTGTTTTTGATTCTTTGAGAATTTCCCTCACTCTAATTTGATCCCCATTTTTGTTGAGATTTGAGTTGAATGATTATCTAGCTATGTTCTTCCCCTTTATTAGTAAAGTTTAAAATATTCAATTTTTTCTTAAAAAAAATCAGTTGTAATTTAAATGTTTAGCATATTATTTTGTAATTATGTACTATGAATCTTAAACGATGTTATTCATGAGGAAAAAGCTAAAGCTTAGGAATATATTTCAGTGATAGAAATTTTTCTACTTAGATGATTTTTCAGTTAAATCTCGATTCTAACCATTTTTTTAGCTTATGACCACACCCCTAACCAAAGCCCCGTTACAACCTTCTAAAGACCTTTTGATCGATGTATCATTTCAATTTATAGTGGTAGAGATTTGGTTTTCATGCAAGCTTATGGTAATAACTTTTCATATTGACTAATGAGTGCTTAATTTCTAAACCCTAAACACTTTGAGTGAATAGAGTGAATCTTTAGTGAGGATGTCAACTCTTGTTGATTTTGAATTCAAGGTAATTACTTAGAGGAAGGGAGAATACCTATGTTTCTATGATAAGATTCTCAACTTAGATTGTTTGAAACTTTGATATTCTTTTAGTTAAATTCTCAATGTATGATTACTCATGGATTGATTCGAAACATTATTGATAAAGATTAGAAGTTGAGAAGAACGAGTTTTAATAGTGAGTTGAGGATTTTGCTTGAGGATAAGTAGAGGCTTAAGTGTGGGGGTATTTGATAAACCGTAATTTATACATATTTTTACCCCATGCTTAGCATAATTTTGGATGAATTATCCCTTGAATTGTGGAATTTGATGCTCCTAATCCTTTAATTTCATGTTTTATACTTAGGTGAGCATAGGAGAGTGAAAAGAACGAAAAATAGGCCAAAAACAGAGAAAATGGGCCAAAGTAAGAAATCAACACGGCCTGGAGTTCCTCACATGAGTGCACCACACGCTCGTGCCACATTAACAGACTTGAATAATGCCTGAGCTCGATACACACGAGCGTGCCACACGGGCATGTCCCTGTCATGACGAGTTTCAATTTCACGTGGAAAAAGCTACTTAAGGGCTAAAAAGGGTATTCCAAAGTTTATATAAACACCCTAGGAGAGGACTAAGGGGACACACAAAGTAGAAGGCAAGGAATTACTCAGGGAAAGCCAATCGATCCATCTCAGAAGTAAGGATCTACATCAAGACTGAAGATCTTCCTAAATTTCTCTTAGGAGTTTTGGGTTTTTTTTTTATGTTTTGTTGTTTCCCTTATTTTGAGATGTTTTCTTTTATTATTATGAACTAAACTCCTAAATACCTGAGGGGGATGAAACCTAAGATGAATCTTGTTATTGTTATCTGAACTATATGATAAATATTCGATTTGTTCTTAATTGTGTTTTTAACTCTTGATTTGATATGTCAGGATATTAATTCAAGTCGAATGTACTTATTCAGAGGAGCAAAAGTCCCTGTTTAAGAGTAGACCAAGCACAATTAAGCAGAGTTGATCGCAATCCTAGACATACGACGATGAAAATCTGCCGAATTAGAGTCAAATCTAATAGGGGGATCCATAGATTGAATTAATGCAACACTAGGGGTTTTAATTAGAAAGAGATTTCAATTAATCAACCTAGGGTTAGTTGTTCTTAGTCTCGATAGAGATATTAACATAATTTAGGGATCTCTACAGATCAAGTCGAATGAATAAATCGTCTAGTTCAACGTTAAATAACAAGTGAAGTCTAGGTGGATTCTTCCTTGGGTATTGCTTTTATCGATCAAGTTTTCTCAAAGTATTTCTCCAACTTATTCTTTATCGCGTCTTTAGTAGTTAAAATTTTACTTTACAAACAACCTCCCTTTATTTCTAGGCTAGATAATAGGAAGAAAGTTATTACTAGTACTTTTAGTTTCCTGGATTTGACATTCCGGTCTTGCCACTAACTATACTACTATTCGATAGGTGCACTTGCCTTTTATCGTGATAATAGTTAGTTTCTAGGTAAGATCATTATTATTGCTTTATCACAATGATGATCAACACCTCCACTCACTAATCCCCAATAAGAGGATTAGCTCATCATAGATCTCATGAACACAATAAACTTGATGATGAAGATAAACATAAATAATAAATTAAGAAAAATGTTTAAGAGAATCCTGAATTGTATTGATTGAAGCACATAATACATAGTAGTTTGATCACGTTTACAGCTCCCGTTCTCCGAAGAACATAAATAGAAAAGAACTTACATAAACCTAAATCCTAACAGAAAAGGAAAACTTAAAACTAAATTTACAAAGAAAAACTTAGAATCTAAAAGTTGTCCTTAAACAAGTGCTAAATGAGCCTATTTATAGAATTAGGGTAGTTGTCGTCTTCAACCCTAGATCAGCTGACAGATCTGTCGTAATTTGGTGTAGCAGATTAAACTATTTATGTTTCCTTAGTTTAGTTCAATTTAATAAAAAGTGCATTTTGAGTCTTCTATTGACCTTAGGGGCTGAATGAGGCCTAAAGGTGAGCTAACATACTTAATAAGTATACAAAAGACCATTTAAAGACATAAGAACTCAAAGTTGGTCACTATGTTGTAATACGGGGAGTTTGATGTCACAACATAGGGAGCAGAATGCTAGGATTGCTATACTGCCAAAGGATGTCGCGACATAGCCAAGGGATGTCGCGACACACCCCTGAAGCTAGCCCTAAACCATGCATTTATGAGCTAGGGGCATTTTGGTTCGTACAATGATAATTAAACCTAATAATATTAGCTAACCTAGGGTTAAGGATGACAACCTTAACTCAATAAATAGGCTCTTAAAACACTTGTTGGAGGACAACTTTCATATTCTAAGTTTTTATTTGTAAATTTAGCCTTTAGTTTTTCTTTTCTTTAGGCTTTAGGTTTGTTTCAGTTCTTTTTTATTTCATGTTCGTCGAAAAGCATGATCTGTAATCGTGATCAAACTATTTTGGACTTTATGCTTCAATGAATACAATTCAAGATTCTCTTAAACTTGTTTCTTGATTTATTATTCATTTTTCTTTATTATCAAGATTATTGTGTTCATGAGATCCAAAAGGAACTAATCCTTTTATGGGAGATTAGTAAGTGAATGTATGAGTAATTAATTACTATGTAGGGTTTTCTTAAAGGATCAACTATTTGGGAGAAGAATAATTTAAACCTTAGGCTTGAAGACCATAGGAAGTCACTTATGTGGGAATTAACCCAAAATTGGTATGGCTTATCCGTGAACACCTTAGCCCTAAATCGGTTTGGACTGTATGGTTGAGAGGAAAGTAGTTCTTGTCGACTCTTTAGTTTAGTGGAAGATCTAGAAACCCTGCTAGGGTAGTGACTAGTTGATTGAGTAGAAACCTGAAATAGGAATTAGTTATAATCACCAAAGCGAGCTAATCACCAATACTTAGATTTGGTTAAGTTAGAATTTATATATCCAAAGTTCACTTTCCTTTCATTATTTTTATTTCGTTATTTATAAAACCCCCCAAGTATTTCCTTTTAGGTTTTATCGTACGATAATTTATTTAAACTACTAATTACTTTTATTTTGTTTAGGTTGACACTAATTTAGTACTCACCTCCCTTGGGTACAATCCTTGAAGTATTTACCTACTTCGTTGTAACTATATTACAACTTGACCCGTATACTTGCAAACACCGCCTCAATTCCATATCTTTTAGTTGTAGTATTCACACTCTGGAAGTTGGTATGCTCGAAGGCGGTCAAGTTGTTTGCATCGTTGCCATAGAGACAACACTACTAGATTAATTTTAATTTTTACGTTTAATAGCATAATTAGGAAATTAATAAATTATAGATACGCATTTTATTTTTTTACTAACATTGTAAGACCCCTTACCCGTAACCGATGCCGGAGTAGGGTATAAGGCATTACCGTACTAAAACTCATGCAAACATTCGACTTCATCTCAATGGAATGGGTCCCAATTAAAAACTTTTTCAAAGATTGCCCTATGGACCTTTTTATAGGCCTACTAGGCCTAAAACATAGTTTAGAAATGAATCGGGACCGTTCCGGACACTTAAGAAAATTTCTTCAAATACTATTAAAATTCACGTCACACGCCCGTGTGACTTTTAAACACGGTCGTGCTAATGGCCTGTGTGGATTGATTTTCAACTTCGAACCTTTAAAGGTTTTCACATGGCTTGGGACACGCTCGTGTGCCTAGCCCATGTCCCTCACACGGCCTTGACATGCCTGTGTCATTGGCCCGTGTGCAAAAACCTGGGTATTCTGTTTCTAACATCAGCAGTCACACGGCCATGGCATACGCCCATGTGCTCAGTCTGTGTGTTATCCTGACTTGGCTAACCTAAGGTGCAGGGGACATACGGCCGAGCCACATGCCCATGTGTGGCCTGTAAGTCTCACATGGCCTAGACACGCACCCGTGTGTCTACCCGTGTGGGTGAAATAGGGCTATTTACCAAGCCCTTAGCCACCCTGACATACAATCAAACATAACTTAACCAATTCATAACATAGTACCAATACTCATCTAAATGCCCCTGAATAGGTGCCCACACATCGACCAATCCATGTCCAATATGCATGCATAAATAGCTAACAAACTTGTAACTTACATTTTCATATTCTCGTAACTTACATTTTCATGAATTAATCAATTTGAATACTTGCCAATTTGAATACCTCGTAACTTACATTTTCATGTTCTCGTAACTTACATGTCCAATCGTACTTTGCTCATTCTCATGAATTAATCAATCTCGTAACTTACATTTTCATGTTCTCGTAACTTATTCGAGAGTACCTGTAACACTCGTCACAAGCTTTAGTCCTTCTCATTAACTTAATCAATTTGAATACTTCCATTATTAATGTACTTAGAATATCAAATGATACCCAAAATGTCGTTCTCTTGGTAAAATGCCAAAGCCTTATCCCAGATATGATCTTACATGGGATCTCAAGTCGGTGCCGAAGCCATATCCTATATATGGTCTTATATGGGATCGTAAACTGACGCCAATGCCATATCCCAGACATGGTCCTATACGGGATCACTCTTAGATGGCCATGCCATGTCCCAGACATGGTCTTACAGGGGACTTATATCTCATCTCGGTACCGACGTCATGTCCCAGACATGGTCTTATACGGGACCTCATATCGATGCCAATGCCATGTCCCAAACATGATGTTATATGGGATCTCAGTTTGGTACCGATGTTCCAGACATGGTCTTATACGCGACCATTTTCCTACAATTCCTTATAGTATAACAACGGTATCCTTTGTATTCATTAGCATTCAACCAAAATCATTTTATTATTTCCTCATCATTTCTTAGTGGAAATTAATGTCAATAATTTCATGGCAACAACATAGATATCATAGCAATCACTATAAAAGTTCTATAATAATTAATGCTAGATTATCACATACAACTTACCTCGGGTCCAAATATGGTGAATGCTTGGTTTAGTCCACCACTTTACTTTTTTCCTGGTTTTGATTCGGGCTTCGAGTTGATAATGAATAAAATTCAATAATTTAATCATCATATTGATTATGACAACCTTTAATTCTCAATTTGGCAAATTGACCATTTTGCCCCTAAACTTTGGTAAAATGACCATTTTGCCTTTATGCTCGGAAATTGATTTTTATCAAATTTCCTCATTTTTCATGCCTATCTAAGCCCTTTTTATTCTTATGGAAACTTCAAATTTCCACCATTTCATGCATTTACTCTTTATTTTAAAACTTCTACAACTGAGCCCAATCTAAGTGTTTTCATGCAAACTCTTTTTCAAAGGTTGTTTATTTAACAACCTACATTCATTTTCCTTCATAAAATTCCAGCACACCATACATCTACCTTCATGGTGAATCTTTAAAATTTCAACCAAAATGCAAAATACACCCCTCAATAGCTAGCTCATGCTACAAGGGTCTCAAAAGTACAAAAATTATCAAGAAAAATCATCAAAATCACTTACTTATGAGAGCTTGAAGTTGCTAAAAATTTAAGCTTCTAAAACCCCCAAGAATAGCTGATAATTTCGGTGAAGGTGGGGAAGAAAATGAAGAAAAGACAATAGCTAGGCAATTAGGTCATTATTTTATCAATTAGTCACCTAAACCTTTTGACTTTTGTTACTTTCTTGGCTATTTCTTTTCCTTGGCCGACCGTGCCCTATTTGATGGGCTTATTTTCCTTGTAAAACCCCCACATATTAGTTCTCTAGTTAATTAACACAAATTGCTAATAAAATCAAACTTTTCCCCTTTATGCGATTTAGTCCTCTTTCACGATTAAGCCTTCAATCGCGTAAATTAATTCACTACAACTTTTTTATACACTCCACATAAAATAATAATAAAAAAATTTCTCTAATACTATTTCATATTTAAACCTTCTAAAAATTCATATTTTGAAACTTTTTGCGATTTAGTCCTAAAGGACAAATTATTCCTATTTTATAAAATTTCCTTCGTGGTATTTTCTCACTATCATGCAATCATGTCATAAACTTAAGAATAATCATAAAATGTACTTTCTACCTCGAATTTGTGGTCTTGAAACCACTATTCCAACTAAGCCCTAATTTGGGCTGTTACAAACATCGTTTGTTTTCTTTTTGGTTTCAGTATATGACTCGTCGTAAGGGAACACCTATAGAGCCAGCTATTAATCCGAAGAGACTAATTAGCCAAAATCGTCAATAGTAATAGTAGATGTAGAATCAACCACCTATTGCAAGCAATTTACCACCACGAGACAACCCGCTGTTTGGCAAGATTAACAATAATAACCTAGAGGACTTACCACCACCACCGTAGCTACCCGCAAACGTACCTATGGAGCGAAACAAAAGAACCTTAAAGGACTATTGTAAAATCAAAATTATATAGGATTTTTCTATATATTTTTACTACCTTTTAACTTAATAATTATATTAATCTTGAGTAATTACTAATAAATTAAGTGGATTTTGCTTAAATGTTAATAATGGACATGAATTTATAAAATATGGGAAATTGTGCTTTGTTACATGATTTTTGTGCATAAATTACATTATTTCACGTCAATTATTAGTGTGTTGATTTTTATCATGCAGTGGGGCCATAGAGTAGATTCAATAAATTAAGTATATTATAATGTGCATGGACATGAGCTATTTTCTCATGTAATGGACGACAACAACCATGAAAATTTGGGTCATTTATTTATCATCTTGACCAATTAGAAAGGGGTGATATATGTTGGATCAGTCTACAAGTTTATTGGGTCATGGAACCGTCCAATCTAGGAGGAGAGAAGCTCAATTTGGAAACCACACTTAGGCAGCCAAAAATTAACTTTAGGACAATTAGTTGGAGGTCCCTACACTTGAAAGAACGTTTGAAATTGGCACACAAGGTTTGCTTGAAGAAACCGTCCAACCCTGGCTAAATATAGCATGATCTTGTGCTCAAATCAAACAACTAAATCACCCACCTTTCCACCATTCAAATCATCCCTAACATCCCTTAATTCATTCATTCATCAAGCATTTCTCATTCATTCATTCCCTATTTCCCTTCTCCCCACACCTCGCCACTCAATTTCCTTTTCCATTCTTTAGCCAACAAAAGCCTTGTCAAGACCATCTCTTAGCCGGCCACCTTGAGAAACCTTTAGCAAAGGAGCAACAAGCGGATTAGAGAAACACCTCAGTCAAAAAGATTCAAAAGGCTTATAAATTAAATTAGAGTTTACTCTTTCCTCTTTGTTGTTTAATTTAAACGTGCTTGCTAAGTGTTTATCGATTTTGCAATCAACAATGATAGCTTAATTCTATTTAGCTAGGATGATTATGTTAATTTAATAATATTCATTTGATTCATGTTTTATGTGTTTGTTCCTTAGTCGATCATGTTTTTAATTAAAAAATCAAGATGTATTTCATTCATACATGATTGGATGCATTCAAATTAGCTGGGCGATCCGAACCAGACGATGGCTAGTAGACACATAATATAAAAGTGCAACGATCAATTTAGATCATTAAACCTGACTAAATTAGAGGTTCATAATATCTTTAGTCAGCTCTATTATCTTGCATAATTTTTAGGTTTATGTGACTAAACTGTTTCAAACTTAATTGTCCCTGTTACCTCGCATAAATACTAGGAAACCCTTAGTTTAATATGATCAGTAAAATGCATGTTTCACTAAGTAAAAGATCTAAGAGGACTTAATTTGGTTTCCAAACTCATGAAAGATCAAGTTGCCATGGAACATTTTCCAAACACTATTAAGCATGATGAAAATGAATTGAATTGATTAATATGATTATCCCAGCCTATTGGAACAATGGAAATGTGCAAGTATACACAATCACAACAAGTAATACAGTGACAAGTAAATGTCGAGTTATCGTACCCACAGGGACTGTAAAAGAATTATTTATGAATGTAATTAAAACACTTTGGTGAGGTAAAAATAATTTGGTTTTGGAAGATGAATTAAAACTAATTAAAAACTAAGTAAAATAATAAAATAAAATAAAATTCTAATACACGATTTCAATTAAGATTTAATCAAGATGATATAATTGTGTTGGGGTAATTACATTTCTTTGACTTAGAATTATTAAACTTATGCTATACTGTTACGAATAAATTCACGGCAACCCAGTAATTTGCTAACTTATGAACATATTTACTAATTAAAAATCCATTCATCTCTTGGAACATATCTCTGTGCCAATTCAACCGATTAAACAGATTTATAAAGGTAAATATGCTATCGCACATACATACTTATTGAATTAAATCATCTCTTGCATATCCCTATGTCGATTCAACCGATTAATTTAACTTAATAAGCATATAAAAGACTATGTGAGGTAACAAGACTCCATTATCTTGAAACAGTTTAATCACAATAATCTTGCAAGTTATGCAAGGCATATGTATCGTCAAATACAATGCTAATTTAATCTTCAACTACCTTAGAAGAATTAAACATGCACTGATTAAGTACTGTGTCCATTAACTGCAATTTCAATCCATTTAAACAATTAATTCTTTAGTTATCTAAACAATTATAATGTCAGAATAACCTAAGCATTATTTTACTTTAATCAAGCATTTTACTGGGGCCTATAACAGCATAAACATAAATTTAATAAATTAAGAGGACGAAATGCAATCAACCCAACACAAATTAAATTCAAGATAAATTGATTAAAATAACCATTTCAAGAACATGAATATTCATAGATATGTTCATCATAAAAAAAAATAGAAATTAAAAAGATAGGGAACAAGAAGCAAATCCGGTGTTTCTCCGTGGCTTGACTGATTGCTCCATTCTTCGTCTCCATTGCCCTCGCTGATCAAGGCTTATATGAACACTTGCTTGCTGCCCAAAATGGCTGGGAAAATACCTCTTTTCCAAGAGGAGAAAATGGCACAAGAACTATAAGAAAATAGAATGGAAAATGGAGAGAAAAGAGAGTGGAGAGGAGAGGAGTGAATGAGAGAATGATGGATGTTGAGGGATGAATAAAATGATCAGCAAGGGGTGGCTTTTATAGCTGATTGTGGCTGCTAAAAATATCAAATTCCAGCAGCCAAAGAGCCCCCTATGGCCGGCCACACACATGGCAAAGTTGAGAAATTCAACTTTGCTATTTTAGGCATGGGGCAAATCTATAAAGCTACAATTTAAGGTGGGGTTTGAATGCAATTTGGAGGTCTTTCAAGGGCCTTTTTGCAAGTATATTTAGTCAGCTAAAATGCTGATTTGGGTCAGCCTATGGTATGTTCTGGTCAGCCCAATTAGTGGCTGGTTCGATTCACTCCATACGGTTCGACCAGTGTGGTTCAACTAGACCCTTTCTCTACAATTAATTAAAAATAATTTATTTAGCCCAAATTAAATGGGGAATAAATTAAAATTAATTAAATTATGAATAAAAAACACATTTCTGGACCGTTTTAGGCCGGAAATTAATTGGCCTCGATACTTCAAATTGCTTCTCAGTTTGTTCTTCTCGCAGTGTCCGCCGGGCCATTTTTCGCCCTTTATGCAATTCTGTCAAAAATAGCCAAATTTAATTAAAATTAACTATAAAATTAATTAAAATTCATAATGTTCATATTTTTAACACAATTTAATTATTTTATAATATTTAATTATTTTTCGACAAGAATTTAACCGGAATAGCATGATTTTAAGTAAAAAAGGGCATGAAAAAGTATATAAATTTTTGTATTTCCACACCCCCAAACTTAATTCATTGATCATCCCAAGTAATGCACAAATTTTGAAAAGAATTTCTCAGAAACACTTTTGAAAACCTTCTTCAGAACAACATTTTTCTCAAAATTATGAATTTGATATACTCATGCTCAAAAAATAAGAAATTTGATCATTATGCTACTCAAGTGTTCATATTATTCAAATTAATCTCAACAATTATTACAATAGAAAAATTAGACTAAATGTTTCTTAATAAAGACATGCTAATTCCTACCAATTTAATTTTTTATCCCTTATTCAAGATTAAGCTCCAATCATTAAGCTTAACTTATGTCTTCATATGTTGAACAAAGCAATTTCTCTCCACTAATATAGGTAACATTGGAACTTCGAATCGATAGGTCTTTAACAAGGTTGTAACGTGGCTATGCTTAGGGGTAGGTAAAAAGATAGATAAATTTCGGCTAAAAACCTTAGAATCAGTGTAAATCGAACCTTCGGAAATTTTCACCTTCAACCACCAAGTTTCCCATGCTCTTTTTCAAATACATGTGCTCTTTTCTTTTCTTTTTTTAATTAATTTATTTATTTATTTATTTTTTTGAGCACTTGCTTTATGCATACAATTTTTGAGCATTTGATATTTCTTTTCAACTCCCCCAAACTTATTTTCAAATGATATTCTTGAATAGTACTGAGTCTAGTGTTTGGGACAATTTAAAGATAATTAAGAGAAACGTGATGGGCTAAATTTGTATAGGTTCCAAAATAAAATTAGGCCATATAGTCTCAAAGTTGGGTTTCAAAGGATAAAATTTACCATGGTGGGCTTGAAAGGCTCAAACGATCCAAACAATAGCTGCCTAAATCATTTTCAATGTTCCATGCTTCCTAAGATTTCGCCTCAAGAAACTACTAAGTCAATTCTAAAGACTTAAACTTTCATGCAAGCCTAATTTTTCGTAAGGAACTAAATATTTTATGGTATGAATTTGCATGCTTTATCAAAAATACATTCATATCATTATTAAGCTAACATAATAAATTACTGAAATAATAGAACTTTATTAATACTGAAGTTTAGCATACTTTAACAAAATTTCAAATTATTGAGCAAAATATATCCTAATCATAATTAAAAGAAAATTTTATTTTGAGTAGGAATAATTCAAAATTTTGGTCCCCCCTACTTAAAGTGAACAATGTCCTCATTGTTTAAAGTGAATAGATACTATACACCAGGTAGGATTCTAGAAAAGAGGAGGTGAGTCACATTGACTGCTTAAGTACCAAGCTCTTTCTAAATCCAATCCTAGACATGTATATACCTATTGCTACACTTTATACTTTGTGTCTTGTTCCAATTTTCTTCATGATTCCTATCTCTTGTTTTATTATGCAAAAAAAAAAAAAATCCTAATTAACCTAATCCTTAAGTAACCTAAAAACAAAAATTAAATAAAGTCAAGATCCTCCCCTTTTTATTTATTTGCCGATCCTTCCGAAATCGACTCATTTTTTGCTCCATCATTATTGCCTTGGCATGAATCGCTTTGCTCCTTCTTCGATAACGAACTCCATGGCTCAAATATAAAATCTGGAACCTCAGGCACAAAGATAAATGGGTCATTGTAAATTTTCCTAAGGGCACTCCTCATTGAGTCATCCCTTAATTTTGAGTATCTCCAGTAAGCTTGTTGCTGCCATTGTATGTGTTGCATTAAGTCTATTAGCTTTGACAGTTCATCTCGAATATCTGAACTAGGTGGTGGAGCTCCAAACATCGAAGTTTCGAATTCAGGTTTAACTTTTGGTTCCATTGGTTCTGCTTCATCAGGGATTTCAGCTTCTTGTACTGGCTTGTTCTCTGTGGGATCATCTTCTTCTTCTTCTTCTTCTTCAGGATCCTCATTTTCTTCATTTTGCTGTTGTAGGATAGACTCTCCAGTTATTCGGTATAGGTACCAATCGGTGATTGTGCCTTAACTGTACCCTGTCTTCTTTACATTTGCAAGAATTTCAGCTTTTAAGCACCAAATAGTTATTGTAAAGGGAAAATAGGCTGGGCCAGAACGTCTAGTAGCATAATTCCGTATTTCTCTCAAGATGATTTTCCCCACGTCAATGGTCTTCCCAGTTAGAATTGAGTATAATAGGACCATTTGCTCTAATGAGATTGTAGTCCTATGCGAACTAGGCATAAGGCTGAAACGGATAAAATAGAACCATACCTTCGCGAGTGGTGTCAAATATTCTCTTCTGCAAGTGTCGATTCCTTGTTTTGACACATACCACTTAGACCCTGGAACTGTAAGTTCTTTGAGAATCTCTTGCAATTTCTCAGGCTCGATGTTGCTCATCAAATAAGAATATTCATCGCTTTTGAAATCAGGTAATTCAAAGAATTCATTAATATCATTTGAGTTTATGGGTACCTTGATTCCTCAAACTAGGACTTCAGTTAACTCGCTTGAGGTTAAGTTGGCATAAAACTCACGAACTAGTTCTTCGTCTACATTAGGTCTCTTTTCACAGAACAACTCCCAATTGAGGGCTTCAGCAACTTGACGAATACGCGTCATAAAGTCTCTATAGTTGCTTTCCTTCAATGTGAAGCCTTTTTCAGGATACATCTGTTGATTTTTGAAAATGTTTTCGTACCTCAATTTAGCTTCTTCACAATGGAACTTGCTTTATGTTTCATTAATTTGGACGGAGGCACGAGTTCTCTTGCGAGGCATAATTGACCTGAACATGAGATGGAAAAAAATTATTATCCCAAAAATTTAATTCATAATTTTTTTTAATAATTCAAAGAATTGAAAAATTAAACAATTTAATAAAATTAAAAATTAAAAGGAAATTAAATCTTACCACATTTTCGCAAAAATATAAAGACTTTTAAAATAATGAAGAATAGATGATAAATTAAAAAAGGAGGAAGGTTTGGTGTGTGTCGCTCGGGTGTTGGAATGCAGCAAGCAGCAGCACGCAAGGGGGTTGAAGTAGGCAGCGTGTGGAGCCTCGTCAAGTAGGCCTAGGCATTGGTGCGGGATACGGCCTGGGCAGCTAGAGCTGCCGAATGTGGGAGCGTGGGCACTAGGGCGTGCGTGTGTTGTGGCCTGGAAAAGAGCAGTAGGTGCACGTAGATGGGTGCAAGAGCAGGTGTGCGCGCGGGTTGCTGAGGCGTGCTGGCTACTGGGGCTAGGGAGTTGGCTAGGAGGGTTTTGGCACTAGGTAGTTTGGTGTTTGAGAAGGTTGGGTGATGGGAAGAAGTAATGGTAGAATTTATAGTGTGAGAAGTAGGACTTAGAGTAGAACTCTTAGTGTGATTTAATAATTAAAACTAAGAGTCCAACTCTAATTTTATTCAAGATTAACAACAATTAATAATTTAATATATGCATACAAAATTATCAATGGCTATTAAATTATTAAGATAAACATAAAATAAAAATTGAAATTAAATTAATCCTAATTCTAATCTAAGTTGATAAAAATTAATATATAAATTATAAATAATTATATCTTAAAGTTTATCAAATTATTAATAATAGTAAAAAAAAATTTATTCTAGATGCTTTTTGAAAATATTTACAAAGAGAGGCACCTAGTTTTTATTATTTACAAAAAGAGCAATCAAATTTTAAAAATAATTCAATTAAGTCCCTAGACTTAATGAAAATTAAAAATTGAGTTGCAAATTAAAAATTGGATCAAAATTGACCCTTTTATTTGAAAAACAAAAAAAAATTATTTTGTTGATTAGGGAATAATTTCTTGGGAAATTATGTTAAAATAAATTCTCAGGAAAAATTGGAGGGGTCATAAAACGGTTCCGCTTAAGTTCCAACCTCCTAGATAGAATTTATTTAAACATACTACACCCGAAAAATAGACTCTAAATTATTTATTAAACAAAACACGAAATATTAAATATCTGATAAAATGAATGAGATGTTATCCCGTTCGATTTTATCCCCCGAATAATGTTTCAAACGTTGAGCATTAACACAGGAATTACCTCCCTTACCTTGAAGTTCAACAACTTCGTATGGATAGACTCGGTGAATCGTACATGGACTGGACCAACGTGATTTTAACTTACCTGGAAAGAACTTCAATCTAGAGTTGAACAACAATACTTGCTGACCTGCTTCAAATTCTTGAACTCGGATGTGTTTGTCATGCCATTTCTTGAGTCTTTCTTCGAGTAGTTTGGCATTTTTAGATGAGAACATTCAGAATTCTTCTGACTTGTTTTGTTGGAACATCTGTTTTTCTTTCGCGAGCTTAGGATCCAAATTAAGCCGTTGAAGAGCCCAATAAGCTTTGTGCTCTAACTCCAGGTGTAGATGACATGTTTTCCCAAAGACCAGCCTATAGGGTGACATCCCTAAATGTGTCTTGTATGCTGTTCTGTAAGCCCATAAAGCATCATCCAGTCTTTTGGACCAGTCTCGTCTATTCGGGCATACTACCTTCTCAAGTATGCCTTTGATCTCCTTATTTGCCAGTTCAGCTTGCCCATTTGTCTGCGGATGGTAAGCTGTTGCAAACTTGTGTTTCACCCCGTGCTTATCTAGCAACCATTTTAACCATTTGTTTACAAAGTGGGACCCTTCATCACTAATGATAGCTCTTGGGGTTCCAAACCTTGTGAACACGTGCTTCTACAAGAACTTCATTACAACCTTCGCATCATTTGTCGGATATGCCTCCACCTTGACCCACTTGGACACATAGTCTACTACTACCAATATATACCTGTGACCAAAAGACGGAGGGAAAGGCCCAAGAAAATTAATACCCCAAACATCGAACAATTTGACCTCAATGATGTTTGTTCGAGGCATCTCATTTCTGTTGGTGACATTTTCGACCCTTTGACATCGGTCATAGCTTTTTACGTACGCATATGCATCCTTGAATAGTGTTGGCCAAAAGAATCTGACTTGCAATACTTTGGTCGCAGTACGAGTACCTCCAAAATGTCCCCCACTCGGAGCTGAGTGACATTGGTATAAGATCTTCGGTATTTCTTCTTCTGCCACGCATCTCCTGATCATCTGATCTGCACACTTTTTAAATAGATATGGCTCTTCCTAGAAATAGTACTTCACATCGTGAAGAAACTTTTTCCTTTGTTGATACATCTTATAAATTGGCATCAAACAACAAGATAAAAAGTTAGCAATATCAGCAAACCAAGGGGTATTATGGATACGATTTACCTTAAGTATATGCTCATCTGGAAAGGTCTCATGAATCGGTATAAGTGGAGTATTTCCTTTTTGCGGCTCTAATCTGGACAAGTGATCTGCTACTTGGTTTTCTACTCCTTTACGATCTTGAATTTCCAAATCGAACTCTTGAAGTAGAAGTACCCATCGGATCCACCTCGGCTTAGCATCTTTCTTGGCAAGTAAGTACTTGATTGCCGAGTGGTCTGTATAGACAGTCACTTTGGTACCTACAAGGTAAGATCGAAACTTGTCAAAAGCAAACACGATAGCAAGTAACTCTTTTTCTGTTACAGTATAGTTTAATTGAGCTCCTGTAAGAGTCTGGCTTGCATAGTAGATGGGATGAAAAACTTTGTTCCTTCGCTGGCTGATCGTGATCTCGAGTGATGATGATAAAGTAATAAAATCTGATCGTACCTGGAAACTAACTAATATCACGATAAAAGGCAAGTGCACCTATCGAATATTAGTATAGTTAGTGGCAAGATCGAAATATCGAATCCAAGGAATTATGAGTACTAGTAATGACTTTCTTTCTATTATCTAGCCTAAGAATAAAAATGGGTTTTGTTTCTAAATTAACTAATCTAAACTAAACTGAAAAGAAACAGCAATGAGTAAAGAGAAAGATTACTTTTGGGAAAACTGATTGATTAAGACAATACTTAAGGAAGAATCCACCTAGACTTCACTTGTTATCTAACTCTAAACCAGATGATTTCTTCATTTGATTTGATCCGTAGAGATCCCTAAATTATGTTAATACCTCCGTTGAGGATAAGAACAACTAATCCTAGGTTGATTTATTGAAATCTCTTTCTAGTTAAAACCCCTAGTCTTGCATTACCTTGATCTATGGCTCTCCATATTAGATTTGACTCTAATCCGGTAGATTTTTGTCATCCTATGTCTAGGATTGCGATCAACTCTGTTTAATTATGTTGGATCTACTCCTATGCAGGGGCTTTTGCTCCTCTACTTAGGCACATTCGACTTAAATCAATATCCCAGAAATATCAATTTAAGAGTTAAAAACATAATTAAGAACAAATCAAATATTTATCACACAGCTCAGATAACAATAACAAGATCCGTCTTAGGTTTCATCCCCCTTAGATATTTGGGGTTTTAGTTCATAATTATAAAAGAAAACATCTCAAAAGAAATAAAATAACAAAACATAAGAAAACCCAAAACTCCTAAAAGGATTAAAGGGAGATCCTCTGTCTAGATGTAGATCCTGGCTTCTGAGATGGATCAATCAGCTTCCGTTTGAGTAATTCCTTGTCCTTAACTCCCCGTCTTGGCGGGAAAATAATGTCTCCTTGGCGGGAGAAAAGCACACCTTTGTAGTTGCCTCATAGGGTCTTTATATAGAGTTTTGGAATGCCTTTCTTAGCCCTTAAGTAGCCTTTTCCGAGTGAAATTAAACTTCCTCACGACAGGCACACGCCCGTGTGCCACGCCTATGTAGATCAACGACCAGGCCATGCTCGAGCCTGTTAAAGTGGCACGGCCGTGTGCCATGGCCGTGTGGTGAACCTCCAAGCCGTGTTGATTGCTGAATTAAGCCTAATTTGCCCGTTTTTGGCCCGTTCCTTACTCTTTTCTCTTCCTTATGCTCACCTAAGTATAAAACATGAAAAAAAGGATTAGGAGCACCAATTTCCACAAATTCAATGATAATTCATCCAGAATTTAGGCTAAGTATGAGGTAAAAATATGTATAATTTATGGTTTATCAAATACCCCCACACTTAAGCCTTTGCTTGTCCTCAAGCAAAATCTCAACTCACAGTTAAGAATCATTCTTCTCAACTTATAATCCTTATCAATAATGTTTGAAACTAATCCACAAGTAATCATACAGTGAAAATTCAACCAGAAGAACATTAAAGTTTCAAATATTCTAAGTTTGAGAATTTTATCATAGAAACATAAGTTTTCTCCCTTCTCGTAAGTAATTACCTCTCAATCAAAATCAACAAGAGTTGACATCCTCACTAAAGATTCACTCTATCCACTATAAATGTTTAGGGTTCAAAAATTAAGCACTCTTTAGTCAACCTGAAAAGTTATTGCCATAGCTTGCAGGAAAATCAAATCTCCACCACTATAGATTGATATGACACATCGATCAAAAGGTCTTTCAATGGTCGTAATAGGGCTTTGGTTAGGGGTGTTGTCACAAGCTGAAAAAGAGGGTTAAAGTTGAGATTGAATTGAAAAATCATCTAGCTAGAAAAATTTTTATCACTAGAACATATTCCTAGAGCTAAGCCTTATGATGACATCGTTCTGGATTTGGAAGCTTATAATAGAAATATGCAAAAATATTAAACTATAACTGAAATATGAATTACAACTGAATTAACTGTATATATACCTTTTTTTTTAAGAACAATAAATCAAATATTTAATTTGAATATTTATAAACTTTACAAACTGAAAAAGAGAACAAAGCTAGATAATAATTCAACTCAAATCTCAACAAAAATAGGGATCAAAATAATTGAATGTAATTCAACAAAAATGAGTTATAGGTTAATATTGGACATAATTCAAAGAATGGATTGTTAGGCTCAATGGGGTTCACTAGGGGTTAATTTATGGAGGTAGGTTTTTATGGGGTAAGTGAGTTAAACCTAGGTGCCTTTATCATTTCGGTATATCAAATCAATGATGTGGTCTCGACATGTATAATCGAAGCAAGTTCTAGAATAACAAATCAGTATTGACTCACTCAAAGCAACTATAAAAGTGAGCACGAAAGGATGTATGCTCAAAAGGCTCAAAAATCTCACCAGAATTATGGCTTTTGATGTCAATCCTGCGAATTTCAAATCTCAAGATAATACTTAAAATTAGGGAAAATAACATAGAAAAAATTAATTTCTCAAAAATTTCAACTTATCATGCTTGATTCCCTAATGTTTTAAAGTTTGAATAATCAAAGCATAAGTACCTATGTCTTAATTCTCAACATATCAATAAAAATCATAAATCAATCAAAATTAATTCCTAATAGGAGATTGAGACTAATGCAGAGAGTGAAAGTGATAATTCGAAATTTGAGAACAATGTAAAAAGTTAGTTGCAAAAATTTTTAAGGGGTTTAAAGAGAATGTAAAGAATGAAAGTGAGTTCCCCCACACTTAAGATGTACATTGTCCTTAATATACAAAGATACATTAGTAGCAATAGAAGCATAAGATCATAAGATAGGGAGAGAAGTGAAACTCCCTGAATTTTGGGTGAATTTGTAGAAACGGATATTGGAATTGTAAGAGCCGACAGTTGTGGCAGGGTTTTCCCATTACAGATAAATTTGAGCTATAAAGCTCCTTTGAAACTACGATAGCATAAATAAGTGTTTAGGGATTTAAGTTAAGCATAATTTTCTCGTTAGGGAATAGCTGATATGAAAATAAAATTGAAATCTAAACTAAAATATTCAATAAACATAAAGATCGAAATAAAGATAAAGAAAAATCTAAGGATTCTAAAGAGACATAAAGTTCAAGAGAAGGTAAAAATAAAGATCAAGAAAGCAAATAAAAAAGAAGATAAAAGGAATAGAAAGTTTTAATCCTCAGATGGTCTGCGAGGTGGGGATGGTGGTGCGAGGTGAAGATGCTGACAAATCTAAGCTAATGTTGCATCAATGTGATCAAATCGCTGAAAACATTGTTGCTGGAATTGGGCGAACTGCTCAAAAGTGACATAGCCTGAAGCTGCTGCATGAACTGGTAGGCGAGTCGGGGGTGGCTCAGTCGGTGGCTCCTCCGGTGGTGGGACATCATCAGTAATGTTCATAGGTCATCCTCTTCGGTAGATTTAGCTAACTGGTACTGAAGAGGGTTGCTCCTACATCGGTACTAAATCATCCTCATATGTAGCATCGTTTGGATGCCCTGTGGAGACATCTGGCCGATCAAGGTGTAAGAGGATGTCTGGGCCGTGGTGTTGAGTAGGCCGAAGTAGCGGGCCAATCGTGTGATGTATGGGTCCATCGAGATCACGCCTCTCCGATGCCTCTCGGTCTGATACTGGATAGTATAGGTGATGAAGTAGGCGAGATCGATCACATGCGCATGTGCCATGCTCCATAAAAAGTAGGCGTCGTGGGTGTTGACGACGCTGGTGCTCTCGGGTCTACCCGTCAATGTGTGCGTTAGTAGGTCATGAATGTACCTTAGTGAAGGAGCAAGAGCTGTCACTTTGGAGCAACTGGGGTAGTATGTGGGCTGGCCAGGGACTAGGGCGCGTTAACAATTGACTGGAGAGATATGTATGTGGCGGTGGAGTTCTGAGAGGTCTTCTTCCTCCACAAACTGCTCAGTGTATAGGCCTAGTGCTGTACTGAACTCTGGTACCTTGAGTTTACGAACGAGGCCTCCTAGACGGAATTGTATCGTTCCTGGATTGTCGTGTTGGCTCATCACCGTTTGGAAATGGAATATGGAGCAGAACTCGAGGGTGAGCTCGAGATAGGTGGGCTCTACGATTTTAAAGAACTGGTCCCATAGGTCCGTTATTAATAAGGCCCGGACCTCGTCAGCTAGCTGGACCTATTCTAGTGCGGTCTAGTCGATGCACCTTCCAACTCCGAGTGGTCTTGTCCTTAAAATTTGAAATAGTTCCTCTTTGGGAACTTTACCGGAATTGGAGGAAAGGATAGAAAACTTCAGCGATGGGTCTAAAAGAAGAACCACCGGGTCCCTTTCGCTTTTTGGAAGTAGGGACGACAGCTTTCTTTCCGCGAGAAGACAACATGATTTCTAAAAATAAAACAAAACAGAAAAAGATATGAATTAGTCCTAAAAAATTGAAAATAAAGATTAGAATATTCATAAGTTCCTATTTACAACTTTAAACTAACCAAGAGTTCTAAATAAGTCATGCAAGCATATGATCATCTCATTGAAAAAAAAGGGTCTTAATATATAGAAAATTCAAATTTCTCAAGATATTGATATGTGGCAGCTAAGAGATGTTCCTAAATGGCATAATGAGTATTTTAGATTAATCATGCAAAATGTATGAGAATAATATTAAGAATAATGTAAACAACCTAAAAGAATGAAATCATGAATAGATAATTAGTTAAAAATATTAAAAATTATGAGAAAAGTGAAAAGAGGGAACCAAAAACGTGGTTATGGGGTGGAGCATGGTTGTGGCGAGGGTTGACGGCGGTGCTAGGTAGGGCTGGTATGAATGGTGGTGGAAGAGTTTTTTTAGGGTTTTTGATGAAAAAGAAGATGAATAGTGGGGGTTTATATAGGATTTTGGGACACACGGGCATGGCACATGCCCGTGTGACTCGGGGTTAGCCCGTGTGATTCGAAATTTAGGGATTTTGGCACGCTAAATTCTTGCCACACGCCCGTGTTCCTAGGGTGTGTTGGGGCACACGGCCGTGTCGCATGGTCGTGTCTTTCGATGTTTGCTTCTCCCACGATCGTGTCGGGGGTCAGACGCCCGTGTTTGAAATGGCAGGTTTGACCACGGTCTTGAGGCACGAGCGTGTTGCACTCCCGTGTTGAATTAACAGGTTTGGCCATGACCACATCGCACGGCCGTGGCAAGTTGTCGAAGCCCGTGTGTAGAAGGATCTTATCCTGCTCATACACGGCCATATCACACGGCCCTGTCTTTGTTTGTGGTGTCTACACGGCCTTAGGCACACCCGTAGGTATGGCCGTATGGCTCGAAAAACCTATATTCAAAGGGTTAGTTGATATATTAGAGAGCCTAAATAAAAGAATTTACTAAGTTAGTGCTGGGGTTGCCTCAAAAGAAGTGCTTGTTTATAGTCTAAGCTCGACTTTTCTCGAGCTTGTTCGGTCATGGTGACTTGAAGAGTTGATAATCTTCTATCCTACTTTCAATTTCATTATCAACGTAAGATTTGAGTCAAGTGTGATTTACCTTGAAAGTGCCGAGTGACTCATGTTTTATCTTGACTGTACCATAGGGGAAGATTTTCATTACTGTGAAGTAGGGTATGTCACTTGTATGTTCTTTTGAATTCAAGATTCGAGGATCATCTTCCCCTAAGATTACCTTATCCCCTACCTTGATTTGATTCGTTTTTACCTGAGGGTCATCTTGGTGATGCTCTGGGTTAGTGTGGCATATTTTGGGTTTTCCTTGATAGTTCAGCCAATCATCTAGTTCCTTAATTTAAAGCATTCACTTTTCATGTACGTCTTCCTTGGATGGACTTGTCTGTGGTTAGGTTGCCTTTATGTGGAATGTATCTTGCACAGAAGGTTGGATGGTGTGATCAGTGTTTTTACAGGGACTCGTAACTATATTCTTATCATCAATAGTATTAATCGAGTTTCGAGCTTGTAAAGTAACTCTGTCATCACCTACACGTAGTGTAAGTTCACCTGTTCCTACATCAATTATGGTTCTGGCAGTTGTTAAAAAGGGTCGCCCTAGAATTAAGGGTACATTGCTATCCTCATCAATGTCTAAAACAACAAAGTCAATTGGGAATATAAATTTATCAATTTTGACAAGCACATCTTCAATTATTCCATTTGGAAACCTAATGGTCTTATCAACCAATTGGATGCTCATCTTAGTTTGTTTAGGTTTTCCAAGACCTAGTTGTTTAAACAGTTTATAAGGCATGACATTAATACTAGCCCCTAAATCAGCTAAAGCATTTTTTACGTCTAAGCGACCAAGTAAACAAGGAATTGTAAAACTCCCTCGATCTTTCAATTTGTTGGGCAGCTTATTTCGTAGAATTGCTGAGCACACTGCATTTAGTTCCATATGAGGTGTCTCATCTAGCTTCTGTTTATTCGTCATTAGCTCTCTTAAAAACTTAACGGTGTTTGGCATCTGCGACAAAGCTTCAATAAATGGTAAGTTAATGTGTAATTTCTTTAAAAGTTTAAAGAATTTACTGAATTGCTCATCCGTGCGATCTTTCCTTAGCACATTTGGGTATGGGATACGAGGCTTATACTCTTTGACAATTGCATCTTTGGAACTTACCACATCCTTACCTTTACTTACCACAGTCTCCTTGCACGGTTCTAGGTTGGTTTTGGTTAACCCTTCCTCAAAGTTGCTCCTTAGGGTTAGTCTTAGTGTTGCTCGGTAACCCACCTTGCGGTCTTTCAGAAATTAGCTTGGCGAGCTGGCCTATTTGAGTTTCGAGTCCTTGAATAGATGCTTGCTGGTTCTTCAGTGCCGTTTCGGTGTTTTGAAAATGGGTTTATGACACGGCGATAAATTTTGTGAGCATCTCTTCAAGGTTTGACTTTTTCTCTTGTTGGAATGGTGGTTGTTGAAATCCCGAAGGAGGTGCTTGTCTTTGATTTCCTTCTCCTCCCCATGAAAAATTGGGGTGGTTCTGCCAACCTACATTGTAAGTGTTACTATAAGGGTTATTTTGATATCTAGAATTATTACCCATATAGTTGGCGTGCTCGGTTTCCATGCCATGTCCATAGGATGAGTAATTGGGATTGTACATGTTTCCTTAAATTGAGTCACACTGCATCACTGAGTGTACCTGCGTAGAACCAACAAAGTTGTCAATCTTTTTATTAAGAAGCTCTACTTGATTTGAAAGCATAGTGACTGCATCAATATTAAAAACTCTTGCAGCTTTCTATGGCTTTGTTCTCATGACTTGCCACTGATAGTTATTCAGTGACATCTCTTCTATAAACTCATAAGTTGCTTCGGGTGTTTTGTTTTTGATTGTTCCACCGACGGCTGCTTCGGTCATTTACCTTGTCGAAGGATTCAAACCATTGTGGAAAGTTTGAATTTGTAGCCAAAGAGGTAACTCATGGTGAGGACACTTTCGTAATAGATCTTTGTATCTCTTCCAAGCATCGTAAAGTGTTTCTAAATCCATCTGCACAAAAGAAGAGATATCATTCCTCAATTTAGTCATTTTAGCCGGCGAAAAATATTTGAGCAAAAACTTTTTTGTCATTTGTTCGCATGTAGTGATAGACCCTCGTTGTAGAGAATTTAACCGCTGTTTAGCTTTATTTCTCAAGGAGAACGGGAATAGCTAAGACGAATGGCATCATCAGAAACGCCATTTATTTTGAATGTATCGCATAATTCCAAAAAGTTGGCTAGATGCAAGTTAGGATCCTCATCCTGCAAACCATCAAACTGAACAAACTGCTGTATCATTTGAATAGTGTTAGGTTTCAGTTCAAAATTATTTGCAGCAATAGTAGGCCTAACAATGCTAGATTCAGTGCCTACTAAATTAGGTTTAGCATAATCATGCATAGTACGCGGAGCAGGATTTTGATAAACAGGATTTGTTGCTACTACATAAGGTAGCTAATTATCCTGATTGGCCTCCATCTCTTCGGTAGGTTCTGGCTCTTCTTCTTGTTATTGTTCTGGGTATTGTAAGCTTCTTCTTATCTCGGCGATTTCTGTGAGCTGTAGCTTCTAAATCGTCGTCAAAAAGCAGTGGTCCTCCTAGGTTTCTTCTAGTCACAAACTAGAGATACCTAGAAGGAAAGAAAATTTCAGTGAATAAAAATAAAAATAAAGGCTGGAAATAAATAAAAGTAGTAATGGCTAAAATAATAGAAATCGAGTGTTCCTAATATCTTCGTTCCCCAGCAACGGCGCCAAAAACTTGATCATGATCTCGAGTGATGATGATAAAGTAATAAAATCTGAACGTACCTGGAATTAACTAATATCACGAAAAAAGGCAAGTGCACCTATCGAATATTAATATAGTTAGTGGCAAGACCGGAATATCGAATCCGAGGAACTATGAGTACTAGTAATGACTTTTTTTCTATTATCTAGCCTAAGAATAAAAAGGGGTTTTGTTTCTAAATTAACTAATCTAAACTAAACTGAAAAGAAACGGCAAGGAGTAAAGAGAAAAATTGCTTGTGGGAAAACTGATTGATTAAGACAATACCTAAAGAAGAATCCACCTAGACTTCATTTGTTATCTAACTTTGAACCAGGTGATTTCTTCATTTGATTTGATCCGTAGAGATCCCTAAGTTATGTTAATACCTCCGTCGAGGATAAGAACAACTAATCCTAGATTGATTAACTGAAATCTCTTTCTAGTTAAAACCCCTAGTTTTGCATTAACTCGATCTATGGCTCCTCATATTAGATTTGACTCTAATTCGACAGATTTTCGTCATCCTATGTCTAGGATTGCGATCAACTCCGCTTAATTATGTTGGATCTACTCCTATGCAGGTGCTTTTGCTCCTCCACATGGCACATTCGACTTAAATCAATATCTCGGAAATATCAATTTAAGAGTTAAAAACACAATTAAGAACAAATCAAATATTTATCACACAGCTCATATAACAATAACAAGATCCGTCTTAGGTTTCATCCCCCTTAGATATTTGGGGTTTTAGTTCATAATTATAAAAGAAAACATCTCAGAATAAATAAAATAACAAAACATAAGAAAACCCAAAACTCCTGAAAGGATTGAAGGGAGATCCTCTGTCATGATGTAGATCCTAGCTTCTGAGATGGATCAATCGACTTCCCTTCGAGTAATTCCCTATCTTTAACTCCCCGTCTTGGTAGGAAAATAATGTCTCCTTGGCGGGAGAAAAGCACACCTTTGTAGTTGCCTCCTAGGGTCTTTATATAGAGTTTTGGAATGCCTTTCTTAGCCCCTAAGTAGCCTTTTTCGAGTGAAATTAAACTTCCGCCTGACAGGGACATGCCCGTGTGCCACGCCCGTATGGATCGATGACCAGGCCGTGCTCGAGCCTATTAAAGTGGCACGGCCATGTGGCGAACCTCTAGGCCATGTTGATTGCTGAATTGGGCCTAAATTGCCCGTTTTTGGCCCGTTCCTTGCTCTTTTCTCTTCCTTATGCTCACCTAAATATAAAACATGAAATAAAAGGATTAGGAGCACCAATTTCCACAAATTCAATGATAACTCATCCAGAATTTAGGCTAAGTATGAGGTAAAAATATGTATAATTTATGGTTTATCACTGGCCCATGACAGCTCCTATAGCGAAGTCGCTTGCGTCACACATCAGTTCAAATGGCAAGTCCCAATCTAGTGTGACGATTATGGGTGCCGTGACTAATCAACTCTTCAAATCCTTGAAAGCTTTTAAGCATTCATCATCGAATTTGAATGTCGTGTCCTTCTCCAACAATTTGCACAAAAGTTTAGCAATTTTGGAGAAGTCCTTAATAAACCTTCGATAGTAGCCGACGTGGCCCAAAAAGATCCTAACACCCTTTACAGATGTTGGAGGTGGGAGTTTCTTAATAACATCTACCTTTGCTGTGTCTACCTCGATCCCATGTCTCATTACTCGATGCCCTAGAACAATTCCTTCTCGTACCATGAAATGGCACTTTTCCCAGTTGAGTACTAGGTTTGTTTCTTCGCATCGCCTTAGTACCTTAACTAGATTGGCTAACCAATCATCGTACGTATCTCCAAATACTGAAAAGTCGTCCATGAAAACTTTCAAGAATTTCTCAACCATATCAGTGAAAATAGACATCATACATATTTGAAATGTAGCAGGTGCATTACATAAACCAAATGGCATGCGTCTAAATGCAAATGTACCATATGGGCAGGTGAATGTGGTCTTGTGTTGATCTTCCGGTGCTACTGTAATCTGGTTGTACCACGAGTATCCATCGAGAAAATAGTAGTAATCTCGCCCAGCGAGTCTATCCAGCATCTGGTCCAAGAATAGCAAAGGAAAGTGATCCTTCCTAGTTGCCTTGTTCAGCTTCCGGTAATCGATGTAGATTCTCCATCCCGTAACTGTTCTAGTCGGTATCAACTCGTTGTTCTCGTTTTCTATCACTGTGATACCTCCTTTCTTTGGCACGCACTGGATCGGACTTACCCATGAACTATCTAAGATGAGGTAAATGATACCTGCATCTAGCCATTTGATGATCTCCTTTTTCACCACGTCCTTCATGATGGGGTTCAGCCTTCATTGCCCATTGATCATCCCTTTTTCACCACCTTCCAGGATGATCTTGTGCATGCATACAGATGGACTAATACTGTGAATATCGGCTATGGTCCATCCGATAGCCTTCTTAAATTGTCTCAGAACTAAGATAAGTTTCTCTTCTTGCTTAGTAGTTAATTCTGCTGAAACAATCACAGGTAGAGTAGAAGTGTTACCTAAATAAACATATTATAAATGAGACGGTAATACCTTGAGTTCTAATTTAGGTGGCTCCTCGATTGACACTTTTGGTTGAATATAATCCCTCTTCTTTAAATCAAAATATTCAAAACGGGATTGTGGATTAAATCCCTTTTAACTAGCTTCCAACAAAGCTAAGTATTCATCCTCCTCTTCATCACTTGGAGGGTCTGATGTCAAAGTTCTTTCCAGAGGATCCTCAACAGAGTTGAGTTCCTTCTCTACTATTAAATCCTCTAAGTCAGATACTGCAGAACAATCATCAATTGTGTCAGGAAATCGCATAGACTTAAAAACATTAAATGTTACCTGATCGTCCTGAACACACATAGTAAGTTCGCCCTTTTGCACATCAATAAGTATCCTTTCGGTTGCTAAGAATGGTCTCCCCAGGATAATTGGTACTTCTTTGTCTGCTTCGAAATCTAAAATTACAAAATCAGTAGGAAAGATAAACTTATCTACACGTACTAATATGTCCTCGATTTTTTCTTCTAGATGTGCTAAGGATCGATCTGCTAGCTGAAGTGTAACCGTAGTAGGTCTAACTTCACCTATCCCCAACTTCTTAAATATCAACATAGGCATCAAGTTGATACTTGCGCCCAAGTCACATAGTGTCTTACCACAATATGTTGCTCCAATGTTGCATGGTATGGTAAAACACACAGGATCCTTCATTTTGGGGGCTAGTTTGTCTTGAAGATATGCACTGCATTCCTTCATCAAGGCTACCGTCTCAAATTCTCCAAGTCTTCACTTCTTGGACAGGATATCTTTCATGAATTTGACGTAGTTTGGCATTTGTTCAAGTGCTTCAATCAACGGGATGTTGATATGAAGTTGCTTGAGTACGTCAATGAACTTCTTGAATTGAATCTCCAGTTTCTACTTCTGAAGTCTTTGAGGGTAAGCTGGTGGAGGTTTCCTTACTGGAATTGGTACTGGTTGATTTGTCTTTGACAGTAATTCTGCACCTAACGGAGTTGTTAGTTGATCAAAATTAACTAGTTCTGAGGTTTCCTTATCAGATCTTGCATGTTCTGGTTCAGGTGGAACTGGAACTTCAACACTCGGTTGAACTTCTTCCAAATCTTGAGCCTCAGTGGGCTCTTTCTCAACTTCAGCGGTGTTAGGCTCCACTATCTTTCTGCTCCTCAATGTTAGTGCTTTGCAATGCTCCTTCCCCAGATTCCTTGGATTCTCCGTATCACTAGGTAAAGCTCCTTGTGGTCGGGTTCTGAGTTCAGTTGCAAGCTGGCCTATCTGGTTCTCCAAACTCTTCAATGTAGCGGCTTGGCTTTGAATTACGGCATCATTTTTCGCCATGTAAGCCTTCAATATGTTTTCTAAGCTATTGGATGATTCAGCTTGAACTAGTTTCTGAACTTGCTGTGAAAAACTAGGCGGCTGGGTCGGTCTTGGTTGGGCGTAGTTGTTACTGCCCCCAGCCCCTTGGTTACTCCAGGAAAGATTGAGGTGATTTCGTCACGATGGGTTGTAAAAGTTGGATTGCAGCCCTTGCCTTCCTCGATTTTGGTTCGGGTTACCCATGTAGTATACAAATTCTGGGTTTGATGGACATTCTTTAAACAAATGTCCTTCTCCACAATAGACACAGGCTATATTCTCATACTAGTTAGGTGGCTAAGCTACAAAACTGTTAGTCCTATTAGTGGTAAGATTCTTTAACATTGAAGATATCGAAGATACCTGAGATGCGAGTGAAGTGAGAGCATCCACTTCATGGATTCCAGCAACTCATCTTCCTAACGCTGCTCGATTAGTTGGCCACTAATAGTTGTTACCGGCGATCCTCTTGATGATTTCGTAAGTCTCATTGTAAGACTTAGCAAGGAGAGCACCATTAGCAGAGGCGTCCACTACCATCCTTGTGTGAGCATTGAGACCATTATAAAATGTCTTAAGTTGGATGCAATGTGGGATTCCATGATGAGGGCATTTTCGTAATAATTCTTTGTATCTTTCCCATGCCTCATACAAGGACTCGTCATCCATTTGTTGGAAAGCAGTGATCTCATTCCTCAATTTAGCGTTCTTGCTTGGCGGGAAATACTTCATGAGGAATCTCTCGGCTAACTCTTGCCATGTGGAAATTGAGTTTGGTGGTAGTGAGTTCAACCAGGCTCGAGCTCTGTCTCTCAGCGAATACGGGGACAGCTTTAATCGTAGTGCATCTTCGGGTACTCTGGCTAGCTTGAAAGAGTTGCCCACCTCCATAAACAATCTTAAATGAAGATGAGGATCTTCAGTAGGCATTCCACTGAATTGGCCTACTGTCTGAAGCATTTGGAGCATGACTGGCTTCAGCTCAAATTGTTGTGCCTCGATCTCAGGTCTTTTAATACCCGGTTTAAGATCATTGAACACTGGCACGACATATTGTCGTAAAGCTCTATCGCTATCATCAGCAATAAGGATAGGATTTTGAGCAAGGTTTGCTCTATTTCATTGATTGATATTTCAAGATTCATCTCTTTGGTCCTTCTTTGGTTTGCTTGTCTTCTTCGCTATCAAAAGGTTCGTTCTATCTCAGGGTCTATAGGGAGTAAGTCAATAATCTGGTCAATACTCATAAACACCTGGAATAATCATAGAAAAATTAATTAATTAAGTAAAAAAACAAAAAATTAAACCAAACTGTAAAACTAACAAATTCACAAATAATGGCTTTTTAAAAAAATATAGTCCCCGACAATGGCGCCAAAAACTTGGAACGACAGAAATGTGCAAGTGTACACAATCACAACAAGTAATACAGTGACAAATAAATGTCGAGTTATCATACCCACAGGGACTGTAATAGAATTATTTATGAATACACTTTGGTGAGGTAAAAATAATTTGGTTTTGGAAGATGAATTAAAACTAATTAAAAACTAAGTAAAATAATAAAAGAAAATAAAATTCTAATGCACGATTTCAATTAAGATTTAATCAAGATGATATAATTGTGTTGGGGTAATTACATTTTTTTGACTTAGAATTATTAAACTTATGCTATACTGTTATGAATAAATTCACGGCAACCCGGTAATTTGCTAACTTATGAACATATTTACTAATTAAAAATCCATTCATCTCTTGGAACATATCCCTATGCCAATTCAACCGATTAAACAGATTTATAAAGGTAAACATGCTATCACACATACGTACTTATTGAATTAAATCATCTCTCGCATATCCCTATGTCAATTCAACCGATTAATTTAACTTAATAAGCATATAAAAGACTATGTGAGGTAACAAGACTCCATTATCTTGAAATAGTTTAATCATAATAATCTTGCAAGTTATGCAAGGCATATGTATCGCCAAATACAATGCTAATTTAATCTTCAGCTACCTTAGAAGAATTAAACATGCACTGATTAAGTACTGTGCCCATTAACTACAATTTCAATCCGTTTAAACAATTAATTCTTTAGTTATCTAAACAATTATAATGTTCGAATAACCTAAGCATGATTTTACTTAATCAAGTATTTTACTGGGGCCTATAACAGCATAAACATAAATTTAATAAATTAAGAGGACGAAATGCAATCAACCCAACAAAAATTAAATTCAAGATAAATTGATTAAAATAACCATTTCAAGAACATGAATATTCATAGATATGTTCATCATAAAAACAACAGAAATTAAAAAGATAGGGAACAAGAAGCAAACCGGTATTTCTCCGTGGCTTGACTGATTGCTCCGTTCTTCGTCTCTGTTGCCCTCACCGATCAAGGCTTCTATGAACACTTTATAGCTGCCCAAAATGGCTGGGAAAATACCTCTTTCCCAAGAGGAGAAATCGACACAAGAACTATAGGAAAGTAGAATGGAAAATGGAGAGAAAAGAGAGCAGAGAGGAGAGGAGTGAATGAGAGAATGATGGATATTGAGGGATGAATAAAATGATCAGCAAGGGGTGGCTTTTATAGCTGATTGTGGCTGCTAAAAGTAGCAAATTCCAACAGCCAAAGAGCCCCCCTATGGCTGGCCACACACATGGCAAAGTTGAGAAATTCAACTTTGCTATTTTAGGCATGGGGCAAATCTACAAAGCCACAATTTAAGGTGGGGTTTGGAGGTCTTTCAAGGGCCGTTTTGCAAGCATATTTAGTCAGTTAAAATGCTGATTTGGGTCAGCCTATGGTCGGTTCTGGTGAGCCCAATTAGTGGCTGGGTTCACTCCACACGGTTCGACCAATGTGGTTCAACTAGACCCTTTCTCCACAATTAATTAAAAATAATTTATTTAGCCCAAATTAAATGAGGAATAAGTTAAAATTAATTAAATTATGAATAAAAAACACATTTTTGAACCGTTTTAGGCTGGAAATTAATTGGCCTCGATACTTCAATTGCTTCTCGGTTTGTTCTTCTCGCAGTGTCCGCCGGGCGATTTTTCGCCCTTTATGCAATTCTGTCAAAAATAACCAAATTTAATTAAAATTAACTATAAAATTAATTAAAATTCATAATTTTCATATTTTTAACACAATTTAATTATTTTATAATATTTAATTATTTTTTGACAAGAATTTAATCGGAATAGCATGATTTTAAGTAAAAAAAGGCATGAAAAAGTATATAAATTTTTGTGTTTCCACCTATTCATGTTATTGATTGTTGAAATTGTGCTTTTGTTGCTAAAATCCATTCATACATTAGATCATTTGCATTTAGATTTAATTGCATATGGATCATCTTGCATCTAGATAATTCATGTAACACCGCAAACCCAGCCTAGATATTATGACCGAATCTGGCGGTGTCACATAAGAGTGACTTTGCAAACCGTTTCGATACTAGAAAATCATTCTAGTTATTATCTTATCTTAAGTCAAAAAAATGCGATTAACTTATATTCTAAAACCCATTTTTTTATGCGAAAGCTCTTAATTAATTTTTAAAGGAAAACGAATAAATGGGGTTTGTAGTTTAAAAGACCATATCAACGATTTAAAAACCCAAGTTCAAGTCAAAAGCAGTCCAAGTCCAAAATTTCCATTAAAATCTCAAAACACTCAGAAATGATAAAATCGTAAATAACTAATGAAACCATAAAAATCAGTAACTGTCTAACAGTGGTCACTGTTGAGCGCTCCGCTGCACCGATCCCTCTTCTACTGGAGATTACCTGATAGATAAATAAAATAAAGGGGTGAGTTTTCACAAACTTAGTGTGTACATCCCCATAGTAAAACATGTAAGTAAATAGATAACAATCAATCAGTCATAAATCGGTCTAAGCCTTTAAGAAAAACGGTATAGATCCCAATGCAATGCAACATAAATAATGTCATGGCATGCTTTCATATAGTAAACAGATCATACAGATTTATCATAGCAGACACAGTACACATGTTAAACATAACATGCTATCACATACATTTACTTAATCATATTTTAGAATAGGGCTCTCAGTATCTCTTACCGACCCTTTAATAGGTCACAGTCGACTAGGGCGACCTGTGCAACCTTTCAGAACAGTTCAAAATAATGGGCTCACACGCCCATGTGGCATGGCTGTGTGGACCCACATGCCTATGTGGCCTGCCTGTGTAGGCCCACACACCCGTGCGGCCCACATGACCCAACTTGCCCTTGCCCGTGTGGATCACACGGCCTGGCCCAAAACCCCACACGTCCGTGTGGTTTCACCGTGTGGGCCCACAAGGCCCAATTGGCCTAGCCTGTGCCTCGTACGCGGCCTAGCCAACCTCACACAATCGTGTTCATCGTGTCCTATGGCACGCACACGGCCTGGCTCGTTAATCACACGGCCGTGTCTTGCCACACGGCCTCCACACTGGTATTCCACACACCCGTGTGGCGTCGACAGCCTCGTTTTTGGCTGTCACCGAATCACATTTCTTGTGCGTTTGGAGTACACACCTGGCTCCGAGTGAAGCCTAAACCAACCACGAGCACTCCCGAACCTAATATTCATAGATTTAAGCCCAAAATCTGTTATTCATTCGAAGTTTGAACAAAATAGCAATAAAGCATCCATCCCCAAACTATGGAATCCTTACCTTCGATTGAAACGTAGACTTTACATGTCTAATACACTACTTGAATTCGCTAACTCACCTCCTGATTAACCCCTAATCAACAATAAATCGAACCCTCATTAAGATCCTACCCATTTAACGATAATACCCAAAATAAAAGTATCTCTTACCGAAGGCGTAGAACAACCGTTGCTACTGGAATAAAGAATGAAATTAAGACAAAAAGGGGAGAAACGATAGAAACGACAGCAAAGAATGATAAAAATTCGGCAATAGGAAGGGGAAAAACAAGAGAAATGAGAGAAACGACAGTAGGCTTTTTGGAAAGAACAGAGAACTGAGTTTTGCAAAAAGAAATTATTAGGTTACTGCTAATCCCCCAAATCCCTCCACCAAACCTAACCAACTCAAACACTAAGTGTTTCACTCCAAATCAAAGTCCCACACGACACTAGCACAAAAATAATGTCTATACTATTCTTCGAACACAGGACCTCCCACCTATTCACATATCATTTAACCACCAGACCAGTAGGCCCATTCTGTTATAACTTATCCAACTTTTACTTAAAAGCCTGATTAAAAAGGGTTAGACTTTATTCAATAAAAACTAAAATTTAACCCAAGTTGGAGCTTGAACTTGGGACCTCCCCAAACACTCCTAGAACACATAATCACTCAAGCAGACAATTATTTATGTCAAATAATTGCAAAAACACTTTCAGAAATTTTCATGCATAACAAATTACAAAAGCTAAAATTTTGGGGCATTACAACTCTACCATTCTTAAAGAAAATTTCGTCCTCGAAATTTTACCTGATCAGAAGAGGTGAGGATACTACTGACGCATCGAATCCTCTGGCTCCCAAGTAGCCTCCTCAGTGCTATGATTCCACCACAGCATCTTTACTAATGGAATAGACCTATGATTCCACCACAGCACCTTTACTAATGAATAGACTTCCTCCATAGAACCTTCACGTCACGATCTAAAATCTAAACCAGTTTCTCCTTAAACGTCAAATCTGATCTAATCTCAATATCCTCCACAGGCACAATGTGCGTAGGATCAGAGCGATAACGTCTTAACATCGAGACATGGAATACATCGTGAATGCGATCCAACTCTGGAGGTAGCTCCAACTAATATACAACTGGCCCTACTCGTCTCAGAATCTAGTACGGCCTAATAAACCGAGGACTTAGCTTGCCTTTGCGACCGAACTGCAGAACATTCTTCCATAGTGAGACATTGAGAAAAACCATGTCCCCCATAGAATACTCAATATCTTTCCTCTTCAGATCAGCATAAGACTTTTACCTATCAGAAGCCGCTTTCAAACACTCACAGATCAATCGAACTTTATCCCCAGTCTCTGATACCAACTCTGGACCTAATACACGTCGCTCACCCAACTCAGTCCAGCATAAGAGAGTGCGACACCTACGACTATATAGTGCCTTGTAAGGTGCCATCTGAATACTGGACTGGTAACTGTTGTTGTAGGCAAACTTTGCTAGAGGCAAATACTTCTCCCAACTACCTTAGAAATCGATGATGCACCCTTTCAGCATGTCCTCCAATATCTGAATCATCCTCTCTGACTGTCTATCTATCTGAGGATGAAAAGCAGTATTTAAGTCAAGTCTTGAACCCAAAGCCTCGTGAAGCTTCTACCAGAATCGTGACGTAAAACGAGGATCTCTATCAGAGATAATCGATACAGGAACCCCATGTAGCCTCACTACCTCAGAGATGTATAACTTAGCCAGTATCTGAAGGGAGTAGTCTGCCCTGACTGGAATGAAGTAAGTAGACTTAGTCAATCGATCCATGATGACCCATACAGAATCCTTCTTAGTGGGTGTTAGAGGTAACCCCCGAACGAAGTCCATCGTCACTCGCTTCTATTTCCACATCAGTATATAAACTGGCCGTAGCAATCCCGAAGGCAACTGATGCTCAGCTTTAACTTACTAACAAGTCAAACAACGAGCCACAAAATCGATCACCTCACGTTTCAACCCTGGCCACCAATACAACTCCCGAAGATCTCTGTACATCTTGCTCCCACTTGGATGCATAGCATAAGGGCTACTATGCGCTTCCCTCAAAATTGACTGTCTCAAGTCCTCGTCATTTGGTACATAGATGCGACCTCTGAAGTACAAAACCTCATCATCACTAACTCCAAAATCAATAGTAACTCCAGTCTCGACCTGACAGAACCATAACTCAAGAGTCTTATCTTCCAACTGCTTAGCTCTAATCTACTCAATCCATGTCGGCTTCACTTACAACTCAACCAAAAGACTCCCATCATCATATAAACTTAATCGAGCAAACAACGCTTTCAGATCGATCACAGCCCTACGGCTCAACACGTCAGCCACCATGTTGGCCTTACCAGGATGATACTCAATACTGCAGTCATAATCCTTAAGCAGCTCTACCCATCGATGCTGCCTAAGATTTAACTCCTTCTAAGTAAGGAGATACTTGCGGCTCTTGTGATTATTGTAGATTGTACACTTCTCATTGTACAGATAATGCCTCCAGATCTTAAGAGCAAAAATCACTGCAGCCAACTCCAAGTCGTGCGTCGGATAGTTAACCTCGTAAGTCTTGAGCTGTCGAGACGCATAAGCAACAACCTTACCGTCTTGCACCAGAACACAACCCAAACCCACGTGTGATGCATCACTGTATACGACGAAGTCCTTCCCAGTCTCAGGCTATATCAAAACTAGTGCCTGAGTCAAAACTGACTTAAGCTTCTCAAAACTCTCTTGCTGAGCATCAGTCCAAACAAAATGAACTCCCTTACGCAATAGTTTAGTCAATGGTGCTGCAATTAAGGAAAACCCTTCCACAAAACGTCTATAGTATCCTGCCAACCCCAGAAAGCTACGAATCTTCAACACAGTCTTTGGCTATTTCTAATCCAACACAGCCTTAATCTTACGAGGATCCACTCGAATCCCCTCAGCGGATACCACATGCCCCAAGAAAGTAACCTCTCGAAGCCAGAACTCACACTTGAAGAACTTCGCATACAACTGTTTCTCTCAGAGAGTCTACAAAACAACCCTAAGATGCTCATCGTGCTCATCCTCTGACTTAGAATAAACCAGAATATCATCAATAAACACTACTACGAACCGGTCCAAGTAGGGTTAGAACACTCGGATCATCAGATCCATAAATGCTGCTAGTGCATTAATCAACCCAAATGGCATAATGTCCATACTGAGTCCTAAATGCTGTCTTACGCACATCGGCCTCCTTTACCTTCAAATGATGATAACCTAATCGTAAGTCAATCTTTGAGAACACTGAAGCCCATCTAAACTGGTCGAAAAGATCATCAATCCTTGGAAGTGGGTACTTATTCTTTATCGTCAACTTATTCAACTGAAGGTAGTCGATACACATCCTCATCGTACCGTCCTTCTTCTTTACGAATAGAACTGATGCTCCCCATGGAGACACATTGGGACGAATAAACCCACGATCCAACAGCTTCTGAATCTAAGCTTTAAGTTCTGTAAGCTCCTTCGGTGCCATTCGGTAAGGGGCGATAGACACCGGAGCTATACCAGGAATCAAGTCGATCCAAAACTCTACCTCTTGACTCGGAGACAAACCTGGTAGTTTATCAGGGAAAATATTGGGAAAGTCCCTCACTATACGGATGTCCTTAACTGAAGAGTCTATAGAGTTCAAAACACTGATATAGGCTAAGAATGCCTCACATCCCTTCCTTACTAACTTTTCTACTACCAACGCAAAAATCACATTACTCAGATAGTTCCGTCGCTCCCCAATCACGATTATCTCATTATCCTCCTCGATCCTCAGAACAATTCTCTTCTCAGCACAATCTAAACTCACACGATGCTTCACCAACCAGTCCATGCCAAGTATCAAGTCGAACTCCCCAAATGAAAGCTCCATCAAGTCAGCCAAGAACACAGTCCCTTGGACCTCTAACTGTACATCCGTGAATAGTTTACTAACTCTAACAGATTGCCCTAATGGACTCACCACTGATATCTCGCTAGAAGTACTCTCATAAGGTATCCACAAGGTCTCAAACACAAAACATGCAACATAGGAATGTTTAGAGCCTATGTCTATCAGTGCAACATTAGGTACATTAAAGATGAGAAATGTACCCGTGATGACATCTGGAGCATCTCCATCCTCGCGACGACGTGCAGTATAGACCAGTGCACGCTGTCTCACCTCAGTTGGCCCAGCACCTCTACCCGGTGCTCTCTAACCTCGACCCATGCCATTTCCACCCTTAGCCTGTCCTCGACCTGTAGGTGGTTGCTAAACGACCCTCGGTGGCCGTGCAGTCTCATCAACCAGAGCTTGCATCTGATTACCCCTCTGTGGACAATCCTTAACTCGATGTACAGTAGATCCATACCTCAAACACGCTCTAGTAACTCTCTAAAACTCGCATAGATGGCTTCTATTATAGTACTAACAAATACCCCTAGCAGGAACAACCACAGTAGGCCCAACTCTCACGGGCCTATCAGTCTTGGCCTTTTTCTTAGGCCTCGCAACAGAATTAGAACGCTCTAGATCCCTCTTAGCCTTCTCTCTATCACGGTTCTGGCGCTTAGTGTACTTCACTTCCTCGGCTATCATGGCCTTTTCGACCAAGGTTGAGAAATCCCGCTCCCTCTGTGGAGCTATCAAAACATGTAGGCTGTCGCGGAGACCATCCTCAAACTGGACATAACGCTTATACTCGGTCGCCACCATGCCCCTCGCATAACGGCTCAGCCTCAAGAATTTAGCCTCATACTTGGCCACAAAACGGTCCCCCTATGTGAGATTTAAAAACTCACGTCGCCTAGCATCGGTGAAGCTGGCTCTGACGTACTTACTCTGGTAGGTGGTCTTAAACAAATTCCAAGTCAACCGATCGGGCTGAGTGCCCTCCTTAACAGTCAACCACCATTGATACGCCTCGTCTCGAAGTAGAGATAGCCCCATTGAGCTTTTGCTCATCAGTGAAGTCCAGGTTATCCATAATGCACCCTGTAGCCTCTATCCAGTACTCGGCCACACTCGAAGCAACTCTAGTGATGCCCCTAAATACCTGAGCCCCCTTGGACCGGAGTCATTTCGTAACTGACCCACGGCCCTCAGATCCAGTGTTGGGTCCAGCGACCCTCTCCAGAATACGAAGCATGGCCTGAGATTGTACGTCGTCCTCAGCCATACAATCATATGGTCCTGTCCCAGTATTAGTCGTAGGCGATACCGGTGTCTCACTAGCATCCATTACTGGTATAGTATTAGAAGCGAAGGACTCAACTCGAGCCCCTCTACGGCCTCTACCGCAACCTCTAGTACCCCGTCCACGAGTACCACGTATGCTCATTGTATTTATCGAATTAATCTGTATTAAAAGTTTTATACAAATTAGTTTATAGTTCCAATATATTATTAACAAATGTTTTATGCAGTATAGTTATCAGAGTATTCAGTGCCAGTTATCGGGAGAAAGTTGTCTCACTACAGTTTTAGTTTACACTACCTAGAGTGTTTCAGAAAGGTACTACCTAGGTAGTCTCAGAGTACAGTTTTAGTCATATCAAACAGTCTTTTAGTATATACTACGCATGCTTCCAGTCAATTTAATCAGAGTTTCAGAAAAAGTTATAAGATTGATGCTGAAGGTTCGGTGTACCACTTCCTCAGTATCAAAAGCATTTCAAAATCATTTTCAAACCATTTCTCAAAACCATACTTTAAAACCCAGAAACCACAGTCGAGTTTTGTAACCCTACTCTGATACCACTAAATGTAACACCTCAAACTCGGCCTAAACATTATGACTGAATCTAGCGGCGTCACATGAGAGTGACTTTGCAAACCGTATCGATATTAAAAAATCATTCCAGTTATTATCTTATCTTAAGTCAGAAAAACGCGAGTAACTTATTTGCTAAAACCCATTTCTTTATGAGAAAGCTCTTAATTAATTTTTAAAGGAAAACGCATAAATGGGGTTTGCAGTTTAAAAGACCATATCAACGATTTAAAAACCCAAGTTTAAGTCAAAAGTAGCCCAAGTCCAAAATTTACATCAAAATCTTAAAATCCTCAGAAATGATAAAACCATAAATAACTAATAAAACCATAAAAACCAGTAAGTGTCTAACAGTGGCCACCGTCGAGCCTTCCGTTGTATCGATCCCTCTACTGCTGGGGATTACTTGACAGATAAATAAAATAAAAGGGGTGAGTTTTCGCAAACTCAGTGTGTACATCCCTACAGTAAAACATGCAAGTAAACAGATAACAGTCTATTAGTCATAAATCGGCTTAAGCCTTTAATATCAACGGTGTGGACCGTAGCCCACTAGTACAGAATCAGATCAGACATAATCAGGCCTTAACCCATACAGAAAACATATGCATATCAAATCAGAAACATACCATTCCCACCAACCCTGCACACTATCTCCGTCCACCCTACACACATTGTGGGGATAAAATCGACCCACTCAGCCTTACATACCAAGTATAAGGATAAAATCAACCCATCCAACCCTACACACCATGTGGTACCGTATAACAACTCATATAGCTGCCAGTCAGACGGCTAAAAGCCTTTCAGGCTTCTTTCTTTTCAATAACCATCCCATCCCAATGCAATGCAACATAAATAATGTCATGACATGCTATCATATAGTAAACAGATTATACAGATTTATCAAAGTAGACATAGTACACATGCTAAACATAACATGCTATCACATACATTTACTTAATCACATTTTAGAATAGGGGTCTCAGTATCGCTTACCGACCTTTTAACCGGTCACAGTCGACTAAGGCGACCCTTGTAACCTTTCAGAACAGTTCAAAATAATGGGCTCACATGTCCATGTGGCCTACCCGTATGGCCTACATGGCCAACTTGGCCTTGCCTGTGTGGATCACACTGCTTGGTCCAAAACTCCACACGTTCGTGTGGTTTCACCCATATGGGCTCACATGCCCGTGTGGCCCACAAGGCCTAATTGGCCTAGCCCGTACCTAGTACAAGGCCTAGCCATGCAAGTGTTCGTCGTGCCCGTGTGGCATACGTACAGCCTGGCTCGTCGATCACACAGCCGTGTCTCGCCACACAGCCTCTACATGGGTAGTCTACACGTCCGTGTGGTGTCAACAACCTCGTTTTCAGCTTTCGCCGAATCGCATTTCCTATGCATTAGCAGTACGCACCTAGTTCCGAGTGAAGTCTAAACTAACAACGAGCACTCCCGATTGAAACACAGACTTTACACGTCTAATCCGTTGCTTGAATTCGCTAACTCGCCTCCTGATTAACCCTTAAGCAACAGTAAATCAAACCCTCATTCAGATCTTACCCATTTAATGATAGTACCCAAAATAAAAGTATCTCTTACCGAAGGCGTAGAACAACTGTTGCTACTGGAATGAAGAATGAAATTAAAACAAAAAGGGGAAAATAAGAGAAACGGCAGCAAAAAATGATAAAAATTCGGCAATAAGGAGGGAATCTAGGGGAAAATGTTAGAAGGCTTTTTGGAAAGAATAGAGAACTGAGTTTTGCAAAAATAAATTATTAGGTTACTGCCAATCCCTCAAATCCCTCCATCAAACCTAACCAACTCAAACACTAAGTGTTTCACTCCAGATCAAAGTCCCACACGGCACTAGCACAAAAATAATGTCCACACTGCGCTTCGAACACAAGACCTCCCACCTATTCATATACACTTAACCACCAGACCAGCTGGCCCATTCTGTTATAACTTATCCATCTTTTACTTAAAAGCCTGATTACCAAGGGTTAGGCTTTATTATATAAAAACCAAAATTTAACCCAAGTTGAGGCTTGAACTTGGGACCTCCGCAAACACTCCCAGAACACATAATCACTCAACCAGACAATTATTTCTGTTAAATAATTGCAAAAGTAGTTTCAAAAATTTTCATGGATAACAAATCACAAAAGCCAAAATTTTGGGGCGTTACAATTCGATTTAATCATCCACCACTCAAAATATTGTGTTTTTACCACCAAATTGTTAACTTATAATTTTATAAATAATCGATTAACATACACAGTCTTTATGGAGATGATAAATCATTTTACTTACTTATTACTTGAATGATTATGTCCACTTGCACAAAAATTTCGTTACAACTATGTGCTGCCAAATCTAAAGATGGTTGAAGGAAGCATCACAAGGTTGACAATCACGACTAACAATTTTGAAATAAAATCAGCCATGATCCAAATGATCCAGAATAATTTGTAGTTTAGAGGCATAATCATAGAGCACCGAAATCAACATTTAAAATGGTTCCTTCAGCTTTTGATCTGTCGTAATTTGATGTAGTAGATTAAACTAATTCTCGTATTTTAGGGGCTTAAAAATAAGCATTATCATTAGGTTTTAATTATGTTTTAATAAGTTTAATTAAATTTAATAAAGTATGAAAATTGAGTCTTTTATTAACTTTCCAGGCTGAATAAAGCCTAAGGGTAAGCTAATGGACTTTGTGATTGTAAAGGAGACCATTAGTGTAACACCCCAAATCGGTCTAGACGTTATGGCCGAATCTGGTAGTGTCATATTGAAGTGTGAAGCGTAAAAATCATTGTCGTTGAAATCCTCAAAATCAATCAATCAATTTGTTATTAAATGGTGATTCCAAAATGGGTCATTCATTTCCAAAACGCGCGTTATTGAAGAGTTATTCACTTTTAAAACGTGATAGCGTTTGTGAAGCCCAATCTTTATTTAGCCTCTTTGTATGATCTAAAAGATGATTTTAAAACTTGCGTCATTAACAAAAGTACTTTCTTTAAAACGTTACTAATTTCAAAATCTAATTTATAGCAGAAGCTTTTTAAAACAGTTGTGTATTTGCGATTATTTTGTAAAAATGTTATTTCTTTTTAAAACTCGAATCTTAATAATAGCGTTATAACCAAAGCAAATTAAAATTTTAAACTTAAAGAGGTGTTATTACAAAACAAATACCCAAACTAAATCCATAATTACTATAAAGTATTAATTCTAAAATAGCGAGTAGTGTGGCCACCGCTGAGTCCTCCGATGCACCGATCTGCCTAAGGTTAGGGATTACATGTACAGTTAAAATAGAAGGGTGAGTTTATGAAAACTCAGTGTGTAATTCCTCAAATATTCATATAGTCAATATGCCATAGGAAAAGACTGGGCCTAAGCCCTTCATAGTAACAGTATTAGTTGGGCCTTAGCCCATAACAGTATCAGAAATCAGTATGCTGTATGCAGAATGCATGTTTTTCCCAACAACCCTATACACCATCTCTTGTCCAACCCTGCACTCCTATGGGGAATAAATCACTCATCTCTACACTCCAAAGTTAACACCGGTTGCGGCACTAAATAGTTTTGCAGCGGAGCTGCCAGTAATATAAGCGGCATAAAGCCACCAGTAGGTCTACAGTCATCTTGGGTGACCCATGCAACCTTAACAGTAAGTAGTATAAAGCCATCAGTAGGTCCACAGTCATCTTGGGTGACCCGTGCGACCTTATTAGTACAATACACTTCCTTCAAAATAATAATCCTATCCCCATGCAACATGTCATGCATCGTATCTTAACATCAAACATGGATGCAACATACATATAACGTGGCATGCTCAAATGCTGACATACATAACATAAGGGCATAACAGTCATTTTACCTTATAGGGGTTTATCGATCATTTTACCTTATAGGGGTATAGCAGTCATTTTACCTAATAGGGTATATAGGTCATTTTACCTTATAGGGGCATAGCAATCATTTTACCTTATAGGGGTATATCTATCATTTTACCTTATAGGGGCATAGCAGTCATTTTACCTTATAGGGGTATAACAATCATTTTACCACATAAGGGCAAAATAGTCATTTTATCACATAGGGCAAAACAGTCATTTTATCAATAGGGGTCTAGGCACACTTACTGACCCAATAGTAGGTCCACAATCGTCCCGAGCGACCCGTGCAACCTTAATAGTATAGACAGAGAAAATGGGCTCAAAGCTCATTAAGCGGGCCCATGCGGGCCCACACGCATAAAACCTAGAAATGACCTTAGCCGTGTGAATGACACAGCCGGGTCCAATATCTTCCACACATCTGTGTGGTTTACCCGTGTGGGGCCCATGAGCCCATTGGGCCCACAAGACCCATTTCAGCCTAATATGGCCCAAAACAGCCTAAGCCCATGAGATCACTTATAGTGGCCTCTATGATCTAATACCCACGTTTTATATGTTTGGATTACTGCACGAGCGAGCACATGCTCGTGTAGCACCTATTGACATAATTTTTGGCTTTTGCCGAAATACGATTTAAGCAGTGTGGTTACACACATACGCACACACTTTTTGGCTTTTTGCTGATCTCAGTTTACAAGGTTGTGTTTACACACCTTGTTTGCAAATATGTGCACACAATCCTTTGAGCACTTTAAATCTAGATACAATTGCAAAATATTTGATTAGTCGCATGTCAACTAAAATACAACGAACCTTAATCAACATACTCAGTCACTTAAACCATAATCACTTACCTTGCTTGAACCACTGAATATTTACACCTAACTATTGATTAAGACTGATTACCCGCTGCTTTGTTAATACCTGTATTTCAATCGAAACCTCCCATTAACAGTCATTCATATAAATAATTAATCCCTAACGAAAAACATACTTACCAAACCTACAAGAAACCGAAGTTGAGTGCAAGAGCAAGTACAAATTCAGCAAAAGAAGGAAAAGGGAGGTAGAGATTCGACAACCAAAGAAAAAGGTATTCGACCAAATACACAAACGAAGATAATGAATGATCAGTACTGGTTGAGAGAGGGAGTGCTAACTAGGATTCGGCAGAGGGTTATATGAGGAAAAGAGAGGCTGAAACAAGTAACTTGGTAAAAGAAAAGGGATCAAGGGGAATAGGAATTAGCAAGTCGGCAGCATAAGGGAAACTTTGGAGAACACACCTCAGCAAAAGAAAATAAAAAGAAGGGAAATAAGAGCAATAATGACAAGTGAGGGCTTTAAGAGAAGTGCTATTCTGGCAAAAACCATAAAACATGAAGGTACCCAAAAAACTATATTCAGCTTCCCAAAGAAAAAGATCCCAAAAGAGTAGATAAATCGAAAATTTGAAAGCCTAGCTAAACTCAACCAAAAATTCCTATGTACCCTTATTCTGTTTCGGCACAACTCTCCACTACTCCTCAAATCCCATCTTTTTCTCCCTAAAATCTCTTCTAATATCCTTCCTCCTATCTCTCCAATTACCAATTCAAACTCTACTCAACTCAGCAGAGTTTCTATCAACCTCAACTACTCACACGGTAGGAGTATCAAGATTCGAACTTTAGCCCTCTGGCATAGGTAACAGGCCACTTACCCCTAAACCAGTAGACTCTTTATGTCATAAAATACCTATATTTATTTAAGAAGCCTACTACCTAGCGATAGGGTTTAATCAAGTAAGAAACAAAAATTTTGCACAAGTCAAGGCTTGAACCCAAGACTTCTCAGACTCTTCCCAGAACACCTAACCACTCAAGCAGTTAATTATCTATGTCACTTTCTTGTACCACTAAACATTTATGTACAGCCTCCTACCTGCTCCCATGCTTAAGACCTAATACTTCTAGGCCCAAAATTTAGGGTGTTACAATTAGAAGGCGTGATTAACTATTTTTGGTTGCTATGTCACAACATGAAGGATTCGATATTGCAATATAAGGAGCAGAATAGAGGAATTCCAAGACTGGCTTTGATGTCATGACACAGCTTAAGGATGTTACGACATACCTTTCAAGACATCCTAAAGAAGAGTATACTGACCTTTATGTCACGACATAGGTCCTGATGTGTTGCGACATTGACTCTAGACGGGAATTAATATGATCCAAGGGGCAGTTTTCTTCACACAATCCAATCTAAAGCTCGAGAATGTCAAGTAACCTAGGGTTAAGGATGACGGCTACCTCAAGTCTATAATAGGCTCATTTGGCACATGTTTAGCTTAGAATCTCTCTTTTTAATTCTAGTTTAAATTTTCTCTTTTCTTATGTTTTAGATTTATTTTGGTTTGTTCTTTGTTTTATCTCAAGAAATCTGGTTTGTGGATGCGATCAGACTTTGTGGGTTCACTCTTGTTCTTAATACAAATCAAGCTTTTTTTCTAAACTTTATACTTTCAATTCATTTATTATATTAATTTGTAGAGGTATGATGGATTGACTATTTTGCAGGGTTACTCAATGGATCAGCTGTTTGAGAAAGGGAAAACCCAAACCCTAGGCTTGACGACCCGAGGAAGTTATCAAGGTGAGAATTAACCCAAAATTGGTATGGCCTATTCGTGAACACCTTAACCTTGAGCCGGTTTCGACTGTGAGGTTAGAAGATAAGTAGTCTTTGCTGACTTTTTATTCTAGTGGATGTATCAGGAGATCCTGCTAGGGTATCGACTAGTTGATTGACGAGGAGCTCGAAGAGATAGTTGATCAATATTACTGAAGCGAGCTTATCACCCATAATCAGATTTGATCAATTTTACATTTCAAATTCCCAATTTTATTTTCTTTTATTATTATAAAAACTCTGAAACTCCCTATTATTTATATTTTTGTAATATAACCTATTTCAAGTACTAATTAGATATTTGGTATTTAGGTTGAAATTGATCTAGTACTAGTCTCCTTTGGGTACGATCCTTGGAGTACTCACTTACTCCGTTGTAACTATATTACAACTTGACCTGTATATTTGCAGATACCACCTCATTTATATATATATATATATATATCTTTTGCTATAGTGTTCACATTCTGAACCTTAGTACATCTGGAGGCAGTTAGCTTTGTGATACATTTAAATATAATAAGGTCACCGATGACACTATTCATCTTCGGTTATTCCCCTTCTCTTTAATCGATAACATCTTTTCTTAGTTAGATTCGTAGGCATTAGGATCCATCACGACATGGAATGAACTTGTAGGAAAATTTCTACAAAAGTTTTTCGCTATTAGCAAGATGGTCCATCTAAGAAGAGAAATCTTAACATTTAAATAGGTAGAAGGAGAGAGTTTTCACATAGCTTGAGAGCATTTTAAAATGCTAATACAGAGATGCCCACATCTTGGATTACCTAAGTGGATGAGGCTACAAATGTTCTACAATGGGTTGGATGTGCATGCTCGTTTAGGATTTGATGGAGCCGCAAAAGGAGCTTTAATGAATAGAACATACGAAGATATGTATGAATTGATAGAAAACATGGTGATGAACTCCTATCAATGGCCAATCAAAAGCTACACATATGGTTAGAGACCATCGATGGTAAAAGTTGTCATGGAGGATGATAGATACCAACAAATAGTGGACAAACTCAACGCATGAAGTCATTATCTAGTGTATCATCTATATATGAAGGAGACAAATTGCTCTTTCATTATATTAACAATCCAACCGAGGATATCAATTATGTCAAAAATGGGGGTGGAAACCCTTATTCAAACACTTATAATCTTAATTGTAGAGATCAGCCAAACATGAGATGGAGCGGAAATCATGGAGGAGGTAATAATGCACAACCAATTAAAAATACTAATTGTCAACCTACTAATTTGCATAAGCCTCATGAAAGGGCCAACCCAAATGGCCATATTGTATGTGGTCAACGTTTGGATTGGATCAAGGGGGAGATACAGTCAATAAGGATGGAGATAAAACAGGTGCAGTCTGAGTGCACTAACATTATAAAAATATTGACTAAGTTGGAAGATCAAATGAGCCAATTGATGAGCATGATGGGAGATATCAAAAGACAAATTGGTATAAGAATCCCAAGCAACACAGAGAATAATCCTTGGAGAGAAGACAAGGAGTATGTGAAAGCAATTGCGCTCCATTCAGGCAAGGTAATAAGTAGCTCGGAAAAACCAGCTCACGAGAAGAGTGAAGAGGGTTCTAAGGATCTTCAAAGACATACCCAAGAAACTAAAACTGAATCAGAACCAGAGGAGGAAGCTGAGATGGAGAACAAGCCAATCAAGGAACCTACATTGACAAGGGTACCATTCCCTTCATGATTAGAAGAGAAACAAAAATAGGATGCGGCAAAATTTGTAAGTTTTCTAAACTTATTTAAATCCTTAAATTTTAACTTGCCTCTAATTGATTTAATTGAAAAAGTTCCTAAATACGCCAAATAGTTAAAAGAAATTATGTCTTGGCGATGAAAAATAAAAATAGGGGAGCAAGTTAATGTAAAAGCCTCATGTAGTTCGATTATATCCAAATAAATGCCCCCAAAACTAAACAACCCTGGGAGTTTTACAATACCTATAAAGATATGGGATATACATTTTAGCAAGGCTTTATGTGATTTATGAGCCAGTATCAATTTAATGCCCTTACCTATATATGAAAAAGTTGGGTTTGAGGAGCTTAAAAATACTCAGATCACACTACAACTAGCTGATAGGTCTTCAGTATGACCGAAAGGAGTACTTGAAGATGTGTTGGTCAAAGTGAGGAGCTTTATCATCCGAGCTGATTTTATTATCTTAGATTTCGTAGAGGACTATAAAATACCCATTGTGTTAGGTAGAGCATTTTTAGCAACATCCATGTCCACTATTGACTTGGAAAACAATGAATTAACTATAAGGATCAATGGTGAGACAAAAAATTTTAAATGTTGTCACCAGTAGAATGAGATAAAAAGGGAAAAATTAAGGAAGAAATGTCTTGAAATATTTGTAAAAATCCCTAATTACCTTAAGCCAGGGAAGGTATTTTTTGTAATCAGTGTAGGTAGAAAAAACAACTTCAAAGAACGGGATAAGCGAAGGAAGATGGAATGGCACGATGGATGTTGGACAAACATTGATAAAAACGAAACATGAAAAACATCCATGAGCACATTGTTTGAGCTGACAGATGAATCCGGGAACCAAGCTTGACATTTTTAATTGAATTTTTAAATTTATGTATATTTTTTTAATTTTTAACTAACTGATATTTTAGACTTCAATATTTATTAAATTTTTATTTAAATAGAAGCTGAGACACTCTGAAAATAAGAAGCTTGGACAAAAACAGAGTCAGTGTCGCAACAAAGTACCCATGTATTGTGACACCTCGACCATAATAAAAAAAATCGAGAAAATCACCTCGATGTCACAACACAGCATCCTTGTGCATGACACACAGGACAGATTACCTAGGTTTTAAAAATTTTAGAGTGTGTCACGAAATCGACATCTTGCCAAGGGTGTTGTGACACGGAACCCTTGTGTTGCAACATCAGTGCAATTTTTTGTAGGGTCGACCCGACACGATTGCACAACATGCTAATTTTAAACTTGATTTTAACCAATTTGTAACCTCAAAACACCTCTATTAAAACCTAAAAACTCTTTTAACTTCAAACTAAACCTTTTTTAACTTCTAAATTCTTTTAAATCTTTTAAAACCCTTCTAAACCCTAAACCCTTATTTCACCATTACTTATTGTTTTGATGCAAATTCCTTCTTCTTTTCATCTTATTTGGTGTAGGCTACACATCAAGCATTTATACGGGAGATTAGAATAACTACTTTGAAGGAAACAAACAAGATTTCAAGGAAAAGGTTAAGAGTTCCAACTCTCAAGTTTTATTGTTCTATTGCCTTTGAAATACATTATTTGAATTTATTAGTTTTTCTAAGTTTTAATATTGAATATGCCTCCTAGGAAGAGTAGACAAACTAGTGTACAAGAACCATCGTTGGTTTCAAATCCTTTAAAATTTAAAAATCAAAATGCCGAAAATTATTTCCTTAAGCTTCAGGGCAAAACCTTTATTCAAGAGAGGGGATTCAAACCATCGATGGTTCCCTACAATGAAATTTGGTCTTTAGTACGGTATCATAGATAAGAGTGTTTTTTGCATGATCTTAACATAAAATGTTGTTAATCCTCTTATACAATAATTTTATATTGCTCGTAGTGACAGGGAACCAGAAGACTACATGGTTTCATGCGGCAAACGGTAATAGTGTGAGGTAAGAATGTGCCATTGTCCATGAAAAAGATTTGTAAATTTTACTGTAACACACTATACCCGATCCGGTCACCAACTCGAGCTATAATGTGTTTCAACTATGAAAATTTAACATTTTTCATAATTTATTTAAAAATGATTAAAATAATTCAGCATCAATCATTTTCATGCTTTTCAATCAATTTGGGACCTAATTCAAGCTTATGAAACATTTAAAACAAACCGGGATTAATTTTGGATAACATTGAAATTTCTATGAAAATTTAAACAAAAGTATAATTAGGGTTCACATGGTCATGTGGTAAAGACTAGCCCATGTAGCCACAAACATAGATTTGTGGCTACTCCATACGCCCGTGTTGCTACCCCACATGCCTGTGTGCTCAAATTGTGTAACTAACTGTGATTGCGTGAAAATTTTTCACCTAGAATTAAACAACTACATGACCGTGTGAGAGACTGTGTGTGGCACATGGCCGTATGACAGCCCGTGTCCCAGGCCGTATGTCACATCTCAAAAATCAAGTTAGTAGAAATTAGGTTAATGAACCGAGTGATCGCACTTGAATTTTTTTAGATGATCTTTTGCTCATTTGATACTAAATAAGTATCAATTCTAGTGATCAAGTGGTGGTGGAGATGTCCTTGATAGTTTGTGCTCGAATCCCTTCCCTCACATTATTTTCTCTGTGGTGCAATTTTGCTTCAAACCTTGTAATTTTGCTTCAAACCTTAGCAAAGGTCACACCATGTTATTAAAATAAATGTTGTAGGAGTGTTAACAAGTAAGTGAGTTAGTCTAATGGTTAAGAGCTTAATTAGTCTCCATAAGGTCTTATGTTCTATTCTCAAAATCCTTATTATTTTTATTTAATTTTTGGCTCATAAAACCCTGGTCAATACACCCCAAAACTGTCTACAACATTGTCTTATAGGTAAGGGTTGCTTGCATACTTTAACTAGTCAACTTACCATCTTTTGCCCCCTTTTTCGTTCCATGTGTTCCCCTATTTCCTTTTCTTCTCCCTATTTTACTTGCTTACCTTTGAATTAATGTATGCCACCCCAAGCACATGAAACCATCCACATTAAATTTTTTCATCTTTTCTATTCCTCTTTCTACTCTTTTTGTCTCATTCTCTTTCCAAAAAGTAGAGTGTTGACTAGGTAGTTGTCTAACCCTTGAAGGCTATGTACACGTTTTTATTTTTCAAAAATCCTCTCTTTCTCTTCCTTTGAACCACCTTATGCCCCCTTATTTAGTTGTTCTCCTCCATCTTTTACTTCATTTTTCATTCATTTTTTAGACCACCACATTCCACCACCATTAGTTAACCGCACCACCACTAGACCACCACTGCGCCACTGTCGAACCACCACCATGACCACCACTCTTCTTTTTGATAAAATCTTGCTGGATTTTTTATCATTTTAATCCTCTTATATCATATATTTATTTGATATACTCTCTATCAAGGAATGCTCCTCTCTAGACCGAATTGAATCAACATAGTGTTGGTTGGCATAAGCATAAGTATGGAATAACAATGGATATATATATGTCAACACTCGTCTCTCATTTGTTTCTCATGGTCGATCGTAACTATTGTATAGTTGTATGTTTTTCAGAAGTAATATCCCTTATATTGTTTTGATGATGAAGGACCAAATACGACTAATTGGAATGTTAGTAATTTTGGAAGTGATTCATATCTCTGATCTAAATATCACAAGAGTAAGTATTGTCATAGAAACCAAAGCTTAACCATTTATCAAAGATTTATGAAGGGTGTTTTAGTGGTGGAATATTCATTTTGTGTTTAGATCCGAGATAAATCTAATGAAATCTAGAAGTGTGCGTTAGAATGAGTTTTCACGTTGGATTTGCTTAGATCAGGTGTAGGTCTAATCTAAAATAAAAATAGATATATGTTAAGTCTAATATTTAAATAAATATTATTATTTATATTGTTTTTTATTGGAATACTTAAAGTATTCCCAAAGAAAATGAAGATTAAACTCATCAATCTGTATTATACCAAGTAAGTAACCCCAACCAACTAGCTCATGAAAAGTATGTTGTGTGGTTATGAATTTTACTGTTTGAAAAGTATGTTATTCTCATTCTCATGTTTTGTGATATTTTGGCATAATTGATTTTACATGACAAATAAATTGTGATATTTCGATATCTTGAAACAATACGTGAAACTCATGTTAAACATGCCCTACATGATATTATATATTGAGAAATTCAATTTGCATGCTTTGACATGCCTAATGTGACAAGTGATATCCTAAAATGAACAAAACGTTTATATATGTTCATTATGGTTATATCACATGCATTGGGTGGGATATTGTAAGGAGGAAGAATTGGTGGCTTTGTCCACAACCTACATTGGTAGGATATCTAATTGTTGATTACTGATCTGTTTATTTGTATCTGAGATGGGCTTAGGCCCGAATCTGCATTTGTATCTGAAATCGGCTTAGGTCTGAATCTGTATCTATCTGATTTGTGATATTCTGTATGTTGCTTGCTTAATTTTGCTGGGTTACACACTGAGTTTACGTAAACTCACCCCTTTTCTATTAATTTTATACAGGTAATCCATAATTTAGGCAGATCGATGCGGTGGAGGATTCTGTAGTGACCACTCATCCGCGAACTGTTAAACAAACTTAATTTCAGTTTTATTTAAGTTTTGGTTTATAATTGAGAGTTTGTAATTTTTGAAACTCTCTAGACTATACAGGCTTTTAACTGATGGTCTTGGTTTTGTTGCTCATTCTTATGCATGATCTACCAAATTGTTTTCTTTAAAAATGATGGTTTTACTAAAACAAGGTTTTTCTAAATCACAAATTATATTGCTTAAATATCATGGTATTTCTTAAGCTTCCGCTCTAAAAAATTTTAAGGCGAGTTAATTAATGTTTTGATAATGAATATAAATACTTAAGAGTTGAAGAACTGAAATGGTTTTATCGTGTTGACTCCATTTTCAAAACCCTTTTCATGTGACATCGCTAGATTCGACCATAACGTCTAAGTTGGGTCTGGGGTGTTACAGGTAGGATGTTTTTATAAATGCCATGATCATGTGCATCAAATCTGATTATGTTGTATTATGAGTATGTGGTTACTATTATATAACTTATTGTTATTTAACTTGTTATAAGACCCACATTGGACTTTAAAATCTCACCCTATTAGTTTTATAACCTTTCAGGTAATACACAGACTTAGAGCTTGGACTCAACATTTGGAGGAGCCTCTCGGATGGATGTTTTAATAATGAGTCTATGAAATATTTTGAATTTATTTTGGACTTTGGGACATTGGACTTTATAATTGGGTTGTTTCTTTATTTTTACCATTTTAAACTGTCATGCATGCATGATTGATGAGTTCACAAAATTTTTGAATTATTGAAATCCTTTAGATTATTTATTATTTTTACTTACTTTTAAACAAGTTTATAAATTTTTAATTTTTCTAAATATTTTCAAAAGTTCGTTGTGAAATATTTTTATCAATATTATTTTAAAGAAACTATTAAAAATATTACAAAACCTTTGCTCAAATGATTTAAAACGATATTTTGATATGATAATAAACTTCTCAAATATTTATGTTTTAATAAGTGTTTTCTAAAAACAAAATTAGTCAATTTTTAAATTTTGAGATTTTCGTAAAAACAATTGCAACCTAACAAGTAAATGTTTTCAATGATTTTAATGTGACTTCTGAGATTTGGCCATAACGTCTAGATAGGGTTTGGGGTGTTACACCGCATGCACCTAAAATAACTTCAAAACCAAGCATTTTCATTTACCATTTCTAAAGTTCCAAGACCAACCATTTCCAATCTTTTTTACCTATTCAAAATACATTAAAGCATGCCAAAACATACCAAAATCATCCAGCCTAAATGCCTAACCAATATACCTGCAATGACACCTCAATTTGAAACATAAACACCCATCATCCAATAAAACATGTACTACAAGAAAAATTCTTTCAACATCCTTCAAATGCAAAATAACAAATACCGATATTCAATCATCATTCAAACCATCAAATGTTCATTCAACTTATCATAATATCATATCTTACCATTACCAAATTATTCATTCTTCAAACATAAAGCATTTCAAGGTTTCCTATCAACCAAAACTACCAACACACCCATTTAAGGGCATCTAGATTTCAACTTATGCAACCACCATCACAAACCACAACCAACTAAGTTACCAAAATAGGATTTACATAAATACACATACCATAATTTCAAGTGCCCATCATATGACCAAAACAATTATAATTTACATATCCAAAACCATATTTACATGTCACTAATAATTGGGCCAAAATAAACAAAAAGGTTACCAAATAAGTTATCGGATAGTGAGATCTCCAATAACATTCCAATCGACAATGAAAATCTGACGATTTACAATGAAGCAAACCAAATAAAGTAAGCTTTCATAAAGCTTAGTAAGTTTGTAAAACAAAACAATACATACCTGCTAACTTAATTATAAAATATACAAAACATGAAACTAACGATCCTTGCCATATATCATCATTTCAACTTTCTGAAATCCTTAAACTTGGATGATTCATATCATCAAAATACAATGCATCAAATAATCGCATACCAACATATGATTCATCATATCATCTCATTCCATTTCCCTTTTAGTAATTAATTATTTTGCTCGGAGAAGGATAGTGAATTAACTTTGGATACACAGGAGGGTAATGCTCATACAAGCTAACCTAAGGACTTGAATCGCTACATGATGTTGCTCACACATGCTTTAGAGAATCCGCAACACATGTAGGATCTCAAGCCATTGGTACGATATACTTTACCGGTACATAGTACCTGATAAATATATATCGGCTCAAAGCTTACTAAATAACCATCGACTCAAGGCCTGCTAAATAAACACCGATTCAAGGCCTACTAAATAACACCAACTTTAGGCCTGCTAAATAACCACCAACTCAAGGCCTACTTTTCCAATATATCTCATACTCACTTTATTCTTTCATTTTTTTAATCATTCAATAGATAATAACAACATTCAATTCCATTTTATTAAATACATAATAAGTAAAATCATTATAAACATAGTATGAACTTACCAAAACACGATAGCTAACGATACGCGATGATGATAACTCGACGACTTTTCCTTTTCCCCATTAATCAACAGACTGATCCATTTCTTGATCTAAATATAATAGTTTAATTCAATTAACCAAATTAAACATCTTAAAACACTTACATTGATGCAATTAACCCTTTAATGATATTTTACATTTTTACCCTAAACTTTTACCTTTTATTCAATTTAATCCTTAAAACCAAAATTCTCATAATTACCACAAATTAGCCCAAGAACCCCTGTGTCAAATTCTGTATGGTCCCTAAACAGTTCAATTTTATCATTTTATCACAAGAATTACATGATATTTTATAATTTAAACAACTTAGTCCTTAAACTTTAAAATTAACAAAAATCACTTTACAAAATAATATTATTTAACTATCAAGCATAATAATCTATCATTAAACTTCAAAAGCACCAAAAATTCATCCATGGAAAAATTCTAAACATTTAATAGTTTTAGGAATTAATCATTGGGTTAGCTAGATTAAGCTACAAAGATATTAAAAACATAAAAAATTCTAAAAACAAGCACTTGAGAGACTTACATGTAATAGCCGATTATAAAGGAAATTTTGAAACTTTTATGGCTTCCTTAAATAGAGAGTCTCAGTGTTCCAAACAAAAAAAAAAAGATGGAAGATGATGAATTATGATATTTTTATTTTACTTTTAGCACATATTTTTAATATTATAATTAAAATATTTTACTTCAAAATTCTTACACCAATCACCATTATCTTTTAAAAGTGGTAATTTTATATATTAACACTTGCAATAATAACATTTAATCCATTTAGCACAAATAAATTAATAATGGCTTATTTTTGTAGCTTTTACGATTTAGTCCTTTTTACTTAGTTAACTATCAAATCACTAAAATTTCTAGACCAAAGTTTGATATACCTATATAATCACTCTGTAAATATTTAATAAAAATATTTACGACCTCGGTTTACAGAAACGATATCTCGATATCTTATTTTCCAAAACCACTTGACTTTAGGGTCAAACTACTTGTACTTAACTATTCATTTAATTAATTAAAATTATCATATAAAAATTCAATTAAATACTATATTTAATCCATAAATATTAAATAATAATATTTATGAACGCATTTGTCAGATTTGTGGCATTAAAACCACTATTTCTACACTACTGAAAAACGGGCTATTACATTTACGATGCTCCATATTATGATTCTGACTATTTATAAAACATTAATTTAATGGGATTTCAAGATGTGATATGGAAAGCATTGTTAAATACTTGAATGAAAATTGAGGTGAATGGAACCTCTGGCCAGACACCGGACTAACTGCCAATTTCAATCAAGCTATAATGTTTCCAATAGCTAAAATATGGATGTAATTTATTTGCACTAGAATTACACCTGCGCTTAACATTTCTAATGTCAATACATTCTGAGCTATTTTATTATATGACATTTTATAGAAGAAGCAGATATGCATAGGGCAATGGATCCATCAAAGTATGAAGTATTGCGTTAATGGCCAAAAGGGTGGGATTTTCTTTCCCCATCTCATGACGACACTTTGCAAGAGTGTAGAAATTCCAATGGAAGGGAACGAGTAGTTCATGAGCCCAAAAAAGAGTTTAATAGGTGATTCTACATATACTCAATACGTAGAACTCAATCGAAAGCATATCATAAATTGGAACCAAAGGAGAAAAGAAAATATGGACGTCTTGGCTTCGCTCAAAAGAAAAGTAAAATCGACATCTAGACAAGAAATGAGCTAGAGCAGTAGTGCAAAAATAGATGGAATGATAAGATGAATGCAAGAAATAGGCCATGTTCTTTAAGAATTTACAGGGCAAGATAACATGAGGAAGAGGAGCAAGAAAAAAGAAAGGAAGGAGAAGGGAATAAGGAGATCACTTCTAAGGAGGAAAAAGAGGATTGAGCCAAATTTGTAATTTTATTTTTTTGAATATTGTAATTAATTTTAGGATAATTGTTTTAGAAGTAGGATTAACAATAGATTGTTATTTATTTTATTTTCCTGGTTTAATTTTTTTGTGTAGGAACCCTACATGATAGGGACACAACAATTATGAGCTTTCAACAAAAATTGGAAGAGAGCACCAACCAATAGAAGTATGAAACTACCACGATAAATCGGGTAATTTCTTTCCTTATTTTTTAGGGTTATACATTGAGGACAATATGTTATCTAAAGTGTGGGATGGTAACATAGAAAATTTATTTTTAATTTTTATGTTTTTCTTTTTAATTTTTTATTGTCAAATATGTGCTTGAGCTTATAGAAATACAAGGGATTGGTTAGGAGCATGTAAATAGGTTGATTGTGTTTTCTATAAACTTGGCATAATAGTAAATAACTTTATATATTTTATTATTAGACAACTAAGTTCTATATATTACACTGTAAATAGGAATTGAGTAATTGAACATACCAAATGATATAGAGAATCTAGGGAAACAAGCATGCTAGTTTGTATGATAAGTAGTTGAATTTGTAATGATTTGATTGATTAAATTTGTGAATATTGAGATATCTAGGGATAACCTAAGGCATTGTTTGGTATACACCCAGAGCAAAAAATTTAACCCTGTTTATTCATCCTTAGTACCTATTATGAGCGAGAAAACACTTCTTAAGGAACCTTCAAACAGAACCTCAGCAAAAAGAAGGTTAATTTGTATTTACCTTTTTTCTTTGGTCCCAAACTACACAACTATAGACGTTTGGCCATAAGTATTGAGGGTTAAGTAGATACATCATGGTGTATTTTTTAGAAACAAGAGTGAAATAGGAAGAATCAGTGTGATATAGTGATTACATGTTAGCCAATAAGTGCAACATAAGAAAAATTCATAGAGAAAATCAGAATGAGTAAAAAAAAGCACATGAAAATCAAAATCATTGTGAGGAGATGTATGAAGAAGAACAAAAAATGAAGAAGTCACAAAAGCAGGAAAACTCACTTAATTGATGCACAAAAACTCGTGAGCTAGCCGTTATTACTATATTATGTTGTGACTTCTTATGTGGAGAAATAAGGAAGGTGAGAGAAGGAGAAATAAGGTGATGAGCGGGTAAGGGTTACTAAGGGGGAGAATAAGGAACAATGCGATATGCCAAACTATTTTTGTGCTGATAAACGATAAATTATACATATTTTTACCTCATGTTTGGCCTATAATTTTGATGAATTATTATCAATTTAGTGAGAATTGGTGCTCTTAATCTTTCTTTTTCATGTCTTAAACTCAGGAGAGCATAGGGAAGAGAAAAAAACGAAAAATGGACCAAAAACCGGAGAAAATGTGCCAAAATGTGAAAACGCATGGCCCAAGAAGTAATCACACGGTCGTGGCACACGGCCGTGCCACACGAAAATCATACGGTCCAGCCTCCGACAAGCACGGCCAGGCCACATGGCCGTGCCTCTATCGACAGACTCTCACACGGCCTCTTGTCGTGGCACACGGGCGTGGCACACGGGCGTGTTCTAGTCGTGAGGAAGAGGAATTTCACTCGAATTTGGATACTTAGGGGCTAAGAAAGCCATTCTAAACTCTATATAAAGACCCTAGGAGGCAACTCTAGGGGTGTACTTGATTTCCTCCTGCCAAGGGTAATCTTTTCCCTAAAGTGGGGAGTCGTCTCTCTGCCGACACGAAGAGTGAAAGCCAGGAATTACTCCAAGGGAAGCCCATTGATTCATCCCAGAAGCTGGAATTCTGCATCAAGACAGAAGATTTCCCTAAATTCCTTCAGGGGTTTTTGGTTTCTTATGTTTTGTTATTTTATTTCTTCTGAGATGTTTTCTTCTTTAATTATGAACTAAACCCCTCAAATACTTGAGGGGGATGAAACCTAAGACGAATCTTATTATTATTTATTCTTGAGTTATATGATAAATACTTGAGTTATTCTTAATTATGTGTGCTTAATTCTTGTGTTAATAAGCCTAGGTATTAATTCAAGAAACGGATGTGCTTAAAGCAGAGGAGCAAAAGTCCCTATGATAAGAATAGATCTACCATAATTAAGCGGAGTTGCATGCAACCCTAGACATAGGGCGACATAAATCTGCCGGATTAGGGTCAAACCTAATATGGGGAACCATAGATCAAATTAATGCAACCTAGGGTGTTAATTAATAAAGGAAACAACCTAGGCCTAGTTGCTCTTCGCCTCGACAGAGGGTTTAGCATAAATTAGGGATCTCTACGGATCAAGTCAAGTGAATAAATCGTCTAACTCAAGAACCAATAACAAATGAAGTCTAGGTGGATTCTCCCTTAAGTATTGCTTATATCAATCAGCTTTTCCCTAAAGTTTTCCCCAATTTACTTTTTGTGCACTTTTAGTTAGTTTTAGAATTAGTTTAAATCAACTCTCTTTATTTTTAGGCTAGATAATAGAAAGGAAGTAAGTACTAGTACTTTTGGTTCCCTTAGGTGCGATAACTCGGTTGATAAACGCTAATTTATACATATTTTTACCTCATGTTTAGCCTATATTTTGGATGAATTATTATCAATTTAGTGAGAATTGGTGCTCTTAATCCTTATTTTTCATATCTTATACTCAGGAGAGCATAGGGAAGAGAAAAGAATAGGAAATGGACTGAAAATAAGGAAAATGGGCCAAAAATGACATAACACACGGCCCAAGGAATTACCACACGGTCGTGCCTCACGGCCGTGCCACATGAAGATCACACAGTCCAGCCCTCGACGAGCACGGGTAGGCCATACGGCCGTGCCAAATCACACGGCCTTTGTCGAAGTCACACGGGCGTGGCACACGGGCGTGTTCTGGTCGTGAGGAAGAGGAATTTCACTCGAATTGAGATACTTGGAGGCTAAGAAAGGCTCCCTAAAGCTCTATATAAAGACCCTAGGAGGCAACTCTAAGGGTGTGCTTATTTTCCCCACAAAGGGAAGCATTCTTGCTGCCAACACAGAGAGTGGAAGTAAAGATTACTCGCAGGGAAGCTGATTGATTCATCCTAGAAGCCGGAATTCTGCAGCAATATAGAGGATCTCCCTAAATTCCTTCAGGGGTTTTCGGGTTCTTTTATGTTTTGTTATTTTATTTCTTCTGAGATGTTTTCTTTCTTTATTATGAACTAAACCCCTCAAATACTTGAGGAGGATGAAACCTAGGACGAATCTTGTTATTATTTATTCTTGAGTTATATGATAAATACTTGAATTGTTCTTAATTATGTGTTCTTCATCCTTGATTTAATAGTCCTAGGTATTATTTCAAGAACTAGATGTGCTTAGAGCAGATGAGCAAAAGTCCCTGTGATAAGAGTAGATCTACCATAATTAAGCGGAGTTGCATGCAACCCTAGACATAAGGCGACATAAATCTGTCAGATTAGGGTCAAACCTAATATGGGGAACCATAGATCGAATTAATGCAACCTAGGGAGTTAATTAATAAGGGAACTTTAATTAACAACTTAGGCCTAGTTGCTCTACGCCCCGACGGAGGGTTTAGCATAAATTAGGGATATCCACAGATCAAGTCAAGTGAATAAATCGTCTAGCTCAAGAACCAATAACAAGTGAAGTCTATGTGGATTCCCCCTTAAGTATTGTTCATATCAATCAGCTTTTCCCTAAAAGTTTTCCCAATTTTACTCTTTGTGCTTTTCTTAGTTAGTTTTAGAATTAGTTTAAACAAACCCCTCTTTTATTCTTAGCCTAGATAATAGAAATGAAGTAAGTAATAGTACTTTTCGTTCCCTTGGGTACGATAACTCGGTCTTGCCACTAAGCTATACTACTGTTCGATAGGTGCGCTTGCCTTAAACGTCGTGATATTAGTTAGTTTTGGTGTGATCAAGTTCTTTAAAAATTTTATTACTTCATATCACGGATATCATCGGTCTTGCCACTAAACTATACTACTGTTCGATAGGTTCGCTTGCCTTTAACATCGTGATAATAGTTAGTTTTGGTGTGATCAGTTTTATAAATTTTATTACCTAATATCGCGAGTCGTTATCAAGTTTTTGGCGTCGTTACCAGGGAACTGAAATATTAAGAAAACTCGATTTCTATTACTTTAGCCATTACTATATTTATATATATTTATTTATTTCTCTTTCATTTTTATTTTCAGTTTTTATTTATTTATTTTTATTTTCTTTTAAATTTTTGAATTTTCTTTACTTTTTCCTTCTAGGTATTTTTAGTTTATGACTAGAAACAACCCAACAGGACCACTACTTTTTGATGAAGATCTAGAAGCGACAGTTCACAGAAATCGCAGAGAAATTAAACGCAGTTTACATTATCTAGAACAAGAACCTGAGTAAGAGCCAGAACCTACAGAAGAGATGGACGCGAATCAAAACGTTCCACCACCTCTGTAATATCCCGAATTAGGGCCTAATCGGAATAGTGGTTTTGTGACCACAAATCCAAGGTAGAAATAATTATTTTATAATTATTTTGAGGTTTATGATATGATTGCATGATTGTGTGAAAATTTCGTGAAGAAATTCTATGCGTAAAGTGCTTAATTTAAAATTAGGGACTAAATCGAATAAGCTTCAACACTTGCATTCTAGAAGTTTCTAGTATGAAATTGCTTTGAAATATTAATTAGGAGGTCTTAAATAGTAATTTGGCCAATTTTAAGTTCATGGACAAAATTTGGACATGGATGGAATTTTTGAAAGTTTAGTAAGGAGGGGCATTTTGGTCATTTGGATATTAACATGAAATAAAAAGGGAAAAATAACACAAAATTGATCATCTTCTTCATTACCACGAAATTTCAAGGGTTCTCCATAGCTAGGGTTTGTTTCAAGCTTCCAAGCTCCATAGTAAGTGATTCCAAGCCCCGTTTTTAATGATTTTTACGTTTTTGAGATCCCGGTAGCTCGGTATAGCTTATGATAGCAATATTTTGAGTTAGGGTTCATATTTGGAAAAATACCCATAGGTGAAATTTGTGTATTTTGATGTTTTATGATAGAATATGAGGTTTTAAATTATGTTAGACAACTTGTGCTACTCGATTTTAAGTAAAAACGAACAAAACGGCTTAATTAGTAAAAGTACATATTGTTCATAAGTATATGTTATAGTGGGAATTTGAGCTTGCTAATAGCAAATAAATGATCAGCATGTCCTAAAAGATAAGAATTTGAAATAAAATTTAATTTCTGAGCTTTGGGGCAAAAGTGTAAATATGTAAAAGTTTAGGGGCAAAATTGTAATTTTGCCAAAATTTGAATTTAGGACTATTTCGATAAATGTGAGTATTAAATAAGTTAAATGTGTTATTTTAGATCAAGAAAGACGTGGAATCAACCTTGATCGAGGAAAAGAAAAGATTATGGACTAAATTGCAAAATTGCTATATTTTGTACCGAGGTAAGTTCATGTGTAAGTAATGTAACATAATTTCAATTTTAAGTGATTTAATGCTATTTATATGATATGATACTTGTTATTATGAATATTATGCTTTGTGAAATATTATGTATTGGTATGAAAAGTATGTGATTAAATTGATAAGTACGAGATGCAAGCAACGTATTGGTTCCGATATTCCGAGGAGAACGACTGGGAAATGTGTGATTGAGGAAAATCCTGTTTGAACCTTGGGAATAGATTAGGATACAAGTGACATGTCACTAGGATGGTTGGGCATCCGAACTCGTTAAGTTGAGTCCGAGTTCACTTATGGATGCGAATGTCCGAACTCGTTGAGTTGAGTCCGAGTTCGTGAGATGTAACTAGGCATCCGAGCTCGTTGAGTTGAATCCGAGTTCACTTATGGATGTGAACGCCCGAGCTCGTTCAGTTGAGTCCGAGTTCACTTATGGGCGGGTTACATGGTCGCTTGATTACATATGTGGCACTTATGTGCAAATTATCCATGTATCCGAGTTATATTCCGATGTGTTCAACGGGTAAAATTTTAGCAAAATGGAAGAATGCTTGAGATGCAAATGATATTTTGGTGAGTGTCGCGAAAGGCACACTTTGGACAGGTATGTACTTAACCCTCGGGTTGAAACTTGATACATGATGGCTAGAAATGTGGAATATGTCTTGGTGATAACATGCTATTGCTGTTTGGTATAATTGCTTTGTTATGTTACTCGTTATTTGCATATGGACTTACTAAGCATTTATGCTTACTCCCTCTTTTCCATTTATTGTAATGTTGGACAAGCCGGCTTAGGAATCGGGATAGGTCGAAGGCTCGATCACACTATCCGAAGGACTTTTTGGTAAAATGGCTTGTATAACTTAAGTATGGCATGTATAGCAATGTTCTTATTTTGTGTAATTAATCTTGTGATATGATTGTGGTTTGGTTAAGAAAATGCTTGGTAATGATTAGTCATTGGAATGGCTAGCCTAGATAATGTTGGATGCTATGTGAGACTAATATGTTATGTAGTTCATGAAAATTCATAAAAAGATGAAATGTGCCATAAAACAGAACATTACTATAACAATGACGTGAGTTTGAAAAATCACTAAAAATAGTAGAAACCGAATTAGGTGATGAATTAAATATGGAATTAAATCTTATTGTGTCTACTTTCATATGGAAGGAGCGAAACAACTAAAGGAGTTACATGTGATGAGATACTTGAGTTTTAGTGAGATAGGGCCAGAGCAATTTCTGGATCCCCTGTTCCAACTTTGGGAATTCACCATATATTTTACAAAAATAATTAGGAGGTATGCTTTATATTTTCAAAATCCTTATTGAGTCTAGTTTTAAGAGAAACAAATGGCATAGTCATATGAATTTTGTAGAGATAGAAAAGTGGTTTGTAGTAAGCAGAGGTCAGTGCAGTCAAGCCCTGAAATAGGGGTAACTTTAACTAATAAACTGTACTAATTGGCCCGACCAAAAATTATAGAAGAAAATTAGTATATAGATATATGAGTCTAGTTTCAGGGAAAATTTATGGATCTTGATTTAAAGTTTTTTACCTTGAGATATGATTTTTTTTGTAACCATAACGCAGGTAGACAGTATGCTGTGAATGTAGAATTAAATGTTTCAAAGTTCTTAAAATAGAAAATTATGTTCAGTAACACCTCAAGCTCGAATCCGGCGACCGTCTCGGGCGTGGGGGCGTTACAACCTCCACCACTACCAGCAGAACCAGTAAACCAGGATGCAGCTCCTCGTACTGTGTATGATTATGCTAAACCTAGTTTGATTGGTACCCAAACTAGCATTATTCGACCTGCTATTGCTGCTAATAATTTGGAATTGAAACCTAACACTATTCAGATGATTCAGCAGTTTGTGCAGTTTGATGGTTTGCAGGACGAAGATCCAAATTCACATTTAGCAAATTTCTTAGAACTTTGCAATACCTTTAAAATAAATGGCGTTTCTGATGATGCCATTCGTCTAAGGCTATTTCCATTCTCTTTGAGAAACAAAGCCAAACAGTGGTTAAACTCTTTACCACGAGGCTCAATCACCACATGGGAATAGATAACCGAAAAATTTTTACTTAAATATTTTCCTCCAGCTAAAACAGCTAAATTGCGAAACGATATCTCTTCTTTTGTGTAGATGGATCTAAAGACACTTTACGATGCCTGGGAGAGATACAAAGATCTTTTGAGAAGGTGCCCTCACCATGGGTTGCCTTTGTGGTTACAAGTTCAAACCTTTCACAGCGGTTTGAATCCATCAACAAGGCAGATAATCGATGAGGCCACCGAAGGAACAATCAACAATAAAACACCAGAAGTAGCTTATGAGTTTATAGAAGAGATGTCACTGAATAACTATCAGTGGCAAGTCATGAGGACAAAGCCAACAAAAGCTGCAGGAGTTTATAATATTGATGTTGTCACCATGCTTACTAGCCAAGTAGAACTTTTAAATAAAAAGTTTGATAATTTTGTTGGTTCTACACAGGCACATCCAGTAATGCAGTGTGACGCAAACCAGGGAAATATGTTCAATCCAGATTACTCCTCTTATAGACATGGCATGGAAACTGAGCAAGCCAACTATATGGGTAACAATTCTAGACCTCAAGATAAACCTTATAGTAATACTTATAATGCAGGTTGGCGGAGTCACCCCAATTTTTCATGGGAAGGACAAGGAAATCAAAGACAACCGCCTCCTCTGGCATTTCAGCAGCCACCACCACAACAGGAGAAAAAGCCGAACTTGGAAGAGATATTCACCAAATTTATGGCCATGTCAGAAACTCATTTCCAAAATACCGAAACGGCACTAAGGAACCAGCAAGCATCTATTCAAAGACTTGAAACTCAAATAGGCCAGCTTGCCAAGCTAATCTCTGAAAGACCGCAAGATGGGTTATCAAGCAATACTGAGACTAACCCTAAAGAGCAACTTAATGCCGTCGATACGATAGATAATGAGGGGTTAACCAAAACTAACCTAGACTTCTAGGCCAGGTTTGGGGTGTTACATTTATTGGTATCAGAGCCAGGTTTACAAAAACTCGGCCTGTGTTTTCTACGTGAATGGATGCACAAATCATTGATTTTGGAAATATTTGAAAAACTATACCATAGAAATTGAAATGGTTTGGATTTTGTAAAATGATTTACGGAAATAAACTCTCTGATACTCCAGTGCTGGTCCAGGTAAAATTCAGAATTGTAAAAATTAGAAAAGTAGATTTTGCTATTATAACTGTGTTTGTATTCTGTTAACGTAGGCTTTCTAAGTTAGCCATACGACTGAAATGGATTCTGAGGGTAACCAGGATTGCGACGAGTCGTTTACTCCTTTAGAGGGTGAAACTGTTCAGGAACCAGTAGTTAATGCGATTTTGCCAGCCTCGAGTAACGATAACCCAGAGGTTGGAACTGAGGCACTGTCTCGGATAGTGAGGGAAGTACTAGAGGGGGTGTTTGAGGCTAGAATGAAAGAGATTAGTAAGACGCTCTAGGCTAGGTTCGTGGACCGTGAGGAAAAGAGAGATCATAGTTTTTCGAGGTTGGAGCCTCGTTCTACGAAGCACGCTAAGACGCATCTAACTAATAGTAAAGGTAGTGCCAGTAGTGGCACGAGTGTACCATCTTGTGAGCACTATAAAAGGCGCCATGTGGGCGATTGCTGGAGGAAGTCCGAAGCATGTCTCAGATGTGGGTCTAAGGAGCATCGGGTTCGAGATTGTCCTTGACGATTCTAAGTTAAGTATTGATTGGAATATGATAATGTGTTGATTTGAGTATAGTGATTGTCTGTTATAATTGTCTGTCTACGTTAATAGTTAAGTGTTCTGGGCGTATGTGAGAGGTTCCACGTTCAAGTTTAGTGTGATAATGTTTTAGACTTGGAGTGCGCAACGGGAGCGTAGAGGTGTAGTCTAATTATTCGACTATTCTGATAGTTGGAAATTTCGGGGATGAAATTTCTTTAAGGAGGGGTGAATTGTAACGCCCTAAATTTTGGGCCTGGAAGTCTTGGTTCTTAAGCATAGGGACAATGAGGAGATCGCTCACATAAGTTAAGTGGTGCAATTTAGTAACAAGACTGGCCTATTCGTCTAGTGGTTAAGTGGAGTGCTAAGTTGTTGGAGGTCCTGTGTTCGAGACCTAGTAAGAACTTTTTAAAGAGTTATTTTTGTAACTTTTATTTATGTTATTTATTATTTTTACTTATTTTATTTTATTTTGGGTTTTTTTATTCTTTTTTTTCTATTGGTTGTGATTCTCCTCTCCACCACCCCTTTTCTCTATTTTTCTTGAGTTTCACAAAAGAATCCTCTAAATGGTTTGTCTGTGGTTCCGGGAGTTTCACTCCTCTACCTTTTCTTCTCGTTGAACAGGTGTGGGATTAAACCTTATCTTCCCGTTATTATTTTTACAAAATTTCTGTTTCGACATAATTTGATTGAGTGATAATCTAAAGGTTTTGGGTTTCTAGTCGTTGGAAGTAAAGAGAAAACTCCCTTTTTTCTGATGTACTTTGATAGGGAGAAGGTTAGGGCATGTTACGGAGGTTTAAACGACGATTTTGGGGCTGATTTAGGATGGTTTCATGACCTCTCCAACGGCCACACGGGCATGTGCCGAGGCATACGATCGTATGGATTTGGGAATTAGGGTTTTCAGGCTATTTTGAGTGCCACACGGCCTAGCCATACGGACGTGTGGCAGATTTGGGGATTTTTGTCGGAAACCACATGGGTGTGTCCCTTGGCCACACGACCGTGTGTCTGATTTGGGTTATTAGGGTTCCCACACGGGTGTGTGCTTCGGGACACACGGGCGTGTGCTTCCGGACACACGGTCGTGTGATTGATTTGAGACCTAGGGATTTTGCATGAGCGTGTGTTATGTGACACATGATCGTGTCTAATAGCCACATGTGTGAGTGGCACCTTCACACTGTCGTGTCTGTCTTGCACCTTACATTAGTGAAATTTAACAGTAAGTTACACAGCTTGCTCACACAGCCGTGTCTCTGTACCACACAGGTATGTGCCTCTGTCACACGGCCATGTGCTACCCCTCACACAGGCATTTGGATCCCCATACGACCTAGATTGCTCCAAACAGCTAGAGCACACGGGCGTGTGGCCCTAACTCGCCAAATTTTGATTTTAGGGAAAATCGAATGCCTTGGTGAATCTATGTGTTCCAACTCATCGACTAAGGTTGCTGAGGGTGAATATGACCCTATTCTAACTTTGATTTATGTACTGCTTGCAATTGGTTGTATGAAATGATAGGAACTGAACCTGAGTGCATAGGTGTGTATGTTTCTGAAACTAATTAATTGCTTCTGAATGACTGTATGTAGTTATGTTCTTTCTTGGTACATCTGCATTCATACATTTGCATACATCCATTTGCATAAACCATCTTGGGTTGGGATTTTGAAAAGAAGAAAGACTGATTTGATCAGGCTATTCAACTGTATAGATGATTATCATTACCGAGAAACCTGAAATGACATTATATAGACGGTATAGCAGTTTACCGAATTACACTGTACCATATGTACATTAGCTTCACTACGTACTACTATTTGTTCTGGCAGTTCATACTGCATGTCTGTACCGCGGTAATCCACATTGCACCGTACAGCTTATATGCTAGCATTACGGCGTAATATATGAGACCTGAAGTTTATCTACACATTGTAAACCCTAATACCCAGAGGGTCGAGGGCAGTCTCAATACCCTGAGGGTCGTGGACAATACTGATAATCATCGTTACCGGGCAACCTGAGATGATATATCTGAGGATCTATATTAAAAGGCTCTTTAGCCTGGTATACTGGCAGCTCAACTGCAAATTTCTATTTAGTGCTGCAACCGGTGCTAATTGTAAGTGTAGGAATGGGTGGGCTGATTAAATCCCCATAGTAAGTGCAGGGTTGGACGAAGTGGTGTGTTGTCTGGATGGGTGGGTTATTTCATAACTCATTTGCACTCATATACATCTGACTGAATATGATACGGTGACAGAATGTGACTGTACTGTGTGACTGCAATATCGGATTGACTGTTCGACTGAAATATTTGAATGTCTAATTGACTGAAATGTCTGATTGTATTATTTGACTAAAAGGCACTCGTGCCTAAAAGAACCTTGTAGACTTAACTGTGACTGTCTGATAAGATAGTTAATGTAATAGGCTAAGGGCCAACTGATATTGATTCTAGAAAGGGCTTAGGCCAGCCTATAACGATTAAGAATTACTACTGCTGTGTCTGATTTGGCCATATGACTAGAAAGTTACATATGGTGTTAATTTCTTATGGGTGTCTATGCTCAACTGTCATCTGACAGTAAGGTTTGCTTTGCATATATCGACGAGTTCTGTAGAGTTCAGTAGGTTAGTTATGCTTCATAACTGGACCTAAATTGCTTGTAAGCCTTCTTGTTTCTGTTTTGTTACCGTTTCCAAACTGGTTTTACCATTTCTGTTTTGTTACCGTTCCCATAGCTTTACTGGTTTTGATCTCACACTGAGCTCGAGTAGCTCACCCCCTCTTCTGTTTCCCCTTTCAAGTACCACTCTGATTTCTGATGCTGGACTCGATACGAGGAGGTCCTAGACAATCTTGGTGGATAAAATTTGAGTTTTTAATTTCAAATTTTACTTGTTACTCAGTTACAGCTTGAATTGTAAGGAATTAAAATGTTGTGGAACCGTTTCCTATTTATTTCTTTATGGTGGATAAAATTTGAGTTTTTAATTTCAAATTTTACTTGTTACTCAGTTACAGCTTGAATTGTAAGGAATTAAAATGTTGTGGAACCGTTTCCTATTTATTTCTTTACTCATATGTTGTAAACGAGTTTTACACTGAGTTTTATTGTAAACTTTTACTGGTTGGTTATTAAACGATTTTAAATGATTTTGATTCACTGAAATAGAATGTTTTGTAAATTTTTCCTTCGATCATTTCGGTGATCAATGTAGCATTCCAAATTCGGTCTAGACTTCTAGGCCAGGTTTAGGGTGTTACAATGTTTTATTTATGTTTTCTTAGTTTAGTTAAATTCAATAAAAAATGCATTTTGAGTCTTTTATTGACCTTAGGAGCCAACTGATGCCTAAAGGTGAGCTAACATAATTAGTAAGTGTGCAGGAGACCATTCAAAGGAATAGGAACTCAAAGTTGGCTGCTATGTTGCAACCTGGGGAGTTTAATGTCGCAACATAGGGAGAAGACTGCCAGGATTGCTATACTGCCTTAGGTTTCGCGACATAGCCAAGGGATGTTGCGGCACACCCCTGAAGCTAGCCCTGAGCCATATATACTGCCTTCAACGTTGTAACACAGGGACTAAGGTGTCGCGACATCAGTTCTATACAAGAAGCACTTATGAGCCATAGGTGTTTTGGTCCACAAAATAAAAATTAAACATGAGAACGTCAACTGACCTAGAGTCAAGGATGACAAAAACCCTAACTCTATCAATGGGCTCTTAAAACACTTGTTGGAGGACATCTTTCATATCCTAAGTTTTTCTTTGTTAATTTAGTCTCTAGTTTTTCTTTTCTTTAAGCTTTAAGTTTATTTCAGTTCTTTTCTATTTCATGTTCGTTGGAGAACTTGAGTTGTAACCGTGATCAAACTATTGTGGATTCTATGCTTTAATCAATACAATTCAGGATTCTCTCAAACTTTTCTCTTGATTCATTATTTATGTTTATCTTTATTATCAAGATTATTGTGTTCATGAGATCCACAAGAAACTAATCATTTTATGGAGGATCAGTGAGTAGAGGTCTAAGTAGTTAATTGCTATTTAGGGTTTTCTTAATAGATTATTTGTTTGAGAGAAGAAGTTAAAACCTAAACTTGACGACCTAACGAAGTCATTTAGGTGGGAATTAGCCCATAATTGGTATGGTCTATCCATAAACACCTTAGCCCTGAACCAGTCTAGACTATGAGGTCGAGAGATAAGTAGTTATTGCCAACTCTTTAGTTTAGTGGAAGATTGAGAGATCTTGCTAGGGTGTTGACTAGTTAATTAATAGAAACCCGAAATAGGAATTATTTATGATCACCAAAGTGAGCTAATCACTTATATTTAGATTCGGTTAAGTTAGGATTTATATATCTGAAGTTCACATTCCTTTTGTTATTTTTATTTCATTATTTATAAAAACCTTGAAATATTTCCTTTTAGGTTTTATCATACTATAATTTATTTAAATTACTAATTACTTGTATTTGTGTTTAGGGACATTAATTTAATACTCGCCTCCATTGGGTATGATCTTCGAGCACTATTTGCTTTATTGTAACTATATTATAACCTAACCCGTAAACTTGCGAACACTGCCTCAATTCCATATCTTTTAGTTGCAATATTTACACTCTGGATGTCGGTACGCCCAGAGGCGATCACTAACGTTCTCATGTTTAATTTTTATTGTGTAGACGAGAATGCCTTTAGCTCGTAATTATTCCCATACAGGGCCGGTGTCGTGACACCCTAGTGCTTGGGTCGCTACATCGAAGGCAATATGCTCATGTTCAGGGTAACTTTAGGGGTGTGTTGCCATTATTGGGATCGTTGGGTATGCACCATGGGGCAGTGGAAAAATATTCTAGCAATCTTCATCCATGGCTCCATGTATGTGGAATGAAACAAGTTGAAATAAGGTTGAAGATATACTTTTTTAATTGAAAAAACCGATGAAAGAATGTTGTTGATTAGATTTCGATTCCAAACCACAACAAAAAATTCATGGCCTCTATGTAGTACACCTAATATTAAAATGAACAGCAAAAACTCTCTCGGAATTTTTCTAGAGAAAATCTTCCAAAACAACGGCTAGACCTTTTTCTTATTTTCTTTTAAAAGACTCTTACCCTAAGTCGGGATTTATGGTATCCATATATTTAAAACGAAATAATCCTATAGAGAACATATGGAAAACATTAAAAATATTATATTCTTTCCAAAATAATTATAACTACCATGTTTCACTGTTTGACCGAAATCATAATTATAATAATTTATTACAATAATTTTAGTAATATATGTTCTCTATTTGTGTTCAACAAACTTGTACATTTACTTTATTTAATATTTAAATGTCAAATTAAATTAATTCAATAATTAATTTAATTCATGTGACAGCTAACCACAATACCAATTATGTTTAGATTTTTTTTTCATTTTAACAATAGGGTATGTCTCTATAGGTTCTTGTAATGTTAGTAGTAATATTAGAACATTTCTAATAATACAAGCAATGAGTGGCATCTAATAATGCATCATTGCTACCTGAGTTACAAGAAGTCATAATTCAACATAACCTTTCATGTATTACATCCTTTTGTCCTTTATATATCTAGATTGGACACAAGTCATGGAGCATTCACACTTGTATAATCCAATCTGATCTTTCTTGATATCTTGAGTAGAGTACAAACAAATAAGTATAATATCTCATCTCAACTTATTCAAGCATGACCCTGCATTTTTAGTCTCACTAAATCAAGTGGCATAAGATATTGCTCCCATTATGTAGGAAGGACAAATCCTATATTGATCAACTATATCTCATTACATAGATTGTGGCATATCCAACATCAGTCTTTTTAGTACAACTTGTTACGAAAGACGTTTAACTGTATCAAAATATATGACTCACGTTGTTGGGATAATGACGATCTCAAGTTTGAGAATCGTAGACATAGTTCTCACTATGAGTAATGTTGTGACTATTACATAATAATCCAAGAAACATACTTATAGCGGGTCAGTCCAATATGTTGTTCTCTAACACATACTCATGTATTGATTTTGATATCCCTATGTTAATGACAACAATGTGTCATCAATCAACTACACATTAGTCTCAATGCATTATTGTTATCCAAGCCCACAATAATACTTGACTAAGGACCTTTTAAGAATAATCATATTTTTTTAGGACTTTATTACAATCCACTTTATTTATATACACAGAAAAAGAAACTGAAATAATAATGGCAATGCCTTATATTAGTAAACAACGTAAAAAAAGTATGTAATTACAATTATCTCATTATTGGTATTGGGCATCTATATCAGCAACACTAAAGGCTGTATAGCAATTTTGGCATTTTGCTCTCTATGTTGCAACATCAAACTCCCTGTATTGGTACACAATATCCAGCTTTGAGTTCTTACGCCTTTGAATGTTCTCCTACTAATTTGCCTTAAAATACACTATTATTTACATCTTTTTTACATATAAATTTAGCTTGTTTGATAGTTAAATCAAAACATCGTAGTATATATTTAGGCTTTCATACTTAAAGTAGTAATTTATGCTTTCTAGTGGTTTTTATTACATTTTATATATCTAAATAAGGTTACATAGTCTTGTAGGTCAAGCTAGGAGCTAAATATGCTTATTCTGGTCAAAACTAATGCCTATGTCATGACATCAAGACACTGATGTCTAAACATTGAAGACAGAAGCCAAAAACAAGTTTTGGAGCGACACTGCCCTCAATATTGTGGCACGGCTCTCATTTGTCACGACATATTCTTGAGGCTGGTTTTAACATCGCAAGTGTGTGTTGAAAGCAAGCCCCTCCATAGCCCAAAAACTCTTGCACGTTTTAATTACGTTTTTTAGGTATATTAGGAGTATCTGTCCTAGCCGAACTCTAAGGACTTCAAGAATATTTTAGGCACTTTAATATTCCGAGTTTAGCCAATGTAAAGGCCATTATATTAAGTTTAAACACACAATTTTAGGGAGACAGAAAATATACGTAAGGTTTTTATTTCATTGTTAGTTTTACTTAGGGGACTTTATGTTCTTGTAATCAGAATATCTTATTTAGAAGTGAGACTCTCACGAGTGGATATTGTTCTGGAGCCACGCTTTCATCAATAAATCCATGAGCATCTCTTTTCCTTTATTCTATTATTTATATCTCTTTCTTTAACATTGTTTACTTGAATGTTTATTTAAAGAATAGAATCAATTTATGTTTCATACATATCTTGCATGTTTCAACTATTCTAATCTTATTAACTGATTGAAGGATAGAGTTTCTTAGAGGATCAATTGTTTGGGAAAAGAAGAACTTAAACCATAGGCTTGACAAACCTAGGAAGTCATTTAGGTGGGAATCAACCCAAAATTGGTATGGCTTATCTGTGAACACTTTAACCCCAAACCAGTCTGGATTGTGAGGTTAGAAGATAAGTAGTCATTGCTGGCTCGTTATTCTAGTGGATATATCGGAAGATCCTACTAGGGTATCGACTAGTTGATTGATTAGAATGCTACATTAATAATTAGTTAAGTAAAAAATTTGGATCTAGGCTAAAAGGAACTCGCATAGTCAAAACAAGGAATAGGTCGATACATGAACTCAAGAGTAGATTTAGGTTTAGTTAAATTTATTTAGTTTATTTTTATTCTTATCTTACATCTTGATTAACACTACTAATTCGTGATTTGAGTAGATTAGTAATCATTTTTGGTACTTGAGTTCATAGCAATTTTCCCTAAACTACAATCCCTTGGGTACGATCCTCGGAATATTTACCAAGTGTTTCATTATAAACAAGATATATTACAACCTGACTCGTGTACTTGCGAACACCACCTCAAATCCATGTCTTTAGTTGCAGTATTCACACCCTGGATGTTAGTATGTCTAAAGGCAGTCACCTACACACTTATTAGGTAGTTAGCTGGCCTTTAAGCCTCATTCGGCCCATAAGGTCAATAAAAGACTAAAAATACATTTTTTATTAAATTTAAACTAAACTAAGAAAACATAACTAAAATATACTAAAATTGCTCGTATTGAAGCTCCTTAAGTATGAAAACTAGTTTAATATGCAACACCAAATTATGGTAGATTAGGGAGCAAGATTCCTAAGAGGAGGAAGATAATAACCACAATGCGACATTCCACTTGCAACAATCTATGTAGAGAGGACCCAAAATCAGTAGCCCAACTCAATAGACACATTTGTAGGATGGAGGCTCCTCTAGAGGCCATGTCTCGGGCCAAGGGAAAGCTCCAATAGTATAAGGCAATCGCCCTATTTTGATGACTAAAAAACTATTTCTAATTTTTGGGAATGTAAAACAATTAACTATGATGATTTTTATTTTATTATTTTAGGAGTAGGAGTAATAGTAGCTTTTATATACATATTTTGTTTTTAAATTTTCTATACAATAACCCTACAAAAAGGAAGCACTACATTTACGAGCTTTAAACGAACAAAGAATGAATCACCTACCATAAGGCTAAGACAATGTCGTAATCAATAGGGTAACTTTGTTCCTTATCTATTTAAGAGTTTCACATTAGGGACAATGTTCTATCAAAAATGTGTGTGGGGTAACATATGAATTTTTGTTTTCATTTTTATGTTTTTCTTTTATTTTTCATGTCAAAGTGTGCTTGAGCTTGTAGAAATACATGTGATTAGTTAGGAGCATGTATATAGGCTAATTTTATTTACTATAAATTTGGCATGATAGTAGAGTGATTTTAAATTTAAAGTTATTAGACTACTAAGTTCTATATATTACACTGTAAATAGACATTAAGTAATTGACTATACCAAATGACAGAGAGAATATAAGGAAATAAGCATGCTAGTATGTATGATAAATGTTTAAAATTATGATTACTTTATTGATTAAATTTGTGAATATTGGGATATCTAGGGATGACCTAAGGCATTGTTAGGTAAAACCTAGAGCCAAAAAGGCAAACTTATTCATCAATCCTTAGTACCTATATTTGAGCCAAAAAAACTCTTGATTAAACCTTCATGCAAAACCCAAGCTAAAAATATTGATAAAACCTAAATAATACATGTTTTTACCTCATGCTTAGCACATTTATGGATGAATTATTCCTTGATTTGTGGAATTTGATGCTCCTAAACCTTTAATTTCATGTTTTATACTTAGCTGAGCTTAGGGGAGTGAAAAGAACAAGCTGAGCTTAGGGAAGTGAAAAGAACAAGAAACGGGCTGAAAACGGAGAAAATGGGCCAAAACAAGGAATCAACACGGCCTGGAAGTTCACCACACGGGCGTGTCACACAGCCGTACCACATAAACATGCTCAAGCACGGCCTAGAATCGATTCACACGGGCAACCCAGACAGCCGTGCCACTTTAACAGGCCCGAGCACGGTCTCCACATTGACTCATATGGGCGTGGCGCACGGGCGTGTCCCTGTCGTGAGAAAGTTCAATTTCACTCGGAAAAGGCTACTTAGGGGCTAAGAAAGACATTCTAAACTCTATATAAAGACCCTAGGAGGCAACTACAAAGGGGGAGGGTGCCAAGGACATTATTCCCGCCAAAACAAGGAGTTAAAGGTAGGGAATTACTCGAAGGAAAGCCCATTGATCCATCTCAGAAGCCAGGATCTACATCAAGACAGAGGATCTCCCTTCTATCCTTTTAGGAATTTTGGGTTTTCTTATGTTTTGTTATTTTATTTATTCTGAGATGTTTCTTTTTATAATTATGAACTAAAACCCCAAATATATAAGGAGGATGAAACCTAAGACGAATCTTGTTACTGTTATCTAAACTATATGATAAATATTTGATTTGTTCTTAATTGTGTTTTTAACTCTTGAATTGATATTTTCGAGATATTAATTTAAGTCGAATGTGCTTATACAGAGGAGCAAAAGTCCCTGTATAGGAGTAGATCCAACACAATTAAGCGGAGTTGATCGCAATCCTAGACATAGGACGACGAAAATCTACTGGATTAGAGTCAAATCTAATATGGGGAACCATAGATCGAGTTAATACAAGACTAGGGGTTTTAATTAGAAAGAGATTTCAATTAATCAACCTAGGATTAGTTGTTCTTATCTTCGACGAAGGTATTAACATAATTTAGGGATCTCTACGGATCAAGTCAAATGAAGAAATCGTCAAGTTCAGAATTAGATAACAAGTGAAGTCTAGGTGGATTCTTCATTAGGTATTGCCCTCATCAATCAGTTTTCCCAAAAGCAATTTCCCAATTTACTTTTTGTAGTTTCTTTAGTTTAGTTTAAAATAGTTTACAACCAAACCCCTTTTATTTCTTAGGCTAGATAATAGGAAGTCATTACTAGTACTTTTAGTTCCTCGGATTCAAAATTCCGGTCTTGCTACTAGCTATACTACTATTCGATGGTGCGTTTGCCTTTTATCGTGATATTAGTTAGTTTATAGGTGCGATCAGATTTTATTACTTCATTTCATCATGATCAAGTTTTTGGCGCTGTTACTGGAGAACTAAGATATTAGGAACACTCGATTCCTATTACTTTAGCTATTTTTACTTTTATTGCAAATTATTTTCTATCTTTTTTTTTTTAGGATTTTAATTTTCTTTTTACCTTTCCCTTCTAGGTATCTCTAGTTTATGACTAGAAGAAACCCAGGAAGACCATTATTGTTTGACGACGATTTAGAAGCTACAATTTGTAGAACTCACAGAGAGATAAGAAGAAGCTTGCAATATCCAGAACAAAGTTAAGAACCTAAACCTGCTAAAGAGATAAATGCAAATCACGATAATCAGCTACCTCCTGTAGTAGCCGCAAATCCTGTTGAGCAAAATCCTGCCCGCGTACTATGTATGATTATGCTAAACCTAATTTGGCTGGTACTGAATCTAGTATTGTCAGGCCTACTATTGCTGCAAATAATTTTGAATTGAAACCTAACACTATTCAGATGATACAACTGTTTGTTCAGTTTGATGGTTTGCAGGATGAGGATCCTAATGCTCATTTAGCCAATTTATTGGAATTATGCGACACATTTAAAATAAATGGCGTTTCTGATGATGCCATTCGTCTTTAGTTATTCCCATTCTCCTTGCGAAATAAAGCTAAACAGTGCTTAAATTCTTTACCACGAGGGTCTATCACTACATGGGAACAAATGACCGAAAAATTTTTGCTCAAATATTTTCCGCCGGCTAAAACGGCTAAATTAAGGAATGATATCTCTTCTTTTGTGCAGATGGATTTAGAAACACTTTACGATACTTGGGAGAGATACAAGGACCTATTGAGAAGGTGCACTCACCATGGGTTACCTCTGTGGTTACAAGTTCAAACCTTTCACAACGGTTTGAATCCTTCGACGAGGCAAATGATCGATGCAGCCACCGATGGAATAATCAACAACAAAACACCAGAGGTAGCTTACGAGTTTATAGAAGAGATGTCACTGAATAACTATCAGTGGCAAGTCATGAGAACGAAGCCACAGAAAGCTGTCGAAGTTTTTAATATTGATGCAGTTACCATGCTTTCTAATCAGGTAGAATTCCTTAATAAAAAGATTGATAATTTTGTTGGTTCTACGCAGGTACACCCAGTGATGCAATGTGACTCAATTCAAGGAAACATGAGCTATTCTGAAAATCCCAACTATGGATATGGCATGGAAACCGAGCAAGCCAACTCTATGGGTAATAATTCTAGATCCCAAAATAACCCTTATAGTAATACTTACAATGCAGGTTGGAGGAACCACCCAAATTTCTCATGGGAAGGGTCAGGAAACCAAAAGTAACCACCTCCTTTGGGATTTCAACAGCCACCATTCCAACAAGAGGAAAAGCCGAACCTTGAAGAGATGCTCACAAAATTTATCGCAGTGTCAGAAACCCATTTCCAGAACACCGAAACGACACTTTAGAACCAGCAAGCATCCATTCAAGGGCTTGAAACTCAAATAAGCCAGCCTGCTAAGCTAATCTCCAAAAGATCACCAAGCAACATAGAGATTAAATCTAAGGAGCACGTTAAAGCAGTTACACTAAGAAGCGGGAAAACACTAGCCAAACGTAAAAAGGAGGTAGTACAAGAACATGACAAGGAAAACATTGAGGAAGCCGAGCCCAAAGAAAACACCCCACCAGTACTCAAAGAATACAAAACACCCATCCCATACCTAGCAAAATTGAATAAAGACCGCATGGACTCTCAATTCGATAAATTTCTTAAACTTTTTAAACAATTAAATATTAACTTGCCTTTTGTTGAAGCCATTTCACAGATGCCCACATATGCAAAATTTTTGAAAGAACTTCTAACAAACAAAAGGAAGTTTGAAGAGTTATCCACAGTGGAACTTAACGAAGAATGTTCAGCGATCCTCCAGAATAAACTCACAACCAAATTGAAAGATCCAGGAAGTTTTACTATTCCCTGTTTGATCGGTAATTTAAATATTGAAAAGGCATTAGCAGATTTAGGTGCCAGCATTAATCTAATGCCCTATAAATTGTTCAAGCAACTAGGACTAGGGGAACCAAAACCCACAAGGATGAGTATTCAATTAACCGATAGATCTGTTAAATATCCTAGTGGTATCATTGAAGATGTATTAGTTAAAGTGGATAAATTTATATTCCCTGTTGATTTTGTTGTGTTAGACATGGACGAGGATGTTGAGGTACCCTTAATCTTAGGACAACCATTTTTAGCTGCTGCCAAAGCTGTTATTGATGTGGGAGATGGAAAACTTGTGTTTAGGGTAAGGGATGAAGAAATTTTATTTCAAATCTATGATGCCATACAATTTTCTAGGGAACAAGATGATTTCTGTTAATTTATTGATTCTATTGATCATTCTGTTCAAGATTCTTTTCAGGAAATCACTTTTAAAGACACGTTGGAACTGTGTCTCGTTCAAGGTGGGGGAGAAGATGAAATTACCACTGAGATGAAAAAGGTAATAACTGAGCTAAACTCCAATGAATCTTCCCCAAGACAAATAGATTATGAGGGCATTGAAATCAAGGATGAACTAAGAAAAAAAACCCTCTATTGACGAACCTCCTAAACTAGATCTCAAACAATTACCCAAACACTTAGAATATGCATTTTTGGGAGATAATTCTACACTACCAGTCATTATTGCTTCAAATTTGCAACCTAAGGAAAAAGAGGAATTAATTCAAGTGTTAAAAAAGCATAAAAGAACCATAGCTTGGAAAATTTCTGACATCAAAGGAATCAGTCTCTCCTTTTGCACCCATAAAATTTTGATGGAGGATGAATACAAACCATGTGTGCAAGCTCAAAGAAGACTGAACCCCAACATGAAGGAAGTGGTCAAAACTGAGGTAATTAAACTTCTAGATGCAGGAATTATTTATCCTATTTCTAACAGTGCTTGGGTAAGTCCTGTGCAAGTGGTTCCTAAGAAAGGTGGCATGAGTGTTGTTGCCAATGAAAAGAATGAATTAATCCCTACAAGAACTGTCACAGGTTGGAGGGTTTGTATTGATTATAGGAAATTGAACGACACCACGAGAAAGTATCACTTCGCCTTACCTTTCATTGATCAGATGTTAGAAAGACTATCAGGACATATGTACTACTGTGTTTTGAATGGACTTTTTGGCTATTTCCAGATCCCAATAGCTCCTGAAGATCAAGAGAAGACAGTATTCACTTGTCCATACGGTACGTTTGCTTATCGTAGAATTTCTTTTGGATTATGTAATGCTTCTACTACTTTTAAGCGTTGCATGCTAGCAATCTTTAACGAGCTCGTGGAGGATATCATGGAGGTATTCATGGATAATTTCTCAGTATTCGATAACTCTTTCCAAATTTTCCTTAAAAATATAGAACGAGTCTTAATAAGATGTGAAGAAACAAATCTTGTTCTCAACTGGGAAAAATGTCATTTTATGGTACCAGAAGGTATTGTGCTAGGACACAAAATTTCTAGTAAAGGGATAGAAGTAGATAAAGCAAAAGTTGAGACCATTGAGAAACTACCTCCCCTTAGTTCAGTTAAGGCAATTAGAAGCTTTTTAGGACACGCTGGTTTTTATAGAAGATTTATTAAAGACTTTTCTAAAATAGCTAAGCCATTAACGAAATTACTAGAAAAAGACGTACCTTTCAATTTGATCAGGAATGTTTAGAGGCATTTAACACTCTCAAAGAGAAACTCACCAATACTCTAATTATAATTGCACCTGATTGGACTTTGCCTTTTGAACTAATGTGTGATGCGAGTGATTTTATAGTAGGTGCAGTTCTTGGACAGCAAAGAGACAAGCATTTTCAGCCAATCTACTATGCTAGCAAAACTCTAACAGCAGCACAAGAGAACTACACTACCACAGAAAAAGAATTGCTAGCTGTGGTTTCTGCGTTTGATAAATTTATACCATATCTAATATTGTCTAAAGTCATCGTTTTTACTAATCATTCAGCTCTTTGTTATCTTTTAACTAAATCCGATGCAAAGCCTCGACTAATAAGGTAGATTCTACTATTGCAGGAATTTGATTTGGAAATCCAAAACAAAAAAAGAGCTAAAAACTTAGCAGCAGATCACCTTTCTAGGCTTGAGAATCCACATCTCGAAGAACTTAATGAAGCTGAAATAAACGACTCGTTCCCTGAAGAGCAACTCCTAGCCATATCTGATTTTGAGGTACCTTGGTTTGCCGATATTGCAAATTACTTAGCTGCTAACATAACACCAAAGGGTTGACACATCAGCAAAATAGGCGATTCTTTACTAATGTGAAAAACTATTTATGGAAAGACCCTTTTATTTTTCATATTTGTGCAGACCAAGTCATTCGAAGATGTGTTACAAAGACTGAAGTCAGCAAAATCTTAGAACACTGCCATTCAGGACCAACAGGAGGACATTACAGTGGAACTAAGACTGCCCATAAAATACTTGAATCGGGTTTTTATTGGCCTTCATTATTTAAAGACGCTAGCAGGTATGTTACTTCTTGTGACAAATGTCAACGAACAGGTAATATCTCTAAACGTGATGAAATGCCTCAAACATATATGCTTGAATGTGAACTATTTGATGTATGGGGCATCGATTTCATGGGTCCATTCTCTAGTTCATTTGGAAATAAATACATCTTAGTAGCAGTCAATTACGTGTCTAAATGGGTAGAAACCCAAGCCTTACCTACCAATGATGCTAGAATGGTAGTAAGATTTCTTAAAAAACTTTTTTTTTATTTGGAACACCGAGAGAAATTATTAGTGATAGGAGAACTCATATCTGCAATACTCAGTTTGAGAAAGTTTTACGGAAATATGGAGTGTACCATAAGACAGCTACCCCTTACCACCCTCAAACCAGTGGACAAGTTGAAGTAGCTAATAGAGAGCTAAAACGTATCTTAGGGAAAACCGTACAAGTAAATAGAAAAGATTGAGCCATGAAAGTAGATGATGCTTTATGGGCTTTTAGAACTACCTTCAAAACTCCCAGAGGAACATCGCCTTATAGACTTGTTTATGGGAAAAGTTGTCATTTACCCTTTGAGCTAGAGTATAAAGCATTTTGGCCCATTAAATTTTTAAACCTCGACCCTGGTCTTGCAGGTGAAAAGAGACTCATGCAGCTAAACGAGTTGGACGAATGGCATTACAATGCATATGAAAACTCACGCTTATACAAGGAAATCACAAAGCGACGCCATGATGCTCGTCTGAAGCAACATAAACAATTTAAACCTGGCGATCTTATTTTGTTGTACAACTTAAGGCTTAAATTATTCCCTGGAAAGCTAAAGTCGAGATGGCCAGGCCCATTCATAGTCCAAAGTGTTCTTCCCTACAGCACAATTGAGGTAACACATCCAACTCAAGGCACTTTCAAGGTAAACGGTCATCGACTCAAACCATATTATGGTGACGACTTTAAGAATGATAGAAAGGAGCTTAGGCTCCACAATCCCTCATAAAGGTGAAGGTAAGAAGTCGAGCTTAGACTATAAACAAGCGCTTCTCGGGAGGCAATCTGAGCACTAACAAATTTGATTTTCTTAGATTCATAACTAACTCCTTAAAACGCAGATACCCCAGGACCACACGACCAGGAACACGGACGTGCCTAAGGCCGTGGGCACCCCACGATTAGGAACACGGCCGTGCGATACTACCGTGGCTAAACTTGTCAACCCATACACAGGCGCGTGAGCCTTGACACGGCCGTTGGAGAAGCGAACACTAGAAGACACGACCCTGTTATATGACCGTGTATGCTAGCACGCCCGTACTAGTAAGCCGTGGACAAAACTGAAAAATCAACACAGGCGTAGGACACGCCCGTGCCGACCAACCGTGGTCATACCAAAAAGTCCATGAAACACACGAGCCAACCCAAAGGCACACGGGCGTGCGCCACAGCCGTGGGACTAATTCCCTATTATTTAATTTCAATTTTCATTTTCTTTATTTTATATTCCTCCCTTTTTCCTTTTATTTTTGCACTCTAATTTTTATCGAGTAATACCTGAATTTACACACCGTTGTGCTATTCTCTTTCGTCACCCAAAATCATGAACTCTAAATAGCCCTTTCTCCAAATCAACTTTAACTACTCAAGGAATTCATCCAATATTCAGGGAGTTTCACTTCTCCCCTTATCTTATGATTTTATACTTCTATTGCTACTAATGTATCTTTGTACATTGAGGGCAATGTACATCTTAAGTGTAGGGGGGATCTCACTTTCATTCTTTGTATTATCTTTGAAACCCCTGAAAATTTTTGCCACTAACTTGTTACATTGTTCTCAAATTTCGAATTCTCACTTTCACTCTCTGCATTATTCTCAATCCCCTATTAAGATGAATTCTAATTGATTTATGATTTTTATTGATATGTTGAGAATTAAGACATAGGTACTTATGCTTTGATTATTCAAACTTTAAGACATTAGGGAATCAAGCATGATAAGTTGAAATTTTTGAGAATTTACAATTTTTCTAGGTTCTTTTCCCCAATTTTAAGTATTATCTTGAAATTTGAAATTCGTAGGATTGACATCAAAAGCCATAATTCTGGTGAGATTTTTGAGCCTTTTGAGCATACATCCTTTCGTGCTCACTTTTATTGTTGCTTGGAGTGAGTCAATACTAATTTGTTATTCTAGAACTTGCTTCGATTATACATGTCAAGACCACATCATTGATTTCATATACCGAAATGATAAAGGCAACTAGGTTTAACCCACTTACTCCATAAAAGCCTACCTTTATAAATTAACCCCTAGTGAACCCCATTGAGCCTAACAACCCATTCATTGACTTACCCTTAATATTAACCTATAACCCATTTTTGTTGAATTCCCTTCAATTATTTTGATCCCTATTTTTGTCGAGATTTGAGTTGAATAATTTTCTAGCTTTGTTCTCCTTTTCAATTTGTAAAGTTCATAAATATTCAATTTATTGTTATTTGATTTGTTCTTAAAATATGTATATGTATATACATTTAATTTAGTTGTAATTCATATTTCAATTGTAATTCAATATTTTTGCATATTTCTATTATAAGCTTTCGAACCCAAAACGATGTCATCCAAAAGGCTTTAGTTCTAGGGATATGTTTCAGTGATAGAAATCTTTCTAGTTAGATGATTTTTCAATTCAATCTCAATTCTAACCATCTTTTTTCAGCTTGTGACCACACCCCTAACCAAAGCCCCATTACAACCATTTAAAGACCTTTTGATCGATGTGTCATATCAATACATAGTGGTAGAGATTTGATTTTCCTGCAAGCTTATGGTAATAGCTTTTCAGATTGACTAATGAGTGCTTAAATTTTTTAACCTAAAACACTTTGAGTGGATAGAGTGAATCTTTAGTGAGGATGTCAACTCTTATTGATTTTGAATTAAAAGGTAACTATTGAGGAGAGAGGAGAAACCCTATGTTTCTGTGATAAAATTCTCAACTTAGAGTGTTTGAGACTTTAATTTTCTTCTGGTTGAATTTTCAATGTATGATCACTTGTAGATTGATTCAATACATTATTAATAAGGGTTATAAGTTAAGAAGAATGACTTTTAATTGTGAGTTGAGATTTTTCTTGAGGACAAGAAAAGGCTTAAGTATGGAGGTATTTGATGAACCGTAAATAATACATGTTGTTACCTCATGCTTAGCACATTTATGGATGAATTATTCCTTGATTTGTGGAATTTGATGCTCCTAAACCTTTAATTTCATGTTTTACACTCAGGTGAGCTTAGGAGAGTGAAAAGAACAAGAAACAGGCCGAAAACGGAGAAAATGGGCTAAAGTAAGGAATCAACATGGCCTGGAAGTTCACCACACGGGAGTGTCACACGGCCGTGCCACATAAACAGGCTCAATCACGGCCTAGAATCGATTCACACTGGCAACCTACACGGCCGTGCCACTTTAATAGGCTCGAGCACTACCTCCACATTGACTCACACGGGCGTGTCCTTGTCGTGAGAAAGTTTAATTTCACTCGAAAAAGGCTACTTAGGGGCTAAGAAAGACATTCTAAACTCTATATAAAGACCTAGGAGGTAACTACAAAGGGGGAGGGGGCCGAGGACATTATTCCCACCAACAAGAGGAGTTAAAGGTAGGGGATTACTCGAAGGAAAGCCCATTGATCCATCTCAGAAGCCAGGATCTACATCAAGACAGAGGATCTCCCTTCTATCCTTTCAAGAATTTTGGGTTTTCTTATGTTTTGATATTTTATTTATTCTAAGATATTTTTTTTATAATTATGAACTAAAACCCCAAATATCTAAGAGGGATGAAACCTAAGACGAATCTTGTTATTGTTATCTGAACTATATGATAAATATTTGATTTGTTCTTAATTATGTTTTTAACTCTTGAATTGATATTTCCAGGATATTAATTTAAGTCGAATGTGCTTATACAGAGGAGCAAAAGTCCCTGTATAGGAGTAGATCCAACACAATTAAGCGGAGTTGATCACATTCCTAGACATAAGACGAGGAAAATCTGCCGGATTAGAGTCAAATCTAATATGAGGAGCCAAAGATCGAGTTAATGTAAGACTAAGGGTTTTAATTAGAAAGATATTTCAATTAATTAATCTAGGATTAGTTGTTCTTATCCTCGAGGGAGGTATTAACATAATTTAAGGATCTCTACGAATCAAGTCAAATGAAGAAACCATCTAGTTCAGAGTTAGATAACAAGTGAAGTCTAGGTGGATTCTTCCTTAGGTATTGCCTTCATCAATCAGTTTTCCCAAAAGCAATTTCCCAATTTACTTTTTGTCGTTTCTTTAGCTTAGTTTAAAATAGTTTACAACCAAACCCCTTTTATTTCTTAGGCTAGATAATAGGAAGGAAGTCATTACTAGTACTTTTAGTTTCTTGGATTCGATATTTCAGTTTTACAACTAGCTATACTACTATTCGATAGTTGTGCTTGCCTTTTATCGTGATATTAGTTAGTTTATAGGTGCGATCAGATTTTATTACTTCATCTCATCACGATCAAATATGAACTTGTACTTACCCGTTTTCTTTGGTCCCTAAAATGCACTAATTTAGAAGTATGACCATACGTATTGAGGGATAGGTAAATACATCATGGTGGTTTTGTAAAAATTAGAGTGGAATAAGAAGGGGCAGTGTGATATAGTGATTATGGGTCTAGTTAAGATATGCAAAACAAAAGAAAAATATAGAAAAGGTCAATACAAGTAGAAAAAATATGTGGATAATGAAAAGCAAAAGCATTATGAGTGAGAGAAATTGAAAAGGCCAAAAGTGACTAAAAAACAAAGTAAAAAAACATTAGAAAGCTCAATCATTAGTGCACAAAAACTCGTAAGCCAACTGTAGTTTCATTATCATGTTCTGACTTCTTACATGGAGAAATAGGGAAGTGAGCAAGAAGGGTCATTAAGAGGAAGAATAAGGGACAATGTGATGTGCTAAACTACTTTTGTATTTGAAAATATTTTTTTGCTCCTTTTTCTTGAATTTCATACCAACCTTAAGCCTCAAAAGATTACAAGCCAAAAAGTCTTATGTGACCTAGGTAAACCTATTCATGAATGGACGTTGTATCAAGTAATTGCAATAAAGATTGTTTGTATTATGCTAGGATAATCAAATTACCTATATGATTTATCAATGGATTAATATATTTGAGAACCTTGTTGTTTATACTTCATAATATACTAAACTTAGATGTTTGAAATTGAGAATGTTAAGCCATTTATATATCATGTCAAAATTACGCATATGTATGATTATTCCTAGTTATGTGTTCCACAACTTGTCTTTGTATCATACTTGTTCAAGAGTAGCCTTCTAACTTTTGTTTTTATGTTTTCCTTACTTAAGGACATGCAATGACTTAAGCGTGGGGGAGTTTGATCTGCTGCAATTTGTTGTAGAAAAATAATCCACTTTTTGTACTTATAGAGTTCGTATAAAAGCAATTTCATTATGGTTTACTTAGTTTTTCACTTTTAGTTCTTAAATAACAAAAATCATGATTTGAGTTATTTATATGACTTTAGGGGCCCAAGTAGGCTAAAAGAAGGGTAACATATTTGGTGAGTGTACAGGACATCCTTTGGAGGCATGAGAACATGAGATTGGTCACCATGTTACCACACGGAGGGTCGATGTTGCAACATAGTGGGCAAGATACCCAAAAGAGCAAGACTACCTTCAGTGTCGTGACATAGCCAGAGGATGTCATGACACAGGCCTGGATCCAAGCCTGAGCCAATAGACTGCCACCAGTATTATGACATAGGCTCATGATACCGCCCTAACATGACGAATTAATGAACTGAGATCGTTTTTGTATGCACAAGAAACCTTAATGAATAAACGTTAGCCGATTTAGGTTAATAGACGACCAACCCTAATTTTATAAATAGGCTTCACTGAATGCTTCATAAATAATCTTTTATGTATCTTTAATCTTTTATTCTAGTTTGGTTGCAACTTTTATTTAGCTTTCAATTTTTAATTTCTTTTGTACTTAGGATTTCCATTTTAAATTCAATTTTATTTTCATCCTGGTTCTTTGAAGAATTTGACTTATGGATTCTTCAACTCTTTGTGGATTTCTGTGCTTTCAATATTCAATACAAATTAAGATTTCTCTTAAACCCTTATTCTTAATCTATTTTTATTTTTATCGTTTTAATCAAATTTATGTTGTCTATGAGGTCCATGAGTAACTAATCCTCTTATGGGGGATTAGCGAATGCACGTAGGAGTAATTAATTTCTATGTAGGATTTCTTAGCAGATTAGCTGGTTAGGATAGAAAGAACTTAAACCCTAGGCCTGACAACCCTAGGAAGTCATCTAGGTAGGAATCAACTCAAAATTGGTATTACTTATCCATGAACACCTTACCCCAATCCAGTCAGGATTGTAAGGTCGAGAGATAAGTAGTTCTTACTGACTCATTAGTTGAGTGAAAGTCGAGAGATCCTACTAGGTTAGCGACATCTCTCCACTAGTTGATTGAGTAGAACTCGAGATAGGAATTAGTTACGACCACTGAAGTGACTTAGTCTTCCATGCTTAGAATTGATTGAGTCAACAAATTAGTTTTCCATTTTTCTTTTAATGCAATTTAGTTATTTTTCTTTAATATAAATTTTCTCTCTTTATGTTTTATTATAATATTTAATTAAAATACTAATTAGATATATTAACATTGAAGTTAGAATTAATTTAGTATCCACCTCCCTTGGGTACAATCCTCGAAGTACTTCCATACTTCATTGTATAAACCATATTACAACCTGACTCGTATACTTGCGAAAATTGCCTAACTCTTATATTTGGTTACAGGAATTACACTCTAGACATTAGTGCGTTTAGAGGCAGTTACACAACAGGGGACGTCCCAACGTGCGACGTGAAACACCCCAAACCTGACCTAAAAGTTTAAGCCAAATCTGGAAGAGTTACACCAATGTATTGAAAGCTAATTCCAGATAGTATTCAAAAACCATTCAAACCCTTACTTGATTTGTAGCAAAAATCTTTTTAGAGTTTAACTTTGAAAACCAAAAATCCATTTTAGTCAATTTAAGTGATTTTGCAGTTTCATTTTAGAAATTGTCAGATACTGACGAGATTATCAAAAAGCAAGGCACGTTCAGAAACAAATTACAAACCCAAAAGATTAAATCATAAACACATCAGTGCAAACACAATCCGAGATCCCATACGCCGTTCAATCTTAAGTCAGATGTTTACCTGCACAGATAAAGATAAGACAAGAAAGAGCTCCCAAATTCGACATATAGCCAAACTTAAATACAAATAAACAGATCATAACATCTAAAACATAGTAACGTAGAGAATTTAACAATAATTATATAACCAGTACGGAATAGACTTTGAGTATCACAAAGATTCAACAATGGTAGCATAACAGAATAGAACAAAATAGAGCAAAACAAAACAAAATTGAGTAGAATAGAAAAAGAAATGTTTGTTTATGTCATTATAGTATTTTTCAAAACCATTCAAAGTGCAGATTTATCAAAAAAACATCTTACCCAACTTCGCTACACACCAAAATAGAGTTCTCTAGAACTTATCCAACCAAATCACACCAACAAATAATTATGGACAATGCCACCAAAATTTGTAGTTAAAACTGCTAGATCAAATAGATGTGTTCAAGCCACAATATTGCAGTCAAGCTGCCAGAACAAAATTATGTACAAACCACCAGATAATGCAGATCATTAAATTGCTAGAAAGTTTCTACTTTCACATGATCCCAAATACCATGCAATATGTCATGGCATACATATACAGAGTCAAAGTAATAAACATGTAGGTCATGCTATCAAACCATAACAGAATCAATAGACATGGGAGTCCATGCTTTATAAAATAGATTTACCAAACCTTAACAGATATCATCAAATTGCCATGAAGTCACATGCATGGTTATATATCAGAATCAATACCAATCAATTCAACATATTCAAATATCACATATTCTTAATCAATAGAGTAACAGAGGAGCGTACCATCAGACTTAACAGAATATAGATCATACTTGGATAATTCACATATCTCAATGCATCCAAACAATGTACATTATACATTAGCAATTATCTTTACTTATCTTAAACCAAAACGGACATAAGTACAGATTGTAGATTATTCACCAACATATTAACAATTACTGAGTTTTGTAGCTTAATACAGATCATACAGACTCTACGGAAGGCCTACCTTCGGTCCAAACAATGTTCACGGCCTTAGGGGAAATTTTAGAATTTTGACCCACATGGGCTAGCACGTGCCCGTTTGGCCCTCTTAATGGCTCACATGGCTTGGAAACACGCTCGTGTCCCTAGCCCGTATGACCCTAAATAATGCCTCACACGGTCTGTCACACAGCCCTACACACGGCCGTTTGGTGCATATAGCCTACCACACGACCTGGCACACAATCGTGTGGCATTAAAGGCCATGTTTCTCGACATTTTTAAATTATAGAAATTCGGGTGTTTGTTACCCACCTGTTATAGATTCAATGCAGAAGCAACAAGGATGAATTTTTGTCCCTAAAATGACATTATAACGACAAATCACGCAACTCGTTCATAAACAAATCACTAAGATTAGCATCCAAAACTGAAGTTACATCAAAGAAATTTTGACATAAAACCTTAAATCGAAACTTACCAGCAACTAAATTGAACCAGGCAAGAGAAGTCAAATCCCGTATAGAATCAATTTGGCATGTAACAGCCCATTTTTAATGAAATCAGAATAGTGGTTTCGAGACCACAAATCTAATTTCAAATATTTATTTTATTATTATTTTATTTCTTACATCATGATAGAAGTATTGTATAAAAATTTTGTTAAGAATTTTTATCGTTTACATGCTTAATTTGATAAAAAGGACTAAATCGCGTAAAGTGCAAAAGTTAAGTTCTAGTAGCTAAAGGTATTAAATAGTTATAGAACCTTAAATTTTGAGTCCTTATGTGCTAATTAGACCATAAATGTTGATAGTGGAATATGATGGCTTGGTATAAGTGAAATTATAAATGTTTTAAAGGTTATATATGTAATACAGTAAAAAATGAAAAATTAAATAAAAAATCAAGCTATCATCTTTTACCTTTCTTCAACTAAAATTTCAAATAAAAAGAAACCATGAAAGCTTCCAAGGTTCAGCCATGGTGTCTTTGGGTGCATGGTATGTATTTTAGTTCCGGTTTTAATGATTTTTATGTTTTCAGGATCATTATAGCTTAATCTAACTAGCTCAGGGACTAATTTGTGAAATTTTTAAACTATTAGAGTTTTGAAATTAATGAATATGTATCAGTTTTGAAGATTTATGAAAGAAAATGATTAGTTGTTGTTAGATAAACAACTTTTGTTTAAGTGATTTTTGGTGAAATTGTCAAATAGGGAATAAATTAAAAAAATAGAAAATTTTACATGGTGAAATTATGAAATAATGAAATATAGGACTTGATAGGAACCTATTTGATATTCGGCTATGATGTGTTGTGGTTAAATTGCATGAATTTCCATTTTTAGGAGCTAAGGACTAAATTGAAAAAAATCATAAGTATAGGGGAAATTGTATTTTTGATAAAATGTAAATTTGGGTTAAATTGAATAAAATACATTTTAAGCTGAATTTATCCATTTAGATCAAGACAAACCTCTTACCTCTTTTTGAACCTTAGGAATTTGTAGGATACAAATGACATTTAATTCGGGTTTACATGATTCGGGTGCTAGTCCTGAACATCCTACCAATGGCTGAGGCCCAGCGTTGCGAATACTCAATAGCTCATGTGAGTGGCATTGTGTAGCTACATTTCGACCCACAGCTCATATGAGCAGGCCCATTTTCACAGCTCATGTTTGATTCACAACTCATGTAAGCATACATGTACAGGATTTGGCGGATTATAGTTATATGAATTAGCTCACTATGTGTGAGCTATCCTGATATCTAACGGTATTCTAAATGATTCAACGGGCATGATTTGGAAAGAGGATGGTAAGAGTTCGATATGAACTATGACATAAACACATATGAATTTTATTGAAATGGTAATACATGGTATATTGAGAGTTGATATGGATAATATATGTATTTGATACATGATAAAATGTTGTGTTCATCCAAGATCATATTGCCTATGTTATATGTTTAAATGGCTAACATGTTTGTGTACATGCTTAGGCTTTGACCAAATTGTGGTTGGAATATACTAAGTTAACTTACCTATTAGGTGATTAAATGGTAAATGTTGTTTTATATTATATGAACTTACTAAGTAATTATGCTTACTCTGTGTTATTTTTGGTGTTTTATAGTGAATCGAAAACTTGTTCGGGTTGGAAGCTTGTCAGTGTTTTATCACACTATCTATCAGCTATATCGGTACTTTTGGATGTTTCTAAATTTGCTTATAATGGCATATATAGGTATTTTGGTTGATAAAGTAGCCATTGGTCTTGGCTTATGTTTATGGCATTTTAAGTGATGATATGGATTTAGTTTTGGTATGTATATATAATTGGCTTTTAAGTGGTTGATGTTTTGGCTTATTATGGTTGAATGATTGAAGATGAAATGGTAACTTAAAATGCATGTATATATGGTCTTGTGATATGTTTAAATATGGTGTTTTGATACTTTTGTTATAAATGTCATGAATGGCTATAATTGCTAGCTGTTGAATGGTACATTTGGTACCTTTTGGTATGAAATTGATAGGTAAATCAAATGGTATGTTTTGGTATAAACTTAGCTAAAGGTTAGTTAGACATTTGGTCAAATTGTGTTTATAAGTGTACATGTTTGATTGTTGATATTAAGGTACCCTTTAGGCATATTGGTTGTATGAAAAATGAATCATATTTGATTTTCTTGATTATGTATGGTTTTGATGTATTTTGATGGCTTGTTGGATTGTGCAAAAATGATTGTAAGTACATGCATGAATGGGTGAGAAAAATGGCTTGGAAATGGCTTTTTTTTTTATCCATACGGGCTGTAACACCCCGAATTTTTGGGGGCCAGAAGTTTTGAGTTCTGCACGTAGGGTTAGTGAAAAGGTGGCACTATTATGGTTGGTTGCGCATCTAGGTGTTAGATTGGGCCTGCTGGTCTGGTGGTTGAGTGTGTGTTAATTCGCTTTGAGGTTCCAGGTTCGAGTCCTTTTGTGTGCATTCTGGGGGAAACAATTTTATTTTAGTATGGTTTTTAATTATAATAGATTTTATTTATTTATTATCATTTTTTAATATTATTTGGGGGTCAATTATTTTTTGTTTTCATATGTTCTCCCCTCCTTTCTTCCTCTCTCTGGTTTTATTTTATTATTTCATTTTTCTCTTTTTGCTATTATTATTTCTTTTTGGAAATAGTTTTGTCCGCAAATTTTGGAGAGCCTCATCCTCCGTCATCGAGTCAGCGTCTGGGCATCTTTGATCATGAAACAGGTGTGGGTTTCTTGCCTTTTTACTTAATTGCGAAATTTAATTCGATTCTTTGAAAAGTCGATAGATGGTGAGCAAGTGTTCACCAATCTGATATTCTCAATGAAGAACTGCTATTTTGTGCTTAGAATTTGTTTGGTTGGGTATAATTTCAATCTATCGAGGATCAGAAAGTGCTCCATGGCTGAGAGCACGTTTTTTTGGACAATTTTAGGATGGTTTTGTGACCACACAGGCAGCCGCACGGTCGTGTTTCGATTCACAAGGCCTTGTGCTTTTGGGAATTAGGGTTTCCGAATGGGATTTGGCGCCACACGGCTTGGTGTAATGCCCAAAAATCTTTTATATTTATTTATGTATGTTGTGACACAATTGTCTGATTGCTTAAAGTGGTTTTTTGTTCTGGGAGTGTCTAAGAAGTCTTAGGTTCAAGCCTTAGCTTTGGCAAATTTTTGTTTTTAAATGATTAAACCCCTATATGTAATCAGTAGGCTTATAAATAAATGTTGGTGAAATATGTCAGAATGGGCCTACTGGTCTAGAGGATAAGTGGCGTGTTATTGTTACTTGATGTTTGAAATTCGAATCCTTGCATGCGTGATGGGATCAAATTTTTGCTAATTTGGATGGCTAGAGTTTGTATTTCATTAAAAATCTGAGTAGTGGGAAGGTTGGAGAGTTTTAGGGAGAAAATTGTGGGACTTGGGGAGTTATCCCGATTTAGGGGATGTAGATTTCGGTTCCCTCTCTCTTTGTTTCAAAAATTTCGGTGGCTGATAGTTTCTTTTCTCTCTTCGTTTTCATTTTGCTACTGTTTGTTTCCCCTAAAGTCTCCTTGTTGCTACCGAATTTCTATTATTTCCACCCCTATCAATTTTTTTTACTTTATTTTGTTAATTCATTCGTCTCAGTTCTTTCTTTTCCAAAAATCTGTACCGAATATTGCTAATTGGGTTGATTGTTATCTTTTCTTTTCAAACAAAATTTGGTTCCCTTATTTCCCAAAGCTTGTGACTTTAGTTCCTCTTCTTTCTCTCAAGTTGCCATTTTCATTTCTTTTCTATTCTCTTTGGCTGAATCCTGTTGAGTTTTTGCTGCCATTTTCTTTTCTTTTATTGATTTTACTTTCCCCTTTGACGAACCCCTTTTGGCTAACTTTTGATTTCCTCTCCTTTCCTAGCGGTGCCATTCTTTTCTTTTCACGTTAGTTCCCTAACGGTTGCTGCCATTTTTCTCTTCTTTTGCTATTCGGTGATTTGTTTCTTTTCGTACTGATTAAGTGTTGATTCGTGCTTCGTCCTCTCGGTGTTGGTAGGTATGTGTGTTTGGTAAAGTATAATGAACATAGTGTGAATTGATTAACAAACTCTTGTTTAATGAAGCTTATTTTTTATATGTTAGGGGAAAGACAAGGATTGGAGGAGTTCAATTGACGCCCTCATTCTATTGTTCTCATATCTCGTTGATCGGTTCAAGGTAAGTGAGGGATGGATTAATTGAATCGTTATCAATGTCATGTTTCCGAATTAACTGCGATTTAGGATTTATTGTGAGGGTGTTTATCGATTGAAGGTGTTGAGGTTGGGTGCGCTTGTGCGTTGGAAGCAAACAAGGTGTGTAAACATAACTCTACAACCTGAAATCAGCGAAAAGCTGAAAAGTGTAAATCGTTGACGCCACACCGTGTCTCGGTTACTGCTTGCATTTTGACTTTATAATTACATGGGGATTACACACTAAGTTTTCGTAAACTCACCCCTCTTTGTTTTACTGTACAGGTAATCCCCTGTCATAAGTGGATCGGTGCAGTAAAGGACTCAGAGGTGGCCACGCGACTGTATATATATTTTCGTTCTTGATTATGTTTTTAATTATTTTTATTTGGGGTATTTTTACTATAATATGGCCTTTTTGGATTTTCATGGTTAATTTAGGATTTCTAATGTTTTTACAATTGCTAGTAGTAGGATTAAACAAGTTTTCAAAACGAATCAAATGCTTAAACAAAAAACACTCAAATATCCAAACTGATTTAAAAAGCTTCTGCAATAAGAGACATTCTAAAAATTAACAACATTTTGAAAAAAAAATAATTTTGTGATAATGAACAACATTTTGAAAATGAACGACGCATCCTAAGATTAACACAAGTTTTTGTAAAGAGGTTAAATAGGGAAGAGGTTTTTACGACAACTCATTTATTTTGAAAAACACTACCATGTGACATCGCCAGATTTAGCCATAACGTCTAGGCTGGGTCTGAGGTGTTACACCTAGCCACACGGTCGTGTAGCCGATTTAGGGATTTTTATCAATATTCACACGGCCATGTCCCTTGATCATACGGGCATGTGGGTTTGGGAATTAGGGATTTAGGGATTTGGTTCTACACGGCCGTGTAGCTAATTTGGGGATTTAAAGATTCCACACGAGCGTGTGTTTGGGACACACAGCCGTGCCTGGTGGGCACACGGGCATGTGAGACCCTCACACGGCTGTGTCTGCCCTGCACTCTATTTTAGCAAATTTGGATAGTGATATCGGCGTGATATGAAGTAATAAAATTTATAAAGAACTTGATCAAACCTAAACTGGCTAATATCACGATGTTTTTAAGGCAAGCGCACCTGTCGACAGTAGTATAGTCTAGTGATAAGATCGAGTATCATACCCAAGGGAACCGAAAGTACTATTACTCACTTTCTTTCTATTATTTAACCTAAAAATTAAGTGAGGGTTTATTTAAAACTAACTCTAAAACTAACTAAGAAAAGCAGGAAAAATAAATTGGGAAGAACTTTTAGGGAAAAGCTAATTGATATGATTAATACTTAAGGGAGAATCCACCTAGACTTCACTTGTTATTATTTTCTTGAATTATACGAGTTATTTACTTGACTTGATCCGTAGAGATCCCTAATCTATGCTAAACCCTCCGTCGAGGTGAAGAGCAACTAGGCCTAAGTTGTTAATTAAAGTTCCTTTATTAATTAACTCCCTAGGTTGCATTAATTCGATCTATGGTTCCCCATATTAGGTTTGACCCTAATCCGGCAGATTTATGTCGCCCTATGTCTAGGGTTGCATGCAACTCCGCTTAATTATGGTAGATCTACTCTTATCACAGGGACTTTTACTCCTCTGCTTTAAGCACATCCAATTCTTGAATCAATACCTAGGACTATTAAATCAAGGATTAAAAACACATAATTAAGAACAATTCAAGTAATTCTCATAATAATCAAGAATAAATAACAAGATCCGTCTTAGGTTTCATCCCCCTCAAGTATTTGAGGGGTTTAGTTCATAATAATAAAAGAAAACATCTCAGAAGTTATAAAATAACAAATCATAAAAGAAACCAAAAACCCCTGAAGGAATTTAGGAGAATCCTCTATGTTGATGCAGAACTTCGGCTTCTGAGATGAATCAATTGGCTTCTCCCTTCGAGTAATCCCTTGCTTCTACCTGTGGTGTGGCAGAAAGACGAGAGGAAAAGAATATAGAGGGTGTGTAAAAGATGGAAGAAGACCCTCTCTATGTTGCCTCATGGGGTCTTTATATAGAGAGGTTTTGGGGATTCTTTCTTAGCCTCTAAGCATGCTAATTTGAGTGAAATTTGTCTTTCCTGCGACTAGAACACGCCTGTGTGCCACACCCGTGGGGGTTCGATAGAGGCCGTGTGATTTAGCACGCCCGTGTATAGCGGCCGTGCTTGTTGGGGCTTTGTCCGTGTGATCTTCGTGAGGCACGCCCGTGTGGCACGGCCGTGTGGCATCCTCTGGCCCGTGTGATTCGTGCTTTTTGGTCTATTTTTCACCGTTTTGGGCCCATTTTCTGTTCTTTCATCTCCCCTATGCTCTCCTGAGTATAAGATATGCAAAAGAAAGATTAAGAGCACCAATTCTTACTAAATTGATAATAATTCATCCAAAATATAGGATAAACATGAGGTAAAAATATGTATAAATTAGCGCTTACCAAATACCCCCACACTTAAACCTTTGCTTGTCCTCAAGCAAAATCTCAATCCCTAAAGGAAACCATTCTTCTTGATCTATAGCCCTTATCAATAATGTTTCGAATTAATCCACAGGTAGTTATACAATGAAAATTCAATCTCAAGAACATTTAAAGACTCAATCGCTCTAAGTTGAGAATTTTATCATTGAAAACATAAGTTTCTTCCTTCCTTCTAAGTAGTTATCTCTCTATCTTAATTAACAGGAGTTGACATCCTCACTAAAGGTTCACTCTATCCACTCGAAGTGTTTAGGGTTCAACATTTAAGCACTCCTTAGTCAACCTGAAAAGTTATTACCATAAGCTTGCAAGAAAATCAAATCTCCACCACTAAATTTTGATATGATACATTGATTAAAAGGTCTTTTAATGGTTGTAACGGGGCTTGGTTAGGGGTGTTGTCACAGGCTGCAAAAAGAAGGTTAGAATCGAGATTGAACTGAAAAATTATCTAGCTAGAAAAATCTCTATCACTGGAACATATTTCTCAGCTAATTCTTGTGAAACTATCATTTCTGCCTTGGTAGCCTTAAAATAGAAATATGCAAAAACTTGTTCGACTATTACAAGTTACAATTGAATTTGACTGTATGTACTCATCCATTTTTTTTTTAGGAACAATTCAAGTATTTACAATAAATTGAACAAAACTTTACAATTTAGAAAATAGAATAAAGCTAGATGAAAAATTCAACTCAAATCTCGACAAAAAATAGGGATCAAAATAATTGAATGAAATTCAACAAAAAATGGGTTATTGGTTAATAATTAGAGGGTGAGTCAATAGAAAAGGTTGTTAGGCTCAACGGGGTTTACTAAGGGTTAGATTTATGGAGGTAGGCTTTTTGTGGAGTGAGTGGGTTAAATCCTATGTGCCTTTATCATTTCAGTATATCAAATCAATGATGTGGTCTTGACACGTATAATCAAAGCAAGTTCTAGAATCACGATTCAGTATTGACTCACTCAAAGCAATAATAAAAGTGAGCACGAAGAAAATGTATGCTCAAAAAGGCTCAAAAATCTCACCAGAATTATGGCTTTTGATGTCAATCTTGTGAATTTCAAATCTCAAGATAGTGCTTAAAATTAGGGAAAATAACTTATGCAAAAATTGGGGATTCTCAAAAATTTCAACTTATCATGCTTGATTCCCTAATGTTTTAAAGTTTGAATAATCAAAGTACAAGCGCCTATATCTTAATTCTCAATATATCGATAGAAATCATAAATTAATCAGAATAAATTCCTAATAGGAGACTGAAGATATTGCTATTAGGAAAAGTTCAGGGGTTTCAAAGATAGTATAAAAAGTGAAAGTAAGTTACCCCTCCACACTTAATATGTACATTGCCCTCAATGTACAAGGAGAATATTAATAACAATTAAAAGCATAGCATCATAAGATAGGGAAGGGTATGAAACTCCCTGCTTTGGATGGATTAGTGGAAGAGCTAGTAGGTTTGGCACTGTGTTCCCTTTTTCATAGAGATTTGAGCTGTAGAGCTCCTTTGAAACTGCGAAGGGATTTATTAGTCGTGGGAGGTTAAGATGAAGAGGGATTATTTCGTTAGGAGATAACGTTATGATAATAAAATAGAAAATTTACTAAAATTCAAAATAAAGAAAAATATAAGAAAATTAAAAGCTGCAAAAGGAAAAAGAAGAATTAACATTTAGAGGTTAAGATTAGTGTGTACTAGGTAGAAAAAGAAAGATAGAAGACAAAATAAAATAAAATAAAACAAAAACAAAAGTAAAAATAAAAATAAAATAAATTAAAATAAAAATAAAATTAATAAAAGAGGATCTAATCCTCTGGTGGGTTTCGTGGTGGTGGGACGATGCCAAGGTGTTGACATATGTGCGATAAGGTGGCGTCGATGTAATCGAGGCGCTGCTCAAAGTGGTCCAGACGCTCGGATATGTCAATACTGGATGCTGCCGTCTGCGGTGGTCGTCTAGGGCGTGGTGGCTCAGCTGGCGCGTCCTCTGCTGGTGGTGGCGGTGGGACATCATCAGGAATGTCCTCTGGATCCTCGCCTTCTTGGACAAGGCAAAAGTGGAAGTGGTCGCCACCGAGACGTCGCTCGACCATCCTCATCGAAAGCATGCTCTGGATGCCCTGGGAGGACATCTGGCCAAGTAAGATGTAGGAGGAGGTCTAGGCTGCAGTGTTAAACAGGACGAAGTAACGGCCTAATCGAGTGATGTACGGGCCCATGGATATGACTCCCTTGCGGTGCCTCTCGGTCTAATGTTGCATGGCGAGTGCGATGAAATATGCAAGGTCAATGGGGTGGCCATTCGCCATGCACCATAAGAAGTAGACGTCGTGTGTGTTGACGACGCCTTTGCTCTCTCGGCGACCTGTAATAGTATGAGCTAGGAGTGCGTGGATATACCTGAGAGAGGGAGGGAGAGCGGAGGCTTTGCTGACGCTGGGGTTGTATAGTTGTCTTCCTGGGGCAATCTCTCTCCAGCAATCAAGGGGTCGGATATGGATGCGCCTAGAAAGGGTGGGGAAACTCTCCTCAGCCATAAACTGCTCGGTGTAAAGGCCGAGTGCCACACTGAATTCTGGGACACTGAGTTGTCGAACAAGCCCTCCCGACCGAAATTGGACTGTCCCAAGATCATCGAACCGTGTCATCACCGTCTGAAGGTGGAATGTGGTACAGAACTCGAGAGTGAGTTCAAGGTATGTGGGCTCTACGATCTGAAAGAACTGGTCCCATGGGTCAGTGGCGAGCAGGGCCCGGACATCATCTACCAGGCATACTTGTTCGAGGGCCCTCCAGTCGATGCATCGGCCCATCGTGATATTGCGCGCACGCAGCAGCTGGTAGCGTTCTTCCTAGGAGTCTTGTGAAAAAGTAAGAAATGGGTGGCGCACCTCGGAAGTGGGCTTAGTCGAAGAACTCCCTGGCCCCTTTCGTTTCTTAGAGGCGGGGACGGCAGCTTTCCTGGCTCGAGAAGATGACATGGGATCTAAAAAAAATAGTAATTGATATTAAAATATAAGAAAAATAAGAAATGCAAATAATTAAAAATAAAGAGGCTGAGTAATAAAATAAAATAATTCCTAATATGAATGAGAATTAACCTTGGTAGTAGAATCTAATCATTTTTAAAATTTGCATAGGGATTCCTTTTATGAATGAATGTATATATACTAAACTAAGTAACAAATGGCATATTCATGTGTGTTTAAGTGGCATATTTTCAATGTGTATTAGATGGCAACTAACTATGGTGTTAAATTGCATAAAATTGGCAAATGGAATCTAAAATGGCAAGCAGAATTTTAGACTATTCTAGATTATTCTCTATTTCCTAATTCTCTAATAGCCTAAATCAATAATAACATTAAAAAATGCAGTAAAAATAAAATAAATGAGAAAAAGGGAGAAAATAGAACCAAATTTGGTGTCACACGATCGTGGGTACTGTTGCATGGGCGTGTGGATCAAGAAAATCTAGAATGGTAGCGTTTTAGAGGGCTGTGATGGTGTTTTTGGAGGTTTAGGGAGGTTTTGAGGGAAAAAGCTTAGGGTTTAGATGAAATGGGAAGGGAGAAATGGCCCTGTATATATACATTTTGGGTCATACGGGCATATCGCACGCCCGTGTGAGTCTTGTTGAGCCCGTGCTTTTCGAAAATTGGAGGTTTTTGGCGTGCCACGTTCGATGAGCACGCCCATGTTTCCTTTGAGCACGGCCGTGGAGATTAGTCCTTCGTTAAACGCACGGGCGTGGTAAGGTATACACGGCCGTGGAGATCAGTCCTTCGTTAAACGCACGGGCGTGTAATATAGTACACGGGCGTGTTTGAATTGACAGTAGCTTCCACGGGCTTGTGGCACGGGCGTGTGGATCTATGTTTGCCCGTGTGGAAGTTGCAGGGTTGCCACGACCATATCGCACGGCAGTGTGTTTTTCTGTCTTACCCGTGTAGATGTCGAAGAGTCGCCACGGCCATTTCGCACGACCGTGGGATTTTATCGGAAGCCCGTGTTTTGGGGAAACGGTACTCTATTTGCACACGGTCTGCCCACACGACCGTGTCTCTGCTTTTCGGTATGCGCACGGCCTTAGGCACGCCCGTGTGCCTGGCCGTGTGGTCCATATTTTCTGCAGAAAAAGTGTTAGTTTATGTAATAAAATCACGAAAAATTTTAAAAAAAAGGAGGTTACTATGTTAGTGCTCGGGTTGCCTCCCGAGAAGCGCTTATTTAGAGTCTAAGCTCGACTCTTCCTAGAGATGTCAAGAAGAAACGGGATGGAGCCTAAGCTCCTCCTTGTTTTCTGCAAAATTCTCAATTTTATAATGTTTTAGCCTATGGCCATTTACCTTGAAAATACCGTGGTTGGGGTGTGTTACCTCGACAGTGCCGTATGGAAAGACTTTGACAATGGTAAACGGACCTGACCACCTTGATTTGAGTTTTCCAGGGAATAGTTTCAATCTTGAGTTGTAAAGTAGAACGTGATCACCTGTTTCAAACTACTTAGCTTGTTTTAGCCTTTTGTCGTGACGTCGCTTCACGGCTTCCTTATATAATCGTGAATTTTCGTACGCGTTGTAGCGCCATTCATCTAGCTCATTTAGCTGCAGAAATCTCTTTTCACCTGCACTTTTAAGATCAAGGTTTAGAAATTTTATAGCCCAGAATGCTTTATGCTCGAGTTCAAATGGTAGATGACAATTTTTTCCATAAACGAGTCTATAAGGAGATATTCCTATGGGTGTTTTAAATGCAGTTCTGTAAGCCCATAGTGCATCATCTAATTTTTTAGACCAGACCTTCCTATTTGATTCTATGGTTTTTTCTAGGATGCGCTTCAATTCTCTGTTTGTCACTTCGACTTGGCCGCTAGTTTGTGGGTGGTAGGGGGTGGCTGTTCTGTGGTGTACTCCATACCTTCTTAAAATTTTTTCAAATTGGGTATTGCAAAAATGTGTGCCCCTATCACTTATGATTATCCTAGGTGTTCCAAATCGAGAAAAAATCTTCTTCAAAAATCATACTACCATTCTAGCATCATTTGTAGGTAAGGCTTGAGCTTCTACCCATTTTGACATGTAATCTACTGCTACTAGTATGTACTTATTTCCGAATGAATTAGGGAAGGGTCCCATGAAGTCTATACCCCATACATCAAATATTTCACATGAAAGTATATAGTTTTGAGGCATTTCATTAAGTTGGGAGATATTACCTGTTCGTTGGCATTTATCACAAGAAGTCACATACCTGTTGGCATCTCTGAAAAGTGTAGGCCAGTAAAAACCTGATTCGAGAACTTTATGGGCGGTTCTGGTTCCATTGTGGTGTCCTCTTATGGGTCCTGAGTGGTAGTGTTCCAAAATTTGATATGCCTCTATGTCATCAACACATTTCCGTATGACCTGATCTGCGCAAATTCGAAAAAGAAAAGGATCTTCCCAAAAGTAGTTTTTCACATTAGCAAAGAATCGCTTCTTTTGCTGATGGGTTAGCCCTTTTGGGGTTATATTGGCTGCTAAATAATTTGCAAAATCGGCAAACCAAGGAAGTGTCGTACCTGCTAAAGTTAGGAGTTGTTCTTCAGGGAACATATCGTTTATCTTTTCGAGGTACCTGGGTTGTGTATTTTCTAGTCTCGAGAGGTGATCTGCTGCTAAATTTTCGGCTCCTTTCTTGTCTTTAATTTCCAAGTCGAATTCCTGTAAAAGTAAAATCCATCTTATTAACCGAGGTTTTGCATCAGGTTTGGCTAAGAGATAACGAAGAGCTGAATGGTCAGTAAAAACAATGACTTTTGACAAGATTAAATAAGATCTGAATTTATCAAAAGCAAAGATAACAGCTAGTAATTCTTTCTCTGTGGTGGTGTAGTTGGCTTGAGCAGCTGTCAATGTTCTGCTGGCATAGTAGATCGGTTGGAAGTGCTTGTCCCTTCACTGTCCTAAAACTGCACCTACGGCAAAATCACTTGCATCGCACATTAGTTCAAAAGGCAGATTCCAATCAGGTGAAATCATAATTGGAGCGCTGACTAACTTGTCTTTAAGGGTGCTAAAGGACTCTAAACATTCTTGGTCGAAGTTAAAAGGTATGTCTTTTTCTAGCAATTTAGTTAAAGGCTTAGCTATTTTAGAAAAGTCCTTAATGAATCTACGATAAAAACCGGCATGTCCTAAAAAACTTCTTATAGCCTTAACTAAACTGGGAGGGGGTAGTTTCTCAATAGTTTCAACTTTAGCTTTGTCTACCTCTATTCCTCTATTAGAGATTTTATGTCCTAGTACAATACCTTCCTGAACCATGAAATGACATTTTTCCCAATTTAGCACTAGATTTGTTTCTTTACATCTTATCAAAACAAGTTTCAAATTATTTAGACAGTGTTGCAAAGAGTTACCGAAAACGGAGAAATCGTCCATGAATACCTCCATGATATCTTCCACAAATTCGTTAAAAATAGCTAGCATGCATCGCTGAAAAGTAGCAGGAGCGTTACATAAACCAAAAGGCATTCTACGATATGCAAACGTACCGTATGGGCATGTGAACGTCGTTTTTTCCTGATCTTCTGGAGCTATCGGAATTTGGAAGTAACCAGAGAGGCCATTTAGGAAGTAATAATACATGTGACCGACTAATCTTTCTAACATTTGATCGATAAAGGGCAAAAGAAAATGATCTTTTCGAGTGGCGTCATTCAGCTTTCGGTAATCTATGCATACTATCCATCCTGTGACTGTTCGTGTTGGCACGAGTTCTTCTTTGTCATTGGATACCACGGTTAGCCCACCTTTCTTAGGAACAACCTGCACGGGGCTTACCCAAGAACTATCAGAAATAGGATAAATGATACCTGCATCAAGAAGTTTAATTACCTCAGCCTTTATGACTTCCTTCATGTTAGGATTTAATCGTCTCTGAGCTTGCATTGCTGGTTTATATTCATCTTCCATTAAAATCTTGTGAGTACAGAAAGAGGGATTAATTCCCTTGATATCTGAAATTTTCCAGGCTATGGCTTGCCTATGTTTTCTTAATACCTGAAGCAGTTCTTCCTTTTCTCTAGAGCTTAAATTTGATGCAATAATGACTGGCAAAGTTGAGTTCTCTCCTAAGAAGGCATATTCTAAGTGTTCTGGCAGTTGTTTTAATTCTAATTTAGGGGGTTCCTCAATGGAAGGTTTCTGTCTTAGCTTATCATGCATCTTTAAATTGTCATAGCTTATGTGTCTAGTGATAGTTTCGCTAGAGTCTAATTCTTTTCTTACTTTCTCCACTTCTAAGGAGGTTCCACCCTCTCCCTGAATAAGACACAATTCCAGAGTGTCGGTGATAGAGATTTCCTGTAAATTATCTTAAACAAAGTAATCAACCATATCAACAAAATAACAAGAATCATCTTGTTCTTTGGAAAATTTCATGGCATCATAGATTTTAAAAATGACTTCCTCTTCACCAACTCTAAGAACTAATTTACCATCTCCTACATCAATGATAGCTCTAGCAGTGGCTAAAAATGGGCGTCCTAAAATTAAAGGTACGTCAATGTCCTCATCCATGTCAAGCACAACAAAATCTACAGGGAATATAAATTTATCGTCTTTTACTAGCACATCTTCAATAATTCCCCTAGGATACTTAACAGATCTATCAGCTAATTGGATGCTCATCCTAGTGGGTTTAGGTTCCCCTAGACCCAGTTGTTTGAACATTTTATAGGGCATGAGATTAATACTTGCACCTAAATCAGCTAATGCTTTATTAATAATTAAGCTACCAATTAAACAAGGGATAGTAAAACTCCCTGGGTCCTTTAGCTTTGTTGGCAGTTTATTTTGGAGAATGGCTGAACATTCCTCGTTGAGTTCCACTGTGGCTAATTCTTCCAATTTTCTTTTGTTCGTCAGGAGCTCTTTTAGGAATTTCGCGTATTTTGGCATCTGTGAAATTGCTTCAAGAAAGGGTAAGTTAATATGTAATTGTTTGAAAAGTTCAAGAAACTTACCGAATTGGGCGTCTGCTTGGTCCTTCTTTAACCTTGCTGGGTATGGGATGCGCGGTTTGTACTCCCTGAGTGTTGGAGTGGTGTCATCCTTAGATTCCTCTACTTTATCCTTCGGCAGTTCGTGAGCATGCTTCTTTTCTGGTTCTACTAGCACTTTACCATCTCTTAGAGTGATTGCTTTCACATGTTCTCTGGGATTTGGTTCAGTGTTGCTTGGAAGCCCGCCATAAGGTCTTTCTGAGATTAATTTTGCAAGCTGACCGATTTGGTTCTCGAGTCCTTGGATAGAGGCCTGTTGATTCTTCAATGCTGTTTCAGTGTTTTGGAAACGAGTTTCTGAGGCGGCCATGAATTTAGTGAACATGTCCTCAAGGTTCGGCTTCTTTTCTTGTTGAGGTGGTGGCTGCTGAAATACCGGAGGCTGTTGTCTTTTATTTCCTTGTCCTCCCCATGAAAAATTTGGGTGATTTCTCCAACCTGCATTATAAGTATTACTATAAGGATTATTTTGAGGTCGAGAATTATTACCTATATAATTGGCTTGTTCGGCTTCCATGTTGTGTAGATGGTCTGAATTAAACATATTTCCTGGGGCTGCATCACATTGCATCACTGATTGAGCCTGGTGGAACCAACAAAATTATCAAATTTTTTATTTAAAAGTTCTACTTGGTTAGTGAGCATAGTAAAAGCATCAATATTATAGACTTCTGCGGCTTTCATCGGCTTTGTCCTCATGACTTGCCATTGATAGTTATTCAATGACATTTCCTCAATAAATTCGTAAGCTTCGTCAGGTGTTTTATTATTGATGGTTCCACCTACGGCTGCATCGATCATCTGCCTAGTTGATGGGTTTAACCCATTGTGGAAAGTTTGAACCTGTAGCCATAAAGGTAATCCGTGGTGAGGGCATCTTCTTAAAAGATCTTTGTACCTTTCCCAGGCATCATAAAGTGTTTCTAAATCCATCTGTACAAAAGAAGAAATATCGTTTCGTAATTTAGCAGTTTTAGCAGGGGGAAAATATTTAAGCAAAAATTTTTCAGACATTTGGTCCCATGTAGTAATTGAGCCTCGTGGTAGAGAGTTTAACCACTGTTTTGCCTTATTTCTTAGGGAAAATGGAAATAGCCTTAGGCGAATGGCGTCATCAGTAACGCCATTGATTTTAAAAGTGACGCATAGTTCCAAAAAATTGGCTAGATGTGAGTTGGGATCTTCATCCTGTAAACCGTCAAACTGCACAAGTTGCTGAATCATCTGAATAGTACTAGGTTTTAATTCAAAATTATTAGCAGCGATAGCAGGTCTAACAATACTAGTTTGAGTACCAATCACACTAGGTTTAGCATAATCATACATAGTACACGAAGCTTCTTCTGGTTCAGCGGGTAGTGCTGGAGGTTGGTGAATATTTTGATTTGCGGCAATCTCTTCAGTAGGTTCTGGCTCTTGCTCAAGTTCCTGCTCTGGATAATGTAAACTTCGTCTAATTTCTCTACGATTTCTGCGGACTGTAGCTTCCAAATCTTCGTCAAAAAGTAGTGGTCCTAACAGGTTGCTTCTAGTCATAAACTAGAAAAACCTAAAAAGAAAATAAAATAAAATAATTAAAAGAAGAAAAAAAATAACAATAAAAATAAAAATAATTAAATAAATAAATAATGGCTAAAGTAATAGAAATCGAGCTTTCGTAATATTTCAGTTATCTCCTCGGCAACGGCGCCAAAAACTTGATATCGGCGTGATATGAAGTAATAAAATTTATAAAGAACTTGATCAAACCTAAACTGGCTAATATCACGACGTTTTTAAGGCAAGCGCACCTATCGACAGTAGTATAGTCTAGTGATAAGATCGAGTATCGTACCCAAGGGAACCGAAAGTACTATTACTCACTTTCTTTCTATTATTTAACCTAAAAATTAAGTGAGGGTTTATTTAAAACTAACTCTAAAACTAACTAAGAAAAGCAGGAAAAATAAATTGGGAAGAACTTTTAGGGAAAAGCTAATTGATATGATTAATACTTAAGGGAGAATCCACCTAGACTTCACTTGTTATTATTTTCTTGAATTATACGAGTTATTTACTTGACTTGATCCGTAGAGATCCCTAATCTATGCTAAACCCTCCGTCGAGGTGAAGAGCAACTAGGCCTAAGTTGTTAATTAAAGTTCCTTTATTAACTAACTCCCTAGGTTGCATTAATTCGATCTATGGTTCCCCATATTAGGTTTGACCCTAATCCGGCAGATTTATGTCGCCCTATGTCTAGGGTTGCATGCAACTCCGCTTAATTATGGTAGATCTACTCTTATCACAGGGACTTTTGCTCCTCTGCTTTAAGCACATCCAATTCTTGAATCAATACCTAGGACTATTAAATCAAGGATTAAAAACACATAATTAAGAATAATTCAAGTAATTCTCATAATAATCAAGAATAAATAACAAGATCTGTCTTAGGTTTCATCCCCCTCAAGTATTTGAGGGGTTTAGTTCATAATAATAAAAGAAAACATCTTAGAAGTTATAAAATAACAAATCATAAAAGAAACCAAAAACCCCTGAAGGAATTTAGGAGAATCCTCTATGTTGATGCAGAACTTCAGCTTCTAAGATGAATCGATTGGCTCCTCCCTTCGAGTAATCCCTTGCTTCTACCTATGGTGTGGCAGAAAGACGAGAGGAAAAGAATATAGAGGGTGTGTAAAAGATGGAAGAAGGTCCTCTCTATGTTGCCTCATGGGGTCTTTATATAGAGAGGTTTTGGGGATTCTTTCTTAGCCTCTAAGCATCCCAATTCGAGTGAAATTCATCTTTCCCGAGACTAGAACATGCCCATGTGCCATGCCCGTGTGGGTTCGATAGAGGCCGTGTGATTTAGCACACCCGTGTATAGTGGCCGTGCTTGTCGGGGCTTTGTCCGTGTGATCTTCGTGAGGCACGCCCGTGTGGCACGGCCGTGTGGCATCCTCTGGCCCGTGTGATTCGTGCTTTTTGGTCCATTTTTCACCGTTTTGGGCCCATTTTCTGTTCTTTCATCTCCCCTATGCTCTCCTGAGTATAAGATATGCAAAAGAAAGATTAAGAGCACCAATTCTTACTAAATTAATAATAATTCATCCAAAATATAGGCTAAACATGAGGTAAAAATATGTATAAATTAGCGCTTATCAGATAGTGAGTTACATGGCCTATTCCCATGGCCGTGTCCCTAGTTTACACGAGCATGTGCCTCTGCCACACGGCCCTATGCCTCCCTTCACACGGACGTGTGCCTCCTTCCACACGAGTGTTTTGACCCCCCACACAGCCTAGGTTGTTCCACACGACCGGAGCACACGGGTGTGCAGTCCTATAACATCTAATTTTTGTTTGTATATGCTTCAAGCTGGGAAAATGTGTCTGTGTGTTCGAAACCTTAGCTAAGCTCTAGTGAGGGTAGCTAGATCTCTATATCTGCAGCTATGTGTTCTGGTTGTGCATGATTTGTGCCTGTTGTATGTAGGATGTCTGATTTCTGAACTTACTTAACTAGGTGTATATACATATCTACTCTGTCTGACGGACTGTCAATGTGTCACTATTCTACGAGATTGTGTGCATTCTATAATCGATTGACTGGATGTGAGTTTCTGTGTCTCAATAACCATCTGGAAATCTGTATTCTGATTCTATACATCTGTCTGTATACGTATATTTGCATAAAGTATTTTCGTGGGATTGCGAAGAGAAGGGAGTCTGATTCTGATCCGATCTGGCAGTTTAACTGCAATATGACTGTACAACAAATTACCACAATGTACCATACAACATATACGTCAACTTCGCTGTGTATTACTATCTGATCTGGCAATTTAGTTGCAACTTACTGGTATAACGATTTACCTTATTGCACTGTACTGCATATACATCAGCTTTGCTGCGTATTATTACTATTTGATCTTGCAGTTCAAACTATACGTCTGTACTGCGGTTTACTACATTGCACAGTACAACTTATATGGTAGCTTTGCTGCGTAATATGTCTGAGTGGCTCAGCCCACATATATGGTGTGTAGGGTTGGATGGGCCTTCGAGGTCCTATGTGGTGTGTTTGGTTGGATGAGCTAACAAATCTTATGTGGTGTGATCGAAGGACGGAGAGGTGTGTTGGCTGGATAGGTGGGTTTTTTCACTTAACTTCATTCATACACATCTGTTTGAATGTTCTGTGTGTAAGATTATTTGACTAATCCATTTTACTGACTAGCACCTGTGATTTTGTGACTTAATATGCTTGATTTTCTATTCTTTGTTGGGATGTAAGTTCCGAGCTTACCTTTTGGTTCTGTGTATTTCTATAAGTACGTTATGCTTTTGAACTGCTAACTCACATTTGTTTTTTGATTCTGTAGTTAGTTGGGTTTTAAACTCACACGAAGCTCGTATAGCTCACCCCCATCTGTTTCCCTTTCAGGTACATTTCAAAATTTTGTTACTGGACTCGGTATGCAGAGATCTTGAACAGTCTTGAGGAATAAAATAGAATAAGTGGTATTTTCAGTTTCTGTTTTGTTATTCAACTTTTGAACTATAAGATTTTATAAAATTGTGGTACAAGTTCTGTTTTAACTTTTATTCATTCATTTAATTCTGGTTTTATAATAAACTTATCTGTAGTTTTTACTGACTGATATTAAGTGATTAAATATATTGATTTGACGTGGTAACTTGTTTTGCAAAAAAAATTATTACCTACGATCACTTCGTTTATCAATGTAGCATCCAGGATTTGGTATAAACTTCTAGGTCGGGTTTAGGGTGTTACACGGGCAGAGACACAGATGTGTGTCCAGCCATGTGTGACATACAGCCAGGCGACACGGACGTATGTCCCCTGTAGCTTTCAATGGGTTGTAAATCAGGCTATTACACAAACTAGCACACGGCCTGGCACACGGGCATGTGGTTTGGCTGTGTGACCCAAGTTAGTGAGTTATAAGGGTTGGGACACGGTCGTGTGTCCCTACTTCAAATACCTACACGACCTAAGACATGGACGTGTCTCTTTTCCTTGTAACCCCTGCAGTTTTGAAAATTGTCAGTGTTCTCTGAGAATTCTATAAGTTTTCGATTTCGTCCCAACTTGGTTCTAATATCTTTGTAGGGCCTCGAGGGCTCATATAAGGGACTATATGTATGTTATTTATTGCTTTTGCTATGTTTAATGATATGAATTGAAATGTTTAAAATTTTTGTTAGTTTGAATCGTAACTCTGGTAATGCTCCGTAATCCTGTTTCGGCGACGGATACGGGTTAGGGGTGTTACATGGCGTAACATAGCAAAAAGAAAGGTAACTTGAAGAGAAGAATCAAAGCGAAGAAAAATAAAGAAAGGAAGGAGAAATGGAAAATGAATGTGGAATAAACACAGGAGGTTTATGGGAAGTTTAATTAACCAACAAAAATAAACTACCACACAAAACAAGTCAAAATAAAATGTTTCCCTATTGCTTTCAAATGGATTTGAACTCCCAATCAAAGAGTACACAGAATACTCGTTATTGTCATTAATTGATCCAAAGATAAAGTTTTAATTAAAAATAGAAAAATTTCAAGAGATAGGATTCGAACTCAAAACCTCGCATTCATAACTAGAACACTTAATCACTGAATCATATCAATTTACTTATTAAAAATTTCCAAAATCTAGACTCAAATTTGAGAGATAACCACTCTTGATTTCAAAACTTAGTTTCATCTAACACGGTTTTTAGGATGTTACACAACGTGTCATGTAATTTTCTTCGTTTTCTTCTCCTAGTTAAACTCTGAGTATTTGTTGCAGTCAAACTCTGATTAGTGTAGATTATTTTAATATTATTTGACGTGCAAATTTAGCCTATAAATAGATAATTTTCTACCCTAGAATTTTTTAACCCATTACACATTTAGGTATTAGTTTTGACAAGCTTTCACAGAATTTTGTGTTTACATTTTGAGTTTCGTATTTCGAGTTTTAAGAGTTTAGTTTTTATCTCCATCGTTGTACTCTTTGTTTTTGTCGTTATAGTGAAATTATCTTTACCCGTGATTTTTGTCCTCTTGGGAGCGATTTTTCCACGTTAAATATTTTTGTTTGATCTTTTCAATTTCTTTGTTATTTTACTTGCTTGTTGCTTAATTAGGTTTATCCCCTATAATATATTCATATGAAATGCCTTATGATTCATGTAAATGAGATAATATTGTAATAGCGTGATAGTCGAATTCAAGTGTTATAAATGATCTGTTAAACAAGCATTAAAGCATGTTAATAAAAGGGATGAGACAAGAAATGTTGATATGGTTTATATATATAGTGCACATGCTTAACTTAATTATACTTGTTTATATTTTTTTCAAATTATGTTAACACCACTGAACTCTATTGCTCAGCATATGATTTTGTTTATTTTCGTGCGTAGGTATTAATTAGGACTCGAGAATTTGAAGAAATTGACAACATCCAAAACTCAATCCTCATCTCATCATAGTTTGTAAAGTTGTTTTATATGTTTTATTAAGGTTGGCATCTACCTAGTGTCAAACTAGACTTTAAAATCAATCTTATATGTTTCGATATTCTGAATGCTCAAAATAGTAGCTTGGGCATGTTTAAGTAAGTATGAAGTTATGCAAATGTGTAATTATATAAGTATGATAGTATACTTGACCATAATGGTGTGTTAATACCACGTTTCATGTGTTACTTGCATTCCAAGTAAGTAAAATCGTTGGTTGAAATAGGAAATGTTGTGATCATGATTGTAGGTATGTGGTTGAATGTGTTAAACTAATTTTGAATGGCTTTAGAACTTTATTTTGATGTCCCATAATGTTTAGAATTGAATTGGTACAGTTTTGGACTAAACTAGGTGAGTTTTGGGGTTATTTTGGGGTTTTGGCAAACTTGTTTAAGTAGATGTAACAGCTCAATTTTTTGGGTCAAACCGGAATAGTGGTTTTGGGATCACAAATCCAAAGTCAAAATATTTATTTTATTATTATTTTAATAATTATAGCATGATATTAGAGTTGTGTGAAAATTTCGTGAAGAAATTTTACCGTTTGAGTGGTTAATTCAGTAAAAAGGACTAAATTGTGTAAAGTGCAAAAGTTGTGTTCTATAAGCTAAAGGTGTCAAATAGCTATAGAATTGAAAAGTGAAGGTCCTTATGTGGCAAATATCCCATTTATGAGAAAGTGGATGATAGTGGAGTGGCAATTGGTGTAATTATTAATGTTTTTAAAAGGTAAAAAGATAAATAGGTAATTAAAGTTAATAATAAATAAAACAAAGTCAAATATCATCATCTTCTATCCATTTACAACCGAAAATAAGGTTTAAAACATTCATGGAAGATCTTGATATTCGGTTATGGTGTTTTTTCTCAAATAGGTACGATTTTAGCTCTGTTTTTAATGATTTTTACGTTTTTGAGATCGTTGCAACTTAGTCTAGCTAGCCCAAGGACTAATTTGAGAAACTGTTAAAGTTTTTGAATATTTCCATTGTTGAATTCTTGGTTATTTAGATGATTGGTGATAGTTTTGGAAGGTTTGATGTTAGATTAATAGCTTTCGTAAAGTGATTTTTGACAAAAATGTCAAAAAGGGATTAAATTGTGAAATGCTAAAATGTTGTGTTTAAAATGTGAAATAAATTGAAAATATGGGCTGTTTGTGGCATGTATGAAATTCAAAAATACATGGGTCGTACTAAATTGCATGAAATTGCAATTTTATGTGATAAGGACTTAATTATGAAAAAAGTAAAACATTAAGGGCAAAAGTGTAATTTTACCAAAATATGTAAATTGTGTTAAATTGAGTGAATTAGTGATTAAATAAGAAAATTTTGTTATTATATAGATTGAGAAAAATGAGATTTGGATCTAGAACGGGGAGAAAGCAAAGTATTAGGCTAGTCTATCCATTCCGTCGTTTTAGCGATCGAGGTAAGTTTGTATAATCAAACTTCAATGTATATTTATGGAATTGATGAATGATAGTATGAAAATATTCATATAATTGATTTAATTGTGGAACTTAAATTATATGTTCGAAATAAGTAAAAATGCAGGATTGAACACAATCGTTTTGTAATGAAAGACGTATGAGCAGAAAAGACCATGGTTGGACCATGGCAGTACATGATTTCATATAAGACCATAGCTGGGCTATGGCATCGATATATGAGACTTTGTGTAAGATTATATCTGGGATATGGCATCGATATATGATTTTGTGTAAGACCATGTCTGGGACATTAGCATCGTTATATCATTTCGTGTAAGACCATGTCTGGGACATTGGCATCGATATATGATTCGTATAAGACCATAGCTGGGCTATTGGCATCGATATGTGATAACATGTAAGACCATATCTGGGATATCGCATTGTATGTGATACACGAGACTTCTAAGTATCCTTAACATTTTCAAACAATTCAATGGGCATAGTTAAGTTGAGAATGAAGGTACGATTGAGTTAAGCAAGACAGGTATGTACAGAACCTATGTGAGAATTAAATGAAAGTGATTTGTTAAGTTCAATGGGCATAGTTAAGTTGAGAATGAAGGTACAGAACCCGTGTGAGAATGAAACTAACCTCCATATTTTAATTACTTAGTTTCCATACGCAATCTTTTGGTAATTTAACAATGGAGTTGGTTCTTGGTTATGCATGACACCAACTCAGTCAAAATCTTTATATATAAACCCCTCACTAAGTTGGTGTCACAGGTCAACCGGGTACCAACTTAATTAAGAAAATAACAAAAATGTCCTTCCATAATTAAATAAGTTATATTATTTGAAGGTACTTTAGTTATTTTCAAAAAAAAAACTAATACAAAATTTATAAATGGTGGGATTGTAACACCCCAAACCGGCCTAGACTTTATGGTCGAATCTAGTGGCGTCACATGAGAGGGTTTTTGAAAATCCTATTCGATTGTCAAAAACGTATTCAGATTATTATTATCTCTAACGCAAAGTTCTCGAAAATCGTTCATTAATATGAAAAACTATAATTAAGTTTTAAAACGCATTTGTGATGTCACAGTTTATGAATCAATAAAATAACAATTTGAAATCCCAAGTATAAAACAAAACAGTCCAAAGGTCCACAATACATAAAATACCCAAATTAATAAAGCACAGTAAAAATAGTAAATAACCAATAATAAAACATGGAGTCTAGTAAAGTGTCTAACAGTGGTCACCCTCGAGCCCTCTGCAGCACTAATCCATCTACTGTTGAGGATTACCTGTCAGGCAAATAAAATAAATGGGTGAGTTTTCGTAAACTCAGTGTGTACATCCCCATAATAAAGCATGCATGTAAACAAATATCAATCAATCAGTGATAATCAAGCCTGAGCTCTAAGCAGAATCAGCGTAGGCCTTAGCCCACCCAGAGCAGTATCAGATACATTCGGGCCTTAGCCCATACAGATATACATGCATATCAATTAGTACAGTACATGCCCACCAACCCTGCACACCATCTCCATCCACCCTACACACCATGTCGGGATAAAATCGACCCACCCAGCCCTAAACACCAAGTATGGGGATAAAATCAACCCATCCAACCCTACACACCATAAGGTACCACAAAACGGCACTTAACAAGTAAAGGCAGTACAGCTTCCAGTCAAACAACAAAAAGCCTTACAATCTTCCTTCTCTTCAATAATCATCCCAACCCAATGCAATGCAGTAATAATATTATGACATGCTAAAATGCAAAAAACAGATCATATGTATCATACCCAAAATAGATCAGAACAGTATTAATACACATGCTAAGTATAACATGCTAGCATACATCATATCACAGAACAGGGCCTAAGTGTAACACTTCTATCCTGTAACCATCGTCGGAATAGGTAAGGGGCATTACCGGACTTAAAACTCAGACCGACACAGTAAGACTTTAACTTTTATCAAACATTATCTCAATTCAATAATATCAAACATTCATATTTATAACATGCTTAAAACAAGCATATAAAGTTCTAATTACACAACAGGGACTAAATTGAAAACATATAAAAGATATAGGAAAACTCGTGAAAATTTTTGAAATAGGGCCACACGGTTGTGTGCCTCGCACAGTCACCAGACACATCCATGTGTCCCGTTCTTGGCAAAACAAGGCATACATACTGACTTATGCACACAGCCACAAGACATGCTCGTCTGGTGATATCGCGTGATACGAAGTAATAAAATTTATAAAGAACTTAATCACACCAAAACCAACTAATATCACGACGTTGAGGCAAGCGCACCTGTCGAACAGCAGTATAGCTTAGTGGCAAGACCGAGTTATCGTACCTAAGGGAACCAAAAGTGCTAGTAATTACTTATTTTCTATTATCTAGCCTAAAAATAAAAGAGGGTTGTTTAAACTAATTTTAAAACTAACTAAGAAAGTGTAAAGAGTAAATTAGGAAAACTTTTAGGGAAAAGCTATTGATATAGACAATACTCAAGGGAGAATCCAACTAGACTTCACTTGTTATTATTTTCTTGAACTATATGATTTCTTTACCTGAATTGATCCGTACAGATCCCTAACTTATGCTAAACCCTCCGTCGAGGCGTAGAGCAACTAGGCCTAAGTTGTTAATTAAAGTTCCTTTATTAATTAACTTCCTAGGTTGCATTAATTCGATCTATGGCTCCCCATATTAGGTTTGACCCTAATCCGGCAGATTTATGTCGCCCTATGTCTAGGGTTGCATGCAACTCCGCTTAATTATGGTAGATCTACTCTTATCACAAGGACTTTTGCTCCTCTGCTCTAAGCACATCTAATTCTTGAATTAATACCTAGGATTATTAAATCAAGAATGAAGAACGCATGATTAAGAACAATTTCAAGTATTTATCAAATAAATCAAGAATAAATAACAAGATCTGTCTTAGGTTTCATCCCCCTCAAGTATTTGGAGGGTTTAGTTCATAATAAAGAAGGAAAACATCTCAGAAGATATAAAATAACAAAACATAAAAGAAACCAAAAACCTCTGAAGGAATTTAGGGAGATCCTCTATGTTGCTGCAGAATTCCGGCTTCTGAGATGAATTAATCGGCTTTATCCCTTGGAGTAATCCCTTACTTCTATCCTCAGTGTGGCAGAAAAACGAGAAGAAAGATATCTAAAAACTTCTCTATGCTTCTGCCTCATGAGTTCTTTATATAGAGAGCTTGTGGGGAGCCTTTCTTAGCCTCTAAGCATCCCGATTCGAGTGAAATTCCCCTTCCTCACTACTAGAACACGCCCGTGTACCACGCCCGTGTACCACGCCCGTGTGACTTCGACAGAGGCCGTGTGCTTCTATCGGTAGAGGCACGGCCGTGTGACCTGGCCGTGCTTGTCGGGGGCTTGACTGTGTGATCTTCATGTGGCACGGCCGTGTGGCATTTCTTTGCCCATGTTGTTCGCACATTTTGGCCTATTTTTCATCGTTTTTGGCCCGTTTTCCGTTCTTTTTTCTTCCCTATGCTCTCCTGAGTATAAGATATGAAAAGGAAGGATTAAGAGCACCAATTCTCACAAAATTGATAAGAATCCATCCAAAATATAGGCTAAACATGAGGTAAAAATATGTATAATTTAGCGTTTATCAAATACCCCCACACTTAAGCCTTTGCTTGTCCTCAAGCAAAATCTCAATCCCTAAAAAAAATCATTCTTCTCAACCTATAATCTTTATCAATAATGTTTCAAACTAATCCACAGGTAATCATACAATGAAAAATTCAATCAGAAGAACATTAAAGATTCAATTACTCTAAGTTGAGAATTTTATCATTGAAAACATAAGTCTTCCTTCCTTCTAAGTAGTTATCTCTCCATCTTAATTAACAGGAGTTTGACATCCTCACTAGAGGTTCACTCTATTCACTCGAAGTGTTTAGGGTTCAAAATTTTAAACACTCCCTAGTCAACTTGAAAAGTTATTACCATAAGCTTGCATGAAAATCAAATCTCCACCACTATAATTTGATATGATACATCGATCAAAAGGTCTTTTAATGGTTGTAATGGGGCTTGGTTAAGGGTGTTGTCACAGGCTGCAAAAGAGGGTTAGAATCGAGATCGAATTGAACAATTATCTAGCTAGGAAAATCACTATCACTGGAACATATTTTCAAAGCTTAATAACATCATTTTGGTAGCCTTAAGAGAGAAATATGCAAAAACTTAATTTGAACTATTACACATTACAACTGAATTTGACTGTATGTACACATATTTTTTAAGAACAATTCAAGTAATACAATGAATTGAGTAAAGATTTACATACTGGAAAAGAGAATAAAGCTTAGATAATAAATTCAACTCTAATCTCGACAAAAATAGGGATCAAAAAGTAATTGAATAGAAAATTCAACAAAAATGGGTTATTGGTTAATAATTAAAGGGTGAGTCAAGGAAAAGGTTGTTAGGCTCAATGGGGTTCACTAGGGGTTAGATTATAGAGGTAGGCTTTTGTGGAGTAAATGGGTTAAATCCTAAATGCCTTTATCATCTCGGTATATCAAATCAATGATGTGGTCTTGACATGTATAATCAAAGCAAGTTCTAGAATAACAATTCAGTGTTGACTCACTCAAAGCAATAATAAAAGTGAGCACGAAAGAATGTATGCTCAAAAGGCTCAAAATCTCACCAGAATTATGGCTTTTGATGTCAATCCTACGAATTTCAAATCTCAAGATAGTACTTAAAATTAGGGAAGATAACTTATGCAAAAAATTAGAGTTCTCAAAAATTTCAACTTATCATTCTTGTTTCCTTAATGTTTTTAAGTTTGAATATTTAAAGTACAATCACCTATTTCTTTAATTCTCAACATATCAATAAAAATTATAAATCAATCAGAATTAATTCCTAATAGTAGACTGAAGATCATGTTATTGAGGACAGTGCAATTAGTTAGAACAATTTCAGGGATTTCAAATAGAATGAAATAAAATTTAAAGTACGTTTCCCCCTACACTTAATATGTACATTGCCCTCAATGTACAAGGATTATATTAGCAATAAAAGCATAATATCATAAGAGAGGGAGAGATATGAAACTCCCTGAAATGTGGATGGCTTTGTGAGACAGATATGGGAAGAGTTGGCATATGTGGCACGGTGTTTCCATTTCCATAGAGATTTGAGCTGTAAGGCTCCTTTGAAACTGCGAATGGATTTATTAGTCGTAGGAGGTTAAGATAAAGAGGGGTTACTTCATTAGGAGATGGCCGAAAAATAAAATAAACAGAATAAATAAAAAAATGAAAATTCAAATAAAGAAAAAATGAAAAATAAACCTAAAAAGGAAAATAAAGTTAGAAAAAGGTGAAAATAAGGATCAGTGTTTAAGAGTTAGAATAAAGTAAAAATAAAAGAAAAAATAAAAAATAAAAGTAAAACAAAATAAAGATAAAAATAAAGATAAAAAGAGGATCTAGTCCTCTAATGGATCTCGTGGTGGTGGGAAAATGCCAAGGTGCTGACATATGTGCGCTAAAGTGGCGTCGATGTAATCGAGGCGCTGCTCAAATCGATCCAGGTGCTCATGTATGTCAGCGTGTGAGACTGCTGTCTGGGTAGGTCGTCTGGGGCGTGATGGCTCGACGGGTGCATCCTCCTCAGGTGGTGGCAGTGGGACATCATCAGTAATGTCCTCTGGGTCCTCACCTTCCTAGACAAGGCAGAAGTGAAAGTGGCCGCCACCTGGCCATCGTTCTACCATCCTTATGGAGAGTATGCTCTGGATACCATGAAAGGACATCTGGCCAAGTAAGGTGTACGAGGATGTCTGGGCTGCGGTGTTGAGTAGGCCAAAGTAGCAGCCTAGTCGTGTGATGTACAGGCCCATGGATACGACTCCCTTGTGGTGCCTCTCAGTCTGGTGCTGCATGGCCAACGCTATGAAGTAGGCAAGGTCGATGGGGTGGCCATTGGCCATGCACCAGAGGAAATAGATGTCATGAGTGTTGACGACGCATGTACTCTCTCATCTACCTGTCAAGGTGTGAGTAAGGAGGGCGTGAATATACCTGAGAGAAGGAGGGAAGGCGGATGCCTTGCTGACGCTGGGATTATAGATTTGTCGCCCTGGAGCAATCTAGTTCCAGTAGTCGAGGGGTCGAATGTGGATGCGCCTGGAAAGAGTAGGGAAGTCTTCTTCTACCATGAACTGCTCGGTATAGAGACCGAGAGCCGTGCCAAACTCTGGGACACTCAGCTGTCGCACAAGACCTCCTAATCGGAAGTGGACCGTGCCAGGATCGTTGAATCTGTTCATGACGGTCTGGAGGTGGAATGTGGAGCAGAACTCGAGAATGAGTTCTAGATAGGTGGGCTCTACAATCTTAAAGAACTGGTCCCATGGGTCGGTAGCTAGCAGGGCTCGAACATCATCCACCAGGTTTACTTGCGCGAGGGCCTCCCAATCAATGCATCGGCCCATCGAGATAGTGTGTGCTCGGAGTAACTGGTAGCGTTCCTCCTGGGAGTCCTGCTGAAATGTAAGGAATGGGTGGTGTGTCTTAGAAGTGGGTCTTGCTGAGGAACTTCCTGGCCCCTTTCATTTCTTGGAGACGGGGACAGCAGTCTTTCTGGCGCGCGATGATGACATGGTATTTGAAAAAAAAACAAAAGTATTAGTCCTAAATATTGAGATTAAAAATGGTTTAAAATGTGAATTGATATTTTTCCTAAAATAACAAATGAGGAGTAACCTGAATAGTAAAATCTAATCATATTAAAAAAATTTATAACAAAAACTAAGAACTATAGGCATGTATATATTAACTTATGAGAAAGATGGCATGCAAATATGTGTCCAAGTGGCAAAATAAAATGAAATCTAAATGGCAAGCAAAAATAGAATTAAGTGGCATGTAATCCTAATTGATTCTATATTAGTCTAGATTATTCATCATATATTTCCTAGTTCCATGCTTGTATCAATAATTTAGAAAAAAGTAAAATGAAATAAAAATTAAATAAATGAAATAAAACAAAATAAATGAGAAAATAGAACCAATTATGAGTTTGCACGATCGTGGGGGGCTGTTACACGGGCGTGGGGAGGTTATTTTTTAGTATTATGGTGGTTTTGAGGGTGGTAGAGGTGCTCACGAAGGTTGGGGAGGTTTTGGGTGTGAGATTCTAGGGTTTTAGGTAAAAAGGAAAGTTTCAAAATGGCCCCCTATTTATACATTTTGGGTCACACGGGCATGTCGCACGCCCGTGTGAGTCGTATTCAGCCCGTGTTTTTCAAAAATTGGAGGTTTTAGCGTGCCATGTTCCGATGAGCACGCCCGTGTGGTTGGTTCACACGGCTGTGGAAGATCAGGTCTTCGTTACTCACACGGTAGTGTGATGGTTTACACGGCCGTGTGTGATTGTGTTCGTGTTTCACACGATCGTGTGTTATGTGCCACGGGCGTGTGACTTTTGACAGTGTCTTCCACGGGCTAATGACACGGGCGTGGGGATTTGTGGAAGCCCGTGTTGATACTACAGAGTTGCCACGGCCATGTCGCACGGCTGTGGGGCGATGTTGATAGCCCGTGTGGAATTCGTAAGGTCGCTATGGCCATATCGCACGACCGTGGGAATTTATCCATGGCCCGTGTTTTGGGAAAATTTTTACTCTGTTTGTGCACGGTCTGGGTGCATGACCGTGCCCCTATTTTTAAGTATGCACACGGCCTAAAGCACGCCCGTGTGCCTGGCCGTGTGGTCCTAAATTTCTGTATTCAAAGAGTTAGTTTATGCATGGAAAAATACCAAAAATTTTGACGAAAAAAAAGTTAGTAAGTTAGTGCTTGGGTTACCTCCTGAGAAGTTCTTATTTAGAGTCTAAGCTCGACTCTACCTGGATGTGTCAAGAAGGGGTGTGGTGGAGCCGAAGCTCCTCTTTGTTTTCTGCAAAATTCTCACCTCTATATTGTTTAAGCCTATGGCCGTTTACCTTGAACGTACCGTGGTTAGGGTGAGTTACCTCAATGGTGCCGTATGGAAAGACATTTAGAATAGTGAATAGACCTGACCAACTTGACTTGAGTTTTCCAAGGAATAGTTTCAGTCTTGAGTTGTAGAGTAAGACGAGATCACCTGTTTTGAACTGCTTAGGGTCTTTCAACCTTTTGTCATGGCGTCGCTTCATGGCTTCCTTATATAGTCGCGAGTTCTCGTAAGCATTGAAGCACCATTCATCAAGCTCATTCAACTACATTAATCTCTTCTCTCTTGCACTTTTAAAATCAAGGTTTAAAAATTTTATAGCCTAGAATGCTTTATGTTCAAGTTCAAATGGTAGATGGTAGTTTTTTCCATAAACGAGTTTATAGGGAGATGTTTCTATGGGTGTTTTAAAAATAGTTCTATAAGCCCATAATGCATCGTCTACCTTTCTTGACCAATCTTTCCTATTTGTTTCTATTGTTTTCTTTAAGATGCGTTTTAGTGCCCTATTTGTTACTTCGGCTTGGCCACTGGTTTGTGGGTGATAAGGGGTGGCTTTTCTATGGTGTATTCCATACCTTTTCAAGATTTTTTCAAATTGGGTATTGCAAAAATGTGTACCCCTATCACTAATGATTATCCTAGGTGTTCCAAATCGAGAAAAAAGTTTTTTCAAAAAGCGTACTACCACTCTAGCATCATTCGTAGGTAAGGCTTGGGCTTCTACCCATTTTGACATGTAATCTACTGCTACTAGTATGTATTTATTCCCAAATGAATTAGGGAACGGACCCATGAAATCAATACCCCATACGTCAAATATTTCACATGAAAGTATATAGTTCTGAGGCATTTCATTATGCTGAGAGATATTACCTGTTCGTTGGCATTTATCATAAGAGGTTACATACTTGTTAGCATCTCTGAAAAGTGTAGGCTAGTAAAAGCCTGATTCAAGTACCTTATGAGCAGTTCTAGTTTCGCTTTGATGTCTTCCTATGGGTCCTGAGTGGCATTGATTCAAAATTTGATATGCTTCTGTGTCATCGACGCATCTTCGTATAACCTGATCTGCACAAATTCGAAAAAGAAAAGGATCTTCCCAAAAGTAGTTCTTCACATTAGCAAAGAATCGCTTCTTTTTCTGATGGGTTAGCCCTTTTGGGGTTATGTTAGCTGCTAAATAATTCGTAAAATAAGCAAACCAAGGAAGTGTCGTATCTGCTAAGGCTAGGAGTTGTTCTTCAGGGAACAAATCGTTCATCTTGTCGAGATATTTGGGCTGTGGGTTCTCTAGCCTTGAGAGGTGATCTGCTGCCAAGTTTTCGACTCATTTCTTGTCCTTTATTTCCAAGTTGAATTCCTGTAACAATAGAATCCATCTTATTAATCGAGGTTTTGCATCAGTTTTAGTTAAGAGGTAGCGAAGAGCTAAATGATCAGTATAAACAATGACTTTTGACAAAATTAAATAAGATCTAGATTTGTCAAATGTAAAAATAACAGCTAGCAATTCTTTCTCTGTGGTCGTGTAATTTGCTTGAACGGCTGTCAAAGTTCTGCTAGCATAATAGATCAACTGGAAGTGTTTGCTCCTTCGCTGTCCTAAAACTACACCTACTGCAAAATCACTTGCATCGCACATTAGTTCAAAAGGTAAATTCCAATCAGGTGAAATCATAATCGGAGCGTTAACTTACTTTTCCTTAAGGTTGTTGAAAGATTCCAGACATTCTTGGTCAAAGTTGAAGGGTACGTCTTTTTCTAGTAATTTAGTTAAAGGCTTAGCTATTTTAGAAAAGTCTTTAATGAATCTTCGATAAAAACCGGCATGTCCTAAAAAGCTTCTTATAGCCTTAACTGAATTAGGAGGAGGTAGTTTTTCAATAGTTTCAATTTTCGCTTTATCTATCTCTATCCCTTTACTAGAAATTTTATGTCCTAAAACAATACCCTCTTGAACCATAAAGTGGCATTTTTCCCAGTTTAGCACTAAATTTGTTTCTTCACATCTGATCAAAACACGTTCTAGATTATTAAGAAAAAATTGGAAAGAATTACCAAAAATTGAGAAATCATCCATAAATACCTCCATGATGTCTTCCACGAATTCATTGAAGATAGTTAGCATGCATCGCTGAAAAGTAGCAGAAGCGTTACATAAACCAAAAGGCATTCTGCGATAAGCAAACGTACCGTATAGGCATGTGAACGTTGTTTTCTCCTGATCTTCCGGAGCTATCGGGATCTGGAAGTAACCAGAGAGGCCATCTAGGAAACAATAATACATATGACCTGATAATCTTTCCAACATCTCATCAATAAAAGGCAATGGGAAATGATCTTTCCGAGTGGCGTCATTCAGCTTCCTGTAATCAATGCAAACTCTCTATCCTGTGACTGCTCTTGTAGGTATTAACTCTTCCTTGTCATTAGACACCACAGTCAATCCACATTTCTTAGGAACAACCTGCACAGGGCTTACCCAAGAACTGTCAGAAATAGGATAGATAATACCTGCATCTAGAAGTTTAATTACCTCGGCTTTTACAACTTCTTTCATGTTGGGATTCAATTGTCTCTGGGCTTGCACTGATGGTTTGAATTCGTCCTCCATTAAAATTTTGTGGGTGCAGAAAGAAAGATTAATTCCCTTGATATCTGAAATTTTCCAAGCTATAGCACGTTTGTGTTCTCTTAACACATGGAGTAGTTCTTCTTTCTCTGCAAAGCTTAAATCGAATGCAATAATGACTGGTAAAGTTGATTCTTCCCCTAAAAAGGCATATTCTAAATGATCTGACAGTTGTTTTAGTTCTAATTTAGGGGGTTCAGTAATGGAAGGTTTTTGTCTAAATTCATCACTCATCTTTAAATTTTCATAACTTATGTGCCTAGTGATGATTTCATTAAAATCCAACTCTTTCCTTACTTTGTTAATTTCGGGGGTGGTTTCATCTTTCCCCCCACCTTGAACAAGACACAGTTCCAACGTGTCTGTGAGAGCAAGTTCCTGGAGATTATCTTGAACAAAATAGTCAATAATATCAACAAAATAACACGAATCATCTTGTTCTTTAGAGAATCTCGTGGCATCATAAATTTTAAAGACAACTTCTTCCTCGCCAACTCTAAGTACTAATTTGCCATCCCCTACATCAATAACAGCTCTAGTAGTGGCTAAAAATGGTCGTCCCAAAATTAAAGGTACTTCAATATCCTCATCCATGTCAAGCACAACAAAATCAAGAGGGAATATAAATTTATCTACCTTTACTAGCACATCTTCAATGATTGCCCTAGGATATTTAACAGATCTATCGGCTAATTGAATACTCATCCTAGTGGGTTTGGGTTCCCCGAGACCTAGTTGTTTGAACATTTTGTAAGGCATGAGATTAATGCTAGCACCTAAATTAGCTAAAGCTTTATTAATAAGTAAACTACCAATCAGACAAGGGATAGTAAAACTCCCTGGATCTTTCAGTTTTCTGGCAGTTTATTTTGGAGAATAGCTGAGCATTCCTCGTTGAGTTCTACTATGGCCAATTCTTCCAACTTCCTTTTATTTGTCAGAAGTTCTTTAAGGAACTTCGCATACTTTGGCATCTGTGAAATTGCTTCAACAAAAGGTAAGTTAATGTGTAATTGTTTAAAAAGTTCAAGGAACTTACCGAATTGAGTGTCTGTATGGTCTTTCTTCAATTTTGCTGGATATGGGATGCGTGATTTGTATTCCTTGAGTGTCGGTGGAGTGTTATCCTTGGGTTCCGCTGCCTTTTCTTCTAAAAGTTCTGGGATAGTCTTCTTTTCTGGTTCAGCTAGGACCTTTCCATCTCTTAAAGTAATCGCTTTGACATGTTCTCTAGGATTTGGCTCAGTGTTACTTGGTAATCCTCCTTATGGTCTTTCTGAAATTAATTTTGCAAGTTGACCAATTTGGTTTTCGAGCCCTTGAATTGATACTTGCTGATTTTTTAGTGCCGTTTCAGTGCTTTGAAAATGGGTTTTCGATGCGGCCATAAATTTGGTAAACATCTCTTCAAGATTCGGCTGCTTCTCATGTTGCGGTGGTGGTTGCTGAAATCCTAGAGGAGGTTATTGTCTTTGATTTCCTTGTCCTCCCCATGAAAAATTTGGGTGATTTCTCCAACCTGCATTATAAGTATTACTATAAGAGTTATTTTGAGATCTGGAATTGTTACCCATATAGTTGGCTTGTTCAGTTTCCATGCTGTGTCCATAAGATGCGAAATCTGGATTAAACGTGTTTCCTTAAGTCGCATCGTATTGCATCACCGGTTGTGCCTGTGTAGAACTAACAAAATTATCAAACTTTTTATTTAAAAGTTCTACTTGGTTAGTAAGCATGGTGACAGCATCAATATTATAAACTCCTGCAGCTTTTGTTGGCTTTGTCCTCATGACTTGCCACTGATAATTATTCAATGACATCTCTTCAATAAATTCATAAGCTGCTTCAGGTGTTTTATTATTGATCGTCCCTCTTGCGGCTGCATCGATCATTTGTCTAATTGACGGGTTTAAACCGTTGTGGAAGGTTTGAACTTGTAGCCACAAAGGTAGACCATGATGAGGGCACCTTCTCAAAAGATCTTTGTATCTCTCCCATGCATCGTATAGTGTTTCTAAATCCATCTGCACAAAAGAAGAAATATCGTTTCGTAATTTGGCTGTTTTAGCTGGGGGAAAATATTTGAGTAAAAATTTTCGGTCATCTGCTCCCATGTGGTAATTGAGCCTCGTGGTAAAGAATTTAACCACTGTTTGGCTTTATTTCTCAAAGAGAATGGAAATAGCCTCAATCGAATGGCATCATCAGAAACGCCATTTATTTTGAAGGTATCACAAAGTTCCAAAAAATTGGCTATGTGTGAGTTTGGATCTTCGTCCTGTAAACCATCAAACTGAACCAATTGCTGTATCATCTGAATAGTGTTGGGTTTTAACTCAAAATTATTAGCAGCAATAGTAGGTCTAAGAATGCTAGTTTGGATACCAGCCAAACTAGGTTTAGCATAATCATACATAGTGCGAGGAGCTTCTTCTTGATTTGCTTGTGGCGCGACTATTGCGGGAAGTGGTGGAACATTTTGATTTGCTTCCATCTCTTCTGTAGGTTCTGGCTCTAGCTCAGGTTCTTATTCTGGATAATGTAAATTGCATCTAATTTCTCTGCGATTTCTGCGAACTGTTGCTTCTAGATCGTCGTCAAAAAGTAGTGGTCATGTTGGGTTGTTTCTAGTCATAAACTAAAAATACCTAAAAAGAGAAAGCAAAAAAAACTCAAAAATTTAAAAGAAAATAAAAATTAAAATTAAAATAAATAAAAACTAAAAATAAAAATAAAAGAAAAATAAATAAATAAAATATATATATATATATATATATATTGATGGCTAAAGTAATAGAAATCAAGCTTTCGTAATATTTTAGTTCCCCGGCAACGGCGCCAAAAACTTGATATCGCGTGATACGAAGTAATAAAATTTATAAAGAACTTAATCACACCAAAACCAACTAATATCATGACGTTGAGGTAAGCGCACCTGTCAAACAGTAGTATAGCTTAGTGGCAAGACCGAGTTATCGTACCCAAGGGAACCAAAAGTACTAGTAATTACTTCTTTTCTATTATCTAGCCTAAAAATAAAAGAGGGTTGTTTAAACTAATTTTAAAACTAACTAAGAAAGTGTAAAGAGTAAATTGGGAAAACTTTTAGGGAAAAGCTGATTGATATGGACAATACTCAAGGGAGAATCCACCTAGACTTCACTTGTAATTATTTTCTTGAACTATATGATTTCTTTACTTGACTTGATCCGTAGAGATCCCTAACTTATGCTAAACCCTCTGTCGAGGCGTAGAGCAACTAGGCCTAAGTTGTTAATTAAAGTTCCTTTATTAATTAACTCCCTAGGTTGCATTAATTCGATCTATGGCTCCCCATATTAGGTTTGACCCTAATCCGGCAGATTTATGTCGCCCTATGTCTAGGGTTGCATGCAACTCTGCTTAATTATGGTAGATCTACTCTTATCACAGGGATTTTTGCTCCTCTGCTCTAAGCACATCTAATTCTTGAATTAATACCTAGGATTATTAAATCAAGAATGAAGAACGCATGATTAAGAACAATTTCAAGTATTTATCAAATAAATCAAGAATAAATAACAAGATCTGTCTTAGGTTTCATCCCCCTCAAGTATTTGAGGGGTTTAGTTCATAATAAAGAAGGAAAACATCTCAGAAGATATAAAATAACAAAACATAAAAGAAACCAAAAACCCCTGAAGGAATTTAGGGAGATCCTCTATGTTGCTGCAGAATTCCAGCTTCTGAGATGAATTAATCGGCTTTTTCCTTTGGAGTAATCCCTTGCTTCTACCCTCAGTGTGGTAGAAAAATGAGAAGAAAGATATCTAAAAACTTCTCTATGCTTCTGCCTTATGAGGTCTTTATATAGAGAGCTTGTGGGGAGCCTTTCTTAGCCCCTAAGCATCCCAATTCAAGTGAAATTCCCCTTCCTCACTACTAGAACACGCCCGTGTGACTTCGACAGAGGCCGTGTGCTTCTATCGATGGAGGCACGGCCGTGTGACCTGGCCGTGCTTGTCGGGGTCTTGACCATGTGATCTTCATGTGGCACAGCCGTGTGGCACGGCCGTGTGGCATTTCTTTGCCGGTGTTGTTCGCATATTTTGGCCCATTTTTCATCATTTTTGGCCCGTTTTTCGTTCTTTCTTCTTCCTTATGCTCTTCTGAGTATAAGATATGAAAAGGAAGGATTAAGAGCACCAATTCTCACAAAATTGATAAGAATCCATCCAAAATATAGGCTAAACATGAGGTAAAGATATGTATAATTTAGCATTTATCATCTGGCTAGCCTGTGTGGCATCCTAACCAATTTAACTATAATGCAGGGGTCACATGGTCGAGTCACACGCCCATATGCTCTGGCCGTGTAGCACGAAATAGGCTTAGTTTAAGCCATTTTCACACCCCATTTGGTCAAGTACCTATAAGCAACAATTTGTACCAAAATTCATATACTAATAAAGTAACCAAAATCAGTCAATTTAAGTCACAAAATGAACCATTTTAGAACCAACCACTCAATGCCATATATATATATATATATATATATATGTAACACAAACATATACTATCTTTTATGTATCTATTTCATACCAAGTACCTATATATTCCATAACTCAATCTCTTTCATTTCAAACAAAGCATAAACTTACCAATTCAAACTTAAACTTACCATGAATTACAATTAAGTTTATACTAACATGACCATTTTATATAGTCATAAATATGCATCTAAATACCACTACAAATTAACCACATTTCACCATTCATACCAACATATCCTTAATCACTTATCATTCAAACCAAAATGCCAATTATAAATTTTAAAATGAACATATCATATAATGCCTCCATATCAAACCAACCTTTTTCAACTCAAGCCATATCACATAGCTTGATCATAATACCAAAATTCATAACGCATTCATATAAACGAGTGGCCATATAATCAACTTATTAGCTAGCCTATACATGCCATATTACCCCATTTCAAAGAGTTCAGAAATACCAATTTTCTCCTAGATAGTGTGATGAAATCTTCGATGACTTCCAACCCGAGCGAGCATTTGAATCGCTGTAAAATACAGAGAATAGGCAAAGTAAGCTAATAAGCTTAGTAAGCTCATATAATTAACAGCACTATATAAAAGATTTAACAATTAGCTTGTCATTTTAAACCATCTGATTATTTTGAACCAGTCTCATCTAATTCAACATTTATTTCCTTAACAGTCATGTAATTCATGCGTAAATTATCACATCTACTCACATGTCATATGAATTTATTAATGTCACTTACTTGTCGATTATTACACATATACCTGTACTGATTCGTATCCTCATTACAATTTCCGCACACTCATCTTTTCAGCTGAACCAATGAAACTAACATTGAATACATAGTATCTTACTCATTAAGAACCATATACTTGTTAGCCCTCTATACTTATACCATACAAATAATACCTATTCATATTTCATCAAAACATCATGAGCAAAAACAATAAGCATTTAAATTCACATAATATTTATATCAATTTATTTCCATTCATATGACCTGCAACACATTCATATAACCGATAGTAGAAATTTGCTCGTATAACATTAACTCATCAGTAACAACAGTAATTCATTTTCAAATATACCTTCTATATAAATCATGCCACTTTTCCTAACTATATTTCATTTAAACCACGTATCAATTCATCTATATAAATCATTGATCTCATGTAACGTTTCAATACTCGTATCATTTCATCTATCTTTTATGTATACTATATCACATATCATCTTTCATTTCAATAATTCATATGTGTACCATGTAACCTTTCATCTATACAATCATACATTTCATATAACATATAATCATATAACCATGTAATAATTTATCTAAACATATCATGTATCTCATATAACATATAAATCATGTATCGTATACTTTGTACACATGTTCATGTAACATGTAATTCATGTATTCTATGTCATTTCATATAAACATATACTTATAACATATAATCCATATATGAATCATGTATATATATCATGTATTCATGTATTCCTTATTCCTCTTATAACATGTATTTCATATATTACACATCGGTAAATTGCCCGTTGAACCTTTGGAAACATTGAGGGATACTCGGGTAATACACACATAGTGTATATATGTAAACCTGTAAATCGGTCAATTTATCATGTATGTTGTTTCAAGCCATGTACGGTATGCTCCTCCTAAGCTGGTAACAATAAGCCCGAAGGCTGAACATGTAATCCCGAAGGATAAACGGTAAGCCCGAGGGCTGAACATGTAATCCCGAAGGATGAAAGGTAAACCCAAAGGCTGAACATGTAAGCTCATGAGCTGTGGTGAGTCCGCAACAAGTGCAGGAGCTCAACCAACCTATAGCCCTAGTGACATAACACTTGTATCCGACGACTTTTTACGGTTCGAACTGGACTCGGTAATCACTTTACACATATAATCAATAGACATTTAAATTAAACATATAATATCCATGTACCATAATTCAAGTATCATTTCATTCATTTCTCATATACTCATATATAGATCACATATACCATGTAATATGTATCATACAACATATATCTTAAAATCATATACTTCTTGTATCTTTTATAACATGTATCGTATAAACATGTACTTGTAACCTATAAATCATGTATCATAAAACTTGTATTCATATACTTGTAACTTATAATTTTTTGTATCAATTAATCATATAATTTGGTGGCAGCAACATATTCATAGAGCCGATAATTCTAGAAATTATGCATTATATATACAAATACCTTCAATTAAAACAATTACAGTAGCTAATAGTTCGATTTTTAACCATACGAACTTACCTCGTATATCCGTCGACTATTCGTCTACCTTTCGTTTCCCCCAATCAAGTTTCGATACTTGTTTATCTTATTCTATACGAATTCAAATTAACCCAATTATTCACCAACACATTGAATTTAATCCATATACATGTATTTTGGCCTATTTATAAAATAGCCCTCATATTTTCATACTTTAACATTTTAGTCCCTAATACATTAAATAACAAATTACACAATTTTAACAAAAATTCACTATAGATGAATTTCATATAGTTCTATTAAGCTCACATTTTCATGTTATTCACATTTCTAACCACCAAATTTCTATCTTTTTCAATTTAATCCCTAATTCACATTTTTGACAAAATTCACTTTATAAAACTTAATATCACTAAATAACAATCAATAATCCACCATTATTCATCAAAACAACCAAGCATTCAATAATGGTATAACTCAAAAACATCATCAATTTCAAAAATCAGGGTACGGGTTAGCTATACCGAACTGCAACGAGCTCAAAAAGATAAAAATTATCAAAAACAGAATTAAAACCGTAGCTTAATTAACTTAAGAAGCCACGGCCGAATGTAAGGTATAAAATGTCTATGTTTTTCTTGTTGATTCGGTGGAAAAGAAGAATGAAATATAATTTGGCTTTTGTTTGTTTTTATTAAACATATAATAATAAAACCAATTACTAAATTAACCATTATAAAACCATTTAAAATCATGAAATAAATGGACATAAATGTCCACTAACTAAATAAAAGGGATAATAACAACTTAAAACCTTCCATTTAAAAATCCAAAGCCATTTAATCCATTTAACACATAGAACTCCTATTTTTCACTTTACGCGATTTAGTCCTTTTTATTGAATTAATTATTTAATCGGTAAAATTTCTTTACGAAACTTTTGTACGGTAACTCTATCATGCTGAAAATACTAATAAAATGGTAAAATAAATATTTTGACTCAGTTAGGTGGTCTCGAAATCACTCGTGTTGATCAGACTCAAAATTGGGCTATTATAGTAACGCTTACCGACACTGAAACAGGTCACAGTCGACTAGGGCGACTAGTGCAACCTTTTAGAACAATTTAGATTAATAGGCTCACATGCCCATGTGGCCTGCCTGTGTGGGCCCACACGCCTGTGTGGCCCACATGGCCCAACTTGCCCTTTCCCGTGTGGACCACACGACCTGGCCCAAACCCTAAACGCCTGTATAGTTTCACCCGTGTAGGCCACACGGGATTGGCCTAGCCCGTGCCTCGCACACAACCTAGCCAACCTCACACGCCCATGTCCGTCGTGCCCGTGTGGCACACGCACGGCCTGGCTCGTCGATCACACGACCGTCTCTAGCCACATGGCCCCTACACGGGCAGTCTACACGCCTGTGTGGCGTTGACAACTTTGTTTTTGGCTTTCGTCGAATCGCGTTTATAGTGCGTTCAGAATACACACCTGGTTCCCATTGAAGTCCAAACGACCCCCAAGTACTCCAAAACCTAGAATTGATAATTTCAAACCCTAATTCAGTCACTTAAATCGATTTTACCAAGACTAAGCAAATCTCAAAATGAGAGATCAATCTTACCCCTAATGAATAATGGTAATTCTTCGCTGAATAAAACGTTGATTAGCAGTCCACAGAACCCCGATTATCTCCTAAACAGCAACAAAACATCTTTTAGTCACTTAACTGAAGAAACATTCGAGTTTTAAGAAGGCAACTTACCAACCGATGGAAACCCCAGATGTGCACAAAAACGAATTGAATGCAAAGAAAATGGAGAAGAGAGGGTTGGTAGATGCAAAATTTTGACAGCAAAATTTTGGGAAGAGAAAAATCGACAGTGTAGAAACGAAAAGAAAAGAATTCGGTCAGAATTGGGAATATGGGAGGAATTTGGGAATATTAAACAACTAATCAGATAACCCTTAGTTCACTCCACTACTCGATATCACACTGTAACTCAAAATCCTACTGGCCATTAGTAGCAAAATACATCCCTCTTGCATGAACAATGACTCGAACTCAAGACCCCTAGCACTCCCAGGCACCACTTACCCACTAGACCAGCAGGCCCATTCTGTTATGTTTTACCAACTTTTACTTAAAAGCCTGGTTACTAAGAGTTAGACTTTATTCAATTTAAAACAAAATTCTGCCTAAGCTAAGGCTTGAACCTAAGGCTTCTCAGACACTCCCAGAACACATAACTACTGAAGCAGACAGATATTTGTGCCAAATAAAAGTACAAATAATTTCACAAATTTTCAAGCACAACAAATCACAAAAGCTAAAATTTTGGGGTGTTAAAACTCTACCCCTTAAAGAAAATTTCGTCCTCAAAATTTTACCTGATCAAAAGAGGTGAGGATACTACTGTTGCACCGAATCCTCTAGCTCCCAAGTAGCCTCCTCAATGCTATGATTCCGCTACAACACCTTCACTAAAGGAATAGACTTCCTCCGTAGAACTTTCACGTTAATATCTAAAATCTGAACCGGATCCTCCTTGAACGTTAGATCTAATCTAATTTCAACATCCTCCACAGGCACAATGTGTTTGGGATCAGAGTAGTAACATCTCAGCATCGAGACATGAAATACATCGTAAATATGATCTAACCCTAGAGATAGCTCCAACTGATACGCAACTGGCCTACTTGTCTCAAGATATGATATGGTCCAATAAACCGAGGACTCAGCTTGCCCTTGCGACTGAACTGTAGAACCTTCTTCCATGGCGAAACCTTAAGAAAAACCATGTCCCCCACAGAATACTCAATGTCCTTTCTCTTTAGATCGGCATAGGACTTCTGTCTATCAGAAGCTGCTTTTAGACGCTCCCGAATCAGACAGACCTTGTCCTCAGTCTCTGACACCAACTCTAGACCTAGTACACGTCGCTCACCCAACTCAATCCAATACAAGGGAGTGTGACACGACCATACAGTGCCTCATAAGATGGCATCTGAATACTGTACTGGTAACTTTTACTGTAGGTGAACTCTGCTAGCGGTAAGAACTCCTCCCAACTACCTCGGAACTCGATGACGCACCCGCTCAACATGTCCTCCAATATCTGAATCACCCTCTCCCACTGCCCATCTGTCTAAGGATAAAAAGCAGCACTAAAGTCTAACCGAGAACACAAAGCCTCATAAAGCTTCTGCCAGAATCGAGATATAAACTGAGAATCCCTATAAGAAATGATCGACACAGGAACCCCATGTAGCCTCACTATTTCAGAGATGTATAACTTAGCCAGTTTTTTAAAGGAGTAGTCTGTCCTGATCGAAATAAAGTGATCAGTCTTAGTCAATCGGTCCACGATGACCCATATAGAATCCTTCTTAGTAGGTGTTAGAGCCAACCCACTAACGAAGTCTATCGTCACTCGCTCCCATTTCCACATTGGTATCTGAACTGGCTGTAGCAATCCCAAAGGCAACTGATGCTCAACTTTAACCTGCTGACAAGTCAAACAGCGAGCCACAAAATCGATCACCTCACGCTTCAACCCTGGCCACTAGTACAACTCTCAGAGATCCTTATACATCTTGCTCCCACTGGAATACATAGCATAAGGGCTACTATACGATTCCCTCAAAATTGACTGTCTCAAGTTCTCGTTATTCGGCACACAGATGCGACCTCTGAAGCACAAAACCCCATCACCATTAAGTCCAAAATCCAAAGTAACCCCAGTCTCAACCTGACGAAACCGTAACTCAGAGATTTATCTCTTACTTGCTTATTTTTAATCTGCCCAATCCAAGTCGGTTTCACCTGGAGCTCAGCTAACAAACTTCCATCATCATAGAGACTTAGTCGAGCAAACAATGCTCTCAGATCGGTCACTGCCCTACGGCTCAACGTGTCAGCCACGACGTTGGCCTTACTACGATGATACTCAATGTTGTGATCATAATCCTTAAGCAGCTCAACCCATCGATGCTGCCTAAGATTTAACTCCTTCTAGGTGAGGAGATACTTGAGGCTCTTGTGATCAGTGTAAATAGTACACCTGTCACCATACAGATAATGCCTCCAAATCTTAAGGGCAAAAATTACTGCAGCCAACTCCAAGTCGATGTCTGATAGTTAACCTTGTGAGTCTTGAGCTGTTGAGACGCGTAAGCAATAACCTTACCGTCTTGCATCAGAACACAACCCACACCTACGTACGACGCATCACTGTATACGACAAAGTCCTTCCCAGGCTCAAGCTGTATCAGAACTGGTGCCTGACTTAAAACTAACTTGAGCTTCTCAAAACTCTCCTACTGAGCATCGGTCCAAACAAAATGAACTCTCTTACGCAGCAACTTAGTCAATAGAGCTACGATCAAAGAAAACCCTCCACAAATAATCTATAATATCCTACTAAACCTAAAAAGCTACGAATTTCTGACATATTCTTCGGCTGTTTCCAATACAACACAGCCTCAATCTTACGAGGATCTACACTAATTCCCTCAGCGGATACCACATACCCCAAGAAAGTAACCTCTCGAAACTAGAACTCACATTTGGAGAACTTTGCATACAACTGCTTCTCTCGCAGAGTTTATAGAACAACCCTAAGATGCTTATCATGCCCATCCTATGTTTTAGAATATACTAGAATATCGTCGATGAACACTACCATGAACCGGTCCAAGTAGGGTTGAAACACTCGATTCATTAGATCAATAAATGCGGCTGGTGCATTAGTCAAACCGAAGGGCATAACTAGGAACTTGTAATGTCCATACCGAGTTCTAAATGACGTGTTATGTAGATCAGCCTCCTTTACCCTTAACTGATGATAACCTGATCGTAAGTCAATCTTTAAGAACACTGAAGCCCCTCTGAACTGGTCGAAAAGATCATCAATTCTCGAAAGTGGGTACTTATTCTTTATCATCAACTTATTCAACTAACGGTAGTCGATACATATCCTCATCGTACCGTCCTTCTTCTTTATGAACAGAACTGGTGCTCCTCATGGAGACACACTTAGACGAATAAACCCACGATCTAACAACTCCTAAATCTGAGCCTTAAGTTCCGCAAGCTCCTTCGGTGCTATTCGATAAGGGGCGATAGACACCAGAGCTGTACCAGGGATCAAATCAATCTCAAACTCCACCTCACGACTCAGATGTAAACTCGGTAGTTCCTCTGAAAACACGTCTGAAAAGTCTCTCACACTGCAGATGTCTTTAATTGAAGAGTCTATAGAGTTCAAAACACTGATGTAGGCTAAGAAGATCTCATATCCCTTCCTTACTAACTTTTCTACTACCAACACAGAGATCATATTACTCAGATAATTCTGTCGTTCCCCAATCACGACTATCTCATTATCCCCCTCGATCCTTAGAACAATCCTCTTTTCTGTACAATCCAGACTCACACGATGCTTCGCCAACCAGTCCATGCCCAGTATCAAGTCGAACTCCCCAAACGGAAGCTCCATCAAGTTAGCCAAAAACACAGTCCCTTGGACCTCTAACGATACTAATAAACGATAAATTATACATATTTTTACCTCATGTTTAGCCTAATTTCTAGATGAATTATTATTAATTTTGTGAGAATTGGTGCTCTTAACCCTTCTATTTCATGTTATATACTCAGGAGAGCATAAAGAAGAGAAAAGAACGAAAAATAGACCAGAAACAAAGAAAATGGGCCAAAGTATGAAAATGACACGGCCCAAGGAGTCACCACACGGCCGTGGCACACGATCGTGCCACACAAGGTCCAACACGGCCCAGCTCGGACAAGTACGGCCAGGCTACGCGGTCGTGCCACCCTCAACAGGCCCACACGGCCTCTTGTCGAAACCATACGGGCGTGGCACACGGGCGTGTCCCTGTCATGAGGAAGTTCAATTCTACTCGAAAAAGGATGCTTAGGGGCTAAGAAAGCCATTCTAAACTCTATATAAAGACCCTAGGAGGCAACTTCAAGGGTGTGCTTATTTCCCGCTAAGGGAATACTCTTTTCTCTCAAGAAGGAGCGTCATAATTCTGCCAACACAAGGAGTGAAAGTAAGGGATTACTCCAAGGAAGCCGATTGATTCATCCCAAAAGCCAGAATTCTACATCAAGACAGAGGATCTCCCTAAATTCCTTCAGGGGTTTTTGGGTTCTTTATGTTTTGTTATCTTATTTCTTCTGAGATGTTTTCTTTATTTATCATGAACTAAACCCCTCAAATACTTGAGGGGGATGAAACCTAAGACAGATGTTGTTATTATTTATTCTTGAATTATTTGATAAATACTTGAATTGTTCTTAATTATGTGTTCTTCATTCTTGATTTAATAATCCTAGGTATTACTTCAAGAAACTGATGTGCTTAGACAGAAGAGCAAAAGTCCCTGTTTTAAGAGTAGATCTACCATAATTAAGCGGAGTTGCATGCAACCCTAGACATAGGGCGACATAAATCTACCGAATTAGGGGCAAACCTAATAGGGGGTCCATAGATCGAATTAATGCAACCTAGGGGTGTTAATTAATAAAGAAACTTTAATTAACCACCTAGGATTAGTTATTCTTATCCTCGACGGAGGTATTAACATAGGTTAGGGATCTCTACGGATCAAGTCAAGTGAAGAAGTCATCTAGTTCAAGAAATTAATAACAAGTGAAGTCTAGCTGGATTCTCCCTTAAGTATTGCTCATATCAATCAGCTTTTCCCTAAAGTTTTCCCCAATTTACTTTTTGTGCACTTTTAGTTAGCTTTAGAATTATTTTCAACCAATCCTCTTTTATTTTTAGGCTAGATAATAGAAAGGAAGTAAGTATTAGTACTTTTGGTTCCCTTGGGTACGATAACTCGGTCTTGCCGCTAAACTATACTACTATTCGATAGGTGCGCTTGCCTTTAAAATTGTGATATTAGTTAGTTTTTGGTGTGATCAGTTTTATAAATTTTATTACTTAATATCGCGAGCATATCAGGTACAGCCCTGAATAGTTTACTAACTCTAACAGACTACCCTAACGGACTCACCACTGATATCTCGCTAGAAGTACTCTCATAAGGTATCTCCAAGGTCTCAGACACAGAACATGCAACATAGGAATGTGTAGAACCTATGTCTATCAGTGCAACATAAGGTATATTAAAGATGAGAAACATACTCGTGATGACATCTGGAGCATCTCCCTCCTCACGACGATGTGCAGCATAGACCAGTACAAGCTGCCTCGCCTCAGTCGACCCAACACCTCTGTTAGGTGCTCTTTAACCTCGACCTATACCATTACCACCCCTAGCCTATCCTCGGCCCCTAGGTGGCTGCTGTACTCCTCTCGGCTACTGTGCAGTCTTAACAACCGGTGCTTGCGTCTGGTTACCCCTTAGTGGGCAATCCTTCACTCGGTGCTCAGTGGACCCGCACCTCAAACACGCTCCAGTGACTCTCCAACACTCACCTGGATGACTCTTATTACAGTACTAGCAGATAGCCACCCTAGCAGGAACAACCACAGTAGGCCCAACTCTCACGGGCCCATCAGTTCTGGTCTTTTTCATAGGCCTCACAGCAGACTTAGAAGGCTCTATATCCCTCTTAGCCTTCCCCTATTACAGTTCTGGTACTCAATGCGCTTCACCTCTACAGCTATCTTGGCCTTCTCGACTAAGGCTAAGAAATCCTGCTCCCTCTGTGGAGCTATCAGAATACGTAAGTTATCGTGGAGACCATCCTCAAATCGCACACAGCGCTTATACTCGATCGCCACTATGCCTCTCGCATAACGGTTCAGTCTCAGAAATTTAGCCTCATACTCGGCCACAGAACTGTCCTCCTGTGTGAGATTCAGGAACTCACGTCGCCTAGCATCAGTGTAGCTAGCTCCCACATACTTACTTTAGTAAGTGGTCTTAAACAAATCCCAAGTCAACTGATCGGGCTGAGTGCCCTCCTTAATAGTCAACCACCACTAATACGTCTCGTCCCGAAGCAGAGACACAGCCCCCTTGAGCTTCTGCTCATCAGTGTAGTCCAGATCATCCATAATGCTCTCTATAGCCGCTATCTAGTACTCGGCCACACTCGAAGAAACTCCAGCGATGCCCCTAAATATTTTAGCCTCATTGGACCGGAGTCATTCTGTAACCGACCTACAGCCCTCAGATCCAGTGTTGGGTCCAGCGACTCTCTCCAGAATACGAAGCATGGCTTGGGACAGTACGTTGTCCCCAGCCGTACGACCATAAGGTACTGCCCTAGTATCAGTTGTTAGAGATACCGGTGTATCACTGGCATCCACCACTGGTATAGTATCAAAAGCAAAAGCCTCAGCTCGAGCCCCTCTACGGCCTTTACCTCTGCCTCTAACACCCCATCCACGAGTACCGTGTGCGCTCATCGTATTTATCGAATTAATCTATATTAAAATTTTTATGCAAATCAGTTTACAGTTTCAATATATTATTAACACATATCTTATGCAGTATAGTTATCAGAGTATTTAGTGTCAGTTATCGTGAGAAAGTTGTCTCACTATAGTTTCAGTCTAATCTATCTAGAGTGTCTCAGTAAAATCCTACCTAAGTAGTCTCATCACATACAAATATTATTTTTCAACAGATTAAATAGTATTCAGAATATCTAACATGCTTTCAATCAATTTAATCACAGTTTCAGTAACTTACTTGGATCAGCGTCAGAGGCTCGATGTACCACTTACTCGTAACAAAAACATTCTAAAATCATTTTCTCAAAACCATATTTTAAAACCCAAAAACCACAGCCGAGTTTTGCAATCGGGCTCTGATACCACTAAATGTAATACCACAAACTCGGCCTAGACGTTATGGCAGAATCTGGTGGCATCACATAAGAGTGTTTTTAAAAAACGTATTTGATTGTCAAAAACATGTTCAGATTATTATTATCTCTAACGTGGAGTTCTCGAAAACCGTTTATTAATACGAAAAACTATAATTAAGTTTTGAAACGTGTTTGTGATGTCACAGTTTATGAATCAATAAAATAACAATTTGAATCCTAAGTATAAAACAAAACAGTCCAAAGGTCCACAATACATAAAACTCTCAAATTAATAAACCACAGTAAAAATAGTAAATAACCAGTAATAAAACACGGAGTCCAGTAAAGTGTCTAACAGTGGTCACCCTCGAGCCCTCCGCAGCACCAATCCATCTACTGTTGAGGATTACCTGTCAGACAAATAAAATAAAGGGGTGAGTTTTCACAAACTCGGTGTGTACATCCCCACAATAAAGCATGTACGTAAACAAATATCAATCAATAAGTCATAATCGAGCCTGAGCTCTTAGCAGAATCAGCATAGGCCTTTGCCCATACAGAATAGTATCAAACACATTGGGCCTTAACCTATACAGATATCCATGCATATGAATCAGTACAGTACATGCCCACCAACCCTTCACACCATCTCCGTCCATCCTACATTCCTTGTGGGGATAAAATCGACCCACCCAACCCTACACACCAAGTATAGGGATAAAATCAAGCCATCCAACCCTACACACCATAAGGTACCGTAAAACGACACTTAACAAGTGGTTTCAGAACCACATATCCGAGTCTAAAAAATGTTCTGATATTATTTTCTATGTCTGTGGTATATGAATTAACATCTGAGAAATTTCTGTGAATTAATTTGTCTGTTTCTGTGTTTAATTGAGAAAAAAAAAGATTAGATCGCATAAACAGTGAAATTTACTTGCTATTTGCTAAAGTGCTTATATGTCATGATTTGATTTTATTAGAGTCCTTATTAAGTGAATATGCCATTTTTTATATGTAGTGGACATTTATGTCCATGTTTAACAAATGACTTATTAATGTTTATTAAAGGTTAATATGGGAAATTTGATATTATGTGTTTATAATAAAATAAAACAAAGAAAACATGGCCAAAACAAATTGTTTCCTCCCACCGAAAATTAAATAAAGAAGAAAGAAATAAAGCTTCCTAGGTTTTGGCACTTTTCTAGCTCAATCAAGATAAAGAACAAAGACAATCGGACTTAGATCGAGAGGAGTCCAAAATCATCGAATAGTCGACTCAAATCCGTCTAAATCCGTACGAGGTAAATCAATATACAAATATGCATTATATTAATGTTTGATATAAATGCTTGAGTTATAAACTGTATTGGATGGCCATGAGAGCCTGATATAGAAATTCTGAATCGCCTTTGATTGAGTAATGATAAAACGATACCATGTAAGACCTCATCCGGGACGTAGACATTGATCTGAAATTTACGTGTAAGACCGTGTCTGAGACACTGGCATCGTATATGCTACGTGTAAGACCGTGTCCGGGACACTGGCATCGTATATGTTTCATATAGGACCCTGTCTGGGACAGTGGCATCAATATTGAATAACATGTAAGACCACGTCGAGAACGTCGACATTGTATAAGGCCTATATGATTTCTGTAACAATTCTGAATAATGCAAGGAGAAATTTTGAGAAATGAATTAATACATACCATATATGTGTCTAACTCAGGTATGTTTGTTCTGTATTGAATTTATGAGAATGAAAGGTATGCTATTGTGAACTATGTGAAAATGACAAATGAGTACATTTGGTTCATGAGTTATCTATATGAGATTGTTATTATAATTTGTTTAAGGATTACATATGGTTGTATTTGGCTTACTAAGCTTATTGTAGCTTACTCTGTATTTTTTTTCAACTATTTTACAGATATCGTAGCTACGAGGGCTTGGGAATAGTCAAGGATTATCACCACACTATCGAGCTTGATTTTGGTACCTTTTGAATGTATAAAGTTTAAGTATGGTATGCATAGGCTAGAGTGTCTATGTTTTTAAGCTTGGATACGTTCATTTGATATGCCATGAGAATTGGCTAACACATGGTATGTTTGTGCTTGTTCTTGGTTTATGATTTGTGGTGCCAAGTTATGTAAGTTATAATAAATATTTAGTCTTGTATGTTTTGGTTATCTTGAATCATGACCATGTGAAGAAATGGTAAGAAATGGATGTGGTATGAATTGAATTGAAATTGAGGCATTATTTTGACATGAATTTGGCTTACAGGTTTGAACCTTATTAGGTGTAATATATGGCTTAAACCAAGCCTACATTGTGCCACACGATTAGAGTACACGAGTGTGTGACTCGACTGTGTGACCCCTACATATTGTAACATTTTGGTCAGTGTTGCACACGGGCTGGACACACGGGCGTGTCTGGTGACCGTGTGGTATTTGGCAGTGTTGCCCACGGGCTGGACACACGGGCGTGTCTGGTGACCGTACTGTGATTGGCAGTATTGTCCACAGTCAGGGTTAAGTTTAGGGTACGACCGTGTGAGGCACACGGCCGTGTGGCCCTAATTTAAAAATTTTTTGATGATTCTTCATATCTTTTGTATGTTTCAGTTTAGTCTCTGATGAATGAATGAAGCATAATCTGATCTTTTATAACATGTTATGGTGTTATGGTTATTGATTTATAATATTGTTTGAAATTGGAAAGCTATGAATATTATGTTTTGATCTGTTCTGAATATCCGGTAACGCCCATTCCTATTTCAGCGACAGTTACAGGATAGGGGTGTTACATTTGGTTGGTATCAGAGTTACGGTTTAGTCAGTTCTAGGACTAACGTAGCGTGTTTGAGTTTAGCTATTCATTCTATATATCTCAACTGTGATAGTATGATGAATCGTGACAAATGAAATGTGTTTTTCATATAGTAATAGATCCCGAAATAGCCGTAGCTGACGATGTTAAAAGTAATGCACCTGCTCCAGCTCAAGGGACAGCGCCATCTGATTCTAGGCCGGTTACAAGTGGTAATGAAGGAGAAGCTAACAAGCTTTCTTCCAAATGATGAATGAGTGGTTCACTTAGTATGTCCGAACAAATCCGGCTGTTTAACCCCCACCCCCAGTTATTCCTTAACAACCTTCGGTTGTACCATCTGTGACTAATCCGATTCATCTGAATAAGCCTCCGGTAGATAAGATTAGAAAGTATGGGGCCAAAGATTTTCGAGCCACTACTGAGGATGATGTTGAGAGGGCTAAATTTTGGTTAGAAAATACGATCTGAGTTCTTGATGAACTATCGTGTACTCTAGAAGAAAGTGTTAAATGTGCGGTTTCATTGTTACGAGACTCTGCATATCATTGGTGGAAGATACTGACATCTGTAATTCTGAGTGAACGTATTACATGGGATTTTTTTCAAACCGAGATTAGAAAGAAGTATATCAGTCAACGTTTCATTGATCAGAAATGTAAAGAGTTTCTTGAATTAAAACAAGGCAACAGATCTGTTACGGAATATGAACGAGAATTCGTAAGATTGAGCCAGTACATACGAGAGTGTGTAGCTTCTGAGGCCAATATGTGTAAAAGATTCGTCGAAGGTTTGAATGAAGACATTAAACTTCTGGTTGGAATTCTCGATCTAAATGAATTTGTTGTGTTAGTTGAAAGAGCTTGTAAAGTTGAAGAGCTTAGCAAAGAAAAGAAGAAAGCTGATTTCGAAGCTAGAGAAATTCGAAAGCGATCTTCAGGTAGATCATTTCAGTCTGTGACAAAGAAATTTCGAGACGATTCTAACCGTTTGAAGACTAACAAGGAACATTTTGGCAGAGATCGTGATAGATCACGTTCAAGTTTTAAAACTCCTGCTACATTTGTTGCTAGTGTCGAGAATATGAGATCTGAGAGACCTGAATGTGTCATTATGGCAAGAGACATCCGGATAGTTGTAGATTGAAAGATCGAGCCCGTTTCTGATGTGGATCCCTGGATCACTTTGTTAGAAACTGTCCTGAATCTGTTGAGCAAGAGATAGTACAAAATCCACGATCGGGTAAAACTTCTACTAAAGGAGGAACTTCTAGAAGCACGAGAAATGCTAGTGTTGGTCAAAGAGTTACTAAAGATACGACTGCACGATCTGAAGCTCGAGCGCCTGCTAGAGCCTATGCTATCCGAGCACGTGAAGAAGTTTCGTCTCCTGATGTGATTACTGTATTTTTACTCTTTATGATACCTCTGTAATTGCTTTGATAGATCCTGGATCAACATATTCATATATCTATGTGAATTTAGCATACAGTAAGACTTTGCCTGTTGAGTCTATTGAATTTGTAGTTAGAGTATCAAACCCCTTAGGCAAAAGTGTCCTGGTTGATAAGGTTTACAAGAATTGTCCGTTAATTATTCGAGATATCTATTTCTCTGCTGATTTGATGCTATTGTCGTTTGATGAATTTGATATAATTCTAGGTATGGACTGGTTAACTTTGCATGATACTGTTGTTAATTGCAAACGAAAAGTTATTAACTTGAGATGCAAGAATGGTGAAATTATTAGAATTGAGTCTAGCAAATTGAATGGCTTACCAGCTGTAGTATCTGTATTAAAAAGCTTAGAAATTTGTAAGAAAAGGTTGTGAAGCCTACTTTGCTTATGTGATTGACTCAAAAGTATCTGATAAAAAAAGATTAAATCAGTGCCTGTTGTATGTGAATTCTCTGATGTATTTCCTGAAGAACTTCCGAGTTTGCCTCCAATTCAAAAAGTTGAGTTTAGGATTGAACTGATTTCAGGAACTGCTCTGATTTCAATAGCTCCGTACAGAATGGCACCGACCAAACTGAAAGAATTAAAGACTCAGTTGCAAGAATTGACTGATCTAGGTTTTGCTAGACCGAGTTTCTCACTGTGGGGTGCTCTTGTTCTGTTCGTGAAAAAGAAAAATGGCACGATGAGAATGTGCATTGATTATCGTCAGCTCAACAAAGTGACTGTAAAGAATAAATACCCTCTGCCTCGAATTGATGATTTGTTTCACCAACTAAAAGGTGCTTCTGTATTTTTGAAAGTAGATCTGAGATTCAATTATTATCAGTTACGTGTGAAAGACTCTCACATTCTGAAAACAGCTTTTCAAACGAGGTAGGGCACTATGAATTCTTAGTTATGCCTTTCGGATTAACGAATGCTCCTGCTGTGTTTATAGATCTGATGAACAGAATTTTTAGACCGTATTTAGATCAATTTGTTGTTGTTTTCATTGATGATATATTGATCTACTCTCGGAATGAAAGTGATTATGCTGAACATTTAAGAATTGTAGTTCAGACATTGCGTGATAAACAATTGTATGCAAAATTCAGCAAGTGTGAATTCTGATTACGCGAAGTTGGTTTTCTAGGCCACATTGTATCTACATCAGGTATTCGGGTTGATCCAAGCAAAATCTCAGCTATTTTGGATTGGAAACCTCTAAAAAATGTTTCTGAAGTCCGTAGTTTTCTGGGACTTACCGGGTATTACCGTCATTTTGTAAAAGGTTTCTCGATAATTGCAACTCCGATGACAAGACTGTTATAAAAAGAAGTAAAGTTTGAATGGTCTGATAAATGTCAGAATAGTTTTGAACAATTGAAAGCTATGTTAACCGAAGCTTCTGTACTTGCGCAACCTGAATCGGGTAAAGAATTTGTTATGTACAGTGATGCTTTGTTAAATGGACTGGGTTGCGTTTTGATGCAAGAAAGAAAGGTTATTGCATATGACTCTAGACAGTTAAAGCCACACGAGAAGAACTATCCAACACATGATCTTGAATTGGCTACGACTATTTTTGCGCTGAAAATTTGGCGTCATTATCTGTTTGGTGAGAAATGTCACGTGTTTTCAAATCATAAAAGTCTGAAATATCTGATGACTCAGAAAGATTTGAATCTGCGGCAGTGAAGATGGTTGGAACTGTTAAAAGATTATAAACTAATTATCGATTATCATCCGGGTAAAGCAAATATAGTAGCTGATGCTTTAAGTAGGAAGTCATTATCTGCATTGTGTGCCTTAGATGTCAGTATTGATCCATATGATGATGGTTCAGTGATAGTTGAATTAAAAGTGAAACCTTTGTTTTTGCAACAAATCGTTGATGCTCAGAAGGTAGATAATGAATTGTTAGTGAAACGAGCTCAGTGTGATTCTGATTCTAAGTTCCGGATTGATGTTGATGATTGTCTGAGATTCAGGAATAGAATTTGCGTTCCGAGAAATTCTGAATTGATTCAGATGATTTTGAGTGAAGCTCATAATAGCAAATTTTCTATACATCCAGGCAGCACAAAGATGTATAATGACTTAAAACGGTTATACTGGTGGCAGGGAATAAAAAAAGATATCTCTGATTTTGTTCTAAAATGCTTAACATGTCAACAAGTAAAATCAGAACATCAGGTGCCTTCAGGTTTGTTACAACGATTATGATTCCTGAATGGAAATGGGACCGAGTGACTATGGATTTTGTTTCTGGTTTACCTTTATCACCGAAAAAGAAAGACTCAATATGGGTTGTCGTTGATCGATTGACGAAGTCTGCTCATTTTATTCCGGTACGATCTAACTACTCACTTGATAAATTAGCTGAACTCTACATTTTTGATATTGTGAGATTGCACGGAGTACCGCTGTCTATTGCGTCTGATAGAGACCTGAGATTTACATCGCGATTCTGGAAGAAGTTACAAGAGGCTTTAGGTACGAAATTGCATTTCAGTACTGCTTTTCATCCACAGACAGATGGTCAATCTGAGCGGATCATTCAAATACTCGAAGATATGTTAAGATGTTGTATTCTAGAGTTTAAAGGTACGTGGGAACAATATCTACCTCTGATTGAATTTGCGTATAATAACAGTTTTCAGTCAAGTATAAAAATGGCCCCGTATGAAGCCTTGTATGGTAGAAAACGTAGAACTCTGTTATACTAGTCTGAACTCTGCGAAAATAATATATATGGAATTGATCTGATAAAAGAAACCGAAAAAAAGGTAAAAGTGATCAAAGATAGTCTAAAAACAGCTTCTGATCGTCAGAAATCATACGTGGATCTGAAACGAAAAGATATTGAATTTGAAATTGGTGACAAAGTATTTCTTAAAGTGTCTCCGTGGAAGAAACTGTTTTAGTTTGGCAAAAAGGGCAAACTAAGTCCGAGGTTTATTGGGCCGTATGAGATTATTGAACGAGTTGGACCGGTTGCTTATAGACTGATGTTGCCACCTGAACTAGAAAAGAGACAAAATGTATTTCACGTGTCGATGCTTTGATGTTATAGATCTGATCCGTCCCATATGATATCTCTTTTTGAGATTGAATTGAAATCTGATATGTCCTATGATGAAGAACCGATCCGTATCTTAGCTCGAGAAATGAAAGAATTGAGAAACAAGAAAATTCTGTTAGTAAAAGTACTGTGGCATCGTCACGGATTGGAAGAGGCTACCTGGGAACCTGAAAGTGCAATGAGACAACAATATCCGAATATGTTTAACGGTAAGATTTTCGGGGACGAAAATCCCTAAGGGGGAGAATTGTAACAGCCCGGTTTGGACCCTAGTCTGAAAAGTGGTTTCGGAACCACATATCCTAGTCTGAAAAACGTTCTGATATTATTTTCTATGTCTGTGGTATATGAATTAGCATCTGAGAAATTTCTGTGAATTAATTTGTCTGTCTCTGTGATTAATTGCGAAAAAAAAAAGATTAGATCGCATAAAAGGTGAAATTTGCTTGCTATTTGCTAAAGTGCTTATATGTCATGATTTGATTTTATTAGAGTCCTTATTAAGTGAATATGCCATTTTTATATATAGTGGACATTTATGTCCATGTTTAACAAATGACTTATTAATGTTTATTAAAGGTTAATATGGGAAAATTGATATTATGTGTTTATAATAAAATAAAACAAAGAAAACATGGCCAAAAAAATTTGTTTCCTCCCACCAAAAATTAAAGAAAGAAGAAAGAAATAAAGCTTCCTAGGTTTCAGCACTTTTCTAGCTCAATCAAGATCAAGAACAAAGAAAATCGGACTTAGATCGAGGGAAGTCCAAAATCATCGAATAGTCGACTCAAATCCGTCTAAATCTGTACGAGGTAAGTCAGTATACAAATATGTATTATATTAATATTTGATATAAATGCTTGAGTTATAAACTATATTGGACGGCCATGAGAGCCTGATATAGAAATTCTGAATCACCTTTGATTGAGTAATGGTAAAACGATATCATTTAAGACCTTCGTCCGGGACATAGGCATTGATCTGAAATTTACGCGTACTGGCATCGTATATGTTACGTGTAAGACCGTGTCCGAGACACTGGCATCGTATATGTTTCGTGTAAGACCTTGTCCGGAACAGTGGCATCAATATTGAATAACATGTAAGACCACGTCGGGGACGTCGGCATTGTATAAGGCCTATATGATTTCTGTAACGATTCTGAATAATGCAAGCAGAAATTTTGAGAAATGAATTAATGCATACCATATATGTGTCTAACTCAGGTATGTCTGTTCTGTATTGAATTTATGAGAATGAGAGGTATGCTATTGTGAACTATGTGAAAATGACAAATGAGTATATTTGGTTCATGAGTTATCTATATGAGATTGTTATTATAATGTGTTTAAGGATTGCATATGGTTGTTTTTGGCTTACTAAGCTTATTGTAGCTTATTCTGTATTTTCTTTCAACTGTTTTACAGATATCGTAGCTACGGGGGCTCAAGGATAGTCAAGGATCATCACCACACTATCGAGCTTGATTTTGGTACCTTTTGAATGTACAAAGTTTAAATACGGTATGCATAGGCTAGAGTGTCTATGTATTTAAGCTTGGATACATTCATTTGGTATGCCATGAGAATTGGCTAGCACATGGTATGTTTGTGCTTGTTCTTGGTTTATGATTTGTGGTGCCAAGTTGTGTAAGTTATAATAAATATTTAGTCTTGTATGTTTTGGTTATCTTGAATCATGACCATGTGAAGAAATAGTAAGAAATGGATGTGGTATGAATTGAGTTGAAATTGAGGCATTATTGGGACATGAATTTGGCTTGTAGGTTTGAACCTTATTAGGTGTAATATATGGCTTAAACCAAGCCTGCATTGTGCCACATGGTTAGAGCACACGGGCGTGTGACTCGACCGTGTGACCCCTGCATATTGTAATATTTTGGTCAGTGTTGCACACGGGCTGGACACACGGACGTGTCTGGTGACCGTGTGGTATTTGGCAGTGTTGCCCACGGGCTGGACACACGGGCGTGTCTGGTGACCGTGCTGTGATTGGCAGTGTTGTCCACAGCCAGGGTTAACTTTAGGGCACAACCGTGTGAGGCACACGACCGTGTGGCCCTAATTTGAAAATTTTCTGATGATTCTTCATATCTTTTGTATGTTTCAGTTTAGTCTCTGATGAATGAATGAAGCATAATATGATCTTTTATAGCATGTTATGGTGTTATGGTTATTGATTTATAATATTGTTTGAATTTGGAAAGCTATGAATATTCTGTTTTGATCTATTCTGAATATCTGATAACTCCCCTTCCTATTCCGGCGACGGTTACTGGATAGGGTGTTACAGTAACTCAAACTCCTACTGGCCATTAGCAGCAAAATACACCCCTCTTGCACGAACAAAGACTCGAACTCAATACCCCTAGCACTCCCAGGCACCACTTACCCACCAGACTAGCAGGCCCATTCTGTTATGTTTTTACCAACTTTTACTTAAAAGCCTGGTTACCAAGAGTTAGACTTTATTCAATTTAAAACAAAATTTTGCCTAAGCTAAGGCTTGAACCTAAGACTTCTCAGACACTCCCAGAACACATAACCACTGAAGCAAACAGATATTTGTGCCAAATAAACGCAAAAATAATTTCACAAATTTTCATGCACAACAAATCACAAAAGTCGAAATTTTGGGGCGTTACAGGGATTTGAACCCATGCTATTTAAATTAATAAAACAATAAATTTACCATTGAACCAAAACTTTATAATAATATAATGATTACATTTTAATTGTACTATGCATACTTCATTCCCTTCACCAATTGTATATCTATACTATTATTTATGCAAATTTTTATTGACGTACATATTTAATGTGTTATTATTATTAATTAGTTTCAAATTATATGTTTTATTATTTTTTGTATGTTATTTTTAAACTAAATTTTGTGTTTTAAATATGTAATGCCCACGCGCATACGCATGCGATAGTATTTCCAGTTTATACTATTATTTAAACCCTTAACAAAGTTGGTGTTATAAGTCAACTGGACACCAACTCAGTTAGAGAAATTACTTTGATTTCCTTTCATATTTAAAACAAGTTATATTATTCGAGGGTATTAGACAATTTATTTAAAAACAAACCAATAAAAATATGCATAGATTGGTATTTAGACCAAGGTAGTCATACCGCACTAGTAGGCATACCGTTTTTCTACTAGAACCGGCACATACCGTTATCAGTCTGTTTTAGTGTATTGTTTCAAAATTATCGATATGTTTGAAAAATATTTAATATACAAAAAATATATATATCAAATGAATTAGATTAAATAATTTCAAATATAAAAATATTTATTAATTATATAAAATGCTCATCAATAAACTTTACAAATTAAATTTCATCATTTAACAAATCTAAATTAAAAAAGAAAAAATATCTCACACATTAAATAATAAAATTATGCACAAAATTATTTTAAAAAATATACAATAAAATCATTTCATATTAAATATATAAAATGAAATTTTAATAAATGTTGTGTTAGTGGAACTTGTAAAAATTATCTTTTTTTAGTTTGTTTGTTATGTAAATTTTTTACTTTTTTATTTTTTAATTTAAAATTTAAAGTTGCTCCATTACCTTTATTAAAGTTTAAAGTTTAATTTCATTAATAAAATTTTTTAATGTTGGTTAAGAAAATGATAATTGTATCTATTTTTTAATATTATTTATGCACCGATTGGTGTGCAATGTTCCAGTCGGTGTAACCGGAATTGATTAGAACGAGTAGGTGCAATCGGTACGGATTAGAATTTAAACTGGTGTGAAGAAAAGCAGTGGTTGTTTCAATTTATTACTAGAATAATGTGCAATGGCCTATGCAACCGAAACCGACTACGTTGATTTGGACGCATGCCAATTGCATTAGTAAAACCGTAAATTTTTCACTTAACTAAATTTTTATTTTGATAGTTTTATACATTTTAATTTTATTATGCATATTTTATTACATTTGTCAATTGTATATATTAATAATATTAGTAATGGTGTTGATTGAGTTTGTGTTACAAGCTAACTCAACATCACAAGTTCATTCAACGCCAACTTAAGATTAATGACAATATCATAATAAGCAATTATATTCATTTAGTATTCTTAACCTAATGTATTTATATGTTTAAATTTTGTTTCTTACAATTTAATCTATTTTTTTCATTTTAATATCATACATATTTCATATGTTATTATTAATTAGTTTCAAATCATATATTTTATTATTTATTGTATGTTATTTTTACACATACCTCTATCTTCTGATTTCGTGGTTTCAACTCGTATATATGTGTGATAGAATTTCTAGTGTTGTATATAAAGATTTTGACTAAATGGGGTGTCACTCATAATCGAGTCTCAACTCAATTGTTAAACTACCAAAAGGTCATTGTTTTAACAAAGTAATAAATATTAATTTAAGAGTATTTTTATCTTTTTATATAAAATCTAGAAAATAAATATGCTTATAAGAGATTTGAATCTAAAACACCAAACATTCACTCCTCCAAATTTATCATTTAAACCAAAATAATATCTAATTCTCATGTGATGTTTTAATAAATGTATTACACTAATTTTCTACCCGTATAACAAATGAGTTAATTGTATATATTAATTAAATTATATCTAATTATTTCTTAAATTTTTCATAAATTTTGTAACATATCATTAATAATATGTTTACAAAATTAAAACATAATAATATATATTTTTAATTGATTGAATATAAATAAAAAATTGTTTAAAATATATAAAATATAATATTAGATTGTGTGAAAATTTATTTTTACATATATATTTTAACTAAAATTTAATCAATAGTTAAATATATATATTATCAATCTAACTATTGAATTTATTAATATAATTCTACTTATCATGAAACCAAAATTTTCGAATCAATCCATTATAACCTAAAATAGTATCTATATGAATATATATCTAATAGTTGAAAATTTTTACATAAAAGAAATAGATAATAAATTTTAATTTTCTTCAAAATTGACATAAAATATAATGATTAAATTATTATTAATTATATAAAATATTATGAAAGTATGTAAGAATATTTTAATTTTACAATGATGTAGATCTAAACTTTCTCATATAAATAAAATATAGTAATTTATTAAAAAAAGTTAAGGTTAAATATGAATTTCTTATTTTCTTCAAATAAATATAATTAAGATATATTAAAAAATTGAAAGGGCAAGCCCCTGCTTGGCGTGCATTAGATTCCCAAAATTCGTCTTTGTCAGTCAGTTTAAAAGATCTCATAATAGTTAGTTCATTAGATTCCTTAAAAGCACAGCTTGTCTTATTGTCTATGCGGTCTTATATATTGTTTTGACTCGTTATTAAAAAGCAAGTTGCATTAGTCATCATCTTAAAAAAGTCTGAAGCTAAGTAATATTAAAAAACTGTCATGAAAATTGTTTTTTTTTATGACTGAAAGTGATTTTAATGTATAATGGCTTTTGGTAACATTGAGGACGATGGGGATTGTTGGTCAAATAGTCGGAATACTAAAAAAGTCTAGTTTAAGGATAAAGGGTGTAACAATCCGTTTTCAATGAAATTGGATGTAACACCTCAAACTCAACCTAGACGTTATGGCCAAAGTTGGCGACATCACATAGAATGAAATTTGAAAGCAAGATGACAAGTTTAAACTGTTCCATTTAATTAGCTTTTATCTTAATTTGGAGTAAGATGCATATGCTTTGTTAAGTCAAAACCATTTCTTTCTAGCGGAAGCTTTGATAACCATTTATTTTAAGGAAATCGTATTTTGTTGAGATCAAAGTTGTAAACCATAAAAGTAATTAAAATCCCCAAAATTTAAAGTAAACAGTCCATTAAGTCCAAGTTACATAAAAATACCAAAATAAATAATAAATTTGAAAATGTAGGGAAAACAATCTAGAATTACGTGTGGCCATCGTCGAGTCCTCCGCTGCACCGACCTGTCAAGTCTGGGGATTACCTGAACAGATTAAACAGAAAAGAGTGAGTTTTCGCAAACTCAGTGTGTAATCCCTACAGAGAACATGCACAAAGTACAATATCAAAATTCAGTCACATACTGTCTGGGGCTGGAGCCCATCACAGATTCAGTTTGGGCCTTAGCCCATACAAAATAGTCTCAGATACACGTTAGGGCCTTGGCCCATCTCAGATATAACATGCAATAACAGAAATTAGAATTTTACCCTCCAGCTCTCACACCATCTCCGACCATCCCTACACACCATGTGGGGTTTAAAACACCCACCCATCCCTGTACACCATATAGGGTTTATAATATCCATCCAATCCTACACACCATACTGTATCGAAATGCGGCACATTATCAGAAATATGCAGCTGTGCTGCCAGATAACAGGCTTTAAAAGCCTTACAGATATTTCCTTCAAACTTCATCAACCCACTCCAATGCAATGCAACATACCATATGTGACATGCAAATAGGCTAATATTAGAACATGCATTCAGTTCAGTACAGATATCATGCTCAATCAGACATCATACAATCAGATCACATAATTAAGAGATCTAAGTAATGCTTACCGACCCTACAGCAGGTTCACAGTCGATTTGGGCGACCCATGCAACCTTACAAAACTTTTCAAAAAAATGGACTCGCACGTCCATGTGGTCTGCCTGTGTGTACCCACACCCCCGTGTGGCCCACACGGCCTAAATTGGCCTTGGCTGTGTGGAGCACACGGCCTAGCCCAAAATCCTACACGCCCGTATGGACCCACACGCCCGTGTGGACCTACACGCCCGTGTGGCCTACACGGCCCAATTCAATCTAGCCCGTGTGTTACACACGGCCTATCCGGTCATTGCACGGCTGTGTCCTTTGTGCACGGCCTGGCCTCGTCGACCGCACGGCCGTGTTCCCTCACAAGGCCTCCCACACGGGTGACCACACGCCCGTGTGGCATCAACAGAACACTTTTTTGCCTTTTCGCTGAACCTCGTTTTCTGCGTTTCGGGTACACACCTGGCTCGATTTTGGCACGAAAACACTCCTGAGATAATCAGCACCTAAAAACGACAATCCCAATTCAAAAATCAGTCTCGATTCAACGGTTATACTGAACTTCTTAAATCGAAAATTGTCTATTTCTATATTCGTTGCTTACCCCTAACTCTCCGAATGATCTTGTCTACGTTTCCACGGAAGAGAGGCCTCGTCCCTCACGATTTGTTGTTGCCTAATCAACAATACATCCCAATCATCATTTCTTTAAAAAACAAAAAAACAAAACGCAACGTAAACCACTTACCATCAAAGCTCAAAAGCGCGAAACTAAGATCCTCGGACACTTGCTTGCAAAAAGAACAAATAAAAATAATAAAAAAGGGTAATGATAGTGAAGTAGAAAGGAGAATTTCGGCAAGGAGAAACATGCAGATTGTAATGGCCTAAATTCAAGGTTATCAGAACAGTGGTTTCGTAACCAAAAATCCAGTTTAAAGAGAGATTTATTTTAATATTTTTGCATAAATATTGATATGATAGGAAAATCGTATGAAAATATCAATAGAAAAAATTTTACCGATTTAGTGGTTAGTTAGAAAACAAAAATTATTGAAGAAATTAGGTAAAAACAAGGTATCGAAACCTCAATCTCGTAAAAATGAGTCGAAAATATTTTTATAAATATTTATGAAATATTAGTAATATGGTATTAAAATTTCGTTAGAAAATTTTAACGTTTGGGCAGTCAATTAAATGAAAAGGACTAAATTGAAAAAGGTGTAAAAGTTACTAGAATGATTAAATAGCTTAATTTTCAAATGAGGAGGGATCTAAAGTGTAAATAAGCCCAAAGGATATATTTTGGGTGGTATAAGCTGAGAAAAATCAGGAGAATGGATGATTTAAGGGAAAATTTGGAATATTACATTATTAACTAAATAAAACTAGGACTCATATGGAAATATCTAGATTTATTGTGATTTCTCTTCATTCTCATCAGCCAAAACACCATAGGAGGGGTTCTTTAAGCTGGCATTTCATAATTTTTGCACCAAGTGAGTTAATTCTTGCCTTTTTCTTGTAATTTTTGTGTTTTTAAGACTTTTACAACTAGGTCCTACTATTAAATTCATTAGTTTTTGATTTCATGGATGAAATTGGAAGTCACCACGGTTGAGTGCTGTAAGTATATGATGATTTAGAATGGAATTTAAGCATTAATCTTATTATATGATGATTTTATTGAATGAAATGAATAGGAAGTGGATATTTAGGACCTATTTGTAAAAGGTGTGAAATTGAAGTCTAGTGCTGAAATTCTTATTTCCAAAGGCTATAAAGTAGTTTAAAATGGTATAATAAAGTGTTAATTGATAAAAATCAGCTCAATTGAGAGGTTAATTAAGTAGGGACGAAATTATCATTTATTAAAAGCTTAGGGGAAAATGGTAATAAACCCCTTGCACTAAAACAGTTTTGGACAGCAGCAGCAGGCTAACTTTGAAAAATCACCATAAATTTTAGAAATCGAATTATAGGATAAAAAATATGGAATTAAATCTTATTGAGTCTAGTTTCTCATAAAAGAAACAATGTAAGTAATGAAATTGTAAATCATGAGATATGATAAATTTTGTGAGACAAGGTCAGAATGATTTCGAGTTCCCCTATTCTGAATTTGGAAAATCACAAAAAATTGAAGAAAAATAATTAGGGGCTTAAATTTATATGTCTGAAATCTTTAATGAGTCTATTTTTAATAGAAACAAACTAGAACATTATCCGAATACCGTACAAGGAGATAATTAATTTTTAGTGAAGAAAGGTCAGAACTGTCATATAGCAGAATAGGGGTGACTTTAAAGAATAAACTATACTTATTGGCTAAATAAAAAATTCTGATAATTTTATGGTAAGAAGATATATGAGTCTAGTTTTAGGGAAAATTAGCAGATCTTAATTTGGAGTTCTGTAGCTCAAATAATTTAGTGAATACGACCCAAGTAGACAGCTTTGAATGAACTATAAATAATAGTGGAATTGTAAAGAATGGTACATATGAACATGAAATGTTAAATTGATGATTAAATTTATTTATTTAGATCCTGAAGACTCAAATACGAAGCTAGATCGAGGAAAAGAAAAAGTTCGGGATTAGTAGATTTTTATATACGAACAAGTATCGAGGTAAGTTCATGTAACTTGAATTATATTCTTAAATGCTTGAAATGTATGTTATTGATGTGAATATGATTTGAATGTTCATTGTATGAAAATTGATGAAACATTGATATATTTGATAAAAAGGGGAAGAAATCCCGGTTGAATGAAAGGAAAATTTAATAGATTTTTGAAAAGAAATTGACAGCAAGAAGGATCTAGCCTGGACAGGTGATCCTATCCTGATATAGCCCTCGTGAAGAATATGTGTAAAATGGATTTAACCCGGACGGGTAATCCGAATTAGGGTCTGAATTTAGCCTGGACTGGTAATTCAGATCCCAGCTCATTAGAGTAATTATCGTTGTAGGGGATTTAGCCTGGACTAGTAATCCCGACAATACTCTATGAGTTTATATTATAGGGGATTTAGCCTGGACTAGTAATCCCACTGTAAGGATGAGGTTCGCGGGAGTGTGCTCTCTAAAATGGAAATGTGTACACATGAATATGAATTGATAGACCCGGATTTGTACATTAAAGTGTACACCTGAAAATCCATTGAAATTCTGAGAAATTCAATGGGATAAATATGGGAAAATAATAATGGAATGGAAATCATGGTATTAATAAGCTCATCAATCATGGTATATATTATTGATACATTGAAATTATTGGACTATGTTGAGTGCTGAGTTTGTGCATGTTAGGGTAACAATGCATTGAATGGATGTATGAATGTTTATTGTATTGTATTAAAAATATTAGGTAAGTATAATTCTTGTTACATGAGCTTACTAAGCACAATGTGCTTACCCTGTTTCTTTTTTCCCTGTTTTGTAGTATTAAGAGCTCGGAGGTCAAATTCGGTCGGAGACACATCACACTATCAACCTCAACATTCTGGTATACCAAAAAACTTTATTTTGGAAATCGATGGCATGTACAAGTCAATAAAGTAAATATTAATGTGAAATGAATGTAAAGTTAGCCATTGGTGTGGCTAACAAATCTTAGTTTTGGTATGTGATGAGATTATCTTATGGATATGCATTAATCTATTTTGAAAATATGTTAAATTGGATTGGTTGATTGGATTGGTCTTGGTTTAAATTTTGCAGGGAATGTTAGATATCTATAAAGGGGTTATATTGAGTTAAAACAAAATTCCCTATGGTTTTGATTTAATACCAGTTTGGTCCCGATGTATGTTTTAGGCTTCAGAGGCACATCTAAGGGACGTCCTAACATGTTTCGGTAAATGAATAGTATTTAACTCGTAATAACAAAAAAAATTATTCGGTAAACTCCGGTAATGCCTCGTATCCTATTCCGGCGACGAATACGAGTAGGGGTGTTACACGGATTTTTGGGAAAAAGAAAAGACTGACAAAAAATATGATAACCACTCTTAATCCCTTATTTTGCTTCCACTTAACCACTAACACCAAAACCACTTCAGTATTTCAGTTCATCTCAAATACCCACACAGCATTAGTAATAAAAATAATGCCCAAGTGCAGAATCGGACACAAGACTTCCCTTACTCCAACACTCCACTTATCCACCAGACCAGCAAGCCCATTCTGATACAATTTTACTAACATTTAAACTTAAGCCCTTTGACTAGAGACAGGGTTTTATTCAGAAAAACACAAAAATTCGCCCAAGCCAAGGCTTGAACTTGGGACCTCTCACACACCTAGAACACTTAACCACTGAAGTAGACAATTATTTGTGCCACATTTTTCACAGAAACAAAAATATGAATTTTGGGGTGTTACATCAGAAAAGTGGTTTTGGGACCACAAATTCGAGGTCATCATATTTATTTTATTATTATTTTAATGTCTGCAACATGTTAGTAGAGCCATATGAAAATTTTGTTAAGAAATTTTATCGTTGTCTGCTCAATTTATGAAAAAGGACTAAATCACGTGAAGTGTAAAAGTTGGGTTCTATTAGCTAAAGGTGTCTAATAGCTATGGAACTTTAAAGTGAGGGTCCTTATATGATAATTAGCTCATTATTGAGCTAGTGGAATGTTTTGGGTTGGCAATTGAGTAATTTTTAAAAGTTTTAAAGGTTAGTTAAGTAATTAGGTTATTAATGACAAAAATAAATAAAACAAATATATCATCATCTTTAACAATCATCTTCCACCGATTTTCATAAGGAGGAGAAGCCATTTTTGTTCATCTAGGGTTTGGCTAGTTTGAAGCTCAATTGGTGAGTGATTTTTGTCCCGTTTTTAATGATTTCTATATTTTAAGGATCGTTGTAGCTTAATCTAGCTAGCCCAGGGACTAATTTGTAAAACTATTAAAGTATTAGGGTGTTATGTATGAGTTTTGAATTTTTATGATAGAATATGAATGGTTGTTGTGAATTAAACAACTTTTGTTAAGTGATTTTTGATAAAAATGTCAAATAGGGATTAAATTGATAAAAGTGAAAATTATTTGGTAAAATGTGTAAAATAATGAAAAATATGAGCTACTATAGGCTTAGGTGAAATTCAACTAGCATGGGTATAAGTTAAATTGCATGAATTTGCATTTTTATGAGCTAGAGACTAAATTGTAAAGAAGTCAAATGTTTAGGGGCAAAATAGTAACTTTTCCTTAAAGTGAATTTTGGATTGCATTAAATAGAATGATGATTAAAATAGTTAAATTTGATTATATAGATCAAGAAAAGTAACGTATGGAACTAGAGCGAGGAAACGATAAAGTTATCGATTAAACGGTTGTTTTTCATTGTTTGAAATCGAGGTAAGTTCGTGTAATTAGAATTGAGAATTTATTTATATATATATATATATATATATATATATATATACTTATTTGAAATTTATGTATGTGAATTGAGAAACTAAAATATAAGTCTATCAAATGCCTAATAAATGAAGTTTGAAGAATACCAAGTCCCGTTTGAACCTTAGGAAGTCGTATGATACAAATGACATGCCATTAGGGTTACCGATTTGGTTGAGATCCTGCATGTGTTGCGGACTCACCACAGCTCGTATGAGCTTATCAATTTGCAACTCGTAAAAGCTTACTGTTTCTCAGCTCGTTTGAGCTTACTGTTATTTCAGCTCGAAGGAGCTTACCGTTTATAGCTCGAAAAAGCATACATGTACAAGAATTGACAGATTACCGTTTAGTACACCTCGTGTTTACTACTCGTGTATTTAACAATATTCTAAGTGGTTCAACGGGCACAGTTCTATTACAGGTTATATGAGTTTGATATGAACTAGCACAAGAGTTACATGAATTATATGGAAATAATATTAGATGATGTATTAAAACATAAGATAGAGAATACCTGTATATGAAAATTTCTTAAATTTTGTGTTCATCCATGTTATTTGGTTATTATATGTACTCTACATGGCTAACATATTAGTGAATACATGTGCTTAGGCATTTAACCAAATTGAGTGGGATATGCTTTGTGTACTTACATAAATTGTGATTAATTGGTAAGTTAAATTTTATGTTATACGAACTTACTAAGCTTAATTGGTTACTCTATTTATTTTCCCATGTCTTATAGTGTCCTGGAAGCTTGCTCAGATTAGAAGTCGTCGAAGATCTCATCACACTATCTATCGGCTAGTTTGGTACTTTTGGACTGTTTAAGGTTAGAAGTTTTGAGTGTTTTGGTTAGGTTCAGTGAAGAGGATGCGCTATTATGTTTAAAGGCGCATTTGAATGGCAGAATAGGCCTACTGGTCTAGTGGTTGAGTGAGTGTTAATGTATCTTGAGGATCTGGGTTCGAGTCTTAGTGTCTGCTTTTTGGTGAGACCTTTTATATTTTTTTATATTAGGTAAATATTTATTGCTATTGATGTTATTATTATTACTTTAATTACTATTGAGAATTTCTATATTTTTTATTTTTATTTTTCTTGGAACGTTTTCTTTTTCTTCTCCCCTGTCACTTTTCTTTTTCCTTTGGGGAAAAACGATTCTACTTGCGGATTCTAGAATTTCGCTTCTCTGTCGTCGTTTTTGTTTGCAAATCAAGTATGGGATTTGAACCCTGACTCTTCTATTTCTTTTTACATTTTGTAAACTTTTGTTTTGGCTTTCTGTGAGAGTGCGTTAACTCTTTAGTTTTCGATTTTCGATCGCTGAAAGTGAGTGTAATACTAAAATTTCTAATATATTTCTGATATTGCTAAGGTTGAGGATGGATTCAGTGGCTAAAATGATGTTTTCAGGGCTATTTAAAGATGGTTTTGTGACCACTCCGACAGCCACATGGGAGTGTGTCAACTCACACGACCATGTGATTTTGGGATATTAGGGTTTTTGGGCCAATTTGGGTGCCACAGGGCCTGGCCACATGGTCTTGGGGATTTTATCAACTTTCAGACAGCCGTGTCCTCTGGGCACACGGATGTGTGTAATTGAGAATTAAGGATTCTGGGTTTTGGTGTCACACAGCCGTGTGGATGATTTGGGGATTTAGGGATTCCACATGAGCGTGTGTTTCGAGACACACGACTGTGTCTAGTGGGCACACGGACGTGTGGGACCCTTACATGGTCGTGTCTGCCCTACACTCTAATTTAGCGAAATTTGACAATGAGTTATATGGCCTATTCACACGGCCGTGTCCCTGCATCATACGGGCGTGTACTTCTGTCACACGGCCATGTTCCACCCTCCACGTAGGTGTTTTGACCCCCAAACAGCCTAGGTAGGTCCACACGGCCGGAGTACACGGACGCGTGGTCCTATATCACTTAATTTCTATTTGTGTTTGTTTTGAGCTGGAAAATAAGTTTCTGTATTTCAACCCTTAGTTAGGCTTTAGTAAGGGTGACTAGACCTCTATATCATGGTGGTAAGTTCTACTTATACATGAATTGTGATTATTGTATGCGTGATGTCTAATTGTCTGTTAATATGTCACTGTTCTGTGAGATTGAATACATTTTTTTCTGATCATTTGAAAGTGAGTTTCTATCCCTGAATAACTATCAGTAGCCCTATATTTCGATTTTGTACATCTGTCTGCATGCACACATTGCATAAAGCATTATTGGGTGGGATTTTGAAGAGAATGGAGACTATATATGAATTGATTTGGCAGTTTTACTGCAATTGGTCTATACAGCGGATTACCACACTGCATCGTACAGTATATATATTAGTTTTGCTGCGTATGACTATCAAATTTGGCATCCCAACTGCAACCTTACCGGTATAGCGGTTTACCGCATCGCATTATACTGCATGTATGTTAGCTATGCTATATACCCTTATCTGATCTGGCAGTTCACACTACATGTCTGTACCACGATTTACTGCATGGCACTGTACAGCTTATACGACAGCTTTGCTGCATAATATATGGTTTGGCAGTTTAACTGCTTATTGTTAGCCCCAATACCCAGAGAGTCGTGGGCAGTCCCAATACCCTGAGGTTTGTAGACTAATCTAATAGCCATTGTTACCGGATAACCCAGGATAACATCATATGGTGCGTAGGGTTAGATAGGCTTTTCGAAGTCTTATATGGCGTGATTGGTTGGATGAGCTTAATAGCTCTTATGTGTTGTGATCGGGAGACAGAAAGGTATGTCGACTGGATAGGTGGGTTTCACAACTTAACTTCATATGCATCTGATTGTTCTGTTTGACTATGTAAACTTTGTAAACTCTAGTTGTTCTGACTAACTGAATAGTACTTGTGACTGGTTGTGATTTGATACGTACGAATAGTTATTATCTGTCGGGATGTTTGTTTCGAGTTTATCATCTGGTTTGAATAACTCTCTAAGCACGTTCTGCTTTTGAACTGCTATCTGGCTTTCTATTTCTGATTTTGTAGTTAGCTGGTTTTGATCTCACACTGAGCTCGTGTAGCTCACCCCCTTCTGTTTCCCTTTTTGGTACCTTTCTAGATTTTGATGCTGGACTCGGTATGCGGAGGTCTCAGATGATTACGGTTTCAAAAGATTATTTCAGTTCTACTTTCTGAATTATATTCCGATTATACTATTTTGAACTGTAAGGTTTTATAAGACTGTATAATTTCCATTTTAAACTTTTATTATTTCATTTAATCTCAGTTTTGAAATAAACTTAATTGTAATTTGTACTGATGGAATTTTAAGTGATTACATGTTTTGGTTCGTAAACATTTGAGTGGTTTCAGAAATGAAAATAAGAGTGACTCATTTTGTAAAATTTTTCCACGATCACTTTAGTGATCAATGTAGCATTCTGAATTCAGTCTAAACTTCTAGGTTGAGTTTAGAGTGTTACATGTACTTTATGTATTTTGGTTATATGGCATGTATAGGTCATTTGGCTAAGGAAAGCCTATATGTTTTGGTTATGTAATTAGCCATTTAATGTGGTTTGAATTGCTATGTGTTGGTATGTATATGTGTGTGGTTAGCCTTATCTTATATAATTTATGGTTGTCATAAGAATGCCTTGATTGTGCATTGGTAGATTGGTAGTTAATAGGTAAACTTGAGAAATGATATATAAGTTATATGTTAGGCACAAAAGTGTATATATGCAATTGACCATTTAGGTAGCTTTTGGAGGTAATATTTGCATATTTTATAATGATCATTTGTGATGCCTAAGAGCACTTGGGTTAATGGTATTGATTTTGAATGATTCAAGCTTGATTTTGGTTAGTTTGAAGGTTTATTGATGATATGGTTACATGTTATATGATGTATTTAGGTTGATGCAAATTTGGGTGAGAAATATAGCTTGGAACATAGCCTATTTTATCCACACGGATAGAAACACGAGCGTGTGTCTCAGCTGTGTACGACACACAGTCACAAGACATGGCCGTGTGTCCCCTAAGATTTCTAATGAAAGCAAGTTAGTGAGTTACATGGACTAGTCACACGGGCGTGTGGTTGGCCATGTAACCCAAGTTAGTGAGTTACACGGGGTCAGACAACGGCTGGGACATAGCTATGTGATCCCATTTCGAATGCCCAGACGGCTTGAAACATGGGCATGTCTCTTGGTCGTGTGGGACACATGGCCTAGCCACACGGGCGTGTGTTCCCTATACTTTGAAAATTTTCTTGAGTTCATATTTGAGTCCCGAATTGTTTTTAATGTCCATTTTAGGCCTTGAGGGCTTGTGTTAAGGACCATATGATCGAATTAGAATGATTTATGTTTGGATATGAATACTGATCAAGAAATGTAGGAATGTTTATGTGATAAGTTCGGTAATGCTCCATAACCCTACTCCAGCGACAAATACGAGTTAGGGGTGTTACAAAGAGGGGATAGCATAGAAATGCTAATTTACTCAGAGCCGACCACTACTATCTCGTGGAAAAACATGTTATTGGGTAACTTCGTTGAATCTGCGAAGGAATCTGGGGGAAAAGGTAGAGAAATTTTTTATTTTATTGAAGGGGACTTCACTAAATCATCCATTAAGGGAAATCCCACAATTGCTTTTTCAAATCAGGTTCAGAATTATTTTTTGAAGGGCATGGAAACCTAGATTGTGAAATTATTTCGTAAAATTTTATTGCATAGAAGATTATGAAAAAGTTCTTACCTAAGGATCTTGGATTGTATTTGGCCAATATCTTACAGTTCAGTCGCGGTTATTGGAATTTAACCTATATCAATCCTTTTTGTCAGTTGTTATGGCATGGATCCAATTGCTAGGCCTTCCCAAGTATCTATACAATAAAAAGATTCTAGAGGAGATTGGCAGGATAATAGGGAAGGTTGCTAAACTTGACTTCAATACTGATAAAGGAGTAAAAGGACAATTTGTTAGAATGGTAATGTACGCAAATTTGGATAAGCCATTAACCTCTAAAATTCTGATCAATGGCAATCTAAAAAGAGCTGGGTATGAATCTTTATCGTCTATTTGCTTCTCTTGTGGGTAGTACGGTCACGTTAAGGAACTTTGCCCGATATCCACCGGTGACAAGGATTTAACTGAAGAAAGTGAGAGGGCAAAAATTGTAGAATTGATAGTTGGAGTTACGGTGGAAGACACGGCTGAGTTTGGTCCTTGGATGGTCGTAGAAAGGCATTCCCGCTAGAGTCCAAAGTAATCTTGCAAAACGGCAGCTAAAAATCTGGTTAGTATTGAAGGAAAGTCTAAATTTAGGGATTTAATTTTAGGTTTTAATGAAAAAAGGGAAAATGAATATATGAAGGTTGATATTTCAGGATTTATTTTAGGAAGGGAGATTTTCTTAAAAAAGTTGAACGGGAAGCCAATGGAAAAATAAAGGATAGGGTAGTTCGGCTGGAGAAAGATGAAGTGGGAGTAGGCAAGTTGGGTCATGGAAGTAAAATTGGGCTTGGAAAACAGGTCGAATATTTGGATGGCACTTCTAATGGAGTTGGGTTGTCCAAAGTTGCTAGACTGGAATTGGACTCATTGAATTATTTGGGAGCTGCTGTTGGAAATAATTTAGTTGGGAAACAAGCCTTAAGTGCTGATGGGCTGGTCTCTCTCTTTTCTAGGTCGTATGTTGGAACTAATATAATGGATAAAAGTGTGTCAAGCCCAACTGAAAATAAAATTGGCGTTGGAGCAAATAAAAAGCCTGCTAAAAATATAACAGGTTGGTCACATGTTGAAAATAAGTTGGAAAATTATAGAAAAGAGTCTAATTCTCACTATAATGCCACTTCTCACTATAATCCAACTTTCGAAGGTCCATTTAAAATGGAGTTAACTTTAAATTCAAATGTGATTGATCTTACAAAGCATTCAGTAGTGCTTTTTTAAGGATCATATTGGGATTAATGATAATGATTCTTTAGAGGTTGGTGATCCAGCAAATTTTGAATCTGGTATTTCAATTTCAAAACTGCGTGGGGCAGCTAAGAAAGGCATTGTTATTAGGAAATGTCAAGTTCTTAATAAAATCATCAAGGACCGTGGCGAGCGTTTTAAGACTGTTAAAAACACTAAGGTCTCTCTTTCAGATTTGATGAACTCTATGGTGGCTTTAATAAATTCCCAGATTGATACCAAGCCTAATAAAGTTGTGGCGATTCCGAATAGCAAGCACTAGAGTACTGGAACTGCTTCTAAGAATTAAAGTTGGAATGATAGCTTAATTGTTTATCTAAGTACTGTTATTGCAATGTTTTTTTCATTCACACACAAAAAAAATGGCTTAAGCTAATAATTAATTCATATCGTTGTAACCAACTTGTAACTTAATGGACTCAAGTTTCTAAACTTATTATCATACAAATAAAAATAAAATACAGTAAGGGAATAAACTTTTGGTTCTCAAATTAAATTATTGTTAAAGTAAAGGAGTTTTAGTTTAATGATACAATTGAGGTTTAAAGGTTTTATGTTTTGTTTTTGGAAAATGAACATAATTTATTAATAAAACACTAACATAAGGTTGGATACATAATTACCTTTGAGCATTATCTTATATAAGAGAAGGCGATGTAAGTAGTCAAGGGGAATAGAACTAACATAAAGCAAACAATAAGCAAAAAGCAAAAAGTTCATCTAAATACAAGGAAAAATGAAAATTACTACTCAAGTGGGCTAAAAGCATTTGCACATTTGTTCCCTTCCCGAAAAAGATGTATCCAATAGCTAGAACTTATATAATGGTGGAACGTCCTGCATTCATCAATCAAATAAGATAACACAAGATTTAAGTTAGTAGGGTTCTACATAAAATAACACACAGAAGTAGCATCTACTTGTAACACCCCACACCCATCTCCGTCTCGAAATCGAATTACGAGAAGCTATAGTAATAAAAAAGAACAAGAACATGTGAATTTAATTAAAAAAATTCAATAAAACATTTATCATAACTCAATCATTCAAACAAACATGTTTTGCATACAATTTTGAGCTTAAATTGAGTTTACGAAAGCTCTAAAATCAACCCGGAAACAATCAAGGACTAAATTGAAACATTTTAAAAAAGAATGGGCAAAAGCATAAAATAGGAGTCACGCTGTCGTGTAACAGACTGAAACTGTATGGCTTTGACTCACATTGTTGTGTGGCCAAGCTATATAACTCACTGAGACTGTGTAGGTCCACGTGTAAAATTTCAACAAATGTCACACCGCCATGTGGCTGAACCGTGTAACTAATTGTGGCCATGTGATCTAAAAGTAACAAAAAATCAAATTGCAGAAGCCCGTGTCAACAACATGTGTGTGACACACAATCGTGTGGTAAATCATGTGACCCAAAAATGTAACTTACTATGCAAGCTATCAACCCAAACCTTTATCTATGTCATGAATTTGCATATAATCATTCTTTAAACCTGTCCAAAATGCACAACAATCATACCAAAACATAACATTTCCTATTTCCAACCAATATGGCTCAAGGCATCATCACATACATGAATCAACTTCAAGATACTTTTCCATTTCATGAGAAACTCGAACATAACCATGCATATGCCTTATAAACAATCAAAATACCAAGTTTCTATCATCTAAAATTTGACCATATTTTCAGACCAATAGTCTATAAGTTTGACACTAAAAACCATTTCACGTATCGTACTTTTAACATCCAATTCAATCATCAAAATGTTATACCATGATTTCCAACAAAATCTCACATATTCAAACATTCTATATCATAATCAAACCTACCAAACTTCATGTTGTCCCATCATATTCCATATTTAATAATCACATTCAAGTTACCATATCAAAACCATAATCAACATACCAAAATGTCAACAAGTAAACATTTTTTATATAACATTATTCACACATTGCTATTACAAACACTTATTGTCACATCCTATAAACCGGATTAGAAGAAATTGGGCTAATGAAACTAAGAGTGGTCACGTCCTGATTTTTAGTTAAGATTGTGAAAATTTTGTAAATTGAATTAATCTGGTTTAGTGGTTAAGTGTGTTGCTTGTGTGTGTGAGGTTATAGGTTTGAATACTTTTTCTTATATTTTTTGTTATTTTGTTCTAAACCCCTATCTTTGAACGTCTGATTTATATATTATTTTCATTCAATTGATGACAAGAACGAGTTTGCTGGTTCAGTGGTAAGGCTTTAACTTACCTTTCGATCTTGTGTTTGAATCTTCATGTGTGTAAAGTGGGGGTTTATTTTTGTTTTAAACTCTAAAGAAAAGAATCCGATATGGATAATTACAGGAGTTAGTGGGTGGTTTTTAAAAACAAAGAAAAAGAGAGAGTGTCTCCTAAAATTTCTTCCACACACACACTCTCTCTTTCCCTAGTCAAACGTCACATCTTTTCATCTTTCCTAATTTCTTTTTTTTTTTGGTTCCAATTTCCATTTTTTCCAATCATCCCATATTTAGTTTTTCTTTTTTTTTTTCTTTTTTTGCTTCTGCATCATTGTTGTTCATTTTGCTACACCCTTCATTTCCATTTTGTTTTGGCGAGGATTAGTGATATTGTTTGTTCTATCCAATTTTTTATCATGGGGGTGAAAATCTCGAGAAAAAGTTTTCTCTGGTTTTGTAAGTGCGTTAATCTCTCTATTGTTCAGGGTTCTAGTATTGCGACTGTTGAATCGGCATCGAAAAACGACCAAGTGTATGACGAAAAACTCGAAAAATAGCGATCGGCGTAATGCCAAAAAACCCACTGTCGATGTTACATGGCTATGTGCCAGGCCGTATGTGTCGTACGGTCTGGGCTATTTTGGCCGTGTGGGCCACACGGGTTGGCCAATTGGGTCGTATGGGCCTATTTTCTGAAAATTTACTCTAAGCTTGTTTATGATGTACGATGTGTAATTAAATCTTCTGTAGGGTTCATATTGTTTAAATATGACTTGAAAACAAGGTATTTGTTAGTGTGATACTATATGCGATATGTTTAAAGGTACGTAAAATATATGTGTATGATCAGTGTTCTATCAAATTTGATGGCATGTCTTTGTGTTACAATGTTGTGTATGAGTATAAGATGTTTGAATATGTTGAATTGTAAATCTCTGAATTTACTTTGTGACCATGCATGTGACATTGTGGTTTTTCTAGTCAAAGTGATTAGTTATCTGGTATATCTGTTTACAGAACATGTAAACCATGCTTATTGGATTCTGTTAAGATTATGGATGCATGTTTAACATGTTTATCATACGGATTCTGTATATGCATGCCATATCACATTGCATGGGGTTGTGATAATATGGTAAGGAGGAAGTTATGGCAGTTTAATAATCTACACTATCTGGTGGTTTGTCCATATTTTTGTCTAGCAGGTTGGCTGCAATCATGGTGGCTTGACCACTCATATTTGTTTTGGCAGTTTGCTGCGATATAGTGGCTTGACCACATATATATGATCTAATAGTTTTAACTGCAAATTCTGGTAGCTTTGTCCACAAATATCTATTTGTGTGATTTTGGATGGATGAGTTCTAGGGAACTCTATTTTGATTTGTAGCAGAGTTGGGTAAGAAGCCTTCTGAAAAATCAGCACTATAATTTTATGAAAAAAATGATGATTGTTGTATGATTGGCCAAAAAGTGGGGTGGTACCACTATTGTGTCAGATAAAATCGACGAGTACTGTAGCAAATAACTAATTTTCGTAAAAAAAAAAAGTTCTCCCATCCCATTTTTGTGAATAATTAATTTTTTAATATTATTTTTATAAAAAAAGGTTATTGTTATATCTTTTATTGAGTTCTTTTTTACTTAATTGTCCTTGATTCATTTCTTAATGAATGCTTAATTCCAAACAAAAAGAAGTCTATCAAATATCAATCTACCATATCAAATCTAGGGGTGAGCGTTCAATCTAATTAAGTTAAATCAAGTGCAAAAATTTCGAGTTAATGCAGTTGATGAGTCCTATTTTATCATCCTAGCTCGATTTGAATTTTTTCCGAATCGAGTCAAGTGAAATGAAATCTGAGTTGAGAAGAATCAAGTGAAATTGTTCCAGTTAAATTAAAAAAAATTAAACATGTCAAATTAAAATCTTATTACAATATAACTAATTTCGTGTTATAGCATATAAATTTGAAACCATATATATTTGAATTTTTTTAAAGCAAAATAAAAAAAAAATATTTTAGTATGATAATCTTGAATCATTAATTTACCTTATTTAGGTCTCAAAATTAATATTTTAAAATTTTGTAATTTTTTAACTTTCTTTATATATATTTTAGAATATTTTAATATTTTTTAATAAATATAAATTTTGGAATTTTTATAAATATTTTAAAATTTAAACATTATTTTGAATTTTTGAAAATTATTTTGAATTATTTTGTAATTTTTATTGAAAAAGAGACCAATTTATTCATTTTCAAATTTGGCAAATACCAAAAAAGTATTGACACCAATCTGTTATTCAAATTATTTTAGTTAATTGAATCCTCAATTCAACTCAATTATTTTAGTTATTTTAGTTAATTGATTTAAATCTTTTAGCATTATTTATTAATATATTTAAAATTAATTTTTTTTATCATGTGATGCTCTTGTTGATTGTTTGAATTTAAAAAAAAAAATTCAAATTTCAAAAATAATAATATTATTTATAAATTACTTTATAATATATTATTGTGTGTATTATGAAGAAGGACCCAACTAGAGGTGCTTGTTCAAGCCTAGTCTGACCTGGAACATGAACTTAAAATTTTGTCTAAATTTATCTATATTTGCAAAAGATTAACCTAAACTCATTTTAGATCCACCCATATTATATTTTAAATATTTTTAAAAATATTTATATTTTATTATTTTAACATTAATAATTTTATTGAAAAAATTTTATATAGTGATCTTAACATTATTTTAATGTTTATATTAGAGTAGTATTATATATTTAGTATAAGTTTATTTTTTTAATGTGTTATAAATTACATAATATATAAAAATAACATAATATTAAATATTATAAACTTAAAAAAAGGTCGGGTCGGCTCGAACTCCGGCCTTGACTATTCAAGCTCAAGCCCGACCCATATTTTAAAATGAATTTAAAATTTTTATCCAAACCCATTTTTCGAGTACCCAAACCTTCTCAAATTTTGAGCGGGCTTAAAAGCGAATAACTCAACCCATGAATAGATTTAAATCCAATTATTTTAAAAAAACTAGACATGTTTTACATTATTTTCCTAAAAATATTTTTCTAAGACATTTTGAAAAACGTTATAAGAAGAATGGAAATTTTACTTTTATTTTTTTAATTAAACCTCTAATTTTTAAAGGTTATATATATTATTAGTAATTAGTTTATTTGAATAAATCTTGACCAAAAGTTTAACCTTAATCCAAATTAGCATTTATGGAAATGGTTTTTAGTGCTTTAATGTTTTCCAATTTATTTCATTAAAGGAATATCTATAAATTTCCCATATTCATATTATTTGATCCAATTTTAACTTTCTTTTTTTTTTTTTTACTTTTTAAATTACGTAATTAATTGTAATTAAATATTCAAATAACTTACTGCTATGTCTCAAAATTAAGTGTGACAATTGTCAACAATTTAATTACTCAAAAACTAATTTCATTATTTGTATCAATATATCACTATAAATAATATATATGAAGATTACACTTACATAAATTTTAATATTTTAAAAATCTATTATATTTAGAAGCCAGTGAATCATAAATAAAATGACAAAAATTTTCAAAGTGACGAGGACGAATTTATAACTTAGTAAAAAATATAACAAAATTTTTGTATAAAATTAAGGCATGAAGATAAATTTAGCACTTAATATTTATATATTTTATTAATTTGATTCTTAATTTTTTAGTTAAATTTTATCTTTCAACAGTTAAATTACTTTTTTTTAATGAAATTACTGATTAAAATATTAAAATTTTACAATATTGACATGGTAATATGAATAATAGTCCACGTGCACTTCATGCTAGCATATTACAACTTGACTTATATGTACCTCAACAAAATAATTTAAAAATTATAAAATATTTAAAAAATAAAAATAAATTTAAAATTAAAAATATATAAAATGTAAAATTTAAAAAATTTAGATGAAATACAAGTTGACTATCATACGAGCCTTCATGTTAAAAATTTAATATTTTAGTCTGTATTAATGTTAAAGAAACAAAAATTTAATTTTTTGAAAGGATAATAGTTAATTTTTTTGAAATTAATCATTAAATTTAACTAAAAAAAGAAGAACTAAATTGAAAAAAAAATACAAACATGAAGGGCATAATTTCTCATTATGACTAAAATTAAACTACTGTTTTTTTTTTCCTGAAAATCTACCTACCTCTTCCAAAAAGTATATATTTAAAAGAATCATTTGATGGTAAAAAGAATATTTTAATAAGGTAATGATGTATATATGTAAACAAATATAAAGGAAAAGTAGCAACAATAATTACAAGTTCAAAAAATATATTTCCATTAAAATAAAAACTTTAGCATTTTAATAACAAAAAGTTGAATGAGGTGACATGAAGGATCGGAACCTGGCAGTGGAGCATTTCTTTGACTTGGTGGACACAGTGACTGTTCTTTCATTGGTTCAAGTTTCAAAGCTGACCTTTACCCTTTCAACACTGTGTTCTCTTCTGTTTCCTTCCTATATGCAGGCTGTCGCTTAGGCAAAACTTCCTTCCTCCATCGGCTGATACCGCCTTCGCCATCGCCATGTCTCTCTTCCACCCTCATAGCTGCTCCAATTCTTTCATTTCAGGTTCGTTCTGTCTCAGCTTTTGTTTCTCATCTGAATTACATAATGATGCATGTGGATTTGCAACCATCGAGTTGCACACATTGTTTCTGGTCTCAACTTTCACCACTATCACTATAAGTATATATATTTCTTTTAAGACTTATTTTCTTATCTTAATCTTCGCCTCGATTAATCTGGATTATCCGAGTAGTTTCCACGGACAGTGGAGCAAACCCAACAGCAGACACAAAGAGTAGTAATGATTTGGTATAACAATCCAGCCTCTTATTGTTATCTATCAATTTTGCTTTTATCTATTCTCTAATGGAGTTGACATTGTAGAAGAGATTATAATATTCTTGATTCTGCAGTGCTTTAAGGATTCTAAACAAAGGATTAAGAAGATGTTTAATCAGATTGAACTTTCTGTTTCTTCTTATGATACTGCTTGGGTTGCAATGGTTCCATCTCCCACTTCCCACCGCAATCCATGTTTCCCTGCCTGCTTAAACTGGCTGTTGGATAATCAACTCCCTAATGGTTCTTGGGGTCCTTGCCGTCCCCATCCCTTGCTAATTAAAGACACTCTTTCCTCCACATTGGCATGTGTCCTTGCGCTGAGACGATGGGGTGTTGGTGAAGAACACATGACAAAGGGTATATTTTCATTCACCCATTTTTCCCTCATTGGTGTTCCATGGATTAACATTATTCTTTTCTTCTGCAGGGCTTCGGTTTATTGAGTCACATTTTGGTTCGGCTTCTGATGAAAGCCAACTTACACCTATTGGATTTGATATCATATTTTCTGGTATGGTTGAATATGCTAAGGATTTGAATTTGAACCTCCCTTTGAGATCAACAGATATAGATGCTTTATTTCATAAAAGAGATTTACAGCTCAGAAGGTATACTTTTGGTCTCTTTTTTTTTCCTATTATTTTTAGTGTAAATGTGTTGTCAACCATTAGGCATATAATAAGCATAGCATTAGCCAAACCAAATTGTTGGGCTGATCATTTTCACCAGCCTTTGTCTTTGTCGGACCTGGTTTTGTTGTCTAATTATTGCTTCATTAGTAAATGTTGAATGCCTTTTTGAAATCATGGAAGCACTTTGAAGAAACGAATAAATATTGGCCTTGACGTCATGTCTTGATTTAATTGCCACAGAGAAAACTCTAAAGGGAGGGAAGCCTACTTAGCATATGTTTCGGAAGGAATTGGCAAACACCAAGACTGGGAAATGATCATGAAGTATCAGCGGAAGAATGGATCATTGTTCAATTCACCATCTGCAACAGCAGCCACTCTTTCTCACCTTCCAAATTCCGGTTGTCTTCATTATCTCACTGCACTCTTAGACAAGTTTGAGAATGCAGGTTAGTATGCCAATGCTACTTCACAAATTTCAATGTATTTTGCAACATTATCTATTTCTATATTACTAATGATCATGTTCACTTCAGTTCCCACACTTCATCCTTTCCATGTTTTTCCCCGACTTTGTATGGTGGAGACTGTTGAAAGTTTGGGAATTGGTCAGCATTTCAGGGAAGAAATTACAAGTGTATTAGATGAAACATATCGGTAATCTTCTTTTACAAACATAGTTAATGTATATAATCTATGTAACTCGGACTCTACCTTTTTTCATTTTTTGACATTTGAAGAAATATTGAATATAGCCATGTCAGAGAAGTACTTTTATCCAACATTCATCCTAAGTCTGGTAATACAGCATAAAATGTATTTAGAAGGCTGTTTTATTGTAATAGGTTGACAGGATCTTATGTTCAATCTGTAAAAGACAAATGTATTTAAAAACTTCTCTTTAACTTCATCAATCATGTCTTAAACAGATGCTGGCTACAGGGGGAGGAGGAGATATTCTTGGATCTGCCGACATGTGCATTGGCTTTCCGAATACTACGTGTAAATGGTTATGATGTTTCCTCAGGTATGTTTATGCTTATTGGTATTCAGATGATATTGATAAGGGATAGGATCCTTCTAGTTAAAGCCTTTTTTCTGCACTATCTTGTGGTGTAGAAGCCTTAGCTGGATTTGCTGAAGTGTACTATCTTGTGGTGTAGAAGCCTTAGCTGGATTTGCTGAAGAACACTTCTTCAATTCACTTGGAGGATATTTGAGGGATTTGGATGCTGTCGTTGAGCTATTTAGGGCTTCACAGATGATCATACATCCAAATGAACAACTCCTGGAGAAACACATCTCATGGACAAGTCATTTCTTGAAACAGGAATTATCCAACACTTCTAAATGTGAATATAAACATAAACAAAATATTATGCAGAAGGTTTTATTCTTTTTGGATTGATAATCAGTTAGTTTTGAAGGAAATTGTCAAGTTCTTTTCTTTTCCATATTTGATTCAGGTACTTACTGTAGAATGGTCGCCTTCTATAATTTTCAGGCGAATGATGCCCTTGAGTTTCCCCATTATGCAAGTTTGGAGCGCTTAGAATATAGGAGAAACATAGTGAACTATGATGTAGATGATATACGGATGCTTAAATCTTCATATAGGTACTCCTTTGGTATTTTATTCTTCTACTAACATATTTCCTTTAAATAAATAATAATACCTGATTTGCATCTTATTTTACTGTCTTTGCATGCTAGTTCTTTGAGTATTAGCAACAAAGATTTCCTAAGACTAGCAGTGGAGGACTTCAATGCCTGTCAATCTATATATCGTGAAGAACTCAAACAACTCGAGAGGTAAATTTGTTTACAAAGATAGAAACCATGATGCAGTGACAAGAATTCTTATGGAGTTCCCAACTCATGGGAGTTACATTTCGTCCGCTACGGTAGACATCAGTGAGAAATGCTTTTGAAATTATTGCATGATATCCCTTCTGTGAAACAGGTGGGTTCGAGAAAAGCGATTGGACAAGCTGAAATTTGCCAGGCAGAAACTGGCATACTGTTACTTTTCTGCAGCTGCAACACTATGCTCTCCTGAATTATCTGATGCTCGCTTAACATGGGCTAAAAATGGCGTGCTTACTACTGTGGTTGATGACTTTTTCGATGTTGGAGGTTCTGAAGATGAACTGTTAAACCTAATTCAATTGGTTGAAATGTAGGCTCTTTTTCCTTTTCTTGTTCATTTATATCTAACCACTTTTGGTGTATAACTTTGTGTAGTTCTTTTAACTAATCTTGCCTATTACAAAGTAATGGCTTATGAGAAAATGAAACACAGGCATGATTTAGATGTCAGCATTGATTGTTGTTCTGAGGAAGTTGAAATCATATATTCAGCACTTGACAACACAATTTCTGAGATTGGGGAGAAAGCAATTGCATGGCAAGGACGTAACATAAAGACTCATGTTTCTGAGATTGTGAGATCCAATATTTATTTTACTCTTCATATTAACAATGAATAGTAGAATCCTGAAGAGTAACTTGTGTGAACTAAATCTGAAAATTTAGGACATTATTAGTATCGAAGAAAATTTGGAATGAACCAGTGTTTAAACGGACAATGTTTACGTTGCAGTGGCTGGATTTGCTTAGGTCCATGTTGCAGGAAGCTCAGTGGTCGAAGGAGAAGGCAGTCCCAACTGTGGATGAATACATGAGAAATGGTTACATTTCGTTTGCCTTGGGACCAATCATCCTCCCGGCTCTCTATTTTGTTGGCCCTGGGCTTTCAGAGGCTGTTGTTAAAAGCGGGGAATATAGTCTTCTATTTAGGCATGTAAGCACTTGCGGGCGTCTTCTCAATGATATTCAAAGCTTTAAGGTACGGCTTCTCTTTGGACCAATAACACGGCTAGTCTCATGGGAATGGAAGTTTGGAAATATTTAGTAATTAATGTCCCATATGGTTGCAGAGGGAATCTATGGAGGGAAAACTGAATGCGGTATCTTTGCACATAATTCATGGTACCAATTCAGTAACCGAAGATCATGTAAATCAAGAACTGAAGCATTTAATCGAGGAAAGGAGGAGAGAACTGCATAGATTAGTGCTGCAGAAAAATGACAGCATTGTCCCAAGACAATGCAAGGAATTATTCTGGAAAATGAGCAAAGTATTGCATCTCTTTTACATGAAAGATGATGGTTTTACCTCACATGAAATGGCGAACGCTGTAAATGCAGTAATACATGAGCCAATACTTGTCGATCAGCTCTAATTATGCCAAGGTGAGGGAAGTTATGGTAGTATTCAATCTCATCATATCTTAATCCTATCAACAACTGAAATAGTGTTTGCTTTTCCTTTTTTCTTTTTTTAATTCACATATTCTATATATATATATAAAATAAAATCAGCTCCTTTGGGAATCACTAGAAATAAAAAGGGGCATTATAGTTATTTTGGTATTTTAGTGGATTTCATAGGACAACCCTCATATTCTAAAAAAACACAGATTGAATTAAAAGAAACGTCAAAATAGAAAATTTTAATGCATTTTATTCCTTTTTACTGTACCAATAAATATATCCTAGCAACACCAAAATTAATACCATTTCCAATTATTTATTTATATTAAGAAATTATTTACTTAAAATACTTCTTCAATTGCTTTCTACATTTAAATTTAGTTTTTGTTTCAATGTTTTGAAATATATTTAACATGTTTTATTAATTTAAAATGAAATCTAGATCGCTTATTATTATTATTATTAAATGTGAGATAATACTTAACATTTTTTTTTGAAAGTATTTGTTAATCTGATTAAGTGATAGGACACTTATGTTATTATATATAAAAATAATAATAGACTTTCTTATAGTACATAAAATGAGATATTTAAAAAAAAATGTATTGTAAAATGAGAAAGAAGATAATAGAACTTAAAACGCTCTCTCGATTAAAAGACAAGTGTTTTAGAATAGAAAAGCGTTACATTAATACACAAAATAATTGTAACCACAATTTTAATAATATTTATATACATATATTTTGACAATTTCTATATTTAGATATTTAATGCCTAACACGGATAGAAAGTTATTAAAATTAAAAAATGTTTAAAGGTTACTGTTATTGTAGGAAGACGTAAGGCGAGTGTGTTGAAGTGTATTTTTTTTTTTATTTAGAGTTGAAAAAAATTATCAATAATTATAAATATTATATTAAAAAGAATAAATATAATTAAAACTTATAATAAAGTTATTTTTTTTTAATTTTACATCGTAGATTCAAAGCCATCAGTTTCGGTTTCAAATATTTTGAGTATATAACTAAATCAATTAAAGATGATATAAAATGTTTTTTTTACCTCTAATCCCCATATTTTATATGATATGATTTATAATAAGTTATTCTACACCTTGATAAAGACAATAGTAGGTAATCATAGTAATATTGCACCCATAATTTTATTATCTTTTGTAGTTTAAATTTTTTCTGGTTCAATATATGGTTAAGAATGGGTTTGAATGAGTGGTGCATTTATCATATAAAAATAGCGGTGGTGATAAGATTAAATATTATAATGTGAGACAAAAAGTAAACTAAACATAGTGTTTATCTAAACTCACCCTAAATCTTCATGTTTCATGTTAATAACATGACATGCATGATAGCAAAGGTATAAAATCATTTTTATATATTTCATTTTCAAATTGAAAGGATTAAAAGTTATTCTAAAATTATGATGTGAAATGACTTTGAGTTTTTCTTTTTTTCTTCACCTTCATTTATATAATTATTTTAAACAAGTTTCGTATAAATTACAAAAATATATATTTGACAAATAATTTTACAGAATGGAAGAATCAATTACAATGACTTTGTTGTGATTATGAGAAAAGAAACTCTAGAACCAAGCATGCACTCGTAAAGTTAAATTGGAGCTTCTAGAAATAAAGATGTTTGTTTGATCTCTCTCTTGACCCTCTTTTTAAAAGAGAATAGTTAAGATTGATATTCAACGATAACTTTTAACTTCTTTCGATACATCAACAATACTCAGGATGATTATATTTTGAAATTTGGTTTAAAGCTGCCTCACAAAAAAATAATTATATATGTTTGTAATTATAAAAGACTGTGGTTCAATGTTTCAAAATTAAAGATTGGTATTATAAGTTATTGTAACAACTAAAGTGAATTTGTATTATGTCGAAACCATTTTTTTAAAAACGGCAGTCGATATCGATCTTGAAAATGAAAATGAAAAACGGGAGTCGCCACCAATCCTTTTTGTTGAGGTGTGATCGGGTCACCTCGAAAAGTGGTTGTTTTTAATAAACAGTTTGATTTATCAAAACAACGATTTTGATTCGCGAAAATCAGGAAGACGGGTTCGGGAGTCGGTTACGCACGAGGAAGGGTTAGCACCCTCGATACGCCCAAAATTGGTACCTAGTTGATTAGTCAATGTCTTAGTGTTAAAGATTTGAAAACTTGAAAGAATTTAAAATACGATCTCTCTTTGTATAAATGCTAATTTTACAAAAACAAAACTTGAATGAATTGAGAAGAACTTTAAAGGCTTTCTTATTCCGAGGTAACGAAACATCGCATCCAGTAAGTTAGGACACGACATCTCGAATCCTTGAGAATAAGCCCGCCTTTCATTTAAAACTTATGTATTTCAATTCTAAAAGATACTCGGTTACTTAGATTAAACGAGAAAAATCAAAACCTATTAAGTTAGGGCACGATTCCCTGAATTTCTAAATACCGAATATTGCTTTTATTTTTATTTAAAAAAAATCTTATCTCGAGGTAACAAGATGTCATATCCAGTAAGTTAGGATACAACGTCTCGAATCTCCGAGAATAAGTAAAACTCGTATTGCAATTATAAAAGGATATTCCGCTATTTGAGTTAAACGAGAAAAATCGAAACCCAGTGAGTTAGGGCATGATTTCTCGAATTTCTAAATATGAAATATTGCCTTTATAAAAGAATCATTTTTGTGCAAGGTAAAAGTTAATAAAACATAAATTCATAGTGTAAATATGCAAGACAAGGAAGACGATATAAATAGCAATAACAAGAGCATAAGAATAATCAATAAAATAAATAAACAAATAAATAAAATAAGCTAATGAGAGACAAAATGAAAATAAATAAAAACTAATAAAGAGTTCAAATAATATAGAAAGGGAAGATTGAAAATAAGCAAACAAATAAAAATAAAATATTAAATATATATAGGAAATGAAGAAGGTAATAATGATAGTAAAAAAACCTAAAGTTTTACAACAAATGTATATATATAAAATATTTACGGTAAATAAATAGAAAGAAATGTAATAATAATTATTAAAAATAGCGATAATAATATTACATTAATATGAACAAATAAAACTATGTTAATTATAATAGTAATAAAAAGAACAATAAAATGATAAAGATGGTGAAAATAATAATAGAAATAGAATAATAATAATAATAATAATAAATATAACAGTAAAATATAAAAAGTATAATATTAAAAATAATTATTAAACATAATATAATAATAATACTTGTAGTAATAATGATAATAATATATGTAATAGAAGAATAATAAAAATTATAATAATGAAAATAATAATAGTGAAAAAATAATAATAAGAGGTATGATAAGTATAATAATAAATACAAATAATAATAATAATAATAATAATAATAATAATGTAATATAAATATTACAAATAAAGTGGTAAATAATAGTGAATATAATAATATTAAAAACAATAATGAAATATAGTAGGAAACATAATAGTAATAATATAATATTAAATATAATATAATAATAATATTGTTATTAAAAATAATTAATTTAATAATAAAGGAGTGAAAATAGCAAAAAAAGGACTAAAATCAAATTAAAAACAAAGTTCTGGGGCAAATCCGAAATGAAAAGAAAGGGGAGGGACGAAATTGTAACGCACGAAGGAAATGGAGGGACTAAAATGGGCAATAACCCCTCCCTTCAAAACGCATAGCACCAGGGGGACTGAATTGAAAACCAAGCAAAAAAATCGAGGCAAAATTAAAAAAGGATAAAAACCTGATTGCAAAACCGTAAAAGGCGGGAGGGCTAAAAGTGTAATTAGACCATCCGATGAAAAACACGCGGATCCTGGGAGCGGGTCGGGTTAGTGTGCGGGTCACAAGCAAAACAACGTCGTTTTGGGCGTTTAAGGCCACTCCCAAAACGATGTCGTTTTGGGGGCCTATATAAATCAATTTTTAGACCAAAAAATCATTTAACCCCCACTTAAAAAAAAAAACCTGAAAATGCTCTCTTCCCCCCTTCCTCAAGCCTGAGAGGCCGGCAGAGGTCCGGCGCCGTTCGCCGCCGTGCACTATCGCGCACCGTCGCTGGCACCGCCGTGTGCGGTGGCCGGTAAGTCGAAAAGGTGAGTTTTTTTTTATTTTTAATATATTTAGAGAAAATAAGAAATAAAGAAATATGTATGTATATAGCAATTTTGAAAGAAAGAAAATAAAAGAGTAAAAAAATAAAAATAAAAACAAAGAACCTTATTTTCTTGTTGCTTGCTGTTATTGGATTGTTTTGATGTTAATCTATGCTCTTTTTGTATTTGAAAATTTCGACTGCTTGTATTGTATTGATTAAAAAAAATCCCCCTATTACAATGGATTTGTGGCTTTATATAGCCATCAATTGCTACTGTTTTTTGCTTTCTGTCTTTTCTTTATTTAAATTTTGTAGGTGGTGGTTGAACGGTGTTGCAGGCGGTGGCTAGAAGGCTGGCATAGCAGTGCAAGTAGGCAGTGAAGCAGGTGATCCGGCGCCGAAAGTTTTAGGGGCTAGGGTTAGGTATTTTTAGTTTTTTTTTTTATTTTAGGTCTTGGGCTTAGGTTTGGGCTAGGTTATGTTTAGTTGGGCTAGGCTGAAATTGGGCCAATGGTTTAGATTTAAGCTGTATTGGTTTTGGTTTAATTGTAATTGGAATGTAAATGGGCCTGGGCAAATTGGGTTGATAACAGCTGCTCCTCTTTGCTCGTTGTCGTGTAACGAAAACAGAGCAAAAACTTGAAAGACCAATTTTGTCCGGTCTCACTGAGTCTTGACTTTAGTGCTCCTCTTCTTCACGGAGCCTCGTTCTAGTCCACCGCATCTTGTTGCTTTGATCCACTCCACCGCCACTTGAAAATGATAGGACTTATAACTTCAATCTGCTCCACTGCAGCTATTGCGACTTCAGAGGTGTAGGGTTCATCATTTTAATCCGCTTCACTGTAACTTCAGGGAAATAAGATTAATGGCTCAAATGTAATTTCAGAGAGAAGAGATTTGTAGCTTCGATCTTCTCTACTAAAACTTCAAGGAAATAAAGATTGATCCTCGATGTAATTACAGGGAGAAGGGATTTGTAGCTTCGACCTACTTCTGCTGGAACTTCGAGGAGATAAGAATTCAGGGAGAAGAGATTTATAGCTTCGATCTTCTCTACTGAAACTACTACGACTTCAGAGGTATAGGGTTCATCGTTTTAATCTACTCCACTGTACCCTCAAGGAGATAAGATTAATGGCTCCAATGTAATTTCAAGGAGAAGGGATTTGTAGCTTCGACCTTTTCCACTGGAACTTCAAGGAGATGAGAATTAGTAATTTCAACCTATTTCGCTGTATCTTCAGGGAGACAAGATTTGTAATCTTCAGCCTATTCCACCGCTGGTCAGGGAGATAGGATGGTAGCTTAAACCATGTTCCATTACTGTTTAGGGAGACAAGATTTGCCTTCGATCTTGTTCCACTACTACTTAGGGTGACAAGATCTACAATCTTCAACCTATTCCACTGCTGGTCAGGGAGATAGACGATGGCTTAAATCATGTTCCACTGCTATTTAGGGAGACAAGATTTGCCTTCGATCTTGTCTCACTACTGTTTAGGGCGACAAGATATACAATCTTCAACCTATTCCACTGTTTTGCCATTATTATATACAATCTTATTTCTTTTTTTCTTCTCTTTTTTTTAGATGAAATATTTCTTGACTGAATCTAAGTTCACTAGATTAGGTAGAGTCTTGCCATTATCTCGGTCAGTATCAATGCTCTTCTAAAGGAGGCCTTTTTTTACCACATAAAATCCTTCCTAGTTCAGCATCCACTTCCCTTTGAAGTCCTTTTGAATAGGAAAGATCTTTTTCAGTACTAGGTTTCCCTCATGGAATTCTTTAGGGCGAACATTTTTGTCATTTGTCTTTGGTACACTTAATCATAGTGGATGGCTTTCAACCTCATTTCTTCGATCAAATTCAACTGATCACATTGGGATTGGATCCATTCGGCTTTATCTTCAATTCTGACAAAATCTAGAGAGAAAAAATCTTGACTTTAGTCGGTAACCACCCTTATTCTGTCAATGAGAAAAGCGCTGCCCTGGTGGAGGTCCTGATAGACGTTTGGTAATTTCTCATGCTAATCTTTGTGAGTCCCAGTCATTTTCATCACGATCTTTTTTTTATTTTTTTTGTTTTTTATTTTTGGTTTTGTTTTTTTTTATTTGCCCCCATTATACTGTTCATTTTGGGGTGATGTGGTATTTGATCTTAAACTAACTGCAAACTTCTGATATCGTGATATTGTTCAAATCTAATGTATTGCCAAACCTGATCGACATAAAATTTACTAACTGTTGACTTTGTGACATCAGCATATGAAGTAGCTTCTGTCCACTTGACGAAGTAATCGATGACCATAAAGAGGAATCGATACTCTTTAAAAGATCGGCCCATTGACATCCATGCCCCACATATAGAAAGGCCATAGGTTCCACTGATTCTTTGTAAGGTGGCACATATTTTTCATCTTGCTCTACCCTCATTAACAAATCAAGAGATAGGCTATAGTCTCAGTCATCTTCAAAGTCCCGAGGTTCTTCCGGACACATATCTTACTCAAAAGGAGGTTCTGAGTCAATAGTAGTGTCACTCATATCATTGATATCTAGAGACCTGTTATAAGGACAATGAAGGCAAAAAGAATTTAGGAATATTTACTTGTGTGGTATGATTATGAATGAAATGGAGACAATAAAAGAATATTTGCTCTAAGTGAGAAAAAAATATGCATTTTATTGAAATAAAGATACTGGACGTAAGCCTATTTCACACAAGGACTCTTATCGCTCCTAGGCTTAGAGCAATAAGCATGTTCTGAATATTACTTTAAATTAGCTCTGAAAACACAGGGATCTCTTCCACAGTCTCATTGTTCAAAAAACTCCCAAATATGTAAGGGTAGAAACTTTTATTCCCTGGTTCCCTCTTCAGATATGTCATTCAGATTCCCCAATATTCCTTTCGGCTTTTGACTTGTTCAAGGCATCGCAACTCTTTTGCCCCCACTTTCAACTATCACATTTACTGCTTTGTCTAAGCAATTAGGTTCTGAGGAATCATCGAACTTTACAATTCTCATTTCAATGAACCTTTCGACCAACTTTTTGAAAGAAAAGTAATTTTCTATTGAATGCCTTGTAAGCCCTACGTGGTACTCACATTGAGCGTTTGATTCGTACCATTTGGGATATGGGGGTTGCATTGGTTCCACATAACGAGGAGATACAACATGCGCATCAAATAGACTTTGATACAACTCCCTATATGTTATCGGGATGGGTGTGAGCTGGAGCCTTTCTGTATTTGGCCTCGAGTTGGATTCTTATCGCATTTTCTTCGGGATTGACCTTTTGACGCTTTCTTCCGCGTCTATCTTCCTACTCCTTATCACATTTTCAATCATCTCGCCAGACATTACTATATCTGAGAAGCTCATGGTAGCGCTTCCCAACATATGGTTAATGAACGGGGCTTTCAGAGTGTTAATAAAAATCATTGTTGTTTCTTTTTCTAAAAGAGGTGGTTGGACTTGCGTTGCCACTTCTTTCCATCTTTGGGCGTATTGCCTAAAGCTCTCGTTCTGCTTCTTTTCCATATTCTGTAGTGTGATTCTATCAGGTGCCATGTCTGTAACTTGGCCATATTATTTCATGAAAGCCTGTGTCAAGTCCTTCCATGAATTAATTTGGGCACGGCTTAACTGATTGTACCATTTAGCCTTAGACCCGATCAGACTCTCCTGGAAATAGTGAATTAATAACTGGTCATTATTAATGTATCCTGTCATCCTTCGATAAAACATTGTGATGTGAGCTTTGGGGTAGCTAGTCCTGTTGTATTTTTCAAACTCTGGAGTTTTAAACTTTGGTGGGAATACCAGATCCGGGACCAAGCTCAAGTCCTTAGCGTCAACCCCGTAACGGCAGTTAGAGGTCTCCATTGCTTTAAATTTCTCTTCTAGCCATTTGCACCGGTCCTCAAGTTGTTTTGGTAGGTCTACTTTTGCCCTCTCCATTTTTGTCACCTCATCGAGATCAGAGACAACGGGATTAGTTGGATTATCCCCTAGATTAGAACCCGAACCCATTAGAAAGTTTATCGGTGTCGAGGCACCGGCCTGATATTGGGATCTGATGGTAACAGGTACCCTTTGTAGACAGACATCTGGTTGTGCTTGAGTGTCTGTCGGGGCAAAACCTGGGGGATAGGCAAGGTTCTCATGAATATCTCCAGAATTGACCATAGGGCTCTTTCCTTTATTAGGCCCTCCTGACAACAGCTGTGCTAATTTGATTCATAATGCTTCTTTGGGATTCTAGCATCTAATCCATTATGTCTTGTTGAATTTTGGCTAGTTGCTCCTGCATCTGTGCTTGCAACTGATCTTGCATTTCTCTTTGCATTTGTTCTAGTCTTTCTAACTTTTAGTCCATATATTTTGTTTTAGCAAAGGTACCGTAACGATGTTTGGTTGGTAAGCCCTTATCAGTTTCCAGACCTCTAAAATAATTTTACTTAATTAAGGTCTTTTGTGGATTTTGAATGCATACGATGCGATGCAACGCCAATGCATGAGATGAATGCAAAAAAAGCATCGATTCTGATTCAATTTCATTTATAAAACTTCACGAAGAAACAAAACTCTTTACATAAAACGGACTATAAATATGACCTTGCCCTAATGTTCAAAGTTTTAACTTCCCAAAGCAACGAAGCTAGTTCTTGACCCCGGTCTGATTCCAGCTTATATTTCACGCTTAGCATGTCAACCTGAACTGCCAAAGTTTGCAAATGGTCGGCTACCTCCCGAATCTGAGTTGCGACTTCACCCATTATGTAATCTCTGTTTCTAACTTGAAGTTGCTCCTTCCAATGTTCCTCACTTGCTTCAAAAAAATCTATTCGAAGTTCGCAACTTTGCAATGCAGCTCAACCCGAAGATGTGACCCTTTTGTCAAGTCGATCAAAGAGGTCCAAGACTGCCTTATCTACATACTCTAATTCCCTAGGAAAGATCATCAATCCATACATACTCAAAGCAAAGACATCAATTCTCTTTTTCGTATTAGGATGCGCTAGAATCAAATCCCTCAGATTTTTCCATGGAATGCATTTACACTCTCCTTTTTGCTTAATCCTGGCTGTAATCCATTGTTCACTCATCCTTATAATGTTCATCAATTTCTCCAAAAAGGTCGGGACCCAAGCTGCTCTAGAATAGGCTTTGTTGGCTTGAATCTTCGAGTAACGAAGTAGAGCTGTATATTCTTCCACAATGGGCACCAAAGCAACTGTATACAGGATTCTAATACTGGGTGAGGGCCCAGAATAAATGCTCGTCTACCTTGATATCAAGTAGGTAAGGCCAATCCCCATAGTTGTTTGGTCTCATTATTCCACCGGTCTCATATCTCTTTTAATTCCTGAAGATTATTTTGCGTCACGCTGATGCGGGTGTAGTCCCACAATTTTGATGTATACGGCTAGACTATCCCCTTTCTTTGATTGCGTTTTGTCTTACCATATGCGGACAACCATGTTATTTTCTACTTTACCGAGAAATTTGTTCCCCATGTCAAACTTTCTAATTTAGTAATCGAACGTGAATCAACACCTTTTAAATGATAAAAATACAATGCAATCAAAACAAAAAAAAACATATTAGCACAGGAGAAATAAACAAAATAGAGAACCTATACTAGTGTCTACTAGGGGATTGGAGTGGCTCTACCTAGGGTGGGCTGTTAAGGCTCACTATATGAGGTTTGGTTCTAAAGTAAAGGTACCCGAACCAGCAGATTCCTCGATCCTCACCCATTATAGGCTCATGTAGATCGAGTTCAGTTCAGGGGATACATTTCCCTATGGCTGCACGGAGATGAAAATCTCACGAAGACATAGGTACAGATGTATCTGAAAGCGATCCACTATCCTGCACGGAGGTGAAAACCTCACGAAGGAATAGTTTCTTACTCACACTTAAAAGGGTATAATCGCGCGGTCATGCAATGCAATGTGAAATGATATACAAAAGCTTGAAGCAAATAAAGAAAATCTGAATAGAATGATGAAGATCGTAACATAAAACTGATGAAATGCAATAAAGAGATCGTATATTAAAACCAACTTTTCAATCTTCGACAAAAAGACAGAAAGTAATCAACTCGTGGCTTGATTCTCTTTTTAGGTCCCCAGTGGAGTCTTCAAGCTGTCAAAACCATTTTTTTGAAAAACGGCAGTCAACATCGATCTTGAAAATGAAAATGAAAAACGGGAGTCGCCACCAATCCTTTTTGTTGAGGTGTGATCGGGTCACCTCGAAAAGTGGTTGTTTTTAATAAATAGTTTGATTTATCAAAACAACGATTTTGGTTCGCGAAAATCAGGAAGACGGGTTCGGGAGTCGATTACGCACGAGGAAGGGTTAGCACCCTCGATACGCCCAAAATTGGTACCTAGTTGATTAGTCAATGTCTTAGTGTTAAAGATTTGAAAACTTGAAAGAATTTAAAATACGATCTCTCTTTGTATAAATGCTAATTTTACAAAAACAAAACTTGAATGAATTGAGAAGAACTTTAAAGGCTTTCTTATTCCGAGGTAACGAAACATCGCATCCAGTAAGTTAGGACACGACATCTCGAATCCTTGAGAATAAGCCCGCCTTTCATTTAAAACTTATGTATTTCAATTCTAAAAGATACTCGGTTACTTAGATTAAACGAGAAAAATCAAAACCTATTAAGTTAGGGCACGATTCCCCGAATTTCTAAATACTGAATATTGCTTTTATTTTTATTTAAAAAAAATCTTATCTCGAGGTAACAAGATGTCATATCCAGTAAGTTAGGATACAACGTCTCGAATCTCCGAGAATAAGTAAAACTCGTATTGCAATTATAAAAGGATATTCCGCTATTTGAGTTAAACGAGAAAAATCGAAACCCAGTGAGTTAGGGCATGATTTCTCGAATTTCTAAATATGAAATATTGCCTTTATAAAAGAATCATTTTTGTGCAAGGTAAAAGTTAATAAAACATAAATTCATAGTGTAAATATGCAAGACAAGGAAGACGATATAAATAGCAATAACAAGAGCATAAGAATAATCAATAATATAAATAAACAAATAAATAAAATAAGCTAATGAGAGACAAAATGAAAATAAATAAAAACTAATAAAGAGTTCAAATAATATAGAAAGGGAAGATTGAAAATAAGCAAACAAATAAAAATAAAATATTAAATATATATAGGAAATGAAGAAGGTAATAATGATAGTAAAAAAACCTAAAGTTTTACAACAAATGTATATATATAAAATATTTACGGTAAATAAATAGAAAGAAATGTAATAATAATTATTAAAAATAGCGATAATAATATTACATTAATATGAACAAATAAAACTATGTTAATTATAATAGTAATAAAAAGAAAAATAAAATGATAAAGATGGTGAAAATAATAATAGAAATAGAATAATAATAATAAATATAACAGTAAAATATAAAAAGTATAATATTAAAAATAATTATTAAACATAATATAATAATAATACTTGTAGTAATAATTATAATAATATATGTAATAGAAGAATAATGTAATATAAATATTACAAATAAAGTGGTAAATAATAGTGAATATAATAATATTAAAAACAATAATAAAATATAGTAGTAAACATAATAGTAATAATATAATATTAAATATAATATAATAATAATATTGTTATTAAAAATAATTAATTTAATAATAAAGGAGTGAAAATAGCAAAAAAAGGACTAAAATCAAATTAAAAACAAAGTTCTGGGGCAAATCCGAAATGAAAAGAAAGGGGAGGGACGAAATTGTAATGCACGAAGGAAATGGAGGGACTAAAATGGGCAATAACCCCTCCTTTCAAAATGCACAGCACCAGGGGGACTAAATTGAAAACCAAGAAAAAAATCGGGGCAAAATTAAAAAAGGATAAAAACCTGATTGCAAAACCATAAAAGGCGGGAGGGCTAAAAGTGCAATTAGACCCTCCGATGAAAAACACGCGGATCCTGGGAGTGGGTCGGGTCAGTGCGCGGGTCATAAGCAAAACGATGTCGTTTTGGGCGTTTAAGGCCACTCCCAAAACGACGTCGTTTTGGGGGCCTATATAAATCAATTTTTAGACCAAAAAAATCAATTAACCCCCCACTTAAAAAAAACTTGAAAATGCTCTCTTCCCCCCTTCCTCAAGCCTGAGAGTCCGGCAGAGGTCCGGCGCCGTTCGCCGCCGTATATCGCCGCGCACTGTTGCCGGCGCCGCTGTGTACGGTGGCCAGTAAGTCGAAAAGGTGAGTTTTTTCTTTTTCTTTTTTTAATATTTTTAATATATTTAGAGAAAATAGGAAATAAAGAAATATGTATGTATATAGTGTCAAAACCATTTTTATTTTTGAAAAATGGGGTCGACTTTTAAAAAAAAATGAAAATGGAGTTGCCACCAATCTTTTTTGTTTAAGTGTGATTAGATCGCCTTATAAAACATTTTGTTTTATTTAAAATATTGATTTTGGCCTACGAAATTTAGAAAACAGGTTCGGGAGTCAATTACGTACGAGGAAGGATTAGCAACCTCGCAACGCCCAAAATTGGTACCTATTGATTAATTAATGTCCGAATGTCGAAAACTTGGAAAAAATTTTAAAATATGATCCCTTTAAAAATGCTTGGACAATTCGAGTTAAAATTTAAGATTCTCTTGCTCTGAAAGAAAAAAATATCACATCCAGCACGTTAGGATACGACATTTTAAACCCTCGAAACTAAAATCATCTCATGATTTGTAAAACTCATGCCTTTAAAAATATTAAAAAGGATATTTAGTTATTTGGTCAAATGGAAAATCGAAACCCAGCACGTTAGGGCACTATTTCCCGAATTTCCAAACACAAATACGATCCCTTTAAAAATGCTTGTACAATTCAAGTTAAAATTTAAGATTCTCTTGTTCCGAAAGAATAAAATATCACATCCAGCACGTTAGGATACGACATTTTAAATCCTCGAGACCAAAATCATCTCATGATTTGCAAAACTCATGCCTTTAAAAATAATTAAAAAAGGATATTTAGTTATTTGGTCAAACGGAAAATCAAAACCCAGCACGTTAGGGCACTATTTCCCAAATTTTCAAACACAAAATATTGCCTTATTTAAAAAAACATTCTTTTTGAATTTTTAGGAAAATTGATGCAATATTAAAACGATGCATAAAAACTTTGATAGAAAAACGACAATATAAGAACAATCCAGGAAAAATAAGGACGTAAGAGAGAGAGAAATTTGAGTGAATGCTCTTAAGAATTCTTATTGCTCCCAAAACTCAAGTGATTTACAATGAAGGGAGAGGCCTCTATTTGTAGTTGAGCCTCCCCAAATCCAACGATACAGATCAATTACATCAACGGCTAAGATTAAAGGGTATCTACAAATTAAATCTCTAAGATTACAAAATCATATCTTCTAAGATTGTATATCATATCTTCTAAGATTGCATATCATATCTAAGATTGCATATCATATCTTCTAAAATTGCATATCATATCTTCTAAGATTGCATATCATATCTTCTAAGATTGCATATCATATTTAAGATTGCATATCATTGAAAATTATGTTTCCATATGCGTCAAGCTTGTAGATGAGCCTTCAATCTTCTCAAGTAATGGGCCTTTCCGATCGGGCCAAATGATATATTTGTAATTTTGGATTGGACTTGGACTTTGTTTTATTTTATTATTTTTTTTGTATGGACCCGGGCTAAATTGGCCTATTACATATAGCAGTTTTGAAAGAAAGAAAATAAAAGAGTAAAAATAAAAAAAATAAAGACAAAGAACCTTATTTTCTTGTTGCTTGCTGTTATTGGATTGTTTTGATGTTAATCTATGCTCTTTTTGTATTTGAAAATTTCGACTGCTTGTATTGTATTGATTAAAAAAAAAATCCCCCTGTTACAATGGATTTGTAGCTTTATATAGCCACTAATTGCTACTGTTTTTTGCTTTCTGTCTTTTCTTCATTTAAATTTTGCAGTTGGTGGTTGAACAGTGCTACAGGCGGTGGCTAGAAGGCTGGCATAGAAGTGGGCAGTGGAGCAGGTGGTTCAGCGTCGAAAGTTTTAGGGGCTATGGTTAGGTATTATTTGTTTTTTTTTTATTTTAGGTCTTGGGCTTAGGTTTGGGTTAGGTTATGTTTAGTTGGGCTAGGCTGAAATTGGGCCAATGGTTTAGATTTAGGCTGTATTGGTTTTGGTTTAATTGTAATTGGACTGTAAATGGGCCCAGACAAATTGGGCTGATAACATATTAAATGGTCTAATTATATTTATTAATAATAAATCAAATCTATTTTTATTAATTATAAATAATTGTTTCTTTTAACATAAGAACATATTAACTATATATATGATAGTATGAATTTTGTACATGAATTTTGAATATTTAACTAGTGGCGTTTGTAGGGGTTGGTAGGGCCCTGGCCCATTAAAATGAAAAATTATCTATTTAAGTACTTTAAAAATTTTAAATTAATAAAAGTAAAACTACACTTTGGCCCCCTTAAAAATAATAAAATTCGGTTTAATATTTTAAAAATTATAAAGATATAGGCTATTAAAAATTAAAATTTAATTTCGACTCCCTCTAAAAGAATTTTCTAACTTCGCGCTTGTATTTAACAATGTAATGTAACAACTAAATTAAAGTTGTATTGAATGGTTTAATTATATGTATTTGTAATAAAACAAATCCGATTCTATGAGTTATAATATTTGTTTTATTTTTGCTAAGGAAAAAAATTGTTAATTTTATCAATAAAAAAATGTTTCTTTTGATTAGCTTGAGCTTCGGAAAAATAATTAAATGAAATTCTACTCATTTTAACTATTGTATTTATATTAGGTAGCGATTGCTAAAATTTGTGTACTAAAAAAAAGCTAACAATTTTAGAATAATGTGGGTTTTTTTTATATTTTTTAATCATTGAAGTAATATTTTAAATCCAAAATTTTTAAAGTTATAAAAAAATCAGATTCTTTTACTTTAAAACCCCTTAAAACTTTGCTATTTAAATTTACAAACATGAAGCATTTCAATTTAAAGAATAAGCATTCTTCAACAACAACTTATAAAAGTAAATGTCTTAACAACTTAAAAGATATGTACCAAAAAAAGAAGGTGCTGATGATGATATTGGTGAGTTCATTGAAGTTAAAGTTGAAGCTCAGGCCTAAGCATAGGGAAAAGTAGATGTTGAAGCCGTTGGTGCCAATGGTCTAGAGCGGCAAGACAAATCAGTAGAGTTGCATTTATCATATGTATGGGCCTTCAAGCGACTATCAAACATTGGGTGTTTGCACTTGTGGGAGTGAATTTTCCAAATATGCCAATGAATTGATAGATTTAAATCACCTTCCGTTCAACGACATTGGTGACCTCACATTTGACCAGCTTTTTCTATCGAAAGATGTTGTGCAGACAACAACCAAAGATTACAGCATTAGAGAATTAGTGGGTTTCAAGGTTATGGAATCCAGTGCCAATGTTTATGCATGTAAATGCATTAATTATAACAAAGATTGCAAATAAAAGATTCAATCAACCTATATTAAGAGCAAATTCAAAAATATAACAATTTATATGTGTACATTCTGACTACATTTTGACTATTGGTGTGTGAAGTAGAGGTGCGCATGGGTCAGGTTGGGTTTGGACAAAATTTTAAGCCTATTTTTTAGGTTCGGGTCCGGCCCGACCCGAAATATGGGCCTAAAATTTTGTCCAAGCTCGGCCCGAAATAAAATTGTTAAGCCCGAGCCTGGCCCGGCCCATATTAAATTTTTTTAGCTTATTTCATTAAATAAAAAAATTTAAAATATAATAAATCAAATACATTTAAAAACATAAAAACAAATATTAAAATAAGAAATAAATAAAAAATGAGACAAACAATTCTTAAAACAATACACAAATTAAAAATATAATAAAAAGTGATTATATTAAAATTAAAAATAAAATGTAAATATTATTAAAAATAAATAAATATTTAGTATATAATTCGGGCCAGGCCCAGGCCAAGAAAGGTTTACTCGAGCCCGGCCCATTTTCTAAACGGGTCTCGTTTTTTTGCTCGAACCCATATTTCGAGCCTATAATTTTACCTGAACCCTCCTATTTTTCAGGCGGGCCTTCGGGCCGGGCCTCTAGTGTGGAGGTAAAAAATAAATTTTTGAAAAATTAATTAAATGTTTCAAGGTATGTAACTATACCACTATTTTTAACATCTTATTTATTTCTACTTATATTTTAATGTGCAAAAAAAATTATTAACAAATGAGCCTAAAAAATAAAATGAAGCTCTATAACCATTAGAGGTGTGCATGGGCCGGGTCGGGTTGGGTTTGGGCCGGGCTCAATTAAAAATTTAGGTCCATTCATTGGGCTCGGGTCGGGTCGGGCCCAAAAAATGGGACTAAAATTTTACCCAAGCGCGACCCATATAAAAATGCTAAAACCCGGGCCCGGCTCGGCCCGCCTGTATTAATTTTTTATATTATTTTATATAATTTTTAAATATATATAATACATCAAAAATACTAAAAAAAATCAAAATAAATATTTTCCAACAAATTGAAAATAAATTTTAAAAAAATATGTAGACTTAAATAATATTAAGATAGATGCAACTTAACAAGCAAATACCTCTAAAATAATAACAAAATTAACAAATGCCTTTAAAATAATAACAAAATTAACAATAAAATAAGTTTTATATAATATCCAAATATTAACAACAAAATAGTAACAACACAATAGTAATATGGTAGCAAAATAGGGAGAAAATAATAAGAAAATAACATTTAAAACCAAATAGCAGATTTTTTTTGTCATTTAGTAAATTCGGGCCTGGCCCGGGCCTGGCCCGGGCCAAAAACACCTTACCCGAGGCCCGACCCATTTTTTAAACGGGCCTTTTTTTTGTCCAAGCCTATTTTTCGGGCCTATATTTTTGCCCAAACCCTCTCACATTTTGGGCGGGACTTCGGACCGGACCGGGCCGCCCGGCCATGCACACCTCTAATAACCATAAATATATAAGCTTCATCCAAATATAAAATGGACTTATTCCCATACAAGGTTTTCGGTGAAACCACAACGAGCACTAAATATGATATTGACATGTTTTATCATGCGATCTCAGATGTCAACCATACTACACTTTACCACATCTTGAAATTCATGTCAGTGCAATATTGATACTTATGATTGTTGAAAGTCTTGCATCAAGTTTGATTCAATTATTGCCCTAGTTAAATGTTAATATTTACATTGGACGAAATTATGTGTTGATATATTTGATAGATGTGGCCACTGTAGTATTAAAGTTAAAGTTGGATCTGAGTGTCGTTTTTCTTTAAATGTATTTTCTAGAATATTAAAATCAAATAGCATTTCTTTGGTGAGAAAATGTAAACATTTTTAGATCGTTTGTTTACATGTAAAATATTTTATGAAAAATATTTTCTGTATTTTGTTGTGCTTATTTCATAGAAAACAGCTTGGTCAATGGAAAATGATTTATAAGTCAACGTAAAATAAGTCATTTTTCCTATAAAATGATTTACCCTTTTGAAAAGCATAAATCATTTTCTAGAAAAGAATTCCTCTATAGATAATTTTATTTTTATCTAAAAATTAACCTAAATTAAACTTAATATTATTATATTGATAATAATTTTTATTTTTATTTTTAAATATTTAAAATTATTAAAATATTGTATTTTTTAATATTATTAAACATACATATTTAATTATTTATTTTTAGTCATATAATAAATTATTAATATAATAAATATAATTTATTATTTTAATAAATTATTTAATATTTTAATTTTATTTTAATAATAAATTTTAAAAATAATAATTTTAAATAATATTATTCACATATTATTGAAAATATTCAATATTAATATTTTAATAATAAATATTCATTAAAATTATACATATATTAATAATAAATATTTTGTAGTATCAAGGTTAAAATATGTCATAAGTCTATGTACACTTCACATATTTGCAATTTAGTTTTTGTACTTTTATTTTCAAGAATTTAGTCCCTTTACATTTCAAATTTGAAAATCAAGTCCAATTGTTGATATCATTAAATTTTTTTGTCAATTTTGTTGATGCCACATTTTTAAATAAAAAATACTCACTTGATAGTCATGTAATTAAAAAATAACATTGTAATGAACCTGAATTTAACATGATTTTTTAATATATGCAAAAAACAATATAAAATATAAAATTATAGATAAAAATAAATTCAATTAAACAATAAAAAATAAGAAAATCTCAAACGTATGTTTGTTTCATTAAAAACAAATTTTATGAAATATTTTTAAGAAATATATCAAACAACAGAAAGTATTTTACACAGATTCATCCAAAACTAAAAAATATTAGCTTTTTCAAAAAAGTAAATTATTTTCTAGAAATTATTTTCCGAAAATCTTTTTTATTGAAATAAGTACAAGCTGATGAAATTAAGAGAACATGTAAAACTCAACTCATTACATTAACCATACAGATGAGCCTCTAAGTTAGTGTATGCTTAAACATAATATTATTGGGTATGGTATGAATAGGTGTAGGACTTGAATTAAAGTGGGTTCCTTAATGATAAGGCCCAAATCAAGTGTCCCATAAATAGTAAACGGGGGTGGCTTGTCCAATGAATAGGTTTTTGGATAGAGGGAGAAAAGAGTCTAGCTATTTGTACAGGCCGAAGCAATTTCTTCATCGTGTCTTCCAACAATGGTACGATTTTAATTTCATTTTTTTTATTTCTCATATGATTATATTTTAATTCTATTTTATGCCATTTAAATTAAAGATATCATTGTCTTTGTTAAAAGTTCTAAAATTTGTTAATGTCCGTTGGTTTTAAATTATTTATTTGTTTAAAGTAAATGAAATTTTTCATAATTATATTACAAAAATATAATCAAATATTTTTTTAACATTTCATAAACGAGTATGTTAATAATTGTTAACAATCAAATAATAATAATTAGGGTTATTTATTAATAAATAGAGAAAATATTTAATTAATCATTAATTTACTTTTTCTTTATCTTAACATTACAATATCCTTTGCCAATGAGGCCTTTGTTGTGTTGGAAATGGTCTTCAACATTCAACTTTTGTATGTCTGTTTTCCTTCAAATTTATTATGATTAATTAGTTATAGTTTGAGTTAAGTTACTTGTTTCATTTAATTATTTAACTCAATACTTATAATGGTTAATTTTGATTGGAATTGTTATATAGTTGTGACGTAAAAAAAATACAATATCATATAAATAATGCAACTTCTATTAAATTTATGCAAAGTAACATGGATTCTCTCTGTGAAATCCCCTGATCTGGAGATGTCTCTATGGAGGATTTAACCCTTAAGAAAATCCGATTTAGGGAAGAAGGTGAGAACGAAGGTGGAGATGTGTTGGCCGAGCTACCTATTGAACCAAGAGTTTCCTGGAAGGACAAATTAGTTGGTAAAACAACAAGTATCGGGGGAAATGGTCTAGAGGAGAAAGACGACAAGTGGCTAGATGGTGATGTTCAAAAATCGGTTGTGAATGAAACTCCCTCTATAGAATTTTCTGAAAGGATCCATCAAATCCTTATTAAGGATATAGAAAATACTGTGGTCTTAAAACTTTTGGGACGTAACATTGGCTTTTTCGTTCTTCAAAATAAAGTCTACAGTTTATAGAAGCTATCATTACCATTCCATTTGATGGATATTGAGAATGACTAGAATGACTATTTTTTGGCCAAATTTCAAAATAGACTCGACTGTGAAAACGTGCTCTTGGAATGTCCTTAGATTATTTTCAGTCAATATTTGACAGTACAACCATGGTCGACACAGAATTTTTCAAGTATCGTGATGCCATGGAACATATTTATGGGATTGCTAGGATATTTTTACAAGAGGAAATTTCTGGTAGAAATTGGAGGGCTAATTGGCAAGGTCGTAAAGCTGGACATAAACACGGATAACAGAGTCAGAGATCGATTCGCATGTGTGGCTGTGTATGGTAATCTGGATAAACCCTGAGTTAATGGGAAAATGCAGAGGGTTGAATACAAATTTCTTCCTATAATCTGTTTTCATTGTGGAAGATATGGTTATGTAAAGGAAGGGTGCCCTAGTAGGAATACTAAACCTATCTTTATTAAAAGTGAGCCATCATCGTCAAAAACTTTGCCAAAGGTTACGAATATGGCCGTTGATAGAATGTGGGAGAAAAGCAAAACTTATAGCCCGTGGATGCTGGTGGAGAAGAGATCTCGTCGCAAATTAATGGACTCAACACAATCTGGAACTGGATTTATGGCTAACAAAAAGGAAGGTTCGAGATTTAGGGCTTTATCAAATATGAAAGGTAATGTTGAATAAAAATCTATTTTAATTAGTAATGAACAAAATAATAGGTGGAAAAAAGGTAAAGACATTTTACCTGAAGGCAACCTTGATAGTACAACTGGCCATTTTAGTGCGGACCTTACCTTAAATTAGAGGCTCAGGCAATGCATTCAATAGCAATCTTTCACAGATCCCACTATTGTTAGCCACATTCCTAGTGAACCAAGAGTTTGGCCCGTTGTGCCCAAGAATAGGCCTTTCAACTTTCCTCAATCTAAAGTGGGAGCTGTCAAGAGCCTAGGGAATGTGGATCAGGTGAAGAAGACTATAACCGGGTTAGGGCTTGTTTCAACTATTGAGCAGGGGGTGAACAGTGTTTGGGTTTTTCAAGGTTAGATCACGAAAGCTCTTGGAAAAACTCCATCAAGCCCTGAAACTTCTGGCAACCAAGGATAGACTAAGGAAGGGTTTTTGTTGGGTCAGCTTCGCGTGGCCTTGCATTGCATGATGATAGATAAAACAATTTCTACTTCGTAGCTGAAACCTTTTTTGCAGGAACCAGTAGATGTCAGAACATCCAAATCGGGGATGGGTCTTAATCTGAGCAAACACCTGACGATTGTCTTTTTAAAAAGCCAAGAACCAACAGCTAATGGTATGTCAGCAGGGGATGCCAGAGTAATTTCAAGGAAAAGGAAGACAAAAACTGTGGGTAAAGGCTCAAGGGAGAGATTGACATGCTCTTAATTTTCTAAAAATATTAATAAGGTTGTTCAAGGGAAGGAGAGCAAATTCAGGGCAGTAGACGACTCTCGAGTTCTTTTACGGGAATCAATGACCCAGTTGGTTGAGGCCATTTCATTATAGGCCAATGAAGTTTTGGGCTTAGGTGACCCAGTTCAGAGGGAGGAGCATTATGATAATCGGGACCCTCCCAAACAGTAAAGCTTTGATTTTTATTTTATTTACTTCACTTTTATTTTATTATTTTTATATGTTTTAAAATCTAACCGTTTTTTCGTGGAATTATTAATGTTGTGCAAGTAATAAATTTATTCAAGTTTTTTAGGAATATAATTTAGAATTTGGACGGACATAGTGTGCTTGTTGGAACCTAGGTAAAAATGTAAATTTTATCATTTACAAATTGAGGTTTTGTTATTCTTACAGTGTTGAAGCTAATGGATTTTCAGGAGGAATTTGGGTGGGTTGGAAGGATCCGATTCAGATTAAAACTATCCAAAATACCCACAATTCATACTGCTCTGTGTATTTGATAACGATGTTCCTAATTCTATTTTTATATCTTTTGTTTATGGTAGTCCGCACAGGAGGAAACAATAGGTTCTTTGGAAGAGTTGAAATATGCTTTATTGTATGATCCTTTTCTTTATTTAATTATGGGTGATTTTAATGCTATTTTGTCACCTAATAATAATAATAATAATAATAAAGCATTCATTCCTCTAGAAAGAGATGTAACCTCTTTGGCAATTTTGTAGATTCATGTAATTTATAGGACTTGGGATATGTTGGCCCTTCCTTTACTTGGTAAAGAGCGAGAATGTATGAGAGATTAGATCGAGCTCTAGCTAATGATTCTTGGATATCAACCTTTCCTTATTATCTAGTGTCTCACAACCGTGCATTAATTCTAATCACAGGCATATCCTTCTAAGGACTAATCTAGACTTTTGTTCGTCTATAGGAAGGCCCTTTAGATTCATTGCTGGTTGGACCAAACATGTGAATTTTCCTTCTTTTGTAAAAGATAAGTGGAATTTCTTTGGTAATATGGCTAACTCTCTTTCTGTTTTTACTTATCACATTAAGGAGTTGAATATGTCTGTTTAAGGTTTTATAGGTACTTGTAAAAGGAATCTTATAAAGTCACTCTTTAATATCCAAAGAACCTTGGACCACTCAGCCTCCAGTCGATTGATTCAACTAGAGAGTGATGTTCGTCACTAATTAGAAAACTTGCTTGATCACGAAAAAAGCTAGGTGTGATTGGCTTCAGCTTAGAGATTGTAATACCAACTTTTTCCATAGTCGAATGATCCAAAGGAGGAAATTTAATCACATCACAACTTTACGTATTGATAATGGTGAGTGGTGTTCTGATCATAATATCATCAAAACCGAATCAGTTGGATTTTTCAAGAAATTTGATGGTTAAATACCAAAGCCCACGAAGGGATTACCGTCCAATTTATTCCCTCGTCTGAAGGAGCAAGACATTGTATTTTTGAAAAAGGTAGTATCTGATGAAGAAATCAAAAAGGCCTTATTCAACATGAACCCTCTAAAAGCTCGGAGAAGTGATGGTTTTCATGCTCACTTCTTCCAGAGTCAACGGGATATTATTGGTAATGTAGTGTGTGAGTGGGTTCAAGGTGTTTAGAAAAGTTATCCATTCCTTGCAGAAAAAAGGAACGGGCAAAAATTGATGTCGATCAAGTTGGACTTGGAAAAGGCTTATGACAGAGTGTGTTGGGATTTTATTGGTGCTTCATTACAAGTTGTGGGGATTCTGAATTTTCTTATTTTAGTAATTATGACGACCATTTCTTTGTCAACTATCTAGCTTCTCTAGAATGGAGTGCCAACTTAAAAATTCAAGCCATATAGAGAGATTAGACAGGGATGCTCATTATCACCCTATCTCTTTGTTTTATGTATGGAATGGTTAGGGCATATTATTCGTGCAAATATTGACAAAGGTAAGTGGTGTCCAATTAGCTTGTCAAGAACGGGGCATGTTTTATCCCACTTTTTTTCACAAATGATTTGGTAATTTTCTACAAGGTGGAGCCGGATCAAGCTCACTTATTAGTAGGTAATTTGAATCACTTTTGTGAATTCTTTGAACACAAGATAAGTATGAGAAAAAGCAATATTTACTTCTCTAAAGGAGTTGAAGATGATATTGTTCTCGGATTAATCAACTTTTCGGGTTTTAGGTAGTTTGAAACCTTGGAACTTATTTAGGAGTACCTCTTCTTCATGATTGGGTCAATAAAAAGTTTTGTAGTGGAAAAGGTAAGGCATTAGCTGCAAAATTGGGAATCAAGGAAATTATCCATTGCTAGAAGGATCACCTTGGCCCAATGTGTCCTCCTTGCCATTCCAAATTATTTTATACACCAAAAGGAGTTTGTGAAGAAATAGAGTGGATTGTGAGACAATTTATCTGGGGTTCTACTAGTGGCCATCTAAAACTTGCTTTGGTTGGGTGGGATTCCATTTGTCAACAAATGTCTCATGGGGTCTTGGCTTGTGGTATTTACATGATCAGAATAATTCCTTTCTGTTGAAGATTTGGTTCAACCTAATCATTAAGAAACACATTTATGGGTTCGAGTGCTTCGTACAAAATACGGTTTGAAAGAACACCTTTCGAATTCTATTGCAAGAAGTTAATGCTTACATTTATGGCTTTCTGTTTCTAAGGTATGACCACTTTTATGTGCAAACTTAGATTGGTCTGTGGGTAGTGGCACAAGCATTCATTGTAGGAAGGATTTCTAGATCCCAGGAATCAGAGATCTTCTTTCTTTTATCCCTACTCACGTGAATATGAACATGGAAAACACCCTTAAATATATGGTCATGCATGATGGATATTGGAATATAGATCTATTTCGTGTTTGGTTACCTGAAAAACTAATTCAACATATAATTAGTATTCCTCATCCACATCCCAATTCGGGAGTGGAGAGGATAATTTGGGCTTCTTTAACTTTAGGTTCCTTTTCAATTCAAAATGTTTTTTAGTCTTTAAAACAAAAGTCTTGGAATCCCAAAGACCCATTTTGAAAGAAAATCTGGAAATATCAAGGCTCTCAAAGAGTCTAGATTTTCCTTTGGTTAGCTTATAAGCAAAGATTGCTTACTAACTAGGAGTGCACAAGGCGAGGTTTAGGTCTCAACAGCTCTTGTTACATTTGTGGCCATGAAACATAATACATTCTCCACGTTCTTCTGGATTGTGTGGTTGCAAAGGAAATGTGGATGCATATCAATCCAAATGATCAACAAATCAGGTTCTTTTCTGACCCTTTTCAAATTTGGTTTTCTTCTAACCTTTGTTGTCATTTGCATTTGTAGGAGCATGAAGTGTTGTGGTCGAGCCTCTTTAGGATAATTACCTGGCGAATTTGGAAGAATAAAAACCTCTTCATTTTTCAAAACATTAATTGGCATGCCCTCAAAATCATTAGAGTTTCTCTGAGCTGGGCACAACAGTTTGAGTCAAGTTAGAATGCTTACAAACCTAATTCCTTAAACCCATACTACAAAAGGCATACTAAGGAAATATGGGTTCATCTTTTTTCTGATGGTGCTGTGGAGAGAGCCACTAGAAAAAGGTCTACTGGAGGAGCTATACGTGACATGGAAGGTAATTGGATTGTGGGTTTTATCACTTTTTGGGCAACTGTACCCCATTTGAGGTAGAACTATGGGGTTTTCTTGACGGGATCCTTGTTATGCTAAATAAAAGATACAAACGAGCCACAATTCAGACTGATAATTTAGAAGTGATTAAGGCTTTGATTGAAAAGGAGAAGGAAGATTTAGGCATCACGATACTTAGAAGGGTATAAAGGACTATGTGTTCTGAAGGTTAATGGTGAATTCGTTATGTGCCCAGAGAGAAAATTTTAGTTGCAGACTGAATGGCTAAACTTGGTCTAACATGGAAGTCAAGCTTACAGATTTTCGATGAGCCTCCCCATGAAGTATTGGATATTCTTCAACAATATACAGATAGTAATGTTTTGAACATTTGATTTGATGCAAATTTATTTATTCTCACAAAAAAAAAAATATCCTTTAAATAAATAATGTAATCATAATAATTTAAATAATTACTTTTATTATTATTTTAGATGTTATTAAAAATATACTTTTTTTATAATTTTTATTTAATATTTAATTTTTGAATTTATATTTATTAAATGATACATTTATATTCAAAACTTAATTGTTTCAGTAAATACCAAAACGATTTTACTTATTAAATTTTGACATAATTATTTAGTTAACTCTCCAACTTTATAAAAAAAGTCATTTTAGCCTTCCTTTTAATTTCCACTCTTTTTAGCCTTTGAACTTGTATTCTTTATTAAATCGCTCAAAAATGGATAGAAAAGTTAACGCTTGTTAACTTTGCTAATGTGACATACATGTGGATTGCCACGTTAACAGCTAATGATTTTTAAATGTAAAAAAATAAAAAATATAATTTAAAAAATAAAATTTAAAAAATTTATGAAAATACAATATATTTTTAATATTTATAAAAAATTAATTAATTGTTAACATAGTATACACATGACAATCCACGTGTATGCTACATTAGCAAAGTTAACAGACATTAAATTTTATATCTATTTTAGAGTGATTTGACAAAAAATATAAATTCAAGAACTTAAAAAAGTCGAAAAATTAAATAAAAAACTAAAAAAAAGACTAGAGAACTAAATAAACCATCATACTTTAAATTTAACATTTAAAACTCAATATTTATTTTCAATTTATGAAGAGTACCTTAATCCCTTAATCTCCTAATTAGATATTCCAATTGAAGCGAATCAAGTAGCTAGAGACGTAAACAAATCTATTCTTTTTCCGCTTTATTTTCACATTTCCCTATTCTTTCAACTACCGAGATACATGCTTCAAGCTGAAAAAAATATGCTTGAAATTCCTTGTGACTAATTATTATGCTTAAATTAACATAAAGGAAAAGGGAGTAGCGGATGCTAAAATTAAGAATTTTTCCCCCTTGAGTTTTTATATCAAACAACAGTTATATATGTAACTAGGCTTAAGAAAATTACAAATACACCTAATGCTAATAACAGGAAAAAAAAGCCCAATAACCTGCTGCCACATATGTTGTTAATCAAATTGCAAAATAACTTTTACACTTGATCAAATTTGAGGCAAGGTCGCTTAACGTTCATTTTCATGTAAGTCATCATTTTTTAATTTTATCAGATTATATCATTGAAATTCTATTATTAATAAATTAAATAATTTGTGTTAAATTATTAAATAATTTAAATTTAAAAGTTGTCTTACCATGCAGGATCAAAGTGAAGAAATCTAAATTTGAAAATTTTAAATTTTTTTAAAAAATTCATATAAATTAATGCATAACATTATACTTGATAAATTGACATATAATATGATTAAATGTAAAATTATTACAAAATTATTAAAATAATAACTCTAAATTTATGTTATAGGTAGGCGGAAGCAATAAACCAATGAGGATTGATACACCCAACTAAAGATGCAACCATGAATATGACTATACTGGCATGTGCATTAAGTGTTTAGGATTTTCTTTTCTTACCAAATTCTTTATTAATAAAGTAGAGGATATGGTAACTTGATTAGTCTTCCTTTGAATTCGGAAACTTGACTATTCCCTTATTTAGAGAATTTGAATATAATCTGTGTCTATCCTTTTAAGAGATATTGTCTTATTTTATTTAAATTGATCATTCATACCTAAATTGAGTCATAATAAATCGATTTAGATTAATTCATCATAGGCAATTCTATGGCTACCAAAACACATAATCTTACATCTCTCACTTGCACGTGATGGTTATATGATTCCATCATCCAAAACTTTAAAATTATCACAAAAACACCACCCATTACTTCATACTAAATCATAAGCTTGATATCAATGGTCATCGAAAACCCTTTACAATACATCTATTAGGAATATATAGTGGTTCTTTGTAACACCCCTAAAATCGTTATGTTATAAAAAGTGGTATTAAGTTGAGATCATACATAGTGGAATCCTCGGTAAAATGATTAAAGAGACTAAATTATAAAGATGTGAAAAGTTTTGAGATCCAAATATAATTATTCGAAATTTGAGAGGTTAAAATGTAAATATAGAAAAATTGAAGGACCAAAAGTTAAAATAACCCAAAAGTTATTGTGGCACAAAATTGGTAAGTAGGAACTAAATTGAATAGTTGAAAACTATGAAGGACTAAATTGTAATTTTTCAAAAGTAAATAGTAATTCAAGAATGAAATTATAGAGAATTATGAAGAGCAATATGGCCCTTTCTAAATTTGGATAAATATTAAGTGTAATAATTAAGGATGAATGGTGTAGAAATATTATTAGTTAAATAATTTATTATTTTACTATTATTTTATTTTAAGATATTTTTATATTAATTAATGATTAAGTAAAAGATGAAAAGAAAAGAATTCTCTCCACCTTTCTTTCAAGTTCACGCCATCACCATCCATGAAAAAAATAAGTTTTATTTTTTTTACAATTTGGTTCTTTCCTTGAAATTAATAGAGAAATCTTTAAAATTCCATTAAAATTTTTAATAAAATCAAGCTTTCAAAAATCTAGTGAACTTAGATTTCAAGAAAGAAGAGTGCATGTTTATGCTGGAGGAGAGAGAAAATGAAGCTAAGGCTTGAAATTAAAAGAACAAGGTAAGAATATCAAACCTCCATCATGTTTTCAAGTTTAATTTTGCTAGAAAGGTATAGAAATGATGTTAAAGTAAAGATTTCTCATGGAAAGTTTTATGCTCTTGACATTTTTTTGAAGAAAGAAATTGAGAAAGAGAATCGAGTGATAAAGAGAAGTGGAAAACAAGTTATTTGAAGTGGAAGATAGGTAGGTACCATTGAATTCTCTTATTACCTAAGGATCAAAATGTAAACTTTATGAAATTTGTGGTAAACTAGTAAAATAAAGTGTAAAGTAATTTGATATATGCAATAAAATGTTATTATAGAAGGCTTAGTTGAAGTGTAATCTGGTAGTAAACTAAACAAAAAGGGATGTTAAAGTGAAATTATAGTAAAAATTGAATGTTCATGATGCTAAGAATTAAATTGTGAACTTTGTGAAATTTATAATTGAAAAAAGAGAAGTGAAGTGCATAAAAAATAGATATATGAAATATGATATTATGATGAATTGTTTGATTAAAGTGTTATGTGATAGGGAATTTGAATGAAGGGTGAAACTAGAATGATATTACAACAATTATTGAATTTTTATAATGTTAAGGACTAAATTGTAAGATGTTCAGAAATGACTATAAGTATTAAAAATGTTGAAAATAATTATTCAAGTGGAGTTTTACATGGAAGAGAATTGATTTAAAGTGTCCAAGTATTGGATATTGAATTTCGTGGAAAAAAGCATTAAATTGAAAAGTATGTGAAATTTTACTTCTTATTATTTGTAAAGTTAAAATGATGTAGAGAGTATGAAATATATGATGTATTACGGACCAAGAATTTAGTGAATAAAATCTTGTGATTATTGTAATTGAAATTTACAATTATTCTTTAAATCGTGAAAATGGGAACTAAATTGAAGAAATGCAAAAGTGTAGTGAAATTGTGAAAATCGTGAAATATTACATTTGTGTATAAATAATGTAAGTCTAGTGATATTCGAGTGCCCATGTAGACTAGTGTTGAACTTTGTGGACATAGTTGCCATGTCGTAGGAACTTATGCGATCTCATGTATCCATAGTTGCCATGCCGTAGGAACCTATGCGCTTTCATGTATCCATCTCGTTCAAATGTATCTAGCATGGGCTAAAAGTCGTGGTGTTTTTTTTTTAATAATATTTGTTAAGTAGTAAAGTGATAAAATAGTGAATCAAAGTAATATAGTCAGAATTTTGTAAATACTAAATAACCTCTTGATTATTATAATATAGTCGTGAGATTATAATAGTAATATTGTTAATATCGAAGAACTTATAGAAATGATAGAATTTGAATTCATGGGTACTTATTAAGCTATAATGTAGCTTAATGCATTGTTGTGCAACGCGTAGGTGAAAGATTGGATTAAAGCTTTCGGTTGAAATAGCGACATCAACACATCTCATCATATCCCAAGGACTTGGAAAAAAAGTGACATCTCCATTAATTTTGATTTAAGAAAATGACAAGTACATAGGTGTAACAATGAAATAAGTAAGTGTATAGTTGTTTCAATATCGTGTTAATTGTGTTTTGAATGAAAGATATAAGGTATTACATAGTTTATGAGTTGGTGTTTGGATTGATTATGAACAAATTTGGTATGAATGGGAAATGTTTGAAAATAGAATTTTTAGGTCCCTTATCCCAGGTCTTGAGACATGAGAGCTTATGTCTCGAGACAGACAAACTTCCAAACAAAAATGCTATAGTCCCAACATAATGTCTCGAGACATATTGAGTTTTGTCTCGAGACAAGGCAACATCGAATCAAAATTATGTATCTCTAGGGTAATGTCTCGAGACATATGGACCCTTGTCTCGAGACAGACAAGCTTGTACCAAGAAATTTTCTTGTTTTGCTCTCTATAACATCCCAAAAATTGGGCTAGAAAAAATTGAGTTTTGAAACCAAGAGTAGTCATCTCTTGATTTTGAGTTAGATTTTGAAATTTTGACAAGTGAGTTAATCTGGTTCAGTGGACAAGTATTTTGGTTATGTGTGTGAGATTCTAGGTTTGAATCCTGTTTCTTGAAATTTTGTTATTTTATCAAATCCTTAGTCTTGATCATCTGGCATAAGTTCTATTTCTGATCAATTAATGACAAGAATAAGCCTGTCGGTTCACTGGCTAAGTATGTGTATACTCTTTGGTCTTGTGTTTAAGTCTTTACAAAAGCAATATGGAAATGTTTTTATCTTGCTGCCTCGTGAGGTAGTTTTGGTTGGTTTTAAATTCACTAATTCTCTCAATTCCTTTTTAGCTTGTTACATTCGTTTTATCCTTTTTGTTTTGACTATCGTCTCTATGTTTTCTCTTTTTATTTGTCAATTCTTCCACCAACGGTTTTTCATTGAATCTTTAAGACATATGCCCTTCTAACTCCTTGCGTTGTTCATCTGTAATCAGTCGTGTAAGTATTCTCTGTCAAATTCTTGCGTGAGTTTGTTGTTAGACGGCGTTGTAAATCGTCTCTGTGACGAAAACGTTGACTTACATAATTTTATGTTAGGTGAAGGTCTCGAGCTTAATGTTTTCTTGACGACATATGGTATGCGAAATTGTAGTTCGATTATCGGTAAGTGCGTAGTCTGGTTTAGAGTTATGCGTCAAAGTTCTTTGATATAACTTTGGTTTTGGATGCTAATCTTAGTAATTGATTTCGAATAAGTCGGCTGATCTGTTATTGTAATGTTGTTTAGGGACAAGAATTCATCCTTATTATTTCTGCATCGGATTTGTATCAAGTGGGTACCGATAACCCAACTTTTGTTTCGAGTTTAGTCATCGAAAAACTAATTGTTCACGCCACACGACCATGTGACAGGCCTTGTGGTAGGCCGTGTGAGCCACATGGCCGTGTAACTCTCTACCCATGAAAATTGGAGGCACACGGGCATGTGCCTAGGCTATGTATGATTATGTGTTATGCAGGGTTCCCATGAGCCAATGACATCACATGTGCCAATGATACGGGCATGTGTCCAGGCAGTGTAACTCACTGATTATAGATTAGGACCACACGGGCAAGTGACACGGGAGTGTATCAGGCCGTGTGGGACACACAGGTAAGCACACTAACTTGTGCTAGACAGTGTGAACGCACACGAGCCACTATCCATCCTGTGTGAAAACCACATGGACGTGTAGACCAATATTTGGAAATTTTCCCTCGAGCCACAAGTGTCATTCGAAATGAATACAGACCTACTGTAGGGTCGATATGATTTGAATTAGGCTATATAACTTGATATCTGAATATCTTATAATGAACAACTTGTGATCTGTACGTATATCTGCTATGATTGAACCTAAGTAAGTAGGATCTGTCAAAATGTAATATACTATTATCTAATGTGTGCATATTATCCAGGTACGATCTGTATTTTGTTAAGTTTGTTGGTATGCCTTTGCATGACTCTGTTGCTCAAGAACATGTGATATTTGAATATGTTGAATTGATTGATATTGATTGTGATGTATAACCATAAATGTGACTTCATGGCAAATATGATATTATTGTTAAGCTTTGATAAATCTACTTTATAACGCATGGACTCCCATGCCTACTGACTCTTTACTGTACAATAGCATGACTTACATGCTTATCACTCTAGTTTTTTATGTGCATGCCATGAGACATTGTATGGGACTTGGAATGATCTGAAAGGAGAAAGTTTCTGGCAGTTTGATTATCTGCATTATCTGGTGGTTTATCCATGTTTCTGTTCTTGCAGCTTGGCTACAATTTAGTGGCTTGACCACATGTATCTGATCTGGCAATTTTAATTACAAAATTCTAGTGACATTATCCATAGTTATCTGTTGGTGTGATTTGGTTGGATGAGTTCTAGGGGAACTCTATTTTGGTCTGTAGCGGTGTTGGGTAGGATGTTTTTTGATGAATCTGCATTTTGATTGGTTTTGAAAAATATCACATCTACATAAACATACATCCTCGACGTAACTCTATTCTGTTATGTTCTGCTCTACTTTGTTCTGTTCTGCTTTGCTCTACTCTATTTTGCTCTATCCTATTCTGGTGGGTTTGTGTTGTTATGTCATATTAGCATGATGGCAACCTTTGTGATACTCTGGTCTGTTCCGTTATGGTTTTACACTTGCTATTAAGTTTTCTGTGTTACTCTAATTTATATACTATGTTTTGTTAATTGTAATTGATGTTGGTTATACATTGGGCTTCATAGCTCACCTTTTGGTTTTATCTTTATGTGTTTAGGTAAGTCCCTGACTTAGGACAGGACTGCATGTGGGAGCTCAGATTATTTTGCAATAATGTAAAAGTGCTTTTGATCTTTCAGGTTTGTAGTTTGTTTCTGAGCTCATTTTGATTTTTGCTAAATCTGTCAGTAGTTGATAATTTTTAAAGCGAAACTATAAAGCCACTCAAGTCTAGAAAACAAATTTCGATTTTCAATGTTAAACTCTGAAAAGATTTTCTGCCACGAATCAAGTAAGGTTTTGAATGTTTTCTGGATAATTGCTGAAATTAGTTTCCAATACGTTGGTGTAAATGGTGTAACTTGTCCAGATTCGGCTTAAACTTCTAAGCTAAGTTTGGAGTGTTAGACTCTCGAAGGCCCTTGATCGACTCCCAATCAAAGCCAAAGCGTAAGGAAAATTTAAAATGGTTTAAAAAGTCTTATATGACCTTAAATCCGTCTAAAACTTGAATGTATAATTATAAATAAAATTAAAGTGATTGGTCTTTAAATGTAACATTTCTTGCTTGGGTTTAGTTGTGAGTTCAAATAAGGGATGTTACATTATTTCTACCTAAAACATTTGTAGAGTATGCTTGCAATACCTGTAAACGGGAAAATATATAGGATTTTTACTATATAATTCATCATCTTTTTGCTTAATTTTATTGCTAAAACTTAGTAATTGTTTATTAAATTAATGAAATATGTGGAAAAATGAAATTAGGACATGGAAATTATTAAAATGTAATTTTATGTTTTATTATATAGTTTTTATGGATAAAATGGCTTATTTTATATTAATTTGAGCATATTCTATTTTTAAGTTATAAAATGGGCCATGCATGATTTAATTTAATAATAAAATATAAAGTTATATTTAATAAATTATTTCTATATGTTTCATTAATAAAATTGGGCTTAATTAATTAAGTAAAATTAATTAATTAAAGTGGTTAATTTGCATTGTTTGGTCCCCTGATTTTTCTGTTATTTTCAGACAGGTGGGAGAGCTTTAATTCAATTACAAAGCCGTTCCAGTTGGACTAAATTAGCCCCTAATTTCGGCTGCACATGGAGGTTAATAAATTGACATTTGGGTTAATTGCATGAAGTCCCTGAAGATTTAAAGGAATCGAAGATTTACCTGAAGATTCACTGGAGACTGAGTCTTGCTCCTGCATGATGTGGCACATGAATCAAGCTAAAAATCAGCCACCTTACCTACATATATGGCCGGCCACACTTGGAAGGAGTTGAAGTGGATGAACACTTTTATTTTTAGTAAACTCACACCCCAACCACACCTATAAATAAGACCCTTCACCTCACTTCTTAAACCATCCCTCATTCATCTATTCTCTTCTCTTCTCTCATTTTCTCTCAACTCTCTCTTCTCCCCAAGCCGTCCACCATCCTTTCTTAAGGGGTTTTAGCTATTTAGCCTATTAAGAAACCTTGGTTGGCCACCTTGGAGAGCCATCAGCAAAGGAGCAAGCAAGAGTCGAAAGAGTTCTCACCATTCAGAGTCTTGGGTGACAGCCGTCTGAATAGGGTGTAATCTTTCTTTTCTTAAAGTTGATTTAAATGTTTGCTATGAGTTCTTTGTTCTTGTTTTCAACAATGAAAGCTTAATTTTATTTAAGCTAGGATGATTATTTTAATTAAATAATATTTATTTGATTCATGCTTAAAATGTTTGTGCCTCAATCGATCATGTTTTCAATTAAAATCAAGTCTGTATTTCGTTCATACGTGATTGAAATGCACCTGAATTAGCTGAGCGATCCTAACCAGATGACGACGAATAGATGCATAATTGAAATGTGCATGCTTAATTTAGATCCTTAAACTGGTTAAATTGTAGGTTGCATAACATCCCTAGTACGGCTCTGTCATCTGCATAGTTTTTAGATTTGTGTGATTAAATTGTTTCATACCTAATCCATCCCTGTTACTTCACATGAATACTAAGAAATCCTAAAATGGTTTTCAAACTCATGAAAGGTCGAGTTGCCATGGAATGTTTTTCCGAATGTTATTAAGCATGTTGAAAATAAATTAAGTTTAATTAGAGTAATTGTCCTAGTTTATTTATGTTAGAATTGTTGCATATCATGTTAAATTTACTAAAATTTATTTCATTCATATAGTTGCATACTTAGGATAGTTTGCATCAGGGATCATTGCATCTAGTTATTTTTATTTTTTTAAATCATCACTACCAATCAATTTGAGTTTTTATTCACCGAATTGCTAATATAATTTTATAATTAATTGACTTTGCACTAATACAATCCCTGTGGAGATGATAACTCTTTATATTTACTTATTACTTGAGAGACTGTGTACAATTGCACAAACCAAGCATTACAATACCCAAACTCACTCTATCACATTAAGTGTATCAATCTCTTTGATCTATCTAGATCATATTGTATATCCATATTTATGTTTCACTAACATAATGACTGCCGCCAGACTTTTGAACATCTAGACTGTAAATACTACAACAAAAGGATAAATAATAAAGTAGTGGTGTTCACAAGTATACGGGTCAAATTGTAACATAGTAAAGTGTTACAACGAAAATTTGACTCAATTCTTCATTAGCTAAACCTTGAATAGCTAAATGGGTATAAGAAGATGATTTTGGGACCCTTGTTCAATTGTGGCCCTCAATCCGTTTTCAACAACAAGGTCTTCATATTCACTCTTTCTTTAAGGATCATTTGAACTAGTTCTCTTTACTCTGGCCATTCTTGATTCAAACTAAACTCACAAAAATTTGTTAAAGCTATTTAGAAGAAACAAGAGATAGCTTTGAAGTGGATACTACAGGAATAACAAATTTAACAAGAGATAATTACAAATAAAAAAACTTATCCTATTTAAAAATGAAACTTGAACTTATCACATAATTAATGCCCAATAAAAATAAGAGTTTTACTTTTAAAAGAATTTTAATGAAAATTAAATTAAATGCAAAAGATAAACTAAAACTTTAAACTTAAACATTTAAATATTACAAATTCCTAGCCCACTTCGAAGCTTCTCAAACTTGTTTCCATCCAATGTTTTAGTGAATAGGTTGTTTTTCTATAGGTATATACTTCAATTCCATTATCTTTTTTTTTCTATAAGGTCTTTTATAAAATAGTGATGACTATCTATGTGTTTTGTTCTAGAATCTAGGATTGGATTTTATTTTTTTGAAATATTAATAGCACTTGTGTTGTCTTAGTAGACTGTGACATAAGAAGCCTTTGTCTCATCTGAGGTAATTATGCACATCACTTTCCAACTACAATGTATTCAACTTCAACCATAAATAAGAGATAAAATTATGCTTTTCACTATACCAGGACATCAAATTGTTTCCAAGATAACAACAACTACTCGAAGTGCTCTTTCTTTTATCTAAGTTACCAGCCCAATTAGCTTCACAATGTCCCACTAAAATGACATTTTTACCTTTGGTGAACCAAATTCCTAATTTCAAGGAACCATTGGCATATTAAATGATCCTCTTGACTACTTCCAAATGAAACTCTTTTGGAGCAGCTTGGTATCGAGCACAAATCCCTACACTATGGCATAAGTCAAGTCTACTAGTAGTTTAATACAACAAGCTTCTAGTCAAGCTTTGATATGTGGTCACATCAATTGGCACACCTATCTCATCCTCATAGTTTTTTTTTCAATTTACTCCTATTAGAATTCTCAAGGATTTTGTTGCTTCAAGCCCAAATTTCTTCACCATGCCAAGTGCATATTTTTCTTGAGAGATAAAAGTACCTTTTAGTAACTGTTTTACCTAACAACCAAGAAAGGAAATTAACTCACCTACCATGCTCATTTCAAATAATGACTTCATGAGTTGAATAAATTCTTCTCAAGATTTTGGAGAGGTAGATCCAAAAAAAATGACATCCACATAGATTTGAGTAACCATTAAACTTTTTTAACCCTTTTAGAGAAAAGAGTTTTGTTTTCACTCCCCTTACGAAAGCCTTTGTCAAATAAAAATATTTTGAGTCTTTCATACTAAGCTATGAGCACTTGTTTTAATCCATATAGAACTTTTGATAACCTGTATGCAAAGTTATGGTGGTTAGGATCAATAAAAACCTCGAGGTTGAGCTACATATACCTTTAAAATGCAACTGAGGAGAGCACTTTTGGCATCCATTTGTTAGATTTTGATATTGAGATGATAAGTCATAAACCAACAAAATCCTAACTGATTCAAATTTTGCTACAGGAGAAAATATTTCATGAAAATCTACTCTTACTTGCGTGTACCCTTGTGCAAAAATATTAGCTTTGTTTCTAATTATATTGGCCAATTTATCAGTCTTATTTTAAATATCCATTGGGTCTCAATAATGTTGCAATCATCTAGTTTAGAAACCAACCTCTATGCATTAATCCATTCAAATTAAAACGTTTTCTGCTTCATTGCTTGAACTAGAACTCAGGGTATGTTTCTTTTACGAAAAATGACTTATAGAAAATACCTTCTACATTTTCTCGTGTTTGTTTCATGGAAAACAACATGGTTAATGGAAAATGGTGTAACACCCCAAACCTGGTCTAGACGTTATGGCCGAATCTGGAGATGTTACATGAGAGTGTTTTTGAAAATCGTTTCGATCCATAGAAATCACTCAAATTATTATCTTTTACTTATTCGAAAACAAGTACTAGTTGATTTGTAGAAAATATCTCTTTTATGCGGAAGCTATAAAACCAATCATCTTTCTGTGTCGAATTAATTACGAAAACCTTAGTTAATTTTAGAAAACAATGCTTTGTGGCATTGCAATTTATAAAAATTACATCAAATATTCCCAAAAATAATAATAAAAGTAATAAAAGCGAGAAAACCCGTAAATCTAAAGTAAATGTAGCAGTGGTCATTGTCGAGTCCTCTGCTGCACCGATTCGTCTAGTGCTGGGGATTACCTGAACAGATAAAACAAAAGGGAGAGTTTTCACAAACTCAGTGTGTAATCCCCACAGACAGCATGCATATAGACATACATCGATATAAGATAATTCCGGCCTAAGCCCTTTACAGAAACGGTGTGGACCTTAGCCCATTCAAAACAGAATCAGATACAGTTGGGCCTTAGCCCGTACAAATAGAGCATGCATAACAGATCAGAATAGCATAATCATGCCCACCAACTCTACACACCATCTCCGTCCAACCCTACACACCATGTGAGGATAAAATCAACTCGCCCAGCCCTACACACCAAGTATGGGGATAAAATCAACCCATCCAGCCCTACATACCAAAAAGTACTGTAATGCGGCACATGTCATAAATATGCAGCATAGCTGCTAGATATCAGGCTTAAAAGCCTTTCAGATATTTCCTTCACTTCATCAATCCTACCCAATGCAATGCAACATACAAGTATGACATGCTAATATGCAGATTAACAGTTCATAAAATTAGACAGATGCACATGCTTATAATAACATGCTAACACATACATCACAAAATCAGATCACAGAAAGGGGGTCTAAGATATCCTTACCGACCCTACAATAGGTCATAGTCGACCTGGCCGACCCGTGCAACCTTACAGTACATTTCAGAAAAAAATGGGCTCATACGCCTATGTGGCCTGCCCGTGTGGGCCTACACGGCCCAAATTAGCCTTGGCAGTGTGGATCACACGGCTTGTCCAGAATCTCACACGCCCATGTGGTTCACTTGTGTGGGCCAACACGTCCGTGTGGCCCACTCGACCTAATTGGCCGAGCCCATGTCTCGCACATGGCCTCGCCGGCCTTCACACGGTCGTGTTTGTCACGCCCGTGTCGTGTACGTAGGGCCTGGTCCGTCATCCACACGCCCGTGTATCGCCACACGGCCTACACACATGTAGTCCACACGCCCATGTGGCGTCGATAGAGAGCTTTTCAACTTTCGCCGAAACCCGTTTTCTGTGTAATCGGAGTACACACCTGGTTATGAAATGAAGCCTAAACAATCTCGAGCACTCCCGAACCTAAAATCAATGTATACAACATCGATTTAGCAAATCAGAAATTGAGATTAGCGAATTCACCATTAAAGACTTTCCCAAAAACTTTCCTTACCGCTAACAGAAAACTTTTGCAACACTTCTCAATCCACAATGCAAATCCACTGCTCATAGATTTTCGCCTAAACCAGTAATCCCAGAAATAGATTTAGATTTCTATTCTAACGATAAATAATCTCGAAGAAAAAGGAGGAAAAACACCTACCCAAATCGCACTAACACACACCTCGATGCAAGAGGAAATCAAAACTCAAGAACGGAAGAAAACAAAAAGTAAAAGGGAAGGATTTAGGAGGGTTTCGGCAGAGAAAAGCAAAAAGAGTAGAAGAGGAAAAATTGTCAAAATTTTAAAGGGAGGAAAAAAAAGGCCGAAATTTGCTACACCAAGAATTGGGATATCTCAAATCCCATATTCTTCTCCTAAAATCGCTCCCATAACCGACCACTAGCCTTAGAATTCTACTAACACTCAACCTTTTACACGACACAAGCTCAAAAAATAAACCCCTTGCCTACATCGGGATTCGAACATAAGTCCACCCACTTATTAGCTTTCACTTAACCACCAGACCAACAAGCCCATTCTGATAAGCTTTCACAAATAAATACTTATAAGCCTTATAACCAAAGATAAGGCTTTATTCAAATAAAAACCAAAATTTTACCTAAGCTAAGGCTTGAACCCAAGACTTCTCAAACATTCCGAGAATACTTAATCACTGAAGCACACAGACAGTTGTGTCAAACAATTACAAAAACATATTCATAAATTTCGGGGTGTTACAACTCTACCCCTTTAAAGAAAATTTCTACCTCAAAATTTTACCTGATCCGAAAAGGTGAGGGTACTGTTTTCGTATCGAATCTTCTGGCTCCCAAATAGCCTCCTCAATGTTATGATTCCGCTACAACACCTTCACTAAAGGGATAGACTTTCTTCATAGAACCTGAACGTCGCGATCCAGAATTTGAATCAGCTCTTCCTCGAACGTTAGATTTGGTCTAATCTCAATCTCCTCTACAGACACAATGTGCGTGGGATCATATCAGTAACGTCTCAGCATCAAAACATGGAACACAGCATGAATGCGATCTAACTCTAGAGGTAGCTCCAACTGATATGCGACTGGCCCCAGTCGCTTTATGATAAACGATAAATTATACATATTTTTACCTCATGTTTAGCCTAATTTCTAGATGAATTATTATTAATTTTATGAGAATTGGTGCTCTTAATCCTTCTATTTTATGTTGTATACTCAAGAGAGCATAGGGAAGAGAAAAGAACGAAAACCAGACCGAAAATGAAGAAAATAGGCCAATGTGTGAAAACGACACGGCCCAAGGAATCCCCACACCAACGTGCCACACGGCCGTGCCACATGGCCGTGCAATACGGCTCAGCCCCGACAAGCACGGCCAGGCTACACGGCCATGCCACCTCAACAGGCCCGAGCACGACCCTTATCGAAACCACACGAGCATGGCACACGAGCGTGTCCCTGTCGTGAGGAAGTGCAATTTCACTCGGATTTGGATACTTAGAGGCTAAGAAAGGCATCCAAAGCTCTATATAAAGACCCTAGGAGGCAACTCTAAGGGTGTACTCTTTTCTCCCAAAAAGGAGCGCCGTATTTCTGCCAACACAAGGAGTGAAAGCAAGGAATTACTCCAAGGGAAGCCGATTGATTCATCACAGAAGCCAGAATTCTACATCAAGACAGAAGATCTCCCTAAATTCCTTCAGGGGTTTTGGGTTCTTTATGTTTTGTTATCTTATTTCTTCTGAGATGTTTTCTTTATTAATTATGAACTAAACCTCTCAAATACTTAAGGGGGATGAAATCTAAGACAGATCTTGTTATTATTTATTCTTGAATTATATGATAAATACTTGAATTATTCTTAATTATGTGTTCTTCATTCTTGATTTAATAATCCTAGGTATTACTTCAAGAAACTGATGTGCTTAGGCAGAGGAGCAAAAGTCCCTGTTTTATCTACCGTAATTAAGCGGAGTTGCATGCAACCCTAGACATAGGGCGACATAAATCTGTTGGATTAGGGTCAAACCTAATAGGGGGATCCATAGATCGAATTAATGCAACCTAGGGGTGTTAATTAATAAAGAAACTTTAATTAACCACCTAGGATTAGTTGTTCTTATCCTCGACGGAGGTATTAACATAGGTTAAGGATCTTAACAGATCAAGTCAAGTGAAGAAATCGTCTAGTTCAAGAAGTTAATAACAAGTGAAGTCTAGGTGGATTCTCTCTTAAGTATTGCTCATATCAATCAGCTTTTCCCGAAAGTTTTCCCCAATTTACTTTTTGTGCACTTTTAGTAAGTTTTAGAATTAGTTTCAACTAATCTTCTTTTATTTTTAGGCTAGATAATAGAAAGGAAGTAAGTATTAGTACTTTTGGTTCCCTTGGGTACGATAACTCGGTTTTGCATCTAAACTATACTACTGTTCAATAGGTGTGCTTGCCTTTAAAATCATGATATTAGTTAGTTTTTGGTGTGATAAGTTTTTATAAATTTTATTACTTAATATCGCGAGTATCACTTTAGAATCTAGTACGGTCTAATAAACCGATGGCTCAACCTGCCCTTATAACTGAACCTCAGAACCTTCTTCCATGGCGAGACCTTAAGGAAAACCAAGTCCCCCACAGAATACTCGAAGTCCTTCCTCTTCAAATTAGCATAGGACTTCTACCTATCAAAAGCCGCTTTCAGTCACTCTCGAATCTAACGGACCTTGTCTTCAGTCTCAGTAACCAATTTCGGCCCCAAAATATGTTGCTCACGCAACTCAGTCCAGCATAAGGGAGTGCAACACTTACGACCATACAGTGCCTTATACGGTGCCATCTGTATACTAAATTGGTAGTTGTTGTTGTAAGGGAACTCTGCTAAAGGCGAGTACTTCTCCCAACTGCCTCAGAAATCCATAATACAGCCCCTCAACATGTCCCCCGATATCTGAATCACCCTTTTCGACTGACCATCTGTTTGAGGATGGAAAGCAGTAATAAAATCTAACCTCGAACCCAAAGCCTCGTGAAATTTCTGCCAGAACGGTGACGCGAATCTAGGATCCCTATTAGAAATGATCGAGACAGGAACCCCATGCAGCCTCACTATCTCAGAAATGTAAAGTTTAGCCAATTTCTATAGGGAGAAGTCTGTCCTAACCGGAATGAACTGAGCAGACTTGGTCAATCGATCCACAATGACCCATACAGAATCCTTCTTAGTGGGTGTTAGAGGTAACCCACTAACGAAGTCCATCGTCACTCGTTCCCATTTCCACATTGGTATCTAAACTGGTTGCAGCAAACCCGAAGGTAGCTGATGCTCAGCCTTAACTTGCTGAAAAGTTAAACAACGAGCCACGAAGTCGGTCACCTTACGTTTCAATCCTGGCCATCAATACAACTCTCGCAGATCTTGATACATCTTGTTTCCACTAGGACGCATAGCATAATGGCTACTATGCGCTTCCCTTAGAATCGATTGTCTTAAATCCTCATCATTCGGTACAGAGATCCGTCCTCGGAAACATAATACCCCATCCTTGTTAATCCTAAAATCAATAGTAGCACCACTCTCAGCCTGACAGAACTGCAACTTGAGAGACTTATCCTCCATCTGTTTATCTCTGATCTGCTCAATCCATGTCGGTTTCACTTGTAGCTTAGCCAACAAACTCCGATCGTCGAAAAGACTCAGTCGAGCAAACATCGCCCTTAGATCGGTCACAGCCCTACGACTTAACACACTGGCATCTACATTGGCCTTATTAGGATGATACTCGATGCTGCAGTCGTTATCCTTAAGCAGTTCAACCTATCTACACTGCCTAAGGTTTAACTCCTTCTGAGTGAGAAGATATTTGATGCTTTTGTGATCAGTGTAGGTAGTACACTTCTCATCCTACAGACCTCCAGATCTTAAGAGCGAAGACTACCGCTGCCAACTCCAAATCATGCATCAGATAATTAGGCTCATGAGTCTTGAGCTGTTGTGACACATAAGCAACCACTTTACCATCTTGCATCAGAACACAACTCAGGCCCACATGTGATGCATCACTATATACCACGAAGTCTTTACCAGGCTCAGGCTGTATCAGAACAGGAGCCAGAGTCAACACTGTCTTGAGCTTTTCAAAGCTCTCCTATTATGCATCAGTCCAAATAAAAGGAACTCCCTTATGCAGAAGTTTAGTCAACGGAGCTGCGATTAAGGAGAACCCTTTTACAAATTGTCGATAATATCTTGTTAGCCCCAGAAAACTATGAATCTTAGACACATCCTTCGGCTGGTTCCAATCCAATATAGCCTCAATCTTACGAGGATCAACACGAATCCCCTTAGCAGACACCACATGCTTCAAAAAGGTTACCTCTCGAAGCTAAAACTCACACTTAGAGAACTTCACATACAATTGTTTCTCGTGTAGAGTCTGTAGAACCACCCTGAGATGCTCATCATGCTCGTCTTCAGACTTAGAATACACGAGAATGTCATCGATAAACACTACAAAAAACTGATTTAAGTAGGGTTGGAATACTTGATTTATCAAGTTCATAAACACCGCTGGTGCATTAGTCAAGCCAAAAGGCATAACTAGGAACTCGTAATGACTATAACGAGTCCTAAATGTCGTCTTATACACATCAGCCTCCTTTACTCTCAACTGATGATGCCCTAATCGTAGATATATCTTGGAGAACACAGAAGCCCTTTTGAACTGATCGAACAAGTCATATATCCTTGGAAGTAGGTATATATTCTTGATCGTTAACTTATTCAGTTAGCGGTGGTCGATGCACATTCTCATCGTCCCATCTTTCTTCTTTACAAATAGAATAGGTGCTCCCCATGGAGACACACTGGGACAAATAAACTCATGATCTAACAGCTCTTGTATTTAAGCATTGAGTTTTGCTATCTCTTTCAGTGCTATACAATAAGAGGCGATGGACACTGGAGCCGTACTAGAGACCAACTCAATACAAAACTCCACTCTCGACTCAGAGGCAAACCTAGTAATTCTTCTAAAAAAACATCTGAAAAATCCCTCACAGTTCAGATGTCCTTACCAAAGAGTCCACAAAATCAGAAGCATAATATAAGCCAAGAATGCCTCACATCCCTTTGTTACTAACTTTTCTGCCACCAATGCAGATATCACATTAGTCAGATAATTTCGTCGTTCCCCAATCATGACTTCCTTATTATCCTCTTCGGTTTCCAAAACAACTCTTTTTTTAGCACAATCCATACTCACTCGAAGTTTCACCAACCAGTCTATACCCAAAATTTAATCGAACTCCCCAAGTGGAAGCTCCATTAGTTCAGCCAAGAATACGATCCCTTAGACCTCTAGCGAAACATCTCTATACATTTTATTCACTTGGATAGATTGCCCCAACAGACTCACCACAGTTAACTTACTCTCAGTAACCTCTTCCAGATTTCCCAAGGTTTTAGACATGGTACTAGCTACATAAGAGTGTGTAGAACCTATGTCTATCAGTGCAAAATAAGGAACATTAAATATGAGAAATGTACCTGTGATAACATCCGGAGCATCTCGATCCTCACAGCGACGTGCAACATAAACTAGTGCAGGCTGTCTCGCCTCAGTCAGTCCAGCACCTTTTCCCTGTACTCTCTGTCCTCAGCCCATGCCATTACCACCCATGGCCTGTCCTCAGCCCCTAAGTGGCTGCTGAACTACCCTCGGTAGATGTGCAGTCTCATTAACTGAAGCTTGCATTTGATTAACTCTCAGTGGACAATCCTTAACTCGATGCTCAGTTGACCCATATCTAAAAGAAGCCCCAGTAGCCCTCCAACACTCTCTCTGATGGCGTCTATTACAAAGCTAACAAATCGCCACACCAGTAAATGCAACAGCAGGCCCAACTCTCATGGGCCCATCAGTTCTGATCTTTTTCTAATGTCTCATCCTAGAATTTAAAGGTTTTGGATCCCTCTTAGCCTTCCATCTGTCTCGATTTTGACATTCAGTGCGCTTTACCTCTTCGGCGATCTTCACCTTTTCTACTAGTGCAAAAAAATCCCGCCCCCTCTGAGAAGCTATTAGAACCTGTAAGCTGTCCTGGAGACCATCCTCAAACCGAACCTAATGCTCATACTCGGTTGCCACCATGCTTTTCGCATAATGGCTCAACCTCAGAAATTCGGCCTCATACTCGACCACTGAACGATCCCCTTATGTGAGATTAAGGAACTCATATCGCAGCATCAATATAACTGGGCCCCACATATTTACTCTGGAAGGCTGTCTTAAACAAATCCCATGACAAACGATCGGGTGAGTGCCCTCCTTAATCGTGAGCCACCACTAATATGCCTCATCGTGAAGTAGTGAGACAGCTCCCTTAAGCTTCTGCTAATCAGAAAAATCCAAATCATCCATGATATGTTCTATAGCCTCCATAGAGTACTCGGCCACATTAGGAGCAACTCTAACGATGCCTTTGAATAGCTCAGCCCCATTGGACAGGAGTCGTTCTGTAACCGACCCATTGCCCTTAGATCCAATATTTGGCCCAGTGACCCTCTCCAAAATCCGTAGCATGGCTTGGGACAATACGTTGTCCCCAGCCGTACGATCATAAGACCCTAACCCAGTCTCTGTAATGGGTGACACTAGCGTTTCGCTAGTGCCCACCAACCTTGCACACTATCTTCGTCCAACCCTACACACCACGTGGGGATAAAATCGACCCATCCAGCCCTACACACCAAGTATGGGGATAAAATCGACTCACCCAGCCCTACATACCAAGTATGGGGATAAAATCAACCCATCCAGCCTTACACACCAAAAAGTACCGTAATACGGCACATGTCATAAATATGCAGCATAGCTGCCAGATATCAGGCTTAGAAGCCTTTTAGATACTTCCTTCACTTCATCAATCCCACCCCAATTCAATGCAACATACAAGTATGGCATGCTAATATGCAGATTAACAGTTCATATAATCAGACAGATACACATGCTTCTAGTAACATGCTAACACATACATCACAAAATTAGATCATAGAAAAGGGGTCTAAGATATCCTTACTGACCCTGCAACAGGTCACAGTTGACTTGGGCGACCCGTGCAACCTTACAGTACAGTTTAGAAAAAAAATAGGCTCACACGCCCATGTGGCCTGCCCGTGTGGGCCTACATGCCCGTGTATCGCCACACAGCATACCACACGAGTAGTCCACACACTCGTGTGGCGTCGACAGAGAGCTTTTCGGCTTTCACCAAAACCCGTTTTCTGTGCAATTGGAGTACTCACCTAGTTACGAAATAAAGCCTAAACAACCCCGAGCACTCCAGAACCTAAAATCAGTGTATACAACATCGATTTAGCAAATCAAAAATTAAGATTAGCGAATTCACCATTAAAGACTTCCCAAAGACTCGCCTTATCAGTAACAGAGCACTTTTGCAACACTTCTCGATCCACAATGCAAATCCATTACTCACAGATTTTCGCCTAAACTAGTAATCCCATAAATAGATTTAGATTTCTGTTCTAACGATAAATAATCTCGAAGAAAAAGGAAGAGAAACACCTATCCAAACCGCACCAACACACTCCTTGACGCAAGAGGAAATCAAAACTCAAGAAAAGAAGACAACAAAAAGTAAAAAGGAGGGATTTAGGAGGGTTTCAGCAGAAAAAGGCAAAAAGAGTAGAAGAGGAAAAATTTTCAAAATTTCAGAAAGGGGAAAGAAGGGCCAAAATTTGCTACACTAAGAATTGGGATATCTCAAATCCCATATTCTTCTCCTAAAATCACTCTCATAACCAACCACTAGCCTAAGAATTCTACTAATACTTAACCTTTTACACGAAACAAGCTCAAAAAATAAACCCCTTGCTTACATCAGGATTCGAAGACAAGACCTCTCACTTATTAGCTCTCCACTTAACCACTAGACTAGCAGACCTATTCTGATAAGCTTTCACAAATAAATACTTATAAGCCTCATAGCCAAAGATAAGGCTTTATTCAAATAAAAACCAAAATTTTACCCAAGCTAAGGCTTGAACCCAAGACTTCTCAAACACTCCCAAAACACTTAACCACTAAAGTAGACAGATAGTTGTGTCAAACAATTAGAGGAACATATTCATAAATTTCGGGGCGTTACAAATGGCGTACAAGTCAACATAAAATAAACCTCTTTTACACGAAATTGATTTCCCTTTTTGAAAAGTATGAGTCATTTTCAAAAAAGAGCTCATTTATAAGTTACTTGAATTTTATATAAAAATAAACTTGATTCAAGCTTAATATTATTATTTAATAAAAAATTATAATTTTAATATTTAAAAAATATTAAAATATTGATATCAAATATTATAATTCTCATTTGTATTAATGTAACACCTCATACCCGGCCTAGACGTTATGGTCGGATCATGGAGATTACATCGTACAAGCCAGAGAAACAAACCTTTAACTTTGGAGAAAACCAACTTTGACAAACGAATAATTTAATTGAACAACTCTTTTGAAAACACAACGACTTTTCGAAATTACAACTTAGTTGTATTATTAAAATCAACACCAGTTTACTTGAAAACATTTGTGTACTAAAACATTTTGGAAGAATCTCAATTTGACTTGCAGCGGAAAAACATTATAACTTTTAGTATATAAAATCGTGGTTCATTTTTAAATTTCATAAGTTAAAACATTCTTAAACATTTAAAAAGTTGTGTAGGAAATATCAAAATAATGCTAACGAACTAAACAAAAATTAAAATGTCCATGACAAAAATCAAAAACCAAAAATAGCCTAAAATGTCCATGATGAACAAAATAAAAAGTCATTAGTGCATAATCTAAAATCGTGAAACTCGAGCTCCGGGGTCGCCATCCAATCCTAGGTTGGAGGATTACCTGAAACAAGACATACAAATCATGAGCATTAAGCCAAATGTGTGTTATGGCCCTTTTCTTTAGTATATATAAAAATGTATAATAGAACATCTCATACCATATCTTTTCAAATATTTCATAACGTATCAAAATCTATATAAACCGTATCTTATCATATCATAGCATTTCATGTTATATCAAATTGTGGTATATCATATCAAATCAGACCATAGCATATCATATCGAATCAAATCATAGCATAACATATCATAACCTACCCCCATCCGCTACACACCATCTCCGTCCAACCAATCACACTGTATAGGGCTACAAGAGTCTATCCATCCAATCATACCAATATGTGGCAGTGTGCCACTCATATATTTGCAGCTAAGCTGCTATACATAAATTTGCGGTCTAGCCACCATAATTGCAGTATAAATTATCATATAGCACTTCCTTTATCATATCATAACCTGCTCCGACAACACATGCATATCATAATCATAAATCATACATACATACTTATATCACATAATATAAAACAAGCATATACACATATTTCTTGTAGATAATAACGTAGCTTATGGTTTATTTATAAATGATCCTATCTAGCATACCTTTAAACTTTTCTATATGTAATTATGTACTAAACTTATGCTTTCCCGGCCCCATACGATTCCTACGGTCTTAAATTTTAAATCCTTCAAATAGCCCCCAATTGGGCCCAAAAATTGGCCAAAATGGCCCACATAGCCTAAAAAGCTAACTCATGTAGTCTACACAGTCTACAAAATTTCACAAGATTATGTGCTCCACATGGCCAAGTCACACAAGTTGCAAAAACACTCACGATCGTGTGCTTCACACGTACTGACGCACAACCTACCACACGATTGTGTGACGCACATAGTCTACCACACGGCCTGACACACAACCGTGTGGCACACAGTCTATCAAGTTTTAGGGTAGTTTTCACACACTTGATTACTGCTTTGATAACCCCACAACTATAGCACTCTGAATCCTACCATCATTCATTTAACACCACAAATTAACCATCTAAAAATAACATCCATAACTCAAACTTTCAGCCCCTAACACGAAGTTAAAACATTTACCTCTCTAAAACAACTTCGAACACCGTAACTACTTCGTTGGAAAATTCTGATTTTCGCAACCTTCACCTAATCAAAGGTCACAAGGTACCAATCAAAACATAAAATGAAAAATATATCAATACATTCTCACATTGCTCAAAAATCGACTAACACTAAAAAAAACAATGAAAAACCCAAAAGAATATTTGAACGTAACTTACATTGAGAACCAAATTACAATCCAAGCAACAAAATAATGGTAGTAATCAAGAGAAATCAAAGAAAAGAAAGAAGAAATAAATTGAGCGAAAAACCAAGGAAAGAGAAATAAAGAAATGTCTGAAAAAAAAAAAAAGAAAGGGGGCGGTTGGGGAAGGAGCAAACTTTAAAGTAGTTTTTTTTTTAATTAAAAATTTGATAACTATAAAAAATAAAATAAAATAAAATAATATTTTATTAAAATCCCAACCTACAAAATCCTTTCATCTTAAATTATAGTCCAAAAGGAATTCTATCTCAAAAACTTAGCCTAAACAAAAAATAATAATCTTTGGTTACATTCAATGAGACTCAAACTTAAGACTCAAAAATAAACAAATACTTAACCATTGAACCACTAAACTCATCATTGTCACAACCCAACGAAAAATTAAAAAAATAAGCCCTAAAGCGAAAATTGGAGTTTTACAATTAAACATGCATATTTAATTATTGGCTTAATGCACACTTTAGTCACTAAAGTATACAATGTTTCCCACTTTGGCCCACTTTAGTCCCTAATGTTATCAAAAGTTCCCAATTCAGTTCTTTGGATGTTAAAACTAATGACTATGATATCCAACCAGTAATGTGCTCCCACGTGCCATACGATGACATCAAAGTAATGTCATCTCTCAAAAAAACCTAAAAAATTTTTAAAATGAAAAGAATATAAAAAATACAAAAAGGTATTAAAAATTATAAAAAAATTATATTTTTTTACTTTTTTAAATATATATTATAAATTTTAATATTTTTAAATTTTTATTAATCAAATTTACTAGAGCTTGCATATAAGATCATTGGCTCTTAGAAGGATACCACTTACAATAATTGTTGTATAATTCAATCAATTAAAATTTAAAATTAATAGATTTGGATAAGTTGCTCAAATTTTAATTCCATTCATCCATTTCATCTAATTTCATACCAAACATCAAATGCATTTTCACCATTCATCATCACCATATCAAACATAAAAGAAACTTAGCCTTTGAAACATGGTCAAAGCATTTCACATATAGATATATTCACACACATAAGGCTACCAACTTAGCCTAAATACCAATTCAACATTCAAGTAACTAACTTAAACCACAAACATGCATATACACATGTAACCAAAACACCTAATTACATGCCAATTATAACCTAGCTCAAAATGATCAAAAGTCTACCGAGTTGTTAAACAGATAGTGTGAGCCTCGATTTGATTCCAACTGACCGTGTAGTTTCCTATAATCTACAAGAAATCAAACAAAGTGAATGTAAGCAACACAATGCTTAGTAAGTTCGTACGGAATTTAACACAACTTACCCGAAATTAATATATCTTAAGCATTGAAAAAACAATTATATAAATAGGAAACATGGTATCCTTTGATGGCCTATGCAAACCATAGACCCAACAAGGTTAGTTTCTTCACAATTGAAACAGAAAACATTTTCCATGCTTTTCTATCATATACAAGCAAACATACTTGGCACACATATTACCATTCACATATACTTAAATCATACTTCCATTTCCATTCCACAAGTCCCATTTTTACCCAATGAACTATAGCGAGATAACGTTGGATACTCGGGATAGAAATGCTCACATGAGCTATGAATATAGGCTTTTTCCACACATGAGCTATGTGTCGAGATGGTAACATTACACGATACAGCTCACACGAGCTGTGAAGAATCCACAACAAATGCAAGATGATGTGTCTCCAAAACTAACTAAGATCATGATAAAGGCAAGCGCACCTATCGAACAATAGTATAGCTATGGCGAGACCGGAATATCGTATCCACGAGAACTAAAAGTACTAGTATTAACTATTTTTTTATTATCTAGCCTAAAAATTAAAGGGATTTGTTTACACTAGAATTAACTAAACTAATTAACTAATTAAGAATGTAACAGAGAATGAATTGGGAATATACTTTTAGAAAACCGATGAGAAAGACAATACCCAAGGAAGAATCCACCTAGACTTCACTTATTATTCTGACTCTGAATTAGACAATTTATTCACTTAACTTGATCCGTAGAAATTCTCAATTTATGTTATTATCTCTCTCGAGACTAAAAATAACTAACTCTAAGTTGATTAATTATCTCTTTCTAATTAAAACCCCTATTGTCGTATTAACTCAATCTATAGATTCCCTTATTAGATTTGACTCTAATCCGGTAGATTTATGTCGTCCTATCTCTAGGACTGCAATCAACTCCACTTAATTATGTTGGATCTACTCTTAAACAAGGACTTTTGCTCCATTGAATAAGTACATCAAACTTGAATTAATATTCTGAAATATTAAAGCAAGAATTAATAACACATAATTAAGAACAAAAACAAGTATTTATCATATAATTCAGAAAATAATAAGATCCATCCTAGGTTTCATCCCCCCTAGTTATCTAGGGATTTAGTTCATACTCATAAAGGAAAACATCTCAAAATTGGAAAAACAACAAAACATAAAGAAACCCAAAAAACTTCGAGAGAAATTGAATGGAGATCTTTAGTCTTAAAAGAAATCCTGCTTCCAAGATGATTGCAACGACGTACTTCGAGTAATTTCTGCTTTCTGCTCTGTGTGCCCCCTTGCTCTCCTAGTATGCTTTTATAGACTTTGGAATGCCCAAAATATCTAAAAATTAGCTTTTTCCACCAGAAAACGAAGCAAGGTTCGACAAGGACACAGGCGTGTGACTAGCTCGTGTGAGAAGGCTCAGGCCGTGTGCAATACGGACATGGTTCTAAGTTGACACGGCCTTGACACACGGGCATGTGGCCCACCCCTATGAGTTTGCCCATGTGGAAGTGCCTAGGCCGTGTGTAATGCTGAAATTAGCCCAATTTGTCCATTTTTGGCTCGTTTCTTGCTCCTTTCGCTTTCCTGTGATCACCTAAGTATAAAAACATAAATTTAAAGGATTAGGAGCATCAAATTCACTCAATTATATAATAAATCATCCAAAATGCCAAGCATGGGATTAAAATATGTTGTGTTTATGGTTTATCATAGGACCTTAGCCATCGGTAAAACATCCAAGACCAGCACCTGAAACAGTAATAACCCTAATGACATGTCATTTGTATCCTAGTCGTTCACTAAGTTTATACGGGCTTCACTTTACATCCATAAATTCTATTCATTTAATCATCAACATTATGACATGAACTTAACTGTATCCATTTTCATTTTTAATCATCAACATCAATTATACCATTCTTCACAGTTTAGTCCATCAATGTTCAAGATTATTACACAATAGATATTTCAATCACAAGTCATACATATACATACTAAATATCAAATGCAATGAATAAGTCAGCTTAAACATTATATGGACTTACCTAAACCAAAACAGCAGCAAACACGACACCAATGACTACTCAACAAATTTTCCTTTTCCGTATTTTTCTATCGGTTAATCTGTTTCTTTATCTATATAATAATTTAATTCAATTATCAATTTAAAATACTTATAAAGTATAAATATATGCATATGACCCTTTATTTAACATTTTACGATATTTTTCTAAACTTTTATATTTTATTCAATTTAATACTTAAAACTGAAACTATTACATCTTTTGTAAATAAGACCCATTTTTCAAAACATTTACAATTCCATCCTCATAAAACCTCCTAGAACCAAGATTTATAAAAATTTCATGCTTATATTAGAACTTTTCTATTTTAGTCCCTAATCCAAAAACTAACAATTATCTCTTTACAAACAAGTCCTATTTCATAACAAAGTTCCAAAACCTACCATTTAACATCCAAACAAGCTTCAAAACAACAATGGTAACTTTTAAAATATTTGTAAATGTTACAATTTAATCCCTAGGCTAGCTACATTAAGCTACAATGACCCCAAAAACATAAAATTTACAATAAACGAACTTAAATTCAAATTACATGCAAGGGCCGAATCTTCAAGCTTCAAAAATGGCATTTTTGGGTTCTTTCATTTTGTATTTTTGGTGAATGAAGAAGAAAAAAAGATAACACTAGCATTTGTTTATTTTATTTTTAACATATATTATAATTTAATTATAATTTTGAACATTTAATCACTCAAAACAAAGCATTAACTGTCCACCTTTAATTAATAGGTCTAATTGCTACATAAACCCTCATATGTTTACTTTTTAGATCTTTTAAACTAATAAAAATCAATAGGGATAAAGTTTTATGATTTTTACGATTTAGTCCTTTTTTCTTAATTAACAAACTAAACATCAAAATCACCGAACCAAAATTTAATACGATATTCTAATAAACTCATAAATATTAATTAATAATATTTTTGGACTTACTCGTCGAGATTGTGGTCTTGAAACCATTGTTTCTGACACCACTAAAAAACGAACTATTACAATAACTTTACCATAAAAGAATCTATGATGAAATATATTTAATTCCCTTATTAAATGGATTCATAATGACTAATTAATTTAATTTTATTTTCAAACTTCAATTATTTAATCATAATTAATTGAATAATAATTCGAAAACCTTAAATAAATTCTCAAGTCATTTTTATACTTAGTGAGAAAATACATTCATTTGTAAATGCGACTCATTTCTCTAACTTTATCATTTTCATTCATTTCCATTCGTTTGGTTCTACATGCGATTCATTTCTAGTTTCAATGACCTAATGGAGGGACCAATTGGACATATATAATTAGGGCTCAAATCATTTATAATTAAGTTCCAATTTTTTTCCTATTAATTATAAACTTATTTAGTCACAAAGTCATTCCACTATAGTATCGTGGCTGAGACTGAGCTCTCCCTAATTACATACCATTACAAAAGTTACTTAATAAGTGCTCCTCTAATGACTTCGTCATAAATGTGTTGCCCTCTAGTATATCCTTAATTTATTTGGGATAAATTCATTCTCCAAATATGATCCTATTTTATCTTATGGTAACCATTACATCTTCTTTCATGAAAATTCAATTACTATCAGATAGTAATCAAGTCATTTATCACAAAGACACATGACTCGCGATCACGTTTACTTTTCATCTTTCATGAAATGCTTATGAGAGAATATCTTTTACCTATTAGTTGGGCAATGAATTCCACAATTGTAAATGACTACAGAAGTCGTATACCTAACACACTAGCTTTTGATTCCTTATCTATTTGAACTTAGGTTTTTACTTACATCAAAGTATACCAGTCACACATACATAGCCTATAACACCCATAACCTGTATCCGTTACTGGAACAGGGTTACGAGGCATTATCGGACTTATACACTAGCATTTGTACAAAATCGAGTCATAAATTTTCATTCCAAATTAAAACTTTTCAAATTTCATCATAAAGTCCCTAATATGGGTCTATGAGGCCCAATACATGCTTTGGAAGTGGAACAGAACTAAACCAAAAACTTTGGAAAACTTTGAAAAATTTTCCTTGAAAATAGGGGCACACGCTTGTGTGGCTTGGGACATGGCCGTGTGGCCAGCCCGTGTGGCAGGTTGACTTGCAATTTAATGAGAAACAGAGGGCCACATGGCCTAGGCACATGCCCATGTTGCTAGGCCGTGTGATAACTTGATTTTTCACCATTTTAAGCCATTTTCACACGGCCATGTCACACGGCTATGTTAGAAATCCGTGCCTTTCACACGGCTAAGACACATGACCGTGTCTTAGCCCGTCTGCTATCCTGTTTCACATTTTTACGACATAGGGGACACACGGCCACTACACAAGCCCATGGGCCTGACCATGTGTCACACACAGCCTAGGTACGTGTGTCTACTCGTGTAGACAAAAATAGGCCGTTTAAGGCCACTTTTCTCACCCTTTCCACTTACTTGCACTTAAGCATAATTTATACCAATTCCAACCAATCAAACAAACATTTTAGGTTAATATATGTACTTAATGAGATCATGAAACAACATATACATAACATTAAATAAACTTACTCCTTTGTCATTTCATACACATAGTTTAACCAAAACTATTCTATTATCAACCATTACCTATACATGCCATATAAATCAAAAGCTAATAACCAAAATTACTGAAGAATGTCTGGATAGTATGATTCTTGGTATTGATCCGATCCTCCGTGTCCATGTTAATCTACAAGACATACTAAACACATTCAAGTAAGCTTATGAAAGCTTAGTAAGTTCATAGGCTTGAAAAGTAAACTTACCAAATATGGTAATGCATTCATATAACATACAAATTCACTAATTTCTCTTGTCATTCACAAAACAATGTCAATTTCGCTTAATATTGTTCAATATTACTCACATATAGACTTCAATTTTCTTGGGCCCATTTTCCACTTACTAAACTGATTCAAATTAGGGAACTATGCGGAATTGAGTACTTCGTTTTCACTTTGCCATAGTAGAACTATGGACTTGCACATGATCACATTTCACTTTCCGAAGCCATGGCCCCGCCATGGTCTTACACGGGTCACATATCATACCGATGCCATATCCCAGATATGGTTTTACACGGAAACACTTATCACTTTTCTCCGATGCCATATCCCAACTATGGTCTTATACGGGACACTTATATCACTTTAATCCAATGCCATAGCTCGACTATGGTCTTACATGGAAATCACTTGGCATTTCTCACTGATGCCATAGCCCAGCTATGGTCTTATACGGGAGTTACTTGTCACTTGTTTTCCGATGCTATAGCCCAGCTATGGTTTTATATGGATATCACTTATCACTTGTTGCCATGGTCCAACCATGGGCTTCTCCGTCAATTCATATTATTACTGAACGAGAGTACTCAAATCCGATAATTCCATTAACTTAAATCTTTACTCAAATATTTATTTCTTCACATTTGTCTCAATTTAATAATATTCACATATAAGACCATATACCATGATATTCATAAAATTTAAGAATGAATTACTAAATTTAGCCTCATGAACTTACCTGGGTTAATTCGCAAAAGTTGTAAAAGTTCGAGAATTATTCGACTATTTTCTCCTTTCCTCGATTTACTTCCCTTTTTTGATCTATAAGTGCAAAATCATTCATTTATTAGCATTTATTTCAATTTTACTATATTCTACAATTTATGCTCTTTAATTCCTAAAATTACACTTTCACCCTAAACTTTACAGTTTTTACAAATTAGTCCCAAGTCATTTAACTCACCAATGTAACTAATTCCTCTTAACTTACACTTTATCTAAATATTATGAACCATTTCACAGCCATTGAAACTCCATATTTCAATACAAAACCCTAACTTCCATTTCTTTTACAATTATGTCCTAGATATCGATTTCTATCTAATTTATTCAATAAAATTATCATACAACAAAATTAAAGCTTCAATTCCATGCTAAATCATCATAAACTTCCAGAAATTATTCATGGAAACTTTGAAAATTAACCATGAAATCAAAAACTAATGAATTAAATGATAGGACCTAGTTGTAAAGGCCCCTAAAACACAAAAATTTTAAGAAATATTCAAGAATTGAACTTACTTGCAGTAATATATAAACAAACAGCTTTTAGAAACCCTCATTTGGTATTTTTGCTAGAAAAGATGGAAGATAATGAAGAGAAATCTAGATTTTTCAATTTAGTCATAGATTTTTATACTTAATTTTTACCGAAATGACTATTTTACCCTTTGTTCACACCATTTCTTTGCTGATTTTTCACCTAGCCGTCCAGCCCATTTCATTTTGGGCCAATTTACACATTAAGTCCCTCTTCCTTACTATTTAAGCTATTTAATCACCTTTCACAGTTTTACAGCTTATTCAATCTAGTCCTTTTTACCCAATTAACTACCGAAACCTTAAAATTTCTTCACGAAACTTTAATACTAACTTATTAACACTCCATAAATATTTATAAAAATATTTATGGCTCGATTTAATGTTTTGAGGTCTCAATACCTCGTTTAACTTAATTTATCTAATAATTCTTTTAAACCACAATTTCAACAATATTATTAACACTACATTCATCTATTATTTATAAAAAATTCTAACTTATTTGTCAGATTTAGTGATCTCGAATCACTGTTCCGACACTACTGAAATTTGGACCGTTACATATCCTATCATCCACTCAGGATTAAGATGTGTCACACTATGAATGTCACAAGTGAATAACTCCATAAACAAAGCTAGGATCTATTCTACTTGGGACTTGTTTGATGTATTATCAGTCACATCTATGTCTCTATCTTTTGGAAGTCACTCACTTCAATGCTCAAGACAAAGCATCTCCCCATACGGACTTGATAGACAACATATTCGTCTTTTAATTGGTTTGCTCATTTTTTATTAGACTAAGGACATGTTTAGGTTTATCTACTAATAAAAGTTATCTTTTCATATAACGATTCGACCACATAATACCGCTTAGTATTAGTTAAACGTTAGATAACCAATGAGCCAATATTTACTTCCAATTTGTTTTATGTGCAAAAACCTTTGAGGACAATCTACAAAGAATATTAATGTAATCAATGGATATTTTATTAAACTAATTTGCTCTAAAAATACAAATATCCAAAATGAATATACTACACTTAAGGCACTAGATCGAACACATAAGTGGGTAAAGCTCTAATTTTACCAACTCACGTTGCACGAACATTTCAAGCCTCTATATTACTAAAAGGTCGGCTTTTATCCTTTGGTGCGTATGGATTCAGAGGAACAAATTAGTCTTCAACAACATTAAACCATACCATTTGGCACTTAGCTCATGGCAAGAGACAAGATTACTACTTGTGAGTTGGCATTCGAAAGAATAGAGCAAGAAAACCATCATTCCTTTACTAATCTCAACTATCTTGGTGTTACTTCTAATATCTCTTTTGATGAAACAAGTTCATCTTTACAAGTGTTCTTGAGTTAGGTTAGAAAAGGAAACAAAATAATGTTTGTTACTCTATCCCCTAATGGTGATATCATCCAAAGATGAGCTCATTCATTAGAAGATTCTACAAAGATAAAGGAACTATGTTTTGTATTTATGCCTTAAGTGTTATAATTTCATCATAATAAATTATTGAAAAATTCAAACTGAATATTCATGAAAATGTATGCATGCCATTTATTATCCCTTTATTGTTTTGTCCTCAATGCTTGCATGTAAACGCAAATATGATCCATCGATTACCTAGGTTAAACTAATAAGAAGTTGCAACACAGAAAATTTTGTATGAAAAATACAACTTTTGTTAGTTCATAATTTAAAAGTAAAGCCCATAGTCCATGGAGTAATGGAAAAAAAAATGAATCATGTTAGTACTATTATATTCTCCAAAGTCCAAAACATGGAGATAATTTGTTTTAGTTTTTGAAATTTAATTAGTGTACTTCTATTTGATTCTTTTTATCTGCCATTTCAACGCATTTATAATTTATGAGAAAGACAAGAAGGGGAAATAAATCCAAAGAAAAGCAAAAAGGAAAGAGTCTCTATTAATTAAAAACTGGAAGGCTGGGTAAGCAAAATTTAAGCCCATTTGGCCAAAACAGACATGCAAGCAGTCCCGAGGAGAAGGGAAAGATTAACTCCAATTTGAAGCCTAACATTGGATTGCAGCCTTGGGTTCATGAAATCCGCAGCAAGCAGGTCAACAAGAGCCATGTATATCAATATCCCAGCTGAAGCTGAATTGAAAACTCCGTCCACTATAAGACCTGTTGGGGAGTTGTCTCTGTAGAAACTTGAAATTCCTATACCTATTGCGATCCCCAGAGGGGTTGTCAAGGAGAAAAAGGTTCCCATGATTGCCACCGACACTGACTTGAATTGTGCCTTCATTTCCATTTCCATCACCACCAAATAGATAAAAACTTTTAGTTATCAATTATATACACACACGACAAATGAAACATCCATTCTAGTCTTGGAAGTTAGAATTAATACCTGAGATATGCAACCACCAAGACCCATTCCTTCAAAAAACTGATGGAAAGACAAGGCTGCTACCAGTGGCCTTATTGTGTCAGGACTTTGAGAAGCACCTAAAGATATCCCAATCACCACGGAATGAACCACAATTCCCACCTCCAAAACCTGAAATTTAGTATATATATAACCAATTCTATCCCAAAGCACTTGTGAATGAAGAAATGGGTATGATGATATTAAACGGTTTAATTAAGCTTACTTGGGATATGATACGTTGACGGATAATCTCTGGTAAAACCAACTCCTGAGATGGGGAAGCAGAGCCATGAGCATGACCGTGTGTGGCATGTGTATGAACATGAACATGACCTGCATGTTCTTCATCTGCAGCATTAACATGCTTATGCTTACTTAGATGTTGTCTCTCATAATACCCTGTCGCAAATGCATCGATCATTAACGTCCCTATCGCTGACATCATGGCAATGAAACCAGAGAAAGGGAATTTCCCCCATGGACTACTTTCTTTAAGGCATGGTGAAGCTAGGCTTTCAAAAGCATCCGGGAGGATGTGAACGAACCCTGTTGCAAGGATAACACCGGCAGCAAAAGCCTTGATCATGAAGAATATGTCATTTTCGGGCCTTAACGCAGGGATTCGTGTCCCCAACAATGGGAGGCTAACTCCAATAGCCCCGGCAACAAGAATGGCAGCAATGGCACCGAGTTTATATCTGAGTGCTTCGGCTTTATTCTGTTGGATGTCCTCTTTATGACAAGTACAATCGCAAGAGACTGTTGCAGGGTAAAGGAGGATGAGAAGAAGAGAAGAAATCTGCAAGATTTTTAATGAACAAAGCTGAAAATGAGCCATGATGAGAATGGCGTCTAGGCCAGGCCGAGCTTATATGAGAGAGAGAGAGAGAAAGGGACAAGAGCAAGAGAAAGCTGAGATGATTTTTATATGGAAAGCTGGGGAATTTGCTAAGCACAAAACCTGATGGCTATTACAAGAGAATCTAAAGCTGCAAGGCAAAACCACTCAATAATTTATACATGGTAGCGTCAACATGATGGGCTAGATTCTGATGCCCTGAGGTAACCCACAAATATCAAATTGTTATATATCTATAGAGAGAAAGAGAAGGGGAGGGGAGAGATATCAACTAACACAGTCTAAAGTTAAAATGTTTTTACACAAAATTATTTATATAATTAATATTTTAACGATTCAATTATTATATTTCATGATCTATTCATATAGATTATGCATATTAAAATTGATATAAATTTAAATTTTTTAACCTATGTAAAAAAAATATGCACAACATTGACGATATAAAAAATATGCAAATACATATGTAATACTAATTTAATATATATATGTCTATACTTCTCTAGTTTGATGATTACAAGGTGAATTTGAGACCTGAAGTACGGAGGTGTGGGGACACATAGAAAATAATAATAATAAAAAAGTAATGTTTTGTCCAAACCATTCATTGATATTGACTTGAAAATTAGCGCTTCTTGTTCTGCTCTTCTTACTTCTTGTTCTGCTCTTCTTAGGTTTGATTGATTACTTTATTTTGTTAGATGTCTATTAGGATGATTATGAAATGGAATTTTAGTGAGAACCACAAGTTGAATATCTGTCTAATTATTTACTTTTTTTTTTATTTTTAAATATAAGTCATAAAACACAATAGTAATCGCACATAAAAATATTAGAACACAATCTCTTAATGATTTCGGGGTCCAAATTTTATTGTTTAGTGTTTTTCTATTATTATGTATAATTAAGTATGTGTATGCTACATAATCATGTAAATGCTTTTTGAAGTTAATTGATACATTAATGAATATATATATTGATTGAGCACACGAAAATTATCCACTTAAATTAAAATAAAATTAGAGAGAATTTGAATTCCAAATACTAAATTTTAAATGCTTCAATCTTACAGGATATTAATATGTATTATATCTTTCGTGTATATAAATTATAAAGTGATTGCAGCTATTTGATAATTTTATCTATTAAAATAGGTTTATTATTATTATTATTATTAAAGCATGCAGGTGAGTCATACTTAAATTATGACAATAGGATTACTCCACACTAAATCAATCGCATTTGACAGAATTTTTTTTTATGTAAATTATGTTTTTATAATGAATTTAGGTTGAAGTTGGTTTTCTTTTTATGAAAAAGAAAATAATTTCTTTATAAAAATGTATAAAATCAACAATTATTATGTGTAATGATAATATACATTATATTTTAAGACATAATGTAATTTCAAATCTTAAAAATTATATTATTAAGAGTAACATCGAAAATAAATTATAAAATAGATATAAAAATGTTAACACGATGATATCTTTATTTAATCAATAAAATATTTATTTTAATTAATTTACCAACTAAAATACATATAACTTGTCACACTAAAATTAAGTAGATGGTTAATTAAATTAGATGTAAGAGAGAAGATTTAGGGAATTGCTGAGAAAAAAAGGATTTATGAAGAAATAAAATAAAAAAAAAATAGTAAAGAATTTGTAAAGATGGACAGAGTGTAGAGCAGGACGATGGAATCGAGTAGAGTGAAGATGTAGACATGATGTTGTCATCCTTTAAACCAAACGACCAAAGTAAGGAGGCATTTTGAGATGGTCAGCCTTGGAATGTCGACATAACTCACTAAATTTTTTTAATATTGTATTTACGTCTTTATGTCCTTTCGTTCCTTTATATAATAATGCACCTCTAGTCTTTCTTTTTATATGTAAAATTAAAATTTATTTATGAGATATTAAATTTTTATATTTTTAAAACTTGTATCATAAAAGGAGTAATTTTATTTTCATTTCTTATACCTATAACTATATTTAAAATATAAAATAAATAGTTGTAATAATCTAATTCACAGACTTTTAAACATTTACAACAGTTGGTATGTTGATAGATTCTCAGCGAAACTGAAACCTAATTGAATATTGATGTTGCGATAGGAAAAAGGGTTGCGTTTAAAAACGAGAAAAAACCTAACGTAGGAACCAAATTTACTAACACTAGAAAAATGGTTCTATATTTTGACCACTGTCTATATTGATGGGTCGATATCGTTGAAAATTTGTGGATATAAATGTAATTTTCAAAGAGGTGTGTTGACAGATAAAAGGATCGTGGGTATAGCTATAACACAAAAATTTGTTGATATGGAAGGAAACGGACAAACTCGAAAGAAATATGATGTTCAAAAATCAAAATTATAATAATTTGTTTGTTTTTATAGATTAGGATGATTCAGAGCCACCCTAGTGATCACGAGTCACGACGCCCCAAAAGGTGCATTTTTAATTATTTTTGCGAGCCTGCATCCTACAAAAGCGCCTAAAAGTGTCTACGCACATTTGTGAGACACAATGGTAATAGGTGAAGTTAAGAATGGTGCGAGGGAGATACAGTAAATATGCTTACATCTTCACCAATTTTTATATATATTGTTGAGTAATATTTATCATGTCTTATTATAGGAATGTTGAGGCATTTATACATGCAGTTACAAGTATTATTACAGCTCACAGCAGGGTCACACTACTTTGTCTTGATTCTATTGCCTCCGATACTGACATTCTTTGCGAACTCCAAGCCTGTTGGGCATGTGTCTACGGAGCACGCGGTCCTTTTTGTTCTTGGGACTAATATCCAAAACGGGCTCCGTACCTGTTGGACACGTGTTAAGGTGGCTTGTGGGGTATGTGGTCCTGTCTGCGCACTCCTTGGGTGCGTGTGAGCTAAGGCAATGGCATTCCTTGGGTTCCTACAAGCTTGGTCTACGACATGTGCTCACGGACCCCCTTTTACGAGCCCTGTCCGCGAGCTCTCTTTGCGAGCCATATTTGCCAACTTGCCTCGCTGTCCTCTCGTGATTCGTCTTACACTTAGTCTTCAAATGGGATCTATCCGGGTTGCGAGTCAAAAACCTGGATCCTTTTTAGGGCTCGAGTCAGTGGCTACTAATGTATAACAATCTAGTCCCTCCTAGTGGACCTAAGGGGTGTTATAAAGTGGCACTCCCTAGGTCCATCGTGCCAAACTTAAATGCAACTTGCTGGGCGTCTTGTGAGCTATGGTGAAACACCCCTAACCTGTATCGGTCGCCAGAGAGGTTACGAGGTATTACCAGACAAAGCACATCATCATTCGAACATTCATAGTCATACACATGTTTAACTTCTTAACTGATCATATTTATAATTTAATAAGCTAATATAACTTATTTCAATCCATTTATAGACATATAACAGACAAATTTATATATATCAAACGTACACCATATTAAAAAATCAATGAACATGTCTTAACAAAAATCATATCATAATTACTTAAACAATACATTAGTCAATTCATGTACTCATAACTTTAATAGCATTCGAACACTTATTAAAAAGCAAATACTTTATTTCATAAATCATTCATGCACATTTTAGACCAACAAATTAAAATTACAAAGCTTTGTGACCATAATATAATCGGCATAAACAAATTCACAAATAATTAAGTTTGGTCTTTAAACCACCTATCGGTCATATACACAAATATTTTTATCAAATATGAATCATTCAAGCATAAATTATATACACAAAGACATACATCTCGTGTTATATTCGGCTAATAAAATGGCTTATAAAACTACTCCAAATCATGCACTTTTAGTTTGACTAATAATGATCATTTCAAATCAAACTACATATAAACATATCAAATGTATTTTTATAACTGTGTTCAAATTATTTATCTCTATCCGTACCTAATGGTCAAATTTTAGCAATGATACAAACATCATTTAACCCATTAAACGCATACCAAATACCTAACATACATCCAACTTTTAACTCATTTCCAAATCGAATTATAAGTCTATATATATCACCAAGCATAACATTGTAATTATTTATTCAATTAAGTTAACTTCATAACCAATTGATCAACTTACCCTACTCACGTATACCACACTTGTAAACACATACAACATCTATATAATATCTATTCAATATATCAATCCATTACATCCCATACCTATAAGTATAAGTATGCAAATGCTGAGTCAATACACTTCCACAAATAGTTCTAATCCACCAAGTTTATGAAATTAAACTCCATCTTTAAAATATACTTAATATTTATCAACTTACACCACAACACATCATGATTCCAATTTAAAATTTAACTTACCGAAACATAAATTCATCCATCACTAATTTCAATTCATAAACAAATACTTCCAAACATAAACTTAAACCATAATTTAATAAACACATACATAGCCATTAACTTAGCCATTTTCGCATGGCTTAGTAGATACATATCTCAAAAATTCAAACACTTTAACTAGCCTATACATGCCATAAGTTCAAAAGCAAACTTTTAAAAAATACCGAAAATAAACTATAGTGTGGATGACTTCACTGACGATCTCCGAGCCCGTAGCTATTCTCTAGAATCTATAAAATTGAGATCAAACACGAACACACAGAGTAAGCTATTATAGCTTAGTAAGTCATAAGCAAATAATCATATCAACAACATAATCAAATCAATTAACCAAATCAATTTGTGCTATTATAATACACTTATAAATTCAAGCTTATAATTTCATATATATATATATATAACATATATTTTTATAAATAATTTCATCTTGGCCGAATGTATATATATACATTATCATTATACTTCTCCAATATCAAAGTCATAATATCTATTATAACCAAATATTTGTATGTATTCATATATGCTTACTCATTAAATAATCTTTAATGTCACATATTCATACTATTATAAGGCCGAATACACATCTAATATTCACACTTATACTTACAATAGCATCATGTATCATTTTCATCACATATCAAGTAACCAGCTTACCTTATTTTCAAATAGAAAATTAACTATCACGTACCTGATCATTTTAGCTCAATTACACAGTCATTAATTGATACACTTAAAGGATCAGCAAACTCGCACACTCAGTGCCAAAGCCTTGTAACGTAGTGCCGTCACATTAACATCTCGCACACTTAGTGTTATATTTCATATTATCAATTCCGTACATTAATTTTACATATTACAAATCAGCATATAGATCTCATGTTTATT